>VHKM01000446.1:0-630000 GCA_007210695.1 Neogobius melanostomus | reverse complement strand
TTCCCGAGATGAGATAACCTTTGACCTTTTGACACAACAGACAGCAGCAATACGTGTTTATGTCTTATACTACAAATACACTATAGCTTCTCAATTTTAATATTGTCTCTTTTTCCACACTTTTCGTCACGTAAAGAAAAGGGAAAACTTTATGTGTTTTTTTCAATCAAAGCAGATACAACTGTCTCACATGCATTTATTTGTTTATGGTGGTTTGGTGTTTTTTTTTTTTTATGTTCCACTTTGCTATGACACAAAAGCACTTAAACACAATGCATTTGTAATTTCCACAACTGGAAGGGATCATCTTTACCAGAGCACATGAAGGCAGCATGTGCCCCAGCAGTGTTTCTTTTTGGGTGAATTTGGGTTTTCTATGTTAATCCATCAATATTTAGGACCAGGACTCCCCTGAAAAAGACATTGTAGATCTCATTGGGATAAAGGTCAAATAACATAAAAGAAAAAAAAAAATCTATCACCTTTTAGTTTTGGCAAGTGAAATCAGTCAGTGGCTAGCAACTTTAGGGTTAGAAAACCATTAGTCTAGCCGGTGACCAAAAAAGTAAATGTCCAGCTCTCATTGTAGGTTCATTTTTAGTAAAATAGGCTCTTTTTGGATATCATTAGGTCTACATCATATTATTTACTGCTTTTCAAGAGGAAAAAACATAACAATTAATATCGTCACTGCGATAGGCCTATACCTTGAATCTGGGTACTATCGCATCACTAGCACCGCAGCACCAAAACCATAACAGGGTCATGACACTTCATTATCCTCAAACTAATATACACTCACCTAAAGGATTATTAGGAACACCTGTTCAATTTCACATTAATGCAATTATCTAAACAACCAATCACATGGCAGTTGCTTCAATGCATTTAGGGGTGTGGTCCTGGTCAAGACAATCTCCTGAACTCCAAACTGAATGTCAGAATGGGAAAGAAAGGTGATTTAAACAATTTTGAGCGTGGTATGGTTGTTGGTGCCAGACGGGCTGGTCTGAGTATTTCACAATCTGCTCAGTTACTGGGATTTTCACGCACAACCATTTCTAGGGTTTACAAAGAATGGTGTGAAAAGGGAAAAACATCCAGTATGCGGCAGTCCTGTGGGGGAAAATGCCTTGTTGATGCTAGAGGTCAGAGGAGAATGGGCCGACTGATTCAAGCTGATAGAAGAGCAACTTTGACTGAAATAACCACTCGTTACAACCGAGGTATGGAGCAAAGCATTTGTGAAGCCACAACACGCACAACCTTGAGGCGGATGGGCTACAACAGCAGAAGACCCCACCGGGTACCACTCATCTCCACTACAAATAGGAAAAAGAGGCTACAATTTGCACAAGCTCACCAAAATTGGACAGTTGAAGACTGGAAAAATGTTGCCTGGTCTGATGAGTCTCGATATCTGTTGAGACATTCAGATGGTAGAGTCAGAATTTGGCGTAAACAGAATGAGAACATGGATCCATCATGCCTTGTTACCACTGTGCAGGCTGGTGGTGGTGGTGTAATGGTGTGGGGGATGTTTTCTTGGCACACTTTAGGCCCCTTAGTGCCAATTGGGCATCGTTTAAATGCCACGGACTACCTGAGCATTGTTTCTGACCATGTCCATCCCTTTATGACCACCATGTACCCATCCTCTGATGGCTACTTCCAGCAGGATAATGCACCATGTCACAAAGCTCGAATCATTTCAAATTGGTTTCTTGAACATGACAATGAGTTCACTGTACTACAATGGCCCCCACAGTCACCAGATCTCAACCCAATAGAACATCTTTGGGATGTGGTGGAACGGGAGCTTCGTGCCCTGGATGTGCATCCCACAAATCTCCATCAACTGCAAGATGCTATCCTATCAATATGGGCCAACATTTCTAAAGAATGCTTTCAGCACCTCGTTGAATCAATGCCACGTAGAATTAAGGCAGTTCTGAAGGCGAAAGGGGGTCAAACACAGTGTTAGTATGGTGTTCCTAATAATCCTTTGGGTGAGTGTAACTAAACATTGTTTTAGTAGAATATAAGTAAAAATAAATGTGAGTTTGTTCTGTAAATGCAAAGAGGTTCTCCGCCTCATAAATAAACTGATTTCAGCCCATCGCGTCATGGAGAAGAGTTGCTTTAGCGTAAACCCCTGGGCTGAGACATGTCTCTGATGCTGTGGACCAAAGACAACTTTCTAAGCCATTAACAAGATAAAATCGAGTACTATGTATATACTATGTAAAGTACTATGAAGCCAATGTCTGCTTCCATGTACGCACGAGCCGTACAACAACATGCACGTCAACTTTGGCACTGCACTTTCTGCGTCTGTGCGTATCACAGCACACACACTTAACACCAAAACAACTACGACAAATTGTCTATAAACAAAACACAAAAATCCACCAAATCTGTGTTTTAAGGCGACGTGCAGCAGGAGTCAGACCACATGAATCCACTTCGGCAAATCTCCTTTAGAAGAGTCAGATCAAACAGGTGTTGGTGTCATATTCACAAACCTAAGAAAATAACTCAACTACGCGACATGCTTTTTCCAAATAAACAGAACGACTAATGACAAACAGTGCAGTTTAGCTAAACTTCAGTGTAGTATCATGTCAGGTCATGTGACCGAAGTGCGTTGCCATGGATACGCTTGCATTCCTATAACACCTACACGTATCAGCGAGTTCACAGTGTGATTTCTGGCAAGGCTTAATGAAACAATACTATGGATACTTTTAACACAGTAAGTATCGCAATACAAAAAGAAAACAAAGTCATGTGTCCAAGTCCAACATTACGTAACATAAAGAGCTGTTTAACTGTTCCTGTTTTGTTTTTTGAAGGAGTGCAAGATAAAAGTGCCTCCAAATAGTTACAGCAGCCCAGCTAGTTTTCCAGCAACCACGTATTGCAATATATTCCATCCATGCATTTTCTTCCACTTGTCCGTTGCCGGGTCGTGGGGGCAGCTGCCCAAATCACATTGCACCAGCCCCTATGGCTCCTCCTGCAGGTGGTGGGTCCACAGAAGGACGGCCTCATGGTTCTAACCGGGCCTGTTGGTCTCTCATAAGGGGCTTCTGAACCGCTCTTTGTCTGACCCGTCACCTAGGACCTGTTTGCCATGGGAGACCCTACCAGGGGCACGAAGCCCCCGACAACAGAGCTCCAGGATCATTCAGGCTCAAACCCCTCCACCACGTTAAGATGGCGGTTCCAGGAGGGGTTGCAATATATTGTAAAACAATATTTTGTCCCAGTAAATAAAATGTCTTTGGAAATAGTGACATTGCTTGAACTTTTTTTACTGAAAGTATTTTATCTGCACTCATGCCTTTTACTATAATTGATTAACTTTATGTTGATGTTTTATTGATTGATTTGATCTGTTTTATTGTAATTTTCTGCAACTGTGAAGTACTTTGAATTGCCTTGTATACACAAGGCAATTGTGCTCTACAAATAAACTTGCCTTGCCTGCCTTTTTTATGGCAGAAGTTTATCGAAAATGTCCGGCTTTTATGTAGTATCCAAATTTGCCACCACTCCTAACTATTGTGGTTAGGCATTAAGAATATCAGATTTGACGCTGCCTCTAGTCTATAAACCCTGCACAATATATGAAAAAATAAAATCAGAACAGGTTACCATTGGTTGTCCTGAACTCCTCCAGTTTCAGACCACCTCCGTGTGCTCGCTGCCCGATTCCTGGCTCTCGCCGTACACTGATAGTGGGATTTCCTCTCCTGCGTGTGATCCTTTAATCCTGATTGAAGGCTGACAGACGAGTGGAGAGCTCTCTTCACCTCCTCCTGTGAAGGCACGCTTTTACCGCCGAGCCTCTTTTCCCGATCGGTGCCAGAGCTGCCACTCTGCTCAGTCAGGGATAAGAGCCTCCACAGACCGCTGCACACGGGGCCGCGAGTTTCACCAGGCTGCCTTTAGAGCAGCATGTGACACTATTTAGAAGCTGTTAGATTCAAAACAGAAATGTATTTTTGCATGTGTTAAGGTTAAAGCGCTCATGTCACTATCATATTTAACACTTACGCTAAAATGTATCTCGTTTTAATCTTGTTTTGGGGCGTACACATAATTTCCTTATTTTGCTTCGTCTTTGACCATAGACACAACTGCTCCTTTGGAACCATACTGTACATAAAAAACAAAACAAATGAGATCTTTATTGCTAGAAAATGTTGCTAAAATGTTTCTTCACACAGCGCTGTGTCCTCAAAGCTGCTTATTCCAGACACCGGCCAGTGTTCGAGTGGGAGAGACTCAGGTGATGCTCTTGCTTCGTGGGCTAAAAGTCCGGATAAGGATCGGGCCATTCCAAACAAAGTCAAGCTTCAAATAAACAACAGTGATAGGGATGGGAAATATACCTGCAATAAAACACATTTCCTAGATCTGTGGTTACTAACCTTATTTGTCTTACATACCCCTTGACTACCTTGAGGATCCTGCCAAAATTACTAAACAATGACTTATTAATGATTAGTAGTGTGTTGTGATCAAAATAAAGCTAAAACTGACCCTCGGAGATCGAATAAAGTACTGACTTTGATTGAGTTCAAACCTTTTACTGAAAAGCTTCATTAACGTTTAGGAAGGCCACTGCTGTAACGGCTGGAACTATCCACATGAAACAAAAACTGTCACAAAGTCCAACGTCTTCCCTCTCAGCACATATGAACTAAGGTCACATGACTGTCTCATAAAGGCATCCAAAAGAGGAGACGATATTCAGAATGACATGCTTGGTTTCGGTCAGATGAATGTGGCAGGTTTGTGAATCCAATCCCTTCCAAATAGTGATCATTTGGACATTTTCTGTTTGGACATTCCAAAACTGTGTCTCTCCATTGAGTTGTATCAGCCCCTGCTTCGACTGACATGATAATCTAGAATGTTGTGAACGCAACCTAGACTCTTTAAGCAGAACAGCTTGATAGAAAACCATTTTCCTTTCATCACTGTGTAATATTTTAGACATAAGGAAACTTTTTTTTTTTTGCATTGACTCATTCCACAACCCTTTAATGAAGTAATGAAGTTCGGAGTCTCTACAAAAGGAACTAAAGCTCGCTACCAACACAACTTCATTAAGTAAATAACGCAATGAGAGAGTTTGGTCTTAAAACTAAGATGTTAACTTAGTAGATGTTAGATGCAACTTTTTGTGTGGAAAAAAAAGTTTGTGCGTATTGGCCTTGTAGTGACCCAGCGGCTGTATGAGTGGTCAACATGGCACCTTTACTTTCCATCACAGTGGTCTCGCTCCAGGATCAATTATTTGAAAGGTTCTCACTGTGTACGGACTCTCACCAGAAAACCTTCAAAACAGTTGATCCTGGAGCGTCCCAGGGACCATCCTGCTCAAAAGTAAAGGAGCCATGCTGACCACTAATACAGCCGCTGGGTCACTACAAGATCAAATACGCACAAATATCAACTTTTTTCTTTCTTCCATAAAATGTTGCATAAAGCACCTTTAAGGGAGAAAACTAGCAAAAAATATGGCCTTAATATTGTGAGTAAGAATCCTGAAGGACATTTTAAGGACAGTGCCGCTTTAATTGACAAAGTATAGCACCTAGTTTCCCTCAGTAGAGATTTACTGAGGCTCCTGTTTCATTTTGCAGTCGCACATGGGCAGGACAGCGGGGCAAATCGGCACTTCATCTCCTCTGTATCCGGGTTGAGTGGAGAGGGAGAGGAGAGGCGTGTGATGGACGGCTGCACACAAGGATAGCGTTTTAAATAAAGTGCTTTTGAAGTTGATCCATGGCTCTTACATTGAGGAGAGAGAGAGAGAAAGGGGAGAGAGTGGGTGACACAGCTAAAGTGTTAGGCCCAGGTGAGGAAAGATCGTCCTTATGGGAAAATGCATCGTGTTTGACCCATCCTTCAGTGTCTCTGGGTTGGAAGGAACATCCAAAGATATAGAATAAAACTCTACAGAGGGTTTGGACCACAGAAATCAGAGAAATCCCTTTCGCCTCCGAGCCCGTTCCGACAAATGCACACATTTTGTTAGCCTCATAGCTAACATAGCTAATCTAAAGCTCTGAACATTTATTAATGATTTCTGACGAAGGTTTGACCTACATGTGGTCGATTGTCGAACAGCTGAAAACATCTGGATCGTTCATAATTTGCAATGTTTAGTGGCTAATGCTAACGGGTATAGAGTTCGGAAAAATCCACTATTACCATGGAGATCCGCCATGTTTGTGGCTTTTAGCATACATTTTTTTGTAGATTAACATGAGCTCAAAACAGTTTAAAAAGTGGAGAAAAAAGCCAATTGCTGAGTCAGTAGAGGTAAATAAACACAATACTGTAACTCACTTTGGTGTCCAAGTGTTTTGAAGTGAACAATAACTCCAGTTACTCTACCATGTTTAGTAAATGACCCCATTGTGTCAAGATTTCGGTGCTGTGGCTTTCCATCAGACTTTGACGAAAAAGACAATCACAAAATTTAATCCAGTTTTTTCCCGGCTCTTGTTCAGAAATTTCGCTGCTGTGTCTCTGCGGCGCAGCTGAGGTCTCATTATGAGCTGCCAGATATAATGCGCCTTTGTGGCTGAACAAAGATCAGTGTTTTGGTCGATGAAATCAGTGGGAAATCAACGGAGAAATTTGTTGTGAGGATAAAGCCTTTTGTGCGACAACGATGAGTCCCAAAAGCAGACCAGGAATGAGCTATCAATGAATAAATACAATAATTATGTTTGACACCTTTGCCTTGGCACATAGAACAGATCTAGGACAAAGTTGTGACAAGATTTGATATGAAAAACAACAGTAGTAAGTGAACGAGCGACAACTGTTCAAAATGAAACTAATAACAATGGTAGCAAAAGTAAAACATGCTACAAACTGCACAGGGAACACAATTTGAGCACAAACATGATGTGAACAGGCCTATTTAAGGTGGACATGAGCGCAGCGTGATGTTGATTGGAAATGTCAGGCGTTTCGATAGATCAATTCGCAAATACTGACATGATTGGTATCCACGCGATGCAGGGAATCCCCCCGACAAGACTGTAATCCAAATATGGTCATTTCCTTTCTGAAAGACGGCAGCCAGTTTTATAACAGGCTTTTGCCCACTTCTCCCACAACTAGCCTGTACGTTAACTTTAGGGTTAATTTTCAAACTAGAGAATGAGTACGAGTCGAACGGGCAGGATGCTGAAGTATTCATCCTGCCTTCACTGTGCCATTTAATGACCTTAAGCGAGTATTTGACCAATCTTCACCAAATAAACAATTTAGAGCACACGAGTAGCAGCGCAGCACTGTGGGATCTCTTAACAGTTAAATGTGGACAGTTAATGTGCATTATTTCCCCTAAATTACCCGGGATCGCCTCGACTTTGAGGTGCGGGCTGCAGCTGCACTGACGCCGGTGCGCACACTTACGTACGCTTTCACAAAGCGGGAGGATTGTTGGTGATATTCAGCACGTTTTCACTGAAAAAACTCAAGTAACTGGGGAGTAAAGTCTTCAAGTGACGCCTTCATTTATTTGGCTTCAGGCTGTCTACACAGCCCATGTTTTTAGACACAGTAACAAACGGTCGCACGTGCCCCCCCTTGGGTAATCCAAGTGCAATGCATAAATCAGTCCAAAAAGGACACAGAAGGCCTGTGGCAGGTTGACCAGCTCCTCCATTACCACACTCCCTTCCAAGACAATGCTCACTCTGGATGGGTTGAGTTGATGCAGATGATTCCCACAGAAGTCCTTGTGAGTTGCATCCTAACAGAAAAAGAAATGGACAAAGAGAGGACATTGCAATGTCAATAAGGCTGTATTGATCACAAATTAAGAAAGGACAATATGGAATCAGATTTGAGACAGAGCTATTCAAATTACTAACCCTAACCCTAACCCTACTTAAATAAATTAAAATAAAATATATACATTAAAGATATTATTTTCATTCCAACATTAAACAAAATGTTAATATCAACATGCTGCTACTATTACTCTAAGATTTTTTTTTCTCTTCTGCCTCATTATTTTGTTTGCATTTGACTCGGTCAGTTTTGATTTTGACTCTTCAATTTTTTCTTTTCAGTGAAAGGTTGGGCCTTAGAATAGTGTCTGCTCATTGGCTGTTCATTCCCTGGTGTTTGTGTGGACTTCACTGTCGGTATGAGCCCCAAGAGTTCTCTGTGGGACCTAATAAGGACTAACTTGTTTTATGAAGGTCGTGGCCCAAAATTATACGAGTTTACAGTGTTTGTAAAATCGAACTAACTTGCAGGCTAAAGGCTAAATAGAAGCAAACAACGATGGTAATTTACTTAAGACTACTTAGTCATTGATGGGGCATTGTTTGAAGCTTACTATGCTCTCCTGCTTATGATGGATTAATAGCTTTTTACACAAATTTCCTTCCGTTATATAACTTTGAGGTTACACAGTAACTGGATGCATTTAGATTTATAGCATTGTTTTGCATCAATAGAGACTGTGATGGCCCCCCATAGTCTAAAAATAAGATGCAGAACCGTAAAGGGGGGAACAAATGACATTTTTAGATTCTTAAACATAAAAACAAAAGTACTTTAGTGATCAAAAAGAATGGTTTAAAAATAAAATTCAGACAATAATTTACTTTTATACTCCAAAAATTGTGTTGTCTAAAAATATAGCAATTAGCTCTCCGGGACCCTCCACAGTCTAAGCAGAATTCTGTGGGAAACATTGTAGCATTAACTGCACAATGCTACATCTTCAATTTTGGGCCACGATCTACCTACATAAAACAAGTTAGTCCTATTAGGTCCCATACTTGCAATGAAGTCCACACAAACACCCAGGAATCAGAGTAAGCCTGTTGTCGCTCTGTTTTTTACCATTACCCGCCTTGAAGAGTTCGTTCCCAGTCACTGAGTCCTTTAGCCAATAAGTAGGCGTTATTCTAAGGCTACAGCTCAACTTTTCAACTTCTTAAAATTAAAGAGCTAAAAACAAAACTGGCTGAGACAAATGCAAAAGAATTAACGAGGCAAAATAGAAAAAAACAAACGTAGAAAAAGGTTAAATCATCGACTGGACTAGGTTTGGTAAAGTTGAGGACGTTTCGCTTCTAGTCACAGAAGCTTCTTCATAGCTCTTCAGGTCATAAAAGACACTATTACAGACTTTTACAGTTTTTCATTTTAAAAAGTAAAAATTTATGTAAGGGTTTTCATAGTCCGCAGCAAAATTAAAAGAGGGTCCTTCCCTGTGGCCCCATCTCACACTAGCTGATATCAGTTTCACAGAAATAATGACAAAGGTGAAAGTTCAAATGTTTGTACAATGTTAATTTGTTTGTAATTTGGAGTAGGTAGTAGTAATTACATGTTTAAGGTAAATGCATATTAGATGGTCATGTTGTGAATCAATAATGCAGATATTCAAAACAATTTCAGTTCCTTACAGAGCAGGTTTCAAGAACGCAGAGGGGTCATCCCCCAAGACGACTGGCAGCCCCCAAAGACAAAGGCACCTGATGTCTTGTTGGCTCAGTGGTCTGGAAGATAGTGGACAAGTTCACTCATACTGTATATGGTTTGTTTGTTGGTTTATTTGGTAGGGACAGTGCAAGTTAATGAACAAGCCACACCGGATTGTAGCCTTGGGCTAATTTCCATCCGGCGTCCCCCATGCGCACTCTCAAACACACTCACATTCATCCTGGCCTATTGTACATGTTTTTAGTGGTAGGGGAAACCGGAGTACCCGGAGGAAACCTACGCAGACACGGGGAGAACATGCAAACTCCACACAGAAAGGCCCCGGCCTTGGTGGGAATCGAACCTGGACCTTCTAGCTGTGAAGCACGAGCGCTAACCACTGTACTACCGTGCCGCCCGGTAGTACAGTTAAATAGATACCAGAAAATCGCCACAATTTAATTACTTTATTATAAACTTCCTGGACAGAAAGTAGAGAGGAATGGATAGAAGGACAGAAGAGGAGAGATAAAAGAAAGAAAAGAGCAAAGTAGAAAGAGTTGGGAAAAAAGAGAAGGAAATTGCAACGGGGGAGTAGTGAAAAGTAATGAGATGAGAAGAAAGGGGAATAATAGAGAGGCAAGACTGTTTAGGTGTTTAGTCAGCGAAAAATGTGAAAATTGAAACTTTGCTTTGTTTTTTGTAAACTCAACAATGGAATTAGATATTAAAATAAAATAAAAATTCCTCTGAAAAATCCTTCAAAATATTGTGAAGTTGAAGGTGCTACTTATCTGTTGATATTGTTGTCACAATGTAATGAAACATGCATTTTGAGAAAATGGCCCTTGAAATTACAATTTCTAAAGCTATGGAGAAACATTAAATCTGTGCAGAAATTAAACCTGTTATTGTGAATATTAGGTATGTTGTTGTTTCCTGGTGAAAGTTTATTATGTTAAAAGACCAAACTGCAGTGAGTTTTGCCCCCAGGGTCTCCCCTTAAAACCACACAATGTCTCAAACGCCATGCTCGTACGTTTCTTTCCGCACCTCTTTCATGTTTCGCTTGCACCTTCTCTCCTTGAACTCCCCGTTTGGCCCACAGACATGCTCCCGTTCGTGCTGAGCAAGTCCATTCTGGCTCCATAATGACCGCTCCACGCTCCGGTCGCGTGGCTAAAGCCGAACTGCGGCGGAAAATTAGGCGCCTTCTCCACCTTCAAACGGAATTCATGAATGTCCTCCACGGGCTTTGAACCTCGGCCTGCGCTCTCAAGCCGAATTTAGGCTGAAATCAAAGGAAACGCCACGATTTGTTCTCGTTCGCTGACTTTGAAGTTTCGGGTTTGTTTACAAGAAGTTTGCGCTGCTTGCAATTAGCGTAATCATACAAGTATCGTTAAGAGGGAACTCGTGCACAGCTATCTGTTGTTTTGCTTCTTATGTAAATAGGTATTTGCCATTGTTTAAGAAATGTTGTATAATGTGGAGTTGCGGGACCAGAAAAGGACAGAGGAGCACTTACAGCTCTAAGTACAGCTGTAATATCAGGCTTTTGTTTTATCAGTTAGGACCGGCTCCCATTTATTTGTTTCCCATTCATGTGAGACTTTTGAATGGTAGTTCCAGAACTCCTTTGCCATAAAGGCTGATGTTAGTCAGACAGCGTGGGACCCCAAGCCGTTTCTTCGCGTACAACGTCATGGTTCACTCCATCTTCTCCACAGTTGTTATTGGAACCTCATAGATGGTGAGCGGCCACATGACCTAAACTGCAGGCACCATAGCTTAAGCTTTCCTGGCAGTAGAGTCTTGTTGATGTTTCCCAGACCGCTGGTAAAATCCTGCTTTAGTTGCTGCACTTGGTCTTTATCTTTGAGGCTTGTGTTATACCACATTCCCAAGCTTTTGACAGGTTGCTCAGACACCGTTGGTATTTGGTTGTCATCAATGTAGAACTTAACGTGTTTAAGCTCTCCCTTGACAGCAGATATGCTGCGCGACTTGCTCGGCTTGATTTTCAAATGAGCCCACTTGAGGTTCTCCTACAGCTATCCAAGCAACCGTCTGGTGTATCAACATACTTGTTCTTCTCCAAGTAGGTGGAGAGCCTCTGCGCTATTACACTGAAAAAGATTTTCCCCTCGACGTTAAGAAGGCAGATTGGGTGGAATTGACTGTCTTTTGCATCCTTCTCCTTAGGAATTAGCACGCCCCAGCCCTTCGCCATGCCTTGGTTATTACTCCCTTCTTCCACACTACCCCCATGAGCCTCCACAGATGGCATAGGACATCTGGTGCGATCTTTTAGAGTTTATACGGTACTCCGTTTGGCCCAGGGGCTGATGCTGACCTTGCGCGTCGTACTGTATACTCTACTTCCTTCCATTTTGGAGGACCAGTCTCCAGGTTGAATTCAGGAGATTGAATAGGTGGGATGTCATGTGGAATAACAAACTGTTCGTGCCTTCTTGAGTCCTGGTGGACCTTTTCCAGGTGTTCCTCCAGTTCCTCCCTTGAAGTGTTCAGGATTCCACTCTTTTCTTTTAAGAAGAGGTCCTTCAAATTTGAAGGTTTTTTTTGTAGAAACTTCCTCTTGTGAAATTTCCTCAAGTTCTTTGCTCTTCGCAAGATTGCCAACCAGCTTTTGATGTCTCCCTGGAGTAGCATAAGACCTTCTCTCTCTGCATCAGAGGCTGTGGAAGACAGACTGCTTTCTCAGCTGCTTTCTCTCTCTGATCAGTCTTTCGATTTCTTGCTGCCCCCTGGATTTGGCCGGTGCTGGTGCTGCTTTGTAAATAAATAAATACATAGAATCAAATACATAAACCCCTTTCTTTTTTCCTTCTTTTTCTTTCCATCATTAAACTCCATACCATTTACACCTTTCTCTATATTTGTACAAAACATCTGCTTTTGTCCATCTAAATCACAGGCATCAGAAGAAATGCTTTACAGCAGTTTATTTCAGATTGTTTATAATATAATGATGGTAATTATTAATATTTTTGAAAAAATATTTCGGAATATGACAGGCATTATGACGTAGCTGACACGTCAGCCAATCAGAGGCGCAGGCTCACCTGTCCAAACGCCCTCGAGCTGATACACGTCAAATCTAGTTCGAAAACCCACAAGCTAAACACAGCTGTAATGTTTTATATTTTGTATCCTTAATGCTTATATGTCAGGTTAATAGTTTTTTTGAAATTCGTATTTAATCTGTGTTCTCCCTTTGCCCGAGTAACAATATGTGAGTTTTAAAACAACATATTGCTGTGTTTATAAAGAAAAAAGCGATAAAATCAAGAGCACTTCCGGGTTTGATAAAATCACGTCACATGACGTGACTATACGGCTATGAGATGAGACGCAGCCGAGTGCCCAGTGGTTTGTTTTGATCGTGTTTTCCTTAATCTCTACGCTTTTTAGATATACGTATATATTTTTAAGTTTGCCTTATGATTATTATCGTGTCTTTGGAGGGCTGTACAAATTGTTCTTCTGGATATTTAATGTATTTATGATTTGTCTAAAGTGGGAGCAGAAAGGAAATTGCCTGACTGTCAGCTGCTCTCTCAGCTAACGCTAACGTTGCTACACACGGCTATTGTTGACTATGTAGCCTTATTAATACTTAAACTATTAAGCTAAACCTATCTCCATCTTATTTACCACTTATAACTATTTGTCTCAAATGATAAATGACATGTTAATATCCCAGTATCCAAACTACTGTAGTTTGCCTTGTAGTTATCACAGTATCAATGACAGTAAGGTGCTGTCTAAGCTTGTTTTTTTGTTAAGAGAATAAAAAATATCCCAAAAACTCCACTGATATCAAAGCAATCCATCATTAAGAAAATGTTTATTTTCAGAAGTGTTTTTTATATAATTGCTTCAACAGTCAGACACCACTGCTCCACAAATGATTTTGTAAAAATAACATCACAAGACATACTGTGGAGCCTTTCAAAGAAATCCGTTAGATTAAATCCATAGTGACTTCTATCAAAGTTACGTTTTTACAGACAGTCACGTTTTAAATGCAAAATTGGATAGGTTCGGCCACCTACTGCTTAAACGCAGTATAGCACTATAGCTGGCCTCAGGGTTATTGTTCTTACATTTTCATGCATCTTTTCATAATACAAATATTAACTAGTATGAACTAGTTATTATACACAAATATTCCATACCATAAGGGTTTATTTTAGTCTCACAAAGGGAAAAGTTATATTCTACAGTATATGAGGTCAAATGTATATTCCTCTTGACCATTGCTTTCTGGGACATTGTTTTAGATGCAAGAAAAATAAAACAATCCGCACAACTGCGTTTTAGCTCCCAAGAATATTTTTTTTTAATGTGTACTCACACCACTGTAACGTTTCGGACTACAAGTCCTTCATCAGACATGAATGCAGGACTAGGCACACCTGTTTTTGTAGTGTGCTTGATTAGACAGGGGTCACATGATACATGTCAACATTTAAGGGAAATTTTTACATGTGCTCAACATTTATATATACACGTAATACATACACAATATTTACAATATTTACACATTTGACTCACATAAAAAAGATAATCATGACCATACAAGCATCAGGGTACCCGTCATATAGTATGGAAATGTCATGGTTTGTTATGTAGGTGTGTCTTAGACTGGTCTTAATGTGGTGTTGAATGTGGAGACCACAATTGGCAAAAAACACACAAAAAAGATGTACATTTACAATATAAACATGAACACTGCAGTGATGGTCCACAAGAAAAGAGACAGCACAACACCGGAGTATGGATGCTTACAACGCAAAAAAATAAAATTATAAAAAAGGTCTTAGGTCAAAATCTTCATTAAGACCCTTCGGACTCAGTGTATCCAAAGTGAAGATCCAGAACGCTTCTCTCCTCAACAGGAGAGTGTTAATGTCACCACCCCTTCTAGGCAAGTTGACTTGTTCTATACCAATATATTTGAGAGTACTGACATTATGTTTAGCTTGTGTAAAGTGGATTGCCACGGGACTTTTTTTGTCATGGGTGCGGATATTGGAGCGATGTTCAGTGATTCTATTTTTCAAAGGCCTTGTTGTTTTACCAATATATGCCAGGCCACAAGGGCACTTCAGCATATATATTACATTATTGGTGCCACAGGTGATCACCCCTTTGACATAAAAAGTTTTTCCTGTCCTAGGATGGTTGAACGTTTTTGTTTTTTGAGTGAAATTGCATTGGGTACAATGCCCACAACGGTAGTTTCCTTGTGGTACTTGTGACAGAAAATGAGGTCGGATGATTGAAGGCAAGTCCGCTCTTACCAGCATGTTGTTTAAGTTGGGTGGTCTTTTTAAGACAATGCGAGGTGGTTCGGAGAGTTCTTTCAAATTTGGATCGGACTGAATGATGACTGAATGCATCATTAATAAACACTGGTACATCATTATGAACCATTATGTTAATAACACAGAGGTGTCTACAATAAAGTCAGCACATATTTGTTTTAATCATGACCCATTGTATGTATTGCTTTGCACAACATTGTTTTTACTCTTACATGTATAAGCATTCAAAGGTTATTTGAAGCAGATCAATTATCACCAATTAGCTTAGCTTTTTATTCTACAGAAGAGACAGAGAAATTCATATTATATTTTCAGTCAGTATGTTTTTAGATATTGTTAGCACTGATCTGTGACTAGTCAGTCATTGCACGTTATACATCTAGAAAAGGTTAATGTGCAGTCTGCATTAACAGTAATATTTAAAAGCATTATTTACTCTTTTAACTGTGCCCTTAAATGTGTAAATGCATGTAGCTTACCTCCAAGCAGCTGCATCATGTTTAGACTCCAAAAACAGGCCATTTTCTCATCATAGCTTTTATCAATGAAGCCATGTGCTCCTTGCCTCCTAAACGTAAAAACAATATGAAGGGGGTTTGCTTGCAGTCAGTCAAATGTAAAGATAGCGTTAGCCTTAGCTTGTTTGCTACATTGACAGTACTATCCAAACAGATACACCTAACGTCCTTTTTATTCTTTGATATGCTAAGCCATTAGTTTATGAAAATTGTCCAGTTAATAGTTGTTAGATTAAGTTTTGAGTCTGTACTTACTTCCATGTCCAAGCTTGATGTGCAGTTTCTTCGTCCCTTCGTTCTCTGTCTCTGACTGAGCTGATTCCAAGCCCGATAGCTACGTCACCACCCTGTGGCGCATTTTAGAATATGGAAGTAGATTTTTCAAAAACGTCTATCTTCTTAATTGGGACGATTACATTTATTTTTCACCTGTAATCACAATTACAGTACCGTTCTCTATGCTTACTGAAAAGAGTGGTCTAATCTGACATATGCACTTTAAATGACAATACTGTGGGGAAATTAACTACATCAATTTCATCACGGATATTTGGCATCACGTTCCCAAGAGGAACCCAGCGCAGGATCCGAGGCTCACAGCGGTCAACGGACAACGGGACACACAGGTGACACGGAGTCTGTTAACACTAGGACGTTTGAGGACAGTGATGGAAGTGGACAGAAGAGATTATGGAATTGGTAATGACACATATGAAGGAGAAGAAGGACTCACGAAGACGTCATTGGTAAGTTGTGCTTTGGTATCGCTGTTGTTGTGAGTAAAATGGCGATAACCCAGCCTACCCATATAATATAATACCACATAATATAATATGAGAGTGGTGAATTGTGAGCGCTGCTGCGGTTGGGGATGTGATGCGTAATGGAGCACGCGCTTGGAGAGCCTTTGGCACACTCCGTTCAGTTCCTCCACAGGTGTGGCAGGGCTGAAGATCTGGGCTGCATTTTGTCCTCACATATTGCATGGGGGGGCTAATTTTGAAAGTGTGTGATTCATTTCTTGCGTTTGAGTTTTAGAATCGTCATCAAAGTTGGTCAGATACACTACGTACAATAAAGTCGTTTCTGAATTGGGTTCAATGTAATGTATGCATACCCTCAATGGGAGCTTGGGGGCGCTGTTTTAGTAGACATCTTATATGGTTGTAATTCAGTGATAAAACAAACGACCACTTGTGTCGTAGGGATTTTGAGGACCTCGTCGTTTGTCCTCATCTGGTGAATCTGGTTGGTCATTCAGATCTCCACACTCCTGGCTCCAGTAATGTTTCTGGGATGTGACCGACAGTCAAAAACAAAAACATGCAAAGTATACATTTATAAATCCATCAGTACGCACTTGCAGCACAGATACTGTATGTGTTTGCGTGGTCCTACTTTCTGGGCAAAAGTGTTTTTGGAATCGCTCACTGTCTTGTTTCATCCCGGACTAAAGAAACCAGGATCACAAACGAGAGTAAAAGCAAAACAAAAATTGACTGGAGAATCTATATGTTATGTATGTGTATTGTTGCTTTACTGCGTCTATATTCTAAGTTATGATAACAGGATATTTTATTACTGAAAGTGTGTTGTTAGTTTTGTATTTTAAACTATTCAACTACTTGCATGGCAAGAGAGCGGAAGCTCCTCTTTTTCTTATCCACTGAAGACACATTCAGTGTTGATGCTTATGTGGATAGAATAATACACACACAGAATAAGTGATTAACAGTCTGGACAATTACAATTACTAATCCTGATGTAATTGGTTTGCTTTTCTCTTTACTCTTCTTTCTATTTTGGGAGAAATGCACTCCAGCTCAAACCCTGTGTGCGTCTGCTCCACCAAGCAGTGAAAATATCAGCATTTATATCACCATGACTGTGGAGAACTTAGCTAATTTGTTTGTTAGCGTAGTTATGATAAAACCCCACAAACCTACCTACAAACACAACACACAGGACACTAGCTAACTAATCACTACTTTAGTAGCTATTTCACATAATTATTTTTTCTTTTTTTTTTACCAACAACATTATGTAGATATCCGTGGCATTTTCAAAATGGGGCCAGTGACGTTTTGCAACAATTTTTACTAGTAAAAATGACATTACGGATATCTTACGGATATCTACTAGTAATAACTGCAGTTATTACTAGTAGGAATTCAATTATGGATTAGGGTTGGGCGATGTCCCCTTAATTGGCAGTTGACGATGTTTACAGTGAACCATCGTGATGGACGATGATATCGTCCATCTCTCATTATAAGACATTTACATAGCCTATATATAGGCTGCATTTTATTTATGTTAGGAAAAATGTGAGATTGCAGGATAAATGGATGGATGGATAAATTAAATATGATTAGACAAATACAATAAAGATATCCATAATTGTAATTTAGGATAGTCAAGTTTTAGTAATACATGTTAAAATGACCTGCCATAAACGTCTCATTCAGCACATGTGAACTAAGGTCACATGACTGTCTCATAAAGGTGTCCAAACGAGACAATATTCAAAACGACGTGCTTGATGTTGGTCGGATGAAAGGACTTTCAGCCATAAGATGAACATGGCACGTTTGCGAATCCATCCATCCATCCATCCATCCATCCATTTTCTTCCACTTGTCCATTGCCGGGTCGTGGGGGCAGCTGTTGGAGCTGCACCAGCCCCTATGGCTCCTCCTGCAGGTGGTGGGTCCACAGAAGGACGGCCTCATGGTTCTAACCGAGCCTGTTGGTCTCTCATAAGGGGCTTCTGAACCGCTCTTTGTCTGACCCGTCACCTAGGACCTGTTTGCCATGGGAGACCCTACCAGGGGCATGAAGCCCCCGACAACAGAGCTCCAGGATCATTCAGGCTCAAACCCCTCCACCACGTTAAAGTGATAGTCTGGATGTTGTCAGAAAGAGAGAGAGAGAGGGACTCTTTTTGACCTTCCTGGTTTGTCTTGGAAGCCACGCCTGTTTTCCCGTGCACGCGCGAGGTTCAATGGGCCAAGAAGTGACGAGGGGAGACATTACGGTGACAGTGTCAACAATGGAGTTATCCAAGGTAACGATGCATTTATGGTACAAAATCTTTGTGTTTTTGGGGATAACACGTTTATGCAGCTAACTCTGTACTAAAATTTCAATTAAACTGGCATATCTAGTGATGTATGTAGTTTTGACATAGTTTAGCATGCAACATGGTTTACTTTTATGATGCTAACAGTTACAAAGTTAGCGTACGATTTACTGTCCGGTCCTGTCTGTCATCTTTTTTGTGTTTTAAACCACTTTGGATTTGGGCCTTATTGCTTATGTTTTGTTTTTTCTAATTATTTTTATCTTTGTCTTCAAAACTCTGTGAGACTCCACCTGCAGCATCAAGCAAACGATCTCCAAAAGCATCTGTGGTCAGAGGCAGCTGGAGACCCAGCTTAGACTTTAGTGAAGAGGATTCAGCCCGTGTTCATGATCTAAGAATGCAGAGGCTACACTTCGAACGTGTAAGTCCCTTCAGACATCTGCATAACCATTTACATCAATTGTAATAAACTAACAAAACTACACTTTCTTTTTGTATAGGGAGTAGGACACATACAGAATATGACTCTAGAGATCAGGACGTGTTATTCAGGGTGGAGGACAAAGACCCTGGTGTTCTGTTTGACATCACCTCTCACACTGCACCTCCTGGAAGACACTCACCCACTGAAAATCAACCCCCGATGCAGATGTGCCCACTGCCAGGAAATGCCCACTGATATTGAAAAAAAAAAGCCACCTGTAGCCTCTAGAGAACTTCATATCTAAAGTGCCACACGTGGAGACTAATTCAGACACATTTACTGATCCTGATGGGCACTACCTTGGATTTATACCACATCGATTGTAATTTACATTTCAATTGAAGTCACTGCTTTGTTTTATGAGAATAAAAGAATGCAATATAATAAAGTCTTGTAATTTCAAAGCACAACTAACACATTGCCTAAAAAAAGCTCTTGCACAGAAATAGCATCTCATAACTTGTCAGGAAAACATTTGTTTACAGATATAAACAAACAATGGTCAACTATTTTTCAACAAAAACTTTATTTACAATTAAAATGACAAATTCCTGATATTTCTGTGGCAATCGTTGACCTGTAAAAAGCCAAGGATAAAGAATGTATCATGGATGTATGCAGTTTCTGTATTCCATATTGTGATGAGAATAAATTAGTCCATACCATCTCCTTGGGTGTGTTGGAGTAACTCCAGGGTTGTTGGGGCAGGGACAAACCCAGTTGTCTGAGGATCTCAGTATTGCAGGGCGTGGGAGTCCTTTTTTGCTGTTCAACCGTGCAGCAACAATCATTGTCTGGAGCTCTGGAATATATGAATAGTCCTTCTCAACCTTCAATGTATAAATCCTGCAGCACGTAGACTTATTATTGAATACTTTAAAAAGGTATCTGAAAGAGAGACAAAATAATGCTAAAAAAGTAAATAATAGAAAAGCAATGAAGATACATAGTTTACATAATGTGTACATACTGTATACAATTATACACCCATCAGCATCCTTTTTGCAGGTCAGTATACATAATGAGGGCTGCAAGTTGCATTCTTATATCCATAATGGCTGGGTCATAACTGAGTCTTTTGCTGGCGTACATAAGATGACTGTGCAATGCCTCCAGCCATGCAGTTGATCTACAAAAATGTTTGCATAATTTGGAGCTTCTATAATTTTTTTTTTTTATGCAATACCTAAACTTCAGATACTTTGGTAGTTCTTTGAACCAACGTTCTTTTAGAATGACCTCCCTGAGAGTATTGTGCGCCGTTTAACCTTTCACTATCCACTCTTTCTCCCGTCTTTGTTCCACTGTAGTTGTGAAACATCCGTTTTGCTGGCCAGTCTACCCAGAAAATAATAATAATGCCTTACACTTGTATTGCGCTTTATAAGCCTGTATTACCAAGTTTCTCAAAGCGCTACACTGTCGTCATTATTCATTCACTCCATACTCGGTGGTGGTAAGCTACTGTTGTAGCCACAGCTGCCCTGGGGTAGACTGACGGAAGCGAGGCAACAAGTCTGCGCCATCGGCCCCTCCGACCACCACCAACCACTCACTCACTCACTACATTCGCTAGGCTTCCTGGTGTTACTAAACGGTCTCCCATCCAAGTACTGACCAGGCCCTTCCCTGCTTAGCTTCCAAGGTCTGACGGGATTGGGCATAGCAAAGGCGGTATGACCACGAAAAGAAAAGAAACATAAATCAAATACATGTACAGTATAAATGCACAATAAGCATCTTTTACAAAGCTCACAATTTTACTTACTGCATGTAGCTTTTTGCCCAAGTTCTTAGACCCATGCTACATATCATGTGTGCTTCACACCACTGTCTTTGTATATCCCATTTCCTGTGTCAGGATTTTAAATTAAAAAATTAAAACTATAATTGCTTTAGATGTGTCCAATTACAAGTTTCATAACATAAATACGATGACACTTACTGAAAAGAGCAGAAATTTGTGAGTGGGCATCAGTAAACACTTCTGTAATGTGGACCTCTCCCTGTGTCCTGCTCACTTATGTACTGAAGGTCATTCAGGTCTGTTTTCCTTCTCAGAGAGGCCCCTGTCCTGTGAACACAGAGTGTAAACATTAGCATTATAAATTAGCATTATGTACACAAGTTTTGGTTTAAACTTGTTTTTGTAAACACAAGCTCAAATCCTCACAGTGTGGTTGTACTCCTCCTCAGGAAAACCAACTGATGGTAAACTAAACAAAAAACAACATTATTTTAATTTTATTGTCAATGTGACAACTACACAGATAAGAAACATGTTTTACTTACTCTGCAGTTCTTGAAGAAAGGGCTTCCTCTTGCTCCAAGACGTTCACTCCCTCTTCAACATGGTTATCTCTACAAATACAAGAGAATAGCAGTTTATGAATAATTTCCTAAACCAATTGATTGCGGTTTTGTGGTGTTTGAGTGTCTTTTTTTCCCATGGCTAGCATCAGTAAGGCTGTGCACGCCATTTCATTAGACTATTATCTTCAATCCAATACAGTTCACACATTGTTGGGGGTATGGGGCTTTGAATTTCAATACAATTTTTGTCTGCCCTTTACTGTGGTGTAGAGTGCTAATCTAATTTACAAAAAAACATTCTTACCTCTCAGATAAGTCCCCGTGGATGCTCGATAGTGTTGGCACAGCAGGAAATAGTTATTTTTTATATATAAGAGTAGATGTTGTAGCCCCTGATCCGGTTTGGTAACTGGAAACATAGTTATACATATTTACACAAAATGTAACAACATTGTTCATTTCTGATTAAAAATTCTTACAGAGTAAGCTATATTTTTAATCGCATTAAAACATATGTAGCCCGCTGGCCTTCAATCATTTATCATACAGTAAACATCAGATGTTAGCACTACATTTAGAGTTTGCATTAGACCTACTGCATGTCTGCACGTCTCCAAATCTCAATGCTACATTTGATGTAATGCCAGTATGCACAGAAATATACATAGTCAAGACACGTGCGTGTAAAGTTGTGAAAAACATCCGTGGTGACCAGTGTCATTGTTTACAGTAGGCTAACCTTATAGCTTTATAACGCGATGCAAACAGTTCATAGTTAGCTAGCGTATTAGCGCTTAGAATTTGCAAAAAGCCTAATCACGACGGACGCACTAAATTCAACAAATTGTCGCCATGAATACTTCAAAGTGTCATGCATTTACCTGTCCATAAGAAACGCTGCCAACTCTTCATCCGTTCTGCAGTTGAGCTCACGAAGCTCCGTCCATCTGTTGAACGACTCTCCGATATAAACTCCACATCTATCTTGCATTAGTTTTTCTGCTAGATGGGCTTCTGAACCATTTAAATTTCTTTTGAGAAGTAGCAGGCAAGCAGTCGTAGCTTCTGTTCGTGTACAGGTTGTTGTTGCAGCGGCGCTCGGGGGTAATGGCGGATGCAGGTCGATCCAGGTACAAGAAACACTCTCTGCGGCTGCGCGTGCTCAGTTATCGGGAGCGAGCCTACAGTGCGCATGAAGTGTCAATCATCGTCTTACTCGCATTTTATTGGTTAACGCCATCGACGAGGGGACTCTTGAGTAGTTGCTGAGATCAGAGAAGGAGGGACTTAACAAAAATATAATAATAAATATTTTTACTTACTTTATATCAAAACGTAAGGCCAGAAGGTCAATTTTGTACATTTCTTAAAATTTGTAATACATTTAGAAATCCAGACTATCACTTTAAGGTGGCGGCTCCAGGAGGGGATTTGTGAATCCAGTCACTTCCAAATAATGATGATGGAAAACAATGGACATTTGTTTGGAGATTCCTTTCCAAAACTTTGTCTCTTCCACTGAGTCGCATCAGCCCATCAGATGATTCAATCCGGCCCCTAACTTGTAGTTCACAAATTCACAAATTTAGTTTAGTTTTTTTATTTGAGCAATTCCAAGTTTCAAGTTCTTAGACAAAGAAGAAAAACACAATAATAATGCCCAAAAAGAAGTAGGCAAACAATGCTTATGTATGCTTACCCCATCCAACCTATTTACAATCTTTACAGCTGCTGTTTGTTACTCACTATGGTACAATTAAGATAACATAACCATAATAAACACATAGTTTAGGATATAGATACATAATAATAATAATCAAACACTGGAAATCAGTTTACATAGTCTTCCGATGTATAGAAACAAAGTTTACAAGGATACCAGCCATAGGGGTTGGTGCAATGTGATTACCACCCGGCAACGGACAAGTGGATGAAGATGGATGGATGGATGGAACTATTAAGAGCTAGCAAGAAAGATTATTATACAAATCTGCTTGAAAGCAATAAAAACAAGATTACAGAAATATGGAAAGTATTAAATAGTTTAATTAAAAAAAGACTAACCATAAACTGCCCTATAGATTACATTATCCATAATGATGATGAAAAATAGAAGATATGAGTGAAGTTGTCGAGCAATTTAATAAGTACTTTGTAAATATAGGACCCAATCTTGCAGAGAAAATCATCTCATCATCTTAGCAATGTGATCGTATGCATATGGACATTATTGTAGTCATTAGGGATGGGAATTGATAAGATTTTATTGATATCAATGCCATCAATAATTTTACCTATCGATTCGATTCTTTATCGATTCTCTTATCGATACCTGACTTGTCTGTGTGTTGGGGAAAAGCAAGTAATGAATGTGCTTTCGATAAACTCTATCAAAAAAGACACATTGTTAGTTTTCCCAAGAAAAAATATTCATTAAATTAAGCAAGTTTCCAAATATACTGTGGCTCCTGCTGGCACTCAGCCTGCCTGGCATCCTCAAATATAATGGTAACATTTGTACTTTGTACATTTGTACTGATGCTGTTTTGTAACACCTAAACAACAGGACTCGGTCTCAGCCCAAACCCTACAGATCTACTTCTGTTGCAGGTTTTTGACATAAATATGCGTCGGATTTTCACAAAACAAGTAGCGTTTTGCAGCTTGTGATCCAGAGAACGCTTCCATGTTGCGCAATGTCTCCTATTTTTCACGTAGCCTATGTGTGTCTTTACACGCCAGTCCCGTTCATTTTTGGACAGAATTAAAGTCCGCGGGGAAAATAAAGTGCTTTAGGAACGTGCACCACATCACAAGAGAAAAGAGGCAAGCCGAAAAATGACACAGAGGGCTGAAGGAGCACAGAACAGGCTGGCGGTATACAGTCAGGCCCGGGGCTGAGAGAGAGGCGGTAGGGAGGACGGAGCTTCAGCCCGGGGCTGAATTTGAGAGGCGGCTGGGAGGATGGAGCGTCAGCTAGGGATGCGCTGACTACATTTATGGAGTAGTTTAAGTTTGTGGAGACCTTGATTTTGTGTAAATAGCAGGTTAATTCCTCGTGACTACATGACTATGCATGACCCATGCTAACGCACCACTTTAGCTAACAGCACAATAGTCCCAACCCTGTGAGCTGCTACCTTCACGTGGTGGGGTTGTTTGAGTGCCCGAATGATCCTTGGAGTAGAGGTTCGCTCGGGCCCAAAAAATCAAGCCCGACCCGAGCCCGCGGGCCTAAAGCCCGACCCAGCCCGAGCAATTAACTTGAATTGTCGGCCCGCGCCCGAAACAAACCCGACGTAAATTATTGATTTAAGGCTCGGATAGGAGCATCTGCGCAGTGCTTTCAGCAGCAGCACCATGTGTGAGAGGTACGTGGCTACGCGCATGGCACACGTGCATGCACCAGTAGCGCACATACTTGGGCAGGCCAGAGATGTGCGCGGCGTGAGGGCAGGTTACGTGCCCAAGCCGCAGCTCAATGTCTCTGTCTCCTCTTTGCCGTCTCTCTCTCCTCCTCCTCCGCCTTGTTGTTCATAAACATCGCGCTGCATTTACAAAAGCTACTTTTTACTCAGTAACAGGAACCAAACTGCTGATTTATCCACTGTAAATAAAACACAGTCCTGAGAGATAGAGTAAATAGTGATGTTCACTGTGGCGCCGCCGGTATCAAAGCCTGACCATGCTGCTTAGACGTGACAACACAACAGCACGTGCGCCCGCCCCCCACCTGCATCACCAAACTGAGTATAACCACATTTTGTATCCAATAGACTAAGCCTATAACATAGATTTTTATTAGATATTATAATGACATTAATAAAATAAAATAAAAAATTAATTAAAAAAAACTCGAAGCCCGACCCAAACCCGACTGTCATGCGTGAAATCTCGGGCTCGGGCCTAAAATCAAACCTCTACCTTGGAGCTATGTTGTCTGGGGCTTTATGCCCCTGGTAGGGTCTCCCATGGCAAACAGGTCCAAGGTGACGGGTCAGACTAAGAGCAGTTCAGAAGACCCATATGGACGTACAACATCCATCCCGCAGGTGCCCACTGTCGTTGTGTCCTTGGGCAAGACACTTCACCCACCTTGCCTCCAGAGTCTGCGTACACTGGTGTATGAATGAGCGTGTGAATGGGTGACTGGTTCCTTGATGTAAAGCGCTTTGAGTACCTAAAGCAGGTAGAAAGGCGCTATATAAAATGTGACCATTTACCATTTACAACATTCAAGGACCGCGACGTCGCCTGGTATGGCGCAGCCGGGGCCCCACCCTGGAGCCAGGCCTGGGTTGGGGCTCGAATGCGAGCGTCTGGTGGTCGGGCCTTTGCCCACGGGGCCCGGCCGGGCACAGCCCGAAGGGACGGCGTGGGCCCGCCCTCCTGTGGACCCACCACCCACAGAGGGATCCGTAGGGGTCGGGTGCAGAGAGGACTAGGTGGCAGTCGAAGGCGGGTGCCTCGACAACCTGGTCCAGGTGCGCAGCTTCTGGCGTTCGGGACATGGAATGTCACCTCGCTGGGGGGAAGGAGCCTGAGCTTGTGTGGGAGGTTGAGAGGTACCGGCTAGATATAGTCGGGCTCACCTCCACGCACAGCCTGGGTTCCGGATCCCAACTCCTGGAGAGAGGCTGGACGCTCCATTTTTCTGGAGTTGCCCGCGGGGAGAGGCGGCGGGCCGGGGTGGGCTTGCTCATAGCCCCCAGCTCAGCCATCACGTGTTGGAGTTCACCCTGGTGAACGAGAGGGTCGCGTCCCTTCGGGTTGGGGACAGGTCTCTCACCGTTGTCTCGGCCTATGGGCCCAACATCGGTGCCGAGTACCCGGCCTTCTTGGAGTCCCTGGGAGGGGTACTAGATAGTGCTCAAACCGGGGACTCCATTGTTCTACTGGGGGACTTCAACGCCCATGTGGGTAACGACAGTGAGACCTGGATGGGGGTGATTGGGAAGAACGGCCTCCCCGATCTGAACCCGAGTGGTGTTCTGTTATTGGACTTCTGTGCTAGTCACAGTTTGTCCATAACGAACACCATGTTCGAGCACAAGGGTGTCCATAAGTGCACGTGGCACCAGGACACCCTAGGCAGGAGGTCGATGATCGACTTCGTAGTTGTGTCATCTGATCTCCGGCCATGTGTCTCGGACACTCGGGTGAAGAGAGGGCTGAGCTGTCAACTGATCACCACCTGGTGGTGAGCTAGATCCGCTGGCAGGGAAGGAAGCCGGTCAGACCTGGCAGGCCCAAACGTGTTGTGAGGGTCTGTTGGGAACGTCTGCTGGATCCCTGTGTCAGTAGGGTCTTCAACTCACACCTCCGGAAGAGCTTCACCCGGACTCCGAGGGAGGTTGGAGACATGGAGTCCGAGTGGACCATGTTCTCCTCCTCCATTGTCGATGCGGCTACCCGTAGTTGTGGCCGTAAGGTCTCCGGTGCCTGTCGCGGCGACAATCCCCAAACCCGGTCATGGCGCCCGGAAGTAAAGGATGCCGTCAAGCTGAAGAAGGAGTCCTATCTTGCCTTGTTGGCTCGTGGGACTCCGGAGGGAGCTGAGAGGTACCGGCAGCTCGTGCGGTCACAGAGGCAAAAACTCGGGTCTGGGAGGAGTTCGGAGAAGCCATGGAGGAGGATTATCGGTCGGCCTCGAAGAGATTCTGGCAAACCATCCGGCGCCTCAGGAGGGGGAAGCAGTGCTTCACCAACACTGTTTACAGTGCGGTAGGGGAGCTGCTGACCTCGACTGGGGATGTTGTCGGGCGGTGGAAGGAATACTTTGAGGATCTCCTCAATCCCACCGTCACGTCTTCTGATGAGGAAGCAGAGGCTGGGGACTCAGGGGGGCTCGTCCATCACCCACGCTGAAGTCACTGAGGTGGTTAGAAAGCTCCTCGGTGGCAAGGCTCCGGGGGTGGATGAGGTTCGCCCTGAACCCCCTTAAGTCTCTGGATGTTTTCGGACTGTCTTGGCTGACACGTCTCTGCAACATCGCGTGGCGGTCGGGGACAGTGCCTCTGGATTGGCAGACCGGGGTGGTGGTCCCTCTCTTTAAGAAGGGGGATCGGAGGGTGTGCTCCAATTACAGAGGGATCACACTCCTCAGCCTCCCTGGTAAGGTCTACTCCAGGGTGCTGGAGAGGAGGATCCGGCCGATAGTCGAACCTTGGATCCAGGAGGAACAATGCGGTTTTCGTTCCGGTCGTGGCACACTGGACCAGCTCTATACCCTTCATCGGGTGCTCAAGGGTTCGTGGGAGTTCGCCCAACCAGTCCACATGTGCTTTGTGGATCTGGAGAAAGCTTTCGACCGTGTCCCTCGTGGTGCCCTGTGGGGGTGCTCCGGGAGTATGGGGTCCGTGGTCCTCTGCTAAGGGCTGTCCGTTCCCTGTATGACTACAGCAGGAGCTTGGTTTGCATTGCCAGCAGTAAGTCAGACCTGTTCCCGGTGCGTGTTGGTCTCCGCCAGGGCTGCCCTTTGTCACCGGTTCTGTTCATTACCTATATGGACAGAATTTCTAGGCGCAGCCAGGGACCGGAGGGTGTCCGGTTTGGTAATCTCAGGATCTCATCTCTGCTGTTTGCAGACCATGTTGTTCTGTTGGCTTCCTCAAATCAGGACCTTGAGCGCGCACAGGGGCGATTTGCAGCCGAGTGTGGAGCATCCAGGATGAGGATCAGCACCTCCAAATCCGAGGCCATGGTTCTCCACTGGAAAAAGGTGGCTTCCCCTCTTCAGGTCGGTGGGGAGTCCTTGCCTCAAGTGGAGTTAAAGTATCTCGGGGTCTTGTTCACGAGTGAGGGACGGATGGAACGTGAGATCGATAGACGGATCGGTGCGGCGTCAGCAGTGATGCGGTCGCTGTATCGGACTGTTGTGGTGAAGAGGGAGCTGAGTTGGGGGGCAAAGCTCTCGATTTACCGATCGATCTACATTCCCACCCTCACCTATGGTCATGAGATCTGGGTAATGACCGAAAGGACAAGATCGCGGATACAAGCGGCTGAAATGAGTTTCCTTCGCAGGGTGGCTGGGCGCACCCTCCGAGATCGGGTGAGGAGCTCAGTTACCCGGGAGGAGCTCAGAGTAGAGTCGCTGCTCCTTCACGTCGAAAGGAGCCAGCTGAGGTGGCTAGGGCATCTGTTCTGGATGCCTCCTGGTCGCCTCCCTCGGGAGGTGCTCCAGGCATGTCCTATTGGGAGGAGGCCTCGTGGAAGGCCCAGCACACGCTGGTGGGACTATGTCTCCGAGCTGGCCTGGTGTCGCCTCGGGGTCCCCCAGAACAGCTGGAGGAGGTGTGCGTGGATCGGGAAGTTTGGGCATCTCTGCTGAGACTGCTGCCTCCGCGACCCGGCCCCGGATAAAGCGGAAGAAAATGGGTGGATGGATGGACAATAGTCCCATCAAACAACCATTAACACAGCAGCCACCAGCGATTAAAAAAACAAACTTTCACTCACCCGTCTGAAGTAACCTTTACGTGCCTTCTGCCCAGCAAACACGTGGTAAATCCATTTTCCAGTGTAAGTAGCGGCAGCTTCTGAGAGCCACATAGCCTTGCGTTGTATAGTCATGAAGCCACACAGACAAAGTCACGCCCCTACTGCAAGCTCCGAAACTAGTCGGTTTGAACCTTAAAGTTTACGCTTTTAAATATACCAATACTGGTATTTTAAACATGGAAAGGCTTCTTCGTGACTTCAACTGAACGATTCTGCAAAAAAGTGAAAATCACCAATTTAAAAAAACAACAACTTTGTTTACGTTTTTCTCGAGATACGGGCTGCCGACTTGTGTCCCTCGTTCCCACGGCGGGTCACATATAAACACATAGTTTTCTTCTTGTTTGTCTTGTATGTTTTGTCATTTGTGAGTACATTTCAATATGTCCTGATCTATGCATTAAAAGAAGCAAGGTTTGGTAGGCGGCTGCCCGAAGGGGGCGCCCTTTGAGCACCAGCCCACCTCCTGCTCAATTCTTCATTGTACATTTCAAGGAGTGCCTTTTGGTGTCCTGGTCTGTTCATTAAAAGAGCAAGAGTTTGGGTGACCTGGTACCTGGGTGGTGTTCCCACTCGAGCACTGGTCACCTCTCGCTCGCCTTGGTATTGTGTTTTATGTATTTAGTATTATATTTATTTGAGTAGGTGTGTGGAAGGTAACAAGATGGTCACATGGAAAAGCAGATAAGAGGCGACAACAGCAGAGACTTGTGACACAGGCGTGCAATACAAGTGTAAGCCGAGGTTACAGTCCTGTCAGGCTCATTATTATTCATTCCTTGCAAAAAGTTTCCTCAATAGTATATTTCCAATTAAAACAATTAATTAAAAAAAAATATATATATATATATATTTTACTGGAGCTTTTGTTTATGGACCCCGGCAATACTTCCCGATATATTCTGGCCCCCAGCGAAATTTACCTCATCTAGAATGTTGTGAACGAGGACGTTCACGTCTATCCTCAGAAGCTTTTTCCTATGTACTGTATATTGGACTCTAAACCTACTGTGTGTGAGAGAAACCCCAAAGTTAAAGTTCTTCCTCAACAACCAATCATTAGAACAAGAGATTAAACTGTTGGGGTCATAATGCGGCCCTCAGGCTTCTTGTTGACACCTCTAAAATTGACATTTTATTGTGAAACAGATCTGGGATTAAGGTTCCAAGCCTAAATAATGGAGTGGGGCAGCCCTCCATGCTGTATACAATTCATAATGCGGCCCTTGATTAAAAATGTTTGGACAACCCTGCTTTAGCCTCTTCTGTTGTAATGTTTTTATAATGAGAATGGACCCCAGAAAGAGTCGTCTTTGCTTTGATAAAGACTAATGGGGGTCGTGGAAGAAAGAAAGAAATGAGAAGAAGCATCTGAAATTAGAAGCGAAACGTCCGCAATTCAACCAGCCCAGTCCAGTCGACAATGTCTGGAAAATCTCTACAACCATTTGTTAGACATGCCGTCATCCCTGTTTACCAAGTATCAGAAACCTAAACTCTCCCAAAATTATTTCAAAACATCTGAAAAAGCATAATGTCTTATTGAGAAAGACACAAAAAGAAAATGTTTGACGTGTGCAGCTATTCAAGGCTCCAAAACGTTTAACCCGAGGCTGTTTTTAGTGCTTCTTTTTAGGGCATTTTCCTTTCTCTATACACGCCTACAACTTTGCAACGATTTCTGCTGAATCGTTTCTGAAAGGCAGTACAGAAATCCCGGAGAGAATTACGTTTAAAAGCACATCACAGTGTTTTTCCTTCTCGCCAAGGCCAAAGCGCTGAGTGGGGTCAGGTTGGGACGGCCTACGCGCTTCTTTAAAAGGAGTTATTTTTAGTGGAGGACGGGAGGAAATGGTGTTGATGTTTCCGGACATTATTTTTTTTAAATGTCTGACCTCTTGACAGCGGCCATTACAGCAGAATTCTCCAGAGAAAGGTAGCAAGGAGCGGGGGTATGGTGGAAGGTGATGTGGAAGGGACTGAGATGGTTCTAATGACCTAATTGTCTGTACCAAAACTTTTCATTCCCTTTGTTCCAGAACAAAGGTGCCTAAATTGGAATTGTTTCGGGGGATGGTGCGATTTCTAAAGACTATGGATTCTAATTAATTTGAGCATTGATCGTTGCAGCCTCTGCAAAGATGTGGCCGTTGTATAGGACTGTTGTGGTTAAAAAGGAGCTAAGTCACATAAAAGTGGCTTTTCTCAAGCGTCGTGTGCTTTATACAGCCAATTTATCCGCTTTGGGTTTACATATTGGCACAATGTGTAACGAATGCCATTTTTCCATCATTAATGACTAGGGATGGGCCAAGATCTTAGATAAAATTGCCACGAGATTTCTCGTCACGGTAATCAAATTCTGTTTAATTATTCATAATTACAATAGGACATTTGATAAGAATACACCTTCTGTCAAATTAGCCTTGTTCTAATATTAAACTATGCACACAAATAGAGCCTGCATGATTTCTGTAAAACCTTATTAGTTTTTTAAATTGTGTCACAAACAATACAATACAAATGCCCCATGCAAAGGAAACATAAAAACAAAATATTATTTATTGAAATTATATCAAAATCTTGTCTCGTTCTTGTGGACTCAAGAGATCTCTTGAGATTTGTATCTCGGCCCACCCTTGTAACATTATGTAATGCATCTTAACACAATTTGTGGAGTTTGCAACAGAGCATGTCCTTTCGTAATGATTAGTGATGATTCATGATTCAGCGTGATAGCATTTGTAGTGTAGGAATCACTGATTTCTCTCGCGCTTGCGCTCAAAACTGATGAAGCCAATGAAGAGGGCATGCTCAGTAGAAGGCTACCCATTGGACATGGAGCGTGCAGCAGCCGTGTAGCGTGGAACCAAACCAAAAGGCTGGCACTCAGTCTCTTTTGAAGTGACAGCGCCATGGTGGACAGCGGTTAGCACTCCTGCTTCACAGCTAGAAAGTTCCAGCCTTTCTACTCCCCAGCCTTTCTATGTGGAGTTTACATGTTCTTCCCGTGTCTGCGTAGATTTCCTCCTGGTACTCCAGTTTAACCTACCACTAAAAACGTGAAGAGTTCATTTGCAAAAGCAGATATATCCGTTTCTGTGAATTCTCAATAAATGAGTATTTCTATTACAAACTAGGTAATATCTGTGAAACTACAGTTCAGTGGCTTTCACTAAGTATGACGTAAAAAAATAGAGGTATTTAAAAAACATAACTTTATTGAAAATAAATATTTTGTTCAATTACTTTTTTTTTGACCAACGCAGATGTATCCAACTCGCGTTTTGGTGCAAAAACAGTTAACTCCACTTCATGTCTTAAATACAACAGGCAATAACTCAAAGTGCTCAAAGATTGTATTCAAAATTCATTCAAAAATTCATGTTAATATTAGTTAAGAGAGTTCTAAACTGGAAAAAAAACATCACAATAAAATTTCCCACTGGAAAAACTCACAGATCAATCACATATCAATGCCAACAGTAAAAATAACATGCCGTCGCTCATGGAAAAGTATGAACTATTTCAACATTCCCCCTGAGTTGTAAGATTAACAACAAACACTCACGTCTCTTTCTACAATATCACAAACAGTGTAATAAAGATCTTTGCAATTTATTTATTTTATTTATTTTAAGTTTATTTGAATAGGGACAAGTATGTCACATAAGCTAATGTTACATACTACAACATTTTAGCTAATTCTCAATGTCCGTCCCTAGTTGGGCCTTTACATAAAAATTAAACAATACATGGTTAAAACATAATTAAAACACATATCATAATAATACAGTACAACACAAACACAGCAGAGCAGACGGTCAGTGGTCACATTTCTGACTTCCGATTAAAGAGTCTTTAAGTTCGTGTTTGAAAGGGACCCAGTTTGACTCTCCCTTCAAGTCAGTGTGTAAACAGTTCCAGGCTTTAGTGCCTTGTACGGAAAAAGCTGATTGTCCAAATGAAGTATTTCGTTTCGGGATCTGACAGTTCCCGTTCTGAGCTCCTCTAGTCCTTGAGCCCACAGCCCTGAGAGGAACTATGCACTCACTCAAGACCTGTGGGGCTTGCTGGTTCAAACATTTGTGCATCAGCTTCAGCTGGGAAAATTTAATAAAGTTTTCAAAAGATAAAATGTTTAAATTCCTCAGACTGATACAATGATGTGACCTAATGGGCTTCCTATCTAGGATTTTAACCGCTCTGTTATAAATCATTTGTAGTGGCTTGACTGTAGTGGCAGTGGCCTGCGACCATGAGCAGATGCAGTAACTTATATGCGAGAAGATCATGGCGTGCATGAAAGTGTAAGCAGCATGAAACGGTAGGTAGTCCCTGATCAGTCTGAATGTGTAAAGCAGAGGTCATTAAACGGCGGACCTCGGTCCGGATCCGGACCCATGCGCCAGCCCATCCGGACCCGAACCTTGGATCCGAACTTTGGACCCGACCTGAATCCCCTCAGACGAGCGCCTGCCTCTGCGCTCCCTCTCTCTCCCTCTCTCCCTCCCTCTCTGACTGCACCAGAGCGATAAACTACAGCCCAGACGAACAGAAAGAGAAAGTCCCACATCTTAGCTTCATGATACTTTTAACATTTTTAGACACGGTTTCGGAATGACTCAAATATGGCTCGCTAAAAACAAAAGCGGAGGACGCCCTAATTAAATATGCACGCGCGCTCGTAATGCGCAAATAGCGCGGTTGTTTTCCGAGCAGGTCTGAACCTGGACTAAACCTAGACTAAACAGGGCTCAGTGTGTTGAACTGAGCAAAGAAACACATCACTGTCATATATTATGTGCACATTGTGTATAATAGGCTACAGTAGCATATGCACTCTGCTATTTAGGAGCCAAAACGTATTTTTAGAGCAAAAAAACAATAACAGGATTCAATTGATTGCATTATTTTCAAATCACAGAAATAGATTTTAAAAAGGCTTAAAAATCCTGATATAACCGTGAATTAACCCCGTATGTTCCGGACCTTTGCTTGACCATTTTTTTTTCTTTTCGGACCTTGGTGAAATTTAATTCGTGACCCCTGGTGTAAAGATTTGCTTCGGTCACTCGACAGATTTTTTTGATATGACTGTCAAATTTAAGTTGTGAGTCAAGTACAAGGCCCAGGTATTTGACCTCTGAAACCTGCTTGATCTTGAAACCATTTATCTGTAAATTTAGTTCTTCGGATATGGACTTGAATCTTGAGGCAAAGCAAACAGACATGGTTTTTTTAAGATTCAATGACAGACCTGCGTTTTGAAACCACACCGCCACAGTTTGCAGATGTTTTGCCAGTTCCTCAGAAACTGCATGCACACTTTTCCCTGGCACATAAACCACTGCATCGTCAGCGTACATCTGGAATCCTGCTGTAGGACAAGAGTCTGGCAAATCGTTAATGTACAATGTAAAGAGCAAGGGCCCAAGAATGGACCCCTGCGGTACACCTGTGTTCATTTTTAAAAATGTAGACATTTGATTATTGACCACCACACACTGATCTCTCTGTTCAAGATATGATTTGAACCACTGCAAAGTTAATGTTGTAAAGTTGAAATTACAACATTATTTATGGATGTTTATGGATGAGGATGTCATGATTTAGCGTATCAAATGCCTTTTTGAGGTCCAAAAAGACAGCGCCAATGATTTCTCCCCTATCTATTGCAAGTTTGAGTTGTTCCACAAAGAAGCAGTTTGCCGTTTCGGTTGAGTATTGGGGACGAAAGCCAAATTGTAATGGGTGTAAAATATTCTTTGACAGAACAGCTTTACTATTCTTATTCTTCAACCATTCATACCCAATAATGTTTCAATACAACAGAAATTCAGATAATTACATTTTGCTACATGTTGCTCAGCTGGAAATAAAAAATAAATGAATCTTGTAAACTAAGTCTCAAAACTGGCCACCTTATTCCTCATCATCACTACTTTCCTCCAAGTCCTGTCTGCTAACCTTACCCCCTACACCAGCTAAAGCATCCTCATAAAAGGAGCGGACTCTTTCACCAACACCAAGCTCACCAATCAGCTTGAGGACATCACTCTTCTTTGCCTCCTTCACACAGTTTAGCATCGGAGTGAGTGCTGGTTTGAAGGTTTCCCAGTTCTTACCATGTTTCAAAAGACTATGGTAACAAAAGTCACCGCCATAAAGCTGCTTAAAGCCTACCTTGTCACCACTGATTTCCAGTACCTTGGCATCACTAATTTTAAATGAGCAAGAAGAAGCACAGTGTTTAGCTGCTGCAGCTTTAAAATCATAGCATTGCCAGTCTTTTCTGTAAACATGGACATTTCTGTGTTTTTGCATAATGTTCACATACTCAGATGGCAGCAGTATAGTGTCATTCTTTTTTACCTCTTGCTCTAGACAGCAAAAGACACGGTCAGGTGGCATAAAACTATGACCACGTACAGGAAAGGAATACTCAATTCTTAAATCTTTGAACTTGCGTTTTCTCAGTGCAGAAAGCATGGCCAGTACGCTGATATTTTTGTTTTGCCCATAGCAAGAATCTGAGAAAAGCCGAAGCTCTTTACATTGACTGAGTTCATTGTAAGCAACATTTCCAAAATAATGTTGCAAAGCAAATGCCACCATGTTACTGTTTTTTTGTTCTCATTTTCTAGCCATGTGATGAATGTCCTCTTTCTTCTGACCTACGCCAGGACCACAGTGGCGCACAACACCATTAGCACCCCATTCCACTTCCAGTACCGTGCAATGTTGCATATTCAATCTTTCTTGACACCTGGAATGAAATTCAATAAAATCACCATTTACTGCAAAACTGGTCAAATCAAAGTCTGTTAGTTGTGTTAATTTTCAATGTTAGACAAAATAGCTAACCTTAAGTAAACAAGCCTAATAGTGAGAAAGAAATAATCCAAATTTGGCAGATGCAATAATTTTAAATCTAAACACAAATTTGTGCAAGATGACAGATAATTACTTCCTGACCATAATCTAATTACTGACCGTGTCTAAATTTCAAATGTGCACTGTATCATGTGAATGATGACATTTAATGAGATGCAAATAACATTAGGAACTAAAAAGAAATTAGTGACAAAAAGCATTTTATCATTGTGTATTTGTCACTAAATTTACACTAATAATCTACACTAATCAGGCCTACTTCCTGACAATAAACTGATATTCTTGAAAGTGACTTAATTTTAAATGTGCACTATATTATTTGAAAAGGAATAGCTTAAGCAATGTAATGAGATGTAAACAACATTAGGAACTAAAAAGAAAAACTACAGTGACAAAAATAATATTATATTTGTCACATAATCTAAATCTTAATTCCTATTGGAAAGACACTAAATTGTTTTGTTTTCTTGATATTTGACATAATATCTCATATCTCAGTAACTGTATCTTCAGTCACAGACATGAAGTGCAACTAAATTACTCACAAAAAAACAGGCTCATGAACGAGGCTTTGCAGACTTCGACCCGCTCCTGTGCTCTAGTCAGGAGCGAGTATTTCACGGATACATCTCTCGTCTTCTGCTCAAGAGGATTAGCTACTTTAGATTGTCTAAGTTTTACTGTCTTCACATCCATGAGATGCCAACAGCGTGGCATCTTGTGTTGACTTGTCAGCTGTGCAGTATAGTGTTTGATATATGTACAGTAGGCGATGTCCAGAGAAGACAGCTTTCCTGCTTGACAAGCGTTGTTGTTGTTGGCACAAACTACACCGGGTGCCCCGCCTCTTCCATCATGACGCCACATTACGGGAATATTCGTCCGATTTTCTCTTTATTTTCCTCCCTCGCGGTGACAAGACAACAGCCTCCTCCGCTTCGTCAAATCTCTCCATTTAATTATCCTCAGAGTCCGAAGTTTTTTAGCTAGAAGTCCCGTTAGCATCATTCACCTGCTGGCGCTGCTAGGTCCCAAATGCACTGCGCTAATTGGCTGAGAGGAGATGTCTGCTTTTGCTGAGAAACAGCTTTGGCGGCTTCAAAATAGCAACTTGGATGCGGATTTTAAATAGGATATGTGACCAGTCACAGGAATGGGGGACACAAGTCGATTTGGGGGATTTTTAGATTTTCACAGATTATTAAAGTGTAGTCTCCAAGCTTTCCAACGATGTGTAACACATGGAAATCTGATAATATTTGGCGGTGTAGCGGTGATTTGAAGTTAACAACTCCAAAAAGGCCAAAGGGCTGAAAAACCTCTCCAAAGTTTTGGGCCATTCTCACCTCTCTGCTGTTGGGAGTGACAATAGGGCTCATTTACATCTCATTGGGATAAGCCATACTCCCTGTCAAACTCCCCTTCAAAGCAGTAAAGCACAGGGAGGGAGCAAACAACAAACCATTGTTTACCAGTTTCATTATGTGTATCAGTCTTATTTTTGGTTTCATGTATTGATCTCACCTCACAGCAGAAGGTTGTTATTGTTCTTTGTAAATGTTTAATATCAATTGATAAACTGTCACTGGCTTGAGAATGTGTTGTGTAACATCTGTTACATCTGTAACATCTGTTATTGCAGCAAAAGGGGGTTCCACAAAGTATTAAGTCATGCTGTATGAATACTTGTGCACTCCCCACTTTTCAAAAATAACAGAAGCATGTATCATTTTGCTTTCACTTCACAGTTGTCTGTTACTTAAGTGTGAATTTTCAGTAAAAAATTCAAAATAAAATCTTTATGTTTATGGTTGTAAACATGACATGTGACAGTGAAAATGCTGCTGCGCTTCTCCCCAGTCCCTCCCTGTGTCAGCTGCACTCTCAGGCTGAGAGAGAGTTACAGACTCCGGACATAACTGAAGTTATAAACTTTAGAAAAGACTCCTGTACTACTTTAGTAATGCACATACAGGAGAGAAAAGGCCGGCGTCGCGTTGTATCGCCGCGCGCAGTTCCAGATTGTTTATTTCACAACAAAAAACCATTGTAACTTATCTGGCCATAAAACCGAAAATATGAAGCGGATCTCTCTCAAATAAGAAGTGGCTGAAAGCTAGGGATGCGCTGACTACATTTATGGAGTAGTTTAAGTTTGTAGAGATCTTGATTTTGTGTAAATAGCAGGTTAATTCCTCGTGACTAGATCATTGTCTCGCATGCTAACACCGGCATGTTAGCTAACAGCAGCACTGCGGCCACCAGCGATAAAAAAACAATCTTTCACTCACCCGTCTGAAGTAACCGTTGCCTTTTGCTCAGAAAAACTCGTAGTAAATCCATTTTAAAGCGCAAGTAGCGCCGGCCTCTGATATTATAGTAGATCCATGAGAGCCACACAGGCGAAGCTTAGAGTCCTGAAGCCACACACGCACAATGACACGCCCCCACGGCATGCGCTATTTCTCTGACAAAACAAGACTTTTTCAACCTGTAAACTGATCGACAATAGGCGTATGTATAAAACAGCCTTTTTTTGCGTGGTATTTGTTTGCTAAAGCATGTGTCAACAACACAACTGAAAGCAGCTCTGCTTCTCCTCCTCCGCGGTGTTTACTCAGTATGTAAATACACACAGACAAAGTCACGCCCCTACTGCACGCTCCGAAACCCACCTCAAACTAGTCATTTTGAACCTAAAAGTTTACGCTTTTAAATATACTAATACTGCTAGCTTAAACATGGAGAGGCTACTTCGTGACTTCAACTGAACGAATCTGCACAAAAGTGAAAATCACCAATTTCCCCCAAAAAATCTTTGTTTGCGTTTTTCTCGAGACACGGGCTGCCGACTTGTGTCCTTGGAATCCATGGCGGGTCACATATATCGGTTGTTGCACGAAAATTGATTTGAGTGCTTAAAACAGCGCTGTGCGAAGAGTAGTTTGCTAGCATCAGTACTTGCAACTTGTCGTCGTCATGTGTAGACCTACCATTGACAAAACCGACATGGAAAGAGTGCAAACAAAAAGAGGATTGAAAACATCTAGATCGTATATAATTTGGGATTTTTGATGGTTAATGCTAATGGCTATAGGAACACCACAGTGTAACAACCCTCTGGTGTTGCCCCATGTGTGGAGGGGTACTTACCCTCTCTGCCCCCACCATCCGCTCCTTTCCGAGCATACGCTCCCCCGGGCCTTCGTCAACACATCCCATTTGTCCACCGTTCGCGCCGCTGGTCGAGATGCTTGCCTTCCTGGTTCCTAAATGTCAGTCTGCTGAAAGCAGCGGCAGGAGCAGCAGTGCGTAGTAGCCACGCCTCATTGGACTACATTTCCCACAATACCACTGCGCCTGAGTGACCTGCCTGGCACACACATGCCCAGACAGTGGCAAGAGATGTTTTGTGTGGAGCCGCCTTCCCTGAGCCTTTTTGGGAGTTGGACCATGTTACTCCGCTTGAAAGACATTTCATGAACAAATTGTAACGTGGGTTATTTTGGGGAGTTTTGTTGAGTTCTTTTTTTTTGCTGTTCTGAAACCAAAATAAGAACTGAAAAGAATTCAACTTGTGCTCCTTGTTGTCATTCAGAAAAGGGTGTATGTCAAGTAGTGTATGTCCTCGTGTGTGTATTGGCCCAAGATATTCAAAATCCAATATCCTATGTTCCAGGAGGGAGACCTGGATGGCACCCCAGAAAAAGAATCTAAGATTTTGAACAGAAAGTTGCTGCACTATCTTTGACGTCATACTCTTGTCTTCGCCTCATGGAATCCGCCTTGTGCACCTCACTTCTGCATCGTCACGTCTGAAGAGGCTCTAAGTTGACATGTTATTTTCATTCTCTCTGTGTTGAGTTCTTCAGTGCTGCTGCTTCGTGCTGATGAGCTGCTCTCAAACACATGAAGCCAACGACTCCCTCCCTTCCTCTCCGCGTCTGCGTGCCTGATGTCCCCCTCTCGAACACGCTCGGAGCCAGCGCAATCCACTCGAGCGTCCACGAAACTGCACCAATCTCCAATCTCTATTCATCTGAGGATATTCTGCCACCAACAAGCCGCTTCTCTGAAAGGAAAGGGAGGTATTCATTACGCCTTATCAACAGGCTGCGATCGGGCAAAAACTCAAAACGTTTTCACTGCACGTCAATTTTAGTGTCCACAACTGGCTGACTGCACGGCGTGTATTAAAACTTATTGCATCTTCAGACGAGGAGCGCATAGGGAAATATGATGCTACAGAGGAGAGAGAGAGATGATTGGAGGGTAAAATGGCTTTTATCAGGGCAACCAAGCGATTCTAGAGTCAAAACGCAAATAGAGGCAAGAGGAAAACAGAAATGAAATGGAATTTTAACTAAACTAATGCTTTACGGTCGTCATTGACGGCATATTCAATGTGCATTTCTTCAACAAGCTTAATGGTGATGAGTAATAATCCAGTGAGAACGCTGCATTACCTCAAAATCTCTTTCCAAAGGTAACATAAATGGTGGATTACCCTTACAGTCACCACTGACAGCATTTTCAACTTGAAGTTTTTCAGGATTCTTACAGTAAAATTGCGTGAAATTGAGTACACATGTAGAGGGCATGGTGTGGAATAAAAGCCAGTGAGAGATTTGTGTCACCTCAAGTGGAATTAATGCACTGCCTGACCCCCTCCCCACAAAATTGCCACCTGGATTAGAGCTGGGTACCGTTAAATGATACCAGTATGGTATAGAAAAAATACCATACCATACCAACTTTATTTATAGCGCACTTTAAAAATATAGTTGGCCAAAGTGCCGTAGTCACATCATAAAACAATGGCAGAATTAATAAACAGTCTTAACACGTGATGCAAAGTCCGGTAAATACAACAAAATACAGTCATAAATAAAAGACGATGACAAATCCAGTAATGCAAACAACATACTGTAGGAAATGTGGTTCTGTTTGCCTTTAAAGTATTCATTTTAAGCATTGTTTATGGATTTAATTTCACATTGTCTAATTAACCAGTTAAAGTAAAATCATTTTAATGTACATAAAATAAAAAGAGAACTTAGAATTTAGAATTGAAATGCTTTCACCCATATGAAATTATCTGTATTTATATTGACAAAATTACCCAAAAAGTATCGGTATTGCATCAATTCCAAAAAATGTGGGATCGCCCATCACTAGTCGAATTGGTGTTGTCTGTGTAAATACAGGGATGTCCAAACTTTTTTAATCAAGGGCTGCATATTAATAATAATAATAATAATAATGCATTAGTCTTATCTAGCGCTTTTCCAGACGCTCAAAGTCGCTTTACAATTTGGTGCATTATTCATTCACTCCATACTCGGTGATGATAAGCGAGGCAACCAGTCTGCGCACATCAGCCACCACCACCAACCACTCACTCACTACATTCGCTAGGCTTCCTGGTGTTACTGAACGGTCTCCCATCCAAGTACTAACCAGGCCCTACCCTGCTTAGCTTCCAAGGTCTGACGGGATTGGGCATCGCAAAGGCGGCATGGCCATATTGAAGTTCATACCACGTTGAGGGCCACAAAATGATTATCAATAAAGTGAAACATTCAAAAGGGTGCATTTAAAAGGGCTTTTAAAGGGACAAGATGGCAGTCGTAATTTTTTACTCACCACTGCCACCTCATGTCTTTTGCGTAACTGCAGTCTATGTTAAGCTCGTGTATGACGATGGAGATTGTTGGTATTTCGGCCCGAAGTGAGAGTCAAACCTCTATGGAATGTTCCCTTCTTCTATGTCACTTCCTGTCAGTAGCTTAAAAATTGTAATAAAAATAACTTTTCTGCCCAACATTGCTGCTTCACTGAAATAAAATGATAATTATGCAACTGATTAACTTGCAACTGATGTCATTCATCTAAATAAGTCATATTTTCAAAAGCATTAACACCTGTCATATGAACTTTAACTGTTAAAGGCTAATTTGAATGTGAATAAAAAACTTCCCAGTGATAACAGTATTTAAAATATATTAGGGTTGGGCGATGTCCCTTAATTGGCAGTTGACGATGTTTACAGTGAACCATCGTAATGGACCATCTCTCATTATAAGCATTTTTTAAAGACATTTACATAGCCTATATATAGGCTGAATTTGATTTATGTTAGGAAAAAATGTGAGATTGCAGCATAAATGTATCTAAACTAAACATGATCTGAACTGAGTCATGGAACACGAATTTTGCAATAGAAATCCGTTAAAACTCGGCTTATTCAGAGCGTCATCTGCTTCTCAATAACAAGGCTCTTATCACACTAATACAGCTGTAATTCGGAGCTTATTATTTTTATTTGCTCAATTTTAACGTAATGTTTAAGAAATAGTGGGTGAACGGGACAATATTTAGACGTTTGCGTCGTAGCCTACGTTATTGAAGCTGCTTCATGCACCGCTCGGTCCGTGTGCTCGTAACCTCGTACCTCCGCGCCTCTTTCTCTCCTCTCTCTCCTCTCTCCGTCCTTCGTGAAAACATCCAAACCCATGCGCTCTCAGCTCTAATGTGAGGTCCATCGCGCCATTTTAAAACTGTTTAGTTTCCGTATGAAAAGCAAAGCGAAACCACGCGGTGTTAAACAGTAACTGCTTTTAGAGAGAGAGAGAGAGAGCCCCGCGCGTCAGAAATAGAGCAGCTGCGTCTTTATTTTAATAATTACGACTAACACATCATGTCTTCTGGCTTCTGATAGGCTACTTAAACTAGCGTGCATATTAGCTATATTCGAGATTTAATTTACAGTGCAATCCCTGCAAAGTTTGTAGGTGTACAAGGCCCACAGAAGATCAGCGCGTGTTTCTGAAAGGAGGGGCGTGGCATCACGATGGTGGCTCTCCATCGTGATGATATACTAAAGTGCAGGAAAAGTAAGAACAAACGTCTGCTTTAACTAGTTGGAAAAGTTTTAGGAAATCAAACTCCAAATTAATACAAAATAAACTATTGATTATTTATTATTTCGGCCAATCAAATCCCGGTCTGAGCTGCGACTTGTAGTTGCTTCAGATGCGCGTTATTGATGGACATGGAGAGGCCAGATGGAGCACACGCCAAAACACATTGGCATTAGGAGCAGTATTTTGGTTTTGGGGTGTAACTTTGGACATTATGAAGAAAGAGAAGAACAGTGACGCAAGGAGACGGAGACATGAGGTGCCAAACACAGACATGTTTTACTTTCTCTTTGACTCGCAGCCATTTAGTGACATTTCAGCACTAAACAGCACATTTCCTCAGCAAAATAAGATATGACATGGAGTCCTGCCTCGGATCCTAGTTTCCAACACTTTTCATACAGCAGTTTAGTGTTTATATCTAGCGTCTGTACTACCTACGGAGCACATATGCGGTAGATGCAAAGGTAAATAAAAGCACAGTGGCACTCGTGCTTCACAGCTAGAAGGTCCTGGGTTTGATTCCCACCTGGACGGGGCCTTTCTGTGTGGAGTTTGCATATTCTCCTCGCGTCTGCGTAGGTTTCCTCCAGGTACTCCAGTTTCCCCTACCACTAAAAACATGTACAATAGGCCAGGATGAATGAGAGTGTGTTTGAGTGTGCGCATGGGGGACAACGGATGCAAATTAGCCCAAGGCTACAATCCGGTGTGGCTTGTTTACATGCATGAGACCCATGTATGTTCATTAACATGCACTGTCCCGACCAAATAAACCAATAAAAAAATAATTAAAAAAAGTATCCGTGGATACTTTATGGTCATCAACCATCATTATGCTTTTTCGATATCGCCCTGCGATTACGAAATTGCGTTGTGTAATATTGCGATAAAATTGCAAATGCAATTAATTGTTCAGCCCTAATATATATACAGTGAGGAAAATAAGTATTTGAACACCCTGCTATTTTGCAAGTTCTCCCACTTAGAAATCATGGAGGGGTCTGAAATTGTCATCGTAGGTGCATGTCCACTGTGAGAGACATAATCTAAAAAAAAATATCCAGAAATCACAATGTATGATTTTGTAACTATTTATTTGTATGATACAGCTGCAAATAAGTATTTGAACACCTGAGAAAATCAATGTTAATATTTGGTACAGTAGCCTTTGTTTGCAATTACAGAGGTCAAACGTTTCCTGTAGTTTTTCACCAGGTTTGCACACACTGCAGGAGGGATTTTGGCCCACTCCTCCACACAGATCTTCTCTAGATCAGTCAGGTTTCTGGGCTGTCGCTGAGAAACACGGAGTTTGAGCTCCCTCCAAAGATTCTCTATTGGGTTTAGGTCTGGAGACTGGCTAGGCCACGCCAGAACCTTGATATGCTTCTTACAGAGCCACTCCTTGGTTATCCTGGCTGTGTGCTTCGGGTCATTGTCATGTTGGAAGACCCAGCCTCGACCCATCTTCAATGCTCTAACTGAGGGAAGGAGGTTGTTCCCCAAAATCTCGCAATACATGGCCCGGTCATCCTCTCCTTAATACAGTGCAGTCGCCCTGTCCCATGTGCAGAAAAACACCCCCAAAGCATGATGCTACCACCCCCATGCTTCACAGTAGGGATGGTGTTCTTGGGATGGTACTCATCATTCTTCTTCCTCCAAACACGTTTAGTGGAATTATGACCAAAACGTTCCATTTTGGTCTCATCTGACCACATGACTTTCTCCCATGACTCCTCTGGATCATCCAAATGGTCATTGGCAAACTTAAGACGGGCCTTGACATGTGCTGGTTTAAGCAGGGGAACCTTCTGTGCCATGCATGATTTCAAACCGTGACGTCTTAGTGTATTACCAACAGTAACCTTGGAAACGGTGGTCCCAGCTCTTTTCAGGTCATTGACCAGCTCCCCCCGTGTAGTTCTGGGCTGATTTCTCACCTTTCTTAGGCTCATTGAGACCCCACGAGGTGAGATCTTGCATGGAGCCCCAGTCCGAGGGTGATTGACAGTCATGTTTAGCTTCTTCCATTTTCTAATGATTGCTCCAACAGTGGACCTTTTTCACCAAGCTGCTTGGCAATTTTCCTTTCCAACCTTGTGGAGGTGTACAATTTTGTCTCTAGTGTCTTTGGACAGCTCTTTGGTCTTGGCCATGTTAGTAGTTGGATTCTTACTGATTGTATGGGGTGGACAGGTGTCTTTATGCAGCTAAAGACCTCAAACAGGTGCATCTAAATGTAGGATAATAAATGGAGTGGAGGTGGACATTTTAAAGGCAGACTAACAGGTCTTTGAGGGTCAGAATTCTAGCTGATAGACAGGTGTTCAAATACTTATTTGCAGCTGTATCATACAAATAAATAGTTAAAAAATCATACATTGCAATTTCTGGATTTTTTTTTTTAGATTATGTCTCACAGTGGACATGCACCTACGATGACAATTTCAGACCCCTCCATGATTTCTAAGTGGGAGAACTTGCAAAATAGCAGGGTGTTCAAATACTTATTTTCCTCACTGTATATATATATAAAACTCTTCCTCACCCTCCGCGGGCGGTCTCTTTTTCCTCCAAGCTCGGGTCCTCTACCAGAGGCCTGGGAGCTTGAGGGTTCTGCGCAGTATCTTTGCAGTTTCTAGACCATGGGCACCACTGATGCCTTCACTCTCCAGGCCTTCTCTAGCTCTTCTCTGAGCCCCTGGTATTTCTCTAGTTTCTCGTGTTCCTTTTTCCTGATGTTGAAGTCGCTTGGTATTGCTATGTCAACCACCACGGCTTTCCTCTGCTCTTTGCCACCACCACGATGTCCGGTTGGTACGCCATTACCATTCTGTCCGTCTGTATCTGGAAGTCCCACAGGATCTTGGCTCGGTCATTCTCTACCACCTTTGGAGGTGTTTCCCACTTTCCCACTTTGACCTTGGGGTCCCAGCCCATACTCTGCATAGATGTTCCTGTACACTATGCCAGCCACTTGGTTATGGCGCTCCATGTAAGCTTTCCCTGCCAGCATCTTACACCCTGCAGTTATGTGAGTGTATCTGTCTAGCCATTGGTAGGATTTCTTGATATCCGCCACTTCAGTTATGTTTCGGTGGTACATCCCGTGTAGGGGCTTGTCCTCCCATGATGGGACCTCCAGCGCCTCATCTTCTGTTCCCCATTGTCTGAGACATTCACTGAGCACGTCATCTGTTGGAGCCTTGTCCTTGATGTACTCATGGATCTTGGATGTTTCATCCTGGATAGTGGCTCTCACGCTCACTAGTCCTCGGCCTCCTTCCTTACGGCTAGGGCTGGAACCCTCCATGCATGGTTAGGAGCTTTCGTGTCTTAACATCTGTGGTCTGTATCTCATCCTTTGGGCAGCTTATTATTCCTGCAGGGTATCTGATTACTGGCAGGGCGTAGCTGTTTATTGCCCGGGATTTGTTCTTGCCATTGAGCTGGGTTCTTTATTTATATATACATATACATACATATATATATACGTATATATATATATATATATATATATATATATATATATATATATATATATATATATATATAAAACAGATGTTAAGACACGAAAGCTCCAAACCATGCATGGAGGGTTCCACCCCAAATCCAGCACCCTGAGACTGTACACTAGCCGTAAGGAAGGAGGCCGAGGACTAGTGAGCGTGAGAGCCACTATCCAGGATGAAACATCCAAGATACATAAGTACATCAAGGACAAGGCTCCAACAGATGACGTGCTCAGTGAATGTCTCAGACAATGGGGAACATAAGATGAGGTGCTGGAGGTCCCATCATGGAGGACAAGCCCTTACACGGGATGTACCACCGAAACATAACTGAAGTGGCAGATATCAAGAAATCCTACCAATGGCTAGACAGAGCTGGCCTGAAGGACAGCACAGTGGCACTCATCATGGCTGCACAGGAGCAGGCCTTGAGCACCAGAGCAATAGAGGCCCAGATCTATCACACCAGACAAGACCCCAGGTGTAGACTGTGCAAAGAGGCCAATGAGACAATCCAGCACATAACTGCAGGGTGTAAGATGCTGGCAGGAAAAGCTTACATGGAGCGCCATAACCAAGTGGCTGGCATAGTGTACAGGAACATCTGTGCAGAGTATGGGCTGGAAACCCCAAGGTCAAAGTGGGAAACACCTCCAAAGGTGGTAGAGAATGACCGAGCCAAGATCCTGTGGGACTTCCAGATACAGACGGACAGAATGGTAATGAACCAACCGGACATTGTAGTGGTGGACAAAGAGCAGAGGAAAGCCGTGGTGGTTGATATAGCAATACCAAGCGACTTCAACATCAGGAAAAAGGAACACGAGAAACTAGAGAAATACCAGGGGCTCAGAGAAGAGCTAGAGAAGGCCTGGAGAGTGAAGGCATCAGTGGTGCCCGTGGTCGTTGGGGCACTCGGGGCAGTGACCCCCAAACTGGAGGAGTGGCTCCGGCAGATCCCAGGAAATACATCAGACATCTCGGTCCAGAAAAGTGCAGTTCTAGAAACTGCAAAGATACTGCGCAGAACCCTCAAGCTCCCATGCCTCTGGTAGAGGACCCGAGCTTGGAGGAAAAAGAGACCGCCCGCGGAGGGTGAGGAAGAGTTTTTTTTTTATATATATATATATATATATATATATATATAAAGTCATTATGACTTTAAATTAATCTATTGCTGATTGGTGTGAGAAAATGAAAGTATGACCAAAGTTGTTTCAACACTTCTGCTCAGAAGCCCAGTAAAATCTGTCTTGAGCAGGAGACACTTCTCTGGGGATGAAATGGGTCACATCGCCATGTTTATTTACATGCACACAATCAGCTGTTGATCAGCTGGAGTGCGGCTTGGTGCGTGTGGAGGAGGGGCCGCTGCAGGCCGAGGCTCGCGGTGATCCACGTGGTCAAAGCGAAACGGATTGTGGGAAGTAGCTGGCGGAGTACGCACAAGCCTCCTCTGATGCATGCTCTGTAAAATGGGCGGAGCAAGTTCTCATCCGGGGATTTACAGCAAACTTGCTGAGAAGCGGACTTTGAATTGGAACAGGACTTGGGCCGCACGTGATGATGTTTCACGAGTCCACGAGCACACAAGTCCGCACAAGTACACAGATTGAGAAACGGCCTCCTCATTTTCACACCTTCAGGGAGCCTAAAGGGGCCGACCAGCTCTCCCCCCATGATTCTGGTCCAAAACACGACTCCGCCCCCTCTTTGCTGACGTCACAGCCTTGTTGGGACATGGTGGCCATTCACCATCCATCTGACCATCCAAGGCAAGGCAAGTATATTTATAGACCACAATTCATACACAAGTCAGTTTGAGTCTGTGTCTGTGTCATTGTCTGTGCTTACAGGGATAGTTAAAAAACTTAAACCCTCCTCCTGTCCCACAGACGCTTTTTTAAAGAGGTTTGGGACACCATTGGCTCTTCTGTCAGGGAGATCATCAACAGCAGCTTGGCTTCTGGCATAGTGCCCTCTTTTTGTAAGAAAGCTGTAGTTGAGCCTTTGATTAAAAACCTGGCCTTGTAGCCCCTCTTTGCTTTGGGACACCGCTAAGGCCTTTAGTAGGGGGCTAATAATATCATACACGTCTAGCAAAAAGCGCAGAATTACAGAACAACAAAACATATTAGAAAGAAGGCTTGTATCTGCCGAAAAAGAATATTTTAAAAAACCATCACAATCTAAGCTGGGGGAGCTCAATGCCATCCGGTGCTCGCTTAACACTTTACTGACACTGAATGCTACTGACAAAGTCAAATTTGCCAAACAACGGCTGTTTGAACATGGGGATAAACCAGGTAAATACCTTTCCTACCTAACAAAAGCACGGATAGCTACCCAAACAATTGCTTCAATATCAGATGGGTTTGGCTCTTGCTCTACTGACCCTGAAATAATAAATAAAACATTTCTTGATTTCTACAGGAATCTATACAAATCTGAACAATGCAATGATGCTCAATCCTTAATGGAAACTTTTTTCGCTCAAATTAAGCTACCCAATTTAACAGAAGACAAAATGAAAGACCTGAATGCTGAAATATCAAAGCCCTATTTAGATATGCTAAAATACTCATTTGGTATTGGCTCCCTCCCCCCTCTCTCAGGGAAGCTAATATATCCTTAATTCTCAAAAAATCTAAACCTCCAGAAAATTGCGGCTCTTATAGACCCATTTCATTACTTAATGTGGATCTGAAAATATTGTCCAAAATACTTGCAACCCGTTTGGAAAGCATTCTACCTCATGTGATAAATGCAGACCAAACAGGCTTCATTAAGGGTCGCAATTCATGCAATAACCTCCGACGTCTTTTAAATGTAATTCAGCTGTGTCAGCAGCGGGCGGCGGATGGTCTTGTGGTCTCTCTAGACGCGGAAAAGGCGTTTGACCGCGTCGAGTGGTCTTACTTGATTTACAGTCTACAACAGTTTGGCTTGGGTCCCAATTTCATTAGCTGGATTAAGGTCCTTTACAATTGCCCCTTAGCTGCAGTTATTACAAATGGACTTAGGTCTAGTAATTTTGAGGTGGCAAGGGGAAACAGGCAGGGCTGTCCCCTTTCCCCCCTCTTATTCACCCTCGCAATCGAGCCGCTAGCTGAAGCAATTCGAAGTGACCCCACTATATTTGGAATTGATACTGATCTGAGGACCCATAAAATGTCTTTATATGCTGACGACGTTTTGTTGTTTCTCTCCAAGCCTGCTATTTCAGTACATAGAGCTATCACAGTTATCAATCAGTTTGGTTCATTTTCTGGGTATAAAATAAATTTCTCAAAATCTGAGGCCATGCCCTTAGGAAAACAACTCCACATTCCCAGTTCCCCTTTTAAGTGGTCACCTGCAGGATTTGTATATCTAGGTATTACGGTTACACCTTGTTTCGATCACATGTTCAAAGCAAAATTTGTCCCGTTATTTGAGAAAATTAAACTAGACCTTGAGCGTTGGAATTGTCTTCCCATATCCTGGCTAGGCAGAATCTCACTTCTTAAAATGAATATTCTTCCCCGCTTGTTATATCCAATCAGAATGATCCCCATTTTGTTTTCCCATAAATTATTACAAAAATAAAGGGCTGGTTCAGCTCCTTTATCTGGCGTAAAAAAGGGTTTTCATAAAATTGTCAACATTACAGCTTCCAAGAAACATGGGAGGCTTAGACCTTCCTGATCTCAAAAAATACCAATTGAGTTCCCTTCTATTAAATGCACGAGAGTGGACACGTGGAAATTCATCCGCTGTGTGGCTGGATATAGAAGCTTCATTATGTGACTGTCCTCTTAAAAATTTGCTCTTTCTAAAGAATATGAAAACAATTAATAAATGCTGTAGTAATCCAATTACTGTCAATACAGTTAAGGCGTGGAGAGCAGCTAGACTCACTGAAGGGAGAGCTGGGAAAACATCCCCTTTTACCCCCTTTTTCCAGAATCCTGAATTTTTACCGGGTGTTTTAGATGCAGGTTTTGGGGAATGGGTGACTAAGGGCATCTCCTCTTTTGGCTGTCTTTTTAAGGAGGGAATCCTTATGTCATTCAGCCAAGTTATAGAAGCTTACAGAATTGGGAAAAATAATCTTTTTCGTTTTTTCCAGATAAGAGACTTTATTAAAAAAGAAACATCTCTACTTGGGGACACTGGGGTTTCAGATATGGAAAAGCTGTTTTTTGGATCTCGCGAAATGTCAATTAGTATGTACTACAAGACATTGAAACATAATTGTAAGCCTGGTCCTCCATTGTTGGCTCAGGCCTGGGGAAGAGAATTGGACATTGATATCACAGAATAAATGTGGAGCAGTATCTGGAACTCTGCCAAAAAATTACTATTTGTAATCGCTCGTGGGCTTTGCAACTTAAATTACTACATCGAGCTCACTTGGCCCCAAACCGGGTGTCTAAATTCAAACCAGGCTCCTCTTCACAGTGTCCTAAATGTAAAATACACGAAGGCAGCCTCACACACTGTCTTTGGTCATGTCCCAAGATCCAACAATACTGGGAGTCGATTATATTTGAAATCAGGAAAATTCTTAAAATTAACATTATTCTTGATCCACTTTCTCTTCTCCTTGGTTTACCAAATCGGCATATCAACAACAAATATAGTAAAAAACTGTATAACATTCTAACCTTTTGTGCCCGGAAGAATATTTTATTGCAATGGATTTCTCATAAGTCTCCTACTGTTTCTGGCTGGAGAAAGCTTTTATTGGAGTATATCCCACTTGACTTTCTAACATACCTAGTCCGTGTTAAGACAGATATATTTTATCTCATATGGAAACCGTTTCTGGATTACACTGAAGGATATGTGTCCACCATTCTTTCTCGTGCATTAGTCAACCTCTAAATAGACTGTATGTATGTATGTATGTATATATATATATATATATATATATATGTATGTGTGTATGCATGCATGTGTATGTATAATTTTTTTTTTTTTTTTCTCTTTTTATTTCTTTTTTTTTCTCTTCAATGTGTAAGCTCCCTCTTGCTGTGTCGCTGAGTTGTTGTGTTGTGTTATGAAAATGAAAAATAATAAAAAATATTTTGAAAAAAAAAAAAAACCTGGCCTTGACCCTGCAAATTATCGGCCAATTTCCAAACTACCCTTGGTATCGAAAATCTTAGAGAAATACGTTTTTGCACAGTTGCAGCCTTTTTAGATGAAAATGGCACTTTAGACCCATATCAGTCAGGCTACAAAGCTTTGCACAGTACTGAATCTGCACTTTTAAAGGTTTTTAATGACTGATTCTGGAGGCTCTGCCATTTTAGTGCGTTTAGACCTGACGGCTGCTTTTGACACAGTCGACCACACAATTCTTTTAGATCGGCTAAGAGATCTCGTGGGTGTCAGGGGGACCGCGTTAGAGTGGTTTAGGTCCTACCTGTCGGAGAGGTCATTCTTTGTCAGGCTGGGGGACTCCACTTCATCTCCTGCCCCGCTTCACTGTGGAGTCCCCCAGGGATCTATCCTGGGACCCATTCTTTTTGCTATATATCTCCTCCCACTTGAAGAGATTTTTAAGAAGCATGTCATGTCTTACCACTTCTATGCAGATGACTGTCAAATTTACATGCCCATTGCCAAGAATGACCACAGCCCCCTGACACCCCTGCTCGACTGTCTAGGTGACGTCAAGGCTTGGTTAGCCCAGAATATTTTTAAACCGAATGAAGGAAAAATGGAAATAATGGCATTTGGATGTACTCTCACGGACTTGGGATCACTCCAAAACTATTTGCATCCCAAAGTCACCAGCCTTGGGGTCACCATAGACAGTGATTTTAAATTTGATAAACAAATCAATGGCGTTTTAAAATCGGGTTTTATCATCTTCGTCTTTTATCCAAAGTTAAGCCTTTTTTATCTTTTAATCTTTTTGAGCAAGTCGTGCACGCTTTTATTTCAAGCCGTCTGGACTACTGCAACGCACTTTACTCGGGCATCAGCCAGAAAGCACTCTCTCGCTTGCAGTTAGAACGCTGCGGCACGACTCTTAACAGGGACCAAAAAACTTGAGCATATCACCCCAATCCTTGCGTCTTTGCACTGGCTCCCTGTTAATTTTAGAATTGATTTTAAAATGTTATTGTTTGTTTTTAAAGCTTTGAATGGACTGGCCCCTCAGTATATCACAGACCTCATCCAAATTTACCGGCCCTCGCGCGCTTTGAGGTCTGGTTCCGAAGACGAACTGTAAAACTAGGGGGGACAGAGCGTTCTCCATTGTCGGCCCTAAGTTGTGGAACGCTCTGCCCCTCCACATCCGTACGGCCCCCACCGCGGAGTGTTTTAAACAATGGCCGCTAGCTGCTCTGCTTTATGACCGCAACACTGGAGGCCCCCATTGCTGTAGTACCTCCATATCCTCGCTAGGCCCCCATTGAAAAGCATTGGACTTTAGACACGTTAAAAACAACTTTAATGCCTGGTTTCAACTTTTTTAACACTTTCTATGGCTACATATTTCTCCTGAGATAACGCTGGGTTAGTCACAAAAAAAGAAACCAGGCTGGTTTTCGAAATACATTTTTTAAAATCTCCTACTTAACGGAGGTCGGACTGTTGGCATTGGAGCTGCGTGAGCTACACGTCACGCAAGGGCCGAGTCTACAGTGAAGATCCCGCCCTTATGCCCTTATTAGGAACATGCTTCGTCATATTCTACGAGGAGTGGCAAAAAGGGAGGCGGCACTGCTCTGGTAAACTCTACAAACCTTGCTAGCAAGCCGATTTTATTTGATGATTTTACCAGCTTTGAATACAGTGCAATTGTTTTTAGCAGCCCTGAAATTTTATGTCACAATTTACAGACCTCCAAAAAAGTGCTCGCTTTTTATTCATGAGTTTTCAGAGTTTTTATCGATTATACACAACTCCTATGAGCGAATAATTTTAGCCGGTGATTTTAATTTGCATGTAGATAATATTTTAGATCCTCTTTCAAATGAATTTTTAAACATTCTTAATTATATGGCTTTTACTCAGCATGTCACACAGCCGACTCACGACAGAGGACACACCCTGGACCTGGTCATCACGTATGGCCTGTCCACTGGTGTGTCGTTGACTTGGCTGTCTCTGACCACTACTGCGTGTTTTTTAAAATCACCACTTCCATCCAGCGTGAGACCTCCTTGAGAACTGTAGGGAAGCGCCATCTAACCCCTGAAGTGGCTGCAAGTTTTATTGATGTTTTAGACAAACACCTTCCCTTGGTTTTACCTGCACCCTGTGATTTTATTGTTGATGATTTTAACAGTAGGCTTCAATCCGCCCTTGAACTGGTTGCGCCTATGAAACTAAAACATGTACAAGATAAACCCACGCCTCCATGGAGTAATGAGAAACTCAAAAACAAAAAAGAAATTGCAGGGTGCTGGAAAGAAAATGGAGGAAAAATAGAATTACAATAAATTACCAAATCTACGCCGAACAGTTAAAAACATACAATAGAGCCGTTAGAAACTCAAGAAATTCATACTTCACCAAAATCATATCGGACAATAAAAATAATACAAAAGTTCTTTTTTCAACCATTGACAACCTTCTTCATCATAATCCCAAAGCTTTCCGTGAAACTCCTTCAGATTCCCTTTGCGAAGAGTTTGCAGACCACTTCAGGGGGAAGATAGACACGATCAGATGTAATATTTTATCTACCCAAAGTAACACAGTTTTAAATACATCTGGTTGTCTATTTGTTCCAAAAGAAACACTGCACAGTTTTGTCCAGGTTAATGCTGAGATGCTTGATAAAGTTTTCTCCTCAGTGAGGCCCACCACATGTCTTTTAGACCCGGTCCCAACACCGTTTTTTAAAACATTTTATGGATCTTTTAGAGACGAGCTTTTAAACATGATGAATTGCTCTCTTCAGACTGGGGTCTTCCCTGCTGCCTTTAAGGGGGCGGTGGTGAGGCCTCTACTGAAGAAGAGCAATTTAGATTTTAATGATTTTAATAATTTTAGACCGGTATCCAACTTACCATTTTTAAGCAAAATTTTAGAAAAACTTGTTTTTATCCAACTTAGTGATTTTATAAATGCACATAATGTCCTTGAGAAATTCCAGTCTGGCTTTAGGGTAAACCACAGCACCGAGACGGCCCTTTTAAAGATTTTAAACGACTTTAGATTAACTTATGATTCTAAAAAGTTGACAATGTTGGTTCTACTGGATCTGAGCGCCGCCTTTGATACAGTAGACCACACTATTCTTTTAACTCGTTTAAAACACATTGGCCTCTCTGGTGCTGTTCACAAATGGTTTACATCCTACCTCACAGACAGGACATTCATGGTAAGTGTGGATACCTGCTCCTCTAAGGTCCATAAAATTACATGTGGTGTGCCCCAGGGTTCGATTTTAGGCCCAGTGCTTTTTAACCTGTATATGCTCCCTCTTGGTGATGTCATCAGGAGACATGGAGTCAACTTTCATAGTTACGCTGATGATACACAGTTGTACATCTCCATGTCTCCTGATGACACCAGGCCAATGGATGCACTTTTTAACTGCATTTTAGATATCAAATCCTGGATGGCAGAAAACTTTCTCCAGCTTAACCAGGACAAAACTGAAGTTTTAGTCATCGGTCCTGAGGTCCAGAGAGAGAAACTTTTACCCAAACTACAGTCATTATCTTTTAATCCTTCCTCACAGGTGAAGAACCTGGGTGTGATTTTTGACTCTGAGCTGACTTTTATTCCACACATTAAGAATATCACAAAGATAGGTTTTTACCATCTAAAGAACATAGCCAGAGTCCGCCCCATTCTCTCTCGGGCCAACACGGAGACGCTAATGCATGCCTTTATCACCAGTCGTATCGACTACTGTAATGCCCTGCTTTCTGGTCTTCCCAAAAAGAGTATCTCAGGTTTACAACTTTTACAGAATTCAGCAGCTCGTGTCCTGACAAAGACCAGGAGGCGGGACCACATTACACCGGTTTTAGAGTCGCTGCATTGGCTCCCCGTGTGTTTCAGGATCGATTTTAAAGTTCTTTTAATGGTTTTTAAATGTCTTAATGGTCTTGGTCCTTCTTATCTCTCAGAATTGCTTTTACCTTATGAACCTTCACGGCCCCTTCGCTCCACCGGCAGGGGTCTCCTAGTTATTCCTAAAGTCAACAAAAAGACTCACGGCGAGGCGTCGTTCCAATATTATGGCCCTCGCCTCTGGAACGACCTGCCGGAGGAGCTCAGGACCGTAGAGAACGTTCATGTTTTTAAAAGCAGGCTTAAGACCCACCTTTTTAGTTTAGCTTTTAACTGATATTTATTCTTGCTACGCCTATTTATTTAATTGTTATTAATATTTATTTATTTACTTATTTATGTTTTCTTTATGTATTTTACCTCTCGGTCTTATTTTAGTGGTCCTTATATTCTTAATTTTACTTTTACTTTTTACTTATTTTAACCATTTTTATGGTCTCCCAGTTTCCTCTGGAGGAGCCCTCTGCCTCGGGAGCGGTCATTGGCTGTGGCTGCTGGGGTGCTGTCCTCTGTGGGTGTCTGGATGGAGGTGTGGTGTTTCTACCGTGCCTCCTCCGGGCGTCCTGTGCTGGTGCCCTGTGGCTGCAGCCGAGATGCTGCTCCCGATGCAGACGGCTCCTTGGATGGTGTTTCCTTACCTGGTTTATCTGTACCCAGCCTTACCTCAGCCTTATGTCCATTGCGTCCATTGTTTTACCTTGAGTGTGTGCGGTGTGCTTGTGTGGTGTGTCTCTGGGAAGGTGGGTGGGGAGAGTGTGAGTGCGACAATGTGTTTGTATTTGTGGGAGGAGGTGGGTGTGAGAGAATGTTTTAAATCTGTAAAGCACTTTGTGTTACATGAAATGTATGAAAAGCGCTATATAAATAAAGATTGATTGATTGATTGATTGAGAGCTGGGGAAGAGGAGTCTGTAAATCCGCCATGATTTCCCCCTCGAACGTGGTCATTATGGTAAACGGGGAGGAGTGAGGAGGAGTTGTCTATTCTTTTTAACGGTCTATGGTTTTAAATCTCGTCTTAAGACTCACTTTTATTCTCTGGCTTTTAGTACCGCCTAAGTTGTGTGGTCCCCTGTGTCTTTTTATCTTCAGATGTTCAGAAATGTTTTGTTGTTTAAATGTGCTATATAAATAAAGTGGATTGGATTGGATTGAAGACAATTCAAAGTGCTTAAAAGTCGCATAAAATTACAAGAAAACAGATAAAAATCAATCAATAAAACATCAACATAAAAATGTATCAATTACAGTAAAAGGCAAGAGCGCAGATAAAATACTTTCAGTTTTCATATGCACGGGTAAAAAGAGCTGTTTTCAGCCTGGATTTGAACATTGTCAGAGTTGAGGCCTGTCTCACATCCTCATGAACACTGTTCCAGATTTTAGCTGCATGAAACTGAAACGCAGCCTCACCGTGTTTATTAACTCTGGGAACCACCAGGAGACCCCTCCCTGAAGTTCTCAGGACCTGAGATGGTTCATACGGCTCTGACATGTCAGAGATGTACTGTGATGCTAAACCACTTGTGTACAAGCTCTGAGTGACAGCAAGCCAGTGCAGAGACCGGAGCACTGGACTAATATGGTCATATTTCCTGGTTCTTGTCGAGCAGCAGCATTCTGGATGTTCTGCAGCTCTAACAGCTCGTTTAGAAAGGTGAGTGAGCAGCCGTTACAGTAGTCTAACCTGCTGGAGACAAATGCATGGATGAGTCTCTCTAAGTCTGGTTTTGACACTATTCCTCTGATCTTAGCAATGTTTTTCAGATGGTAAAAAGCTGATGATGTTATTGCTTTGATGTGGCTGTTTAAGTTCAGGTCTCAGTCCATGATTACTCCTAGATTTCAAACCTGATTTTTTGGTTTTAGAGAGAGAGACTCAAGGTAACTGATAACACTTTGTCTTTGTGTCTGTGGGCCAAGAACAATGATCTCAGTTTTGTCTGAGTTTATTTGGAGAAAGTTGTTTTGTGTCCACAAACTGATCTGTTCGATGCAGTGACAGAGTGTATCTACAGGCCCATGTTCACCTGCCATCAGTGACACGTAGATCTGAGTGTCATCTGCGTAGTTGTGGTACAACACGTTGTTGTGTATTAGCTGACCCAATGGAAGCATGTACAAGTTGAATAAGAGATTGACCCCTGGAGGACTCCACAGGTCATGGCAATTTTGTCTGATCCAGGGTTACACGGCACTTATCAGCGAACAAGACTGTTTGAAAATGAGTCTTCATGTATTTCTGGGCCACTGCAGCCGTTTCTGCTCGTCAGCATTCAATTAACATTTAGGGGAGGCCGGATAGAAGGTTTATGCAACTGCAAGCCTCTGGAGTGTCCTACACCATGATGTTTGGGAGACTCCAGAGGCACCAGCAGCTTGAAATACCTGTTTGCTCCTTTGTAGCAGCTGATGTCTTAATCTGATGTATTTGTCTGGCAGAAACTGTCTTTATCTGCACAAACCCATGTGTGCTCTGAATCAGCCACAAATCTCTTAACAGTATGATGATCACACTTAATCTTTCATGAAATAACGAAGGTTTTCATACTTAGTCCAAGGCATTCAACTATTTCACGCTTTTCATCAGCAGAGAGTTACCTTTTCATTCCCGTATTGATTGAAAAAGGTGGTCTTGCTTAATAATGTGGAACGTCCTTTTTCAGTAGTTTTTCCCTTAACTGGGCTCACCTGACAAGTAATTATTTCAGCTGTCTGAGATTGGTGTCAGTGATTCAAAGAGCCCTGAGACACAATACCATCCATGAGTTTCATTGAAAACCTTGTTTTTGTTCTTTTTTACCCTTATGAAACTGAAATACAATTTGCATAATAATTTCAAACATACTGTATTTATCTTTCAAATGTAATGGAGTAAAAGTACTAGTTCTCAACAACAAAATGTACTCCCCTTGTTCATTGTTGCTCAGTTCTGCATCTCCTTCAATAAACAGCTCTGAACTGGCTCTTACTTAATCCTTATCTTAACACTTACAGTATATACTCAACCTATATAGCATCTCATTATACATTTTATAAGAGACAGAGTGCGAGATAGATGAGGCTTTGCTGGAAGAGTAATTGGATATGGATGGTTGGTCGGCAGCGAGTGTTGTCCTAATGAATGGAAGGCAGATGAAAGAGCTGTACATTTTCAAAGACACATATGTTTTAATTGGACTTATTTCGCTCGAGGCTTTCAGCGCTCGACAGATCTGAGCTGTTGCCGCTGCGTCTGAAATGCAGGCACTTCAATACACCGCGGAAGGTCACAGAACAGCCTTCAAAGTACTATATATGGATCCGCAGAACCTGATGGGTTCGGTCGGGCTCGGACAAATATTTAGAACTTATTTTTGGGCTAGGGTCGGACTCAGACACATCAGCACGTTAAAACAACTGAAACTGGTGTAAAATTAAAATGGGCCTGTTGAGTTGACGCGACTAAGTGTTTTTGTGGGAAAACGAAATAATAATTAAAGCTGCAAGCGGCGATAGAGGCCTTCGCCCCTGGCACCGCCCCCCCTTGCTACCGCCCCCGCTCTTGCCCAAACCTGCTCTCCCCTCGTTTTCACACACAACCTGGGTGCTCTTTGCTAACTCTTGCTCCGGCCCACTCTCGCCTTTCCATCATCAGACTCCGGCCTTACTCTTGCCCCAGGTATCTCTGGTGCCAGCCCACTCTTGCTTAAGCCTCAGGGCCCCAGCCTCACACTCGCCGCAGCGGTGCTTTTCACTCGTTCTATAGTTGAAATACCTTCTATGGCCAGTGAACTGCAATACTCGGGAGAAGCCAGCAGGCAAAACATCATCTGGACAGATGTGCCAGATTACACAGAAGTCCTTTTTGCATACTTCTATTTGTAGTATAGGCACCGATTCCGTGGGTACTGCAGGGCTGGAGCACCCACTCGAAGCTTTGGGCTGACAGGTGAATTTGCCATGATTACAAAATGGTTCAATAAATATCTGTAACCTGTAAAGCTGTTACTCAGTGTTCAGCAAATGAAAGAGCACGCGGAGGTACCTAATAGACGTGTACAGTGGCCCATGTAAAATGCCCCTACCCTGGTACGAGCAACACCTGTCAAATAGTTACAAATAAAAAAGTTAAAACGTTTATTTTAAAAAAAGAGTCACGTTTGGGATTGTTCCAGCAATCTCATGGTTGCAAACCCAGTGCTCTACACAGCCACAACTTTATCATAGCAGAAATGATAAATATCTTTTAGGCTTGGACAATGTGTGCAGTGGCCCATGTAAAAGGCCCCTATCCTGGTACAAGCAACACCTACACTAAAGCAACCTGAAGTCCAGACGAATCCTGATAGCCGCACAGTGCACATGCGCATGATGTTTGTAGCTTGCATCTTTCTGTAAAAAAGTTGAAGCCCAAAATAAAATATAAAAAGTCAAGGCTGGGATTGATCCAGCAGTCTCTGAGGGTGGGACCTTAGGTGCTGATTTATGTCCTACTCGTGTATGCCACTGGAGGAGAGAGGTCATTTCAGGTCATGTCCCCCCCCCCCATATATTTTCTCGATTGTTTTCAAAATTTCCGCAGTGTTGCCTCAAATGGTTCCCTACTATCCCCCCAGTTCTTTCTCTTTAGTTCTGCATATATTGAAACCGTTCTTCCCACGTTTTCATGAAGGTGGGACCATTCGTGCTCGTCCCAGTAGGTAATAAGTTATAATAAATTATAATAAGTAAAAAAAAAAAAAAAAAAAGTTGGGATTTGGGAAATTGTTGGGATTTAACCGGCAATCTAATTAATGGGAATCCTGCACTCTACCAATGGAGCTACACAGGCTTATGCAACAACACAGCGAATTTTAGATTAATCTTATGAAACACTTGCACTCGTGTATTTACAGAAAACGGAATTACAGTTCAGGCAATATTTATTGAAACATTTTGTAATTTGGGCTAATTCCCTGGGCGCCCAAAGATCTGAGAAGGTGCTCCAGTCCCGTCCAGTCCAGTCTCTAGAGTCTGTTAAACCAGGTGTGAGCTGATTTTGCTGAAACACCAGGGAGTAGTTCATTAAAACATAAGATTAGTCCAGCCAGTTTCCCAATTGAAAGTCAAAATGGCCGACTCCCTGTGCGTCCGGGCGTGGCGCTCCAATTCAGTTTTTGGTTTGTCCTTATGTCCCCTTTCACTGTGCCGAAGGGTTTGAGCCTATGTCAAAAAACGCGCATTTTCATTTGAATAGGGGTCAACTTTGAGGGGGCGCTATCGAGCCATTTTGTTTTGGGCATGGCCAATACGTCTATTTCCATCCATTTTCAAGCCACGTGAATGTCTCTGCCAAATTTGTTGAGTTTTCGGCGACATTTAGCGGGTCAAAAATGCGCTCATTGACGCAGAAAAAATTTAGAAAACCAAAAACAATAGTCCCTTAGGCTCGGGCCTAATAATAATAATAACAAGAAACTGGGGAAGAACAATAGTCCCTTACCAGGACTTCGTCCTGGCTCGGGCCTAATAATAATAATAACAAGAAACCAGGGGAGAACAATAGTCCCTTACCAGGACTTCGTCCTGGCTCGGGCCTAATAATAAGAAACCACACAAAAACAATAGTCCCTTGCCGGGGACTGCGTCCGGCTCGGGCCTAAATATAGAGAATAAAGCAAGATAGAGGCATGTTGTAATATATTTTTGTGTTTGTTTTAATGTGTAGAATATACCTGCAACGTTTCATATAAATCGTACAAACTAAAATGTTCAAGGTATAGATAGGGGGCGCTATAGTGGTCAGCACTGTGCAGTTATTGAGCTCTATGAATTCAGACCGTAAGAGGCCTTATGTCAGCCAAATATGATCCAGATTGGATGGAGCGCATGCCTACGAGGTGTTGTGAAATGTACTGGAAAAAGGCTTTTTTTTTTGTGTGGCGCCGGAGGTTGAATGAAAAAAAGCTGAATGTTTTTTGTAGCCCCGTTTCTCTAGAGTCCGTTAAACCAGGTGTGAGCTTATTCTGCTGGAAAAGCAGGGACTAGTTCGTTAATACATAAGATGAGTCCAAATGGATTCCCAATTAAGTCAAAATGGCCAACTTCCTGTGCATCCTTGCCACGCCCACATCTTTGAAAATATCAAACACATGTAATATATGTTTGTGTTTGTTTTAATGTGTAGAATATACCTGCAACGTTTCATATAAATCGTACAAACTAAAATGTTCATTGTATAGATAGGTGGCCCTGTACTGTGGTGAAGTTGGTCTTTTAATGAGTTCGTTCTGTGCAGCTTGGTTTAGTGCATTAGTGACACCAGTGTGAGCTCAATATTCTAATGGATGTTCGATTTATAAACAATAACGTGCCATTGTTGAGACATTGACCTTGGCCACGCCCACATCTTATAAAATATGACTTGACTGTAATGTATTTTTTGTTTGTTTTATTGTGTAGAATATGCCTGCAACGTTTCATACAAATCGTCCAAACTAAAATGTTCAAGGTATAGAAAAGTTGGCGAAATACTGCAGTGAAGTTGGTCTAAAAATGAGTGTGTTCTGTTCAGCTTGGGGTGGTGCATTAGTGACACAAGTATGAGCTCAATATTTTAGTGCATGTTTGAATTGTGAAGGATAATGTGCCATTTTTGAGACATTGTTTGAGTCGGTGTTTAGAACATACTGGCAACGTTGTATAAAAAATTCCAAACTGTAGTTTTCAAGGTATCGCTAGGGGGCGCTATAGTGGTGAGCACCGTGCAGTTATTGAGCTCTATGGATTCAGACTGTAAGAGGCCTTATGTCAGCCTATATGATCCAGATTGGATAGAGCGCATGCCTGCGAGGTGTTGTCAAATGTACCGGAAAAAAGCCGATTTCCCAATTGCAAGTCAAGATGGCTGACTCCCTGTGTGTCCGGGCATGGCGCTCCAATTCAGTTTTTGGTTTGTCCTGATGTGCCCTTTCACTGTACCAAAGGATTTGGGCCTACGGCCAAAAACGTGCGTTTTCATTCGAATAGGGGTCAACTTTGAGGGGGCGCTGTGGAGCCATTTTGTTTTGGGCGTGGCCAATTCGTCTATTACCATACATTTTCACGCCACCCGAATGGCTCCGCCAAATTTGGTGAGTTTTCGGCAACGTTTAGCGGGTCAAAAGTACGATCATTTCCGGAGAAAAAAAATAATTAAAGCCGCAAGCGGCGATAGAAGCCCTCGCCCCTAGCGCAGCCCTCCCTTGCGACCGCCCCCCTTGCTACCGCCCCCGCTCTCGCCCAACCTGCTTTCCCCTCGGCCTCACACACCACCTGTGTGCTCTGGCCCACTCTTGCCTTGCCTTTGTCACACCACGGCCTTACTCTTGCCCCAGGTATCTCTGGTGCCAGCCCACTCTTGCTTCAGCCTCAGGGCCCCAGCCTCACGCTCGCCGCAGCGGTGCTTTTCACTCGTTCTATAGTTGAAATACCTTCTATGGCCAGTGAACTGCAATACTCGGGAGAAGCCAGCAGGCAAAATAGCATCTGGACAGAGGTGCCATATTCCATGGAAGTCCTCTCCGCTCATAGCCGCCAATTTCACCTGTTTATTTGGAGCGAGAGGAGGCAGGTTTTCCAGGGGGAACAAACCTACTGCAGAGAGAGAGAGAGGTCATTTCAGGTCATCTTGTCTCCTCCATTTTCTCCATTGTATTCGACTCTTCCCACAGTTTTGCCTACATTTTTTCCCTACTGTCCCCCACTCTTTAGTTCTCCCTATTTTTTAACACTGTTTTCTCCATTTTTAATGAGGTTGGACCATAGGTGCCGATTTGTGTTATTTCCAGTAGGTGCACAGTCACAAAAAAGGAAAAAAAAAGAATTGAGATTGATCTTGCAGTCTCATGGGTGGGAGTCCAGTGCTCTACCTATGGAGCTAGCCAAACTGAGCGAAACAGCGTCACTGAACGTATATAAATCTTATGAAACGCCCCGCACTCTTATATTTGCAGAAAAAAGAGCAGTGGTCTGCACGGGTAAAGAGGAAAAAGGCAGAAAAGTGGACAAATAAATAATTGTGTCTACATAACTTGGTGCTCATTCTGGAGTTGTATCAGGCTCAGAGTGCAGTGGCCCATGTGAAAAGAGAAAGCATTATAAAAGTTCAAAGCCGTGTTTGAACTGGCAACCTCCTGCACCAAAGACCAGCGCACTATCAGTTATAGTATGCCTAATGTAGGCTACTATTCTCTAAATGACCAGGCCGATCACAGCACGCCACTGGGCGAGAGAGGTAATTTCAGGTCATTTCCCCCCACCCCCTTCCATTTTCTCGATTGTTTTCGACACCCTCCCCAGTTTTGCCTCAAGTGTTTCCCTACTGTCCCCACAGTTCTTTTTGTGTAGTTCCACATATTTTGAAACTGTTCTTTCCTCGTTATTAATGAGGGTGAGACCATAAGTCGCCGATTTATGTTCTTCCCAGTAGTTGGCCAGTCCAAAAAAAAAAAAAAAAAAGACAAGGTAGTGATTGCTCCAGCAACCTCATGATTGGGAGCCCAGTGCTCTACCTCTGGAGCTAGACAGACAGCTATAGCTCAAATGGACTTGGAGTAATATTAATATAACATGGAGGGATAGCCTGACATTTTAGCCAGTATTAATTGAATCATTTTATAATTTAGGCAAATTCGCCTGAGAGCCCAAATATTTGAGAGGATGCTCCAGCCATGCAGCAGCCTAGATGGGTGAAACAATATATTGGTCAGACCCATTGGTCAGACGCACAGTTGTGCCATTCCTGGCCTAAAGGCTTGAACTGGGCTGCAGCAGGAGTATTAACTGCTGTTCCAGATTTTAACTAAGTAACAAAAGCGTAACTGTCAGGTAAATCTATCAAAAATAAAAGCATTAGAAATGTTTCAATGCCGTATATACACTGGCTACTTTATGCACCTGAGACCAGCAAACTATCACTGAGCTATAACGCCACACCATGGTTGACCTGATGTGGGCTACTTTTATCTAATCCCTGGGTGTGAAAATATGTCCAAGCAAGGCATTTGGGGAGAGAGGTAATTTCAGGTCATTTTTGCCCCTCCATTTTCTTGATTGTTTTTGACATTTCCCCCCAGTTTAGCCTCTATTGTTTCCCTACTGTCCCCCCATGTCTTTTTGTGTAGTTGCGCATATTTCTAAACTGTTCTTTCTTCGTTTTTAATAAGGTTGGGACCATAGGCGCCGATTTATGTTCTTCCCAGCAGATGCCCAGTCCAAACCAAAAAAAAACAAAACAAAAAGAGCCATGGTTGAGATTGATCCAGCAAACTCGTGATTGGGAGCCATGTTGTAATATATTTGTGTGTTTGTTTTAACGTGTAGAAAATACCTGCAACGTTTCATTAAAATCGTACAAATTTTCAAGGTATAGCTAGGGGGCGCTATAGTGGTGAGCACCGTGCAGTTATTGATCGACTGCGTCCGGCATGGGCCTAATAAACTGGGCCCGCGGTGCACGATGACGGCCGCCCCACACATGGCTGGGGGCATTTACGAGCCCCCCCCATCCCCCTCACAATATGTTCCCACATCCCTGATTTTTATTGTGTCGGGCTCGGTTAGACTCGGACACAAATATCTTAATGCCTATCGGGCTCGATTCGGATTCGATCACTGCTCTGTCGGACAAGGGCCGGGCTCGGACAGAAAAAAACAGCCCAATCCATACTCTATTGCCGTGCCATCCATCTTATATCAATGGGAAACTAGAAACATTTGCTATGGCTGAAGCCATTGCGATTGGAATAGTGCTGCTGCAGAAGTTACCAGAAAAAAATCCTGTTAAAATCCTTGAAAATGCCTTGAAACTGTTAAAAACCTTGAACCTGTTTTAATCCTCGAAACTGCTGAAATCCTTGAAAATGCCTTGAAACTGTTGAACTCCTTAAAATTGTCCTTGAAACTTTTGAAATCCATAAAAAGTGTCCTTGAAAATGTTAGTCCTTAAAACTATTGAAATCCTTGAAAGTGTCCTTGAACCTGTTAAAATTCCCCACCGCTGAAACAACTTGGTTCCAGCAACTATAGTAACATGCTCTGGCTCCTGCGGTTTGACCTGTAAGGGTTGTAGCAAATCTGAACAAGCTCCTGAATCACGCTTTGCTCACACGCTACAGAACCATGTCAGTGAGATTAGCTGATAGACAACGGTCGACACCATAATCATTCTGAACATAACGTGAGGTACAGATAATATACAAACACATAGACACAAACAACTGACTCACTGATAGGCAGTCACCCTCTCTGTGTAGAGGAGTGCAAGACTAGGACCTCAACGGAGGTCTGGACTTCACTTTTTCTCTTTCTCTGAAGTCACCAGCTGGTTATACTGCTTTGTAACTGGAACAACGGCAATAAAAGCCTTTTCTTTGAGACGACTTCCATCTCCAGTGTATGCTTTGGCCATATCCAAATAACTGTTCTCGCGTGATACAAAAGAACCAAGTCCTTACAGACCTGGATCTGATTTTGGTTCCAGTAACTATAGCAACCTGGTCTGAACTTGGTCCGGCTTCTGTGGTTCGCCTGGATCTGGTTTTGGCTCTGGTAGTAGTAGTAGTAGTAGTAGTAGCATCGGTAGTAGTAGTAGTGATATTAATAGTCGTTGTTGTAGTTTAATATCCTCTCTACAGTCGACGCGACTGACTCATTTCGCCACTACTAACCCACTGACATTATGTCTAGGAGGATTCTGGGTAATGTAGAGAGAAGGAGCCTGCTGTCAGCTGCCTGTGACTCAGACCCACTCCTCCGAAAAAAACACCTGCTGCTCTCCACTTTCTCTCTGACTGTCTGCACGTCCGCACTCTTCCCGACATCATGTGGTATATCACGGTGCTGTGCCATTTTGTAGTGGTGTCCGGATGACCAGAGAGAAATACGCAGTGAACTCGCAGCGCATCTTCGAAAGTACTGCCCTTTTTGTGGTCACTAGATGGGTCAAAATGCATTTCGAGATTCGGACAGACAGCGACGACAAGTCTTTGAACTAGACCCAGCGCTTATTTAGTTGCCCATTGTGCTGTGATTATGAATAAAGCATGACCCGTTACCATAATGAATAGGGCTGGGTACCGTTACATTTTTTATACCAGTACTTTAACGATACTTCGTTTACGATACCGATACCTGAACAATACTTTTTCCAATACCTATACTAAAAGATATGTCATCTAGAACCAGAAAAAAGAACAATAATGTGTGGAAGATCTGAACATTGACAATACTCGGTTCATCTCCAATGTCAAGAAATGTGCGAAAATGTGTAATGATTTGAGAAGAAATGGGGGGATATTTTGAGAAATTGTGGGAGAAATAAGGAAGAAATGGAGAAAAGAAATTTAAAAATCACTTTCTTTAATGCTTTCCCTGGACCAACAGGTAGCAAAACTTGGTCTCTAAAGATATAAGATTTTGTATATCAGCTTTTGATACTTTCATTTTTTCAATACCAGTAGAACCTAAACTTCATTTTTCCAATACCATACTGCTATTAACGGTACCTAGCCCGTTGAACTGTTTGAGCACCCGAATGATAAGGAGCTATGTTGTCTGGGACACTATGTCCTGGTTGGGTCTCCCATAGCAAACAGGTCCTAGGTGATGTGCCAGACTAAAAGCAGTTCAGAAAACCCCTATGACTAGTGTATTCGCAAGGGCCATAACATAGCCCGACTCTAGTTTAGTTAAGTTTAGTTCATTAGTTTATTTGAGCAGTAAACATTCTGCTCAAAATGAGTGGGCTGAAGCAAGAGCTTACCCCCAAAATCAATACAACATTTACAATATAGCATCTACATAAAGACATTACATGACAGAACTATAACTTTATGCTATTGTAATTACATTATCAATCATACAATTAGCAGCATCATATTTTGATTTTCATCAATGTCAAAGGAGAACCGGTTACACTTCAAAAGCGGCTTTTTTAACACAGACCAACTTACAAAGCATTGTTTGAAATGTTCATATAGATAATAGAAACGAAGCACAACGACAACCAGGATCTCGTTTCATGTACGATGTTTAGTACAAAGCAATGACAAACCTTGGTAACATTACCGGAAGTCACTATTTTTATGTCATAAAGGCACGTTACTATGCAGTACATATTATAATTCGTGATCTTGCTACTTCCCAGTTGTCATTACCATCCTCAGTATAATATCAATTTGTGTACAATTTCCTCTTTTTTCATGTATAATGTATTATGAAATCCCTACATAGTGTAATGCATTAAAAAGCATTAATACTTATTATATTCCGAGATATTGCTACTTCCCAGCTGTCATTACCATCCTCAATATAATTTTAATTTGAGTTTAATTATTATTATGATTATTATTATTATTATTATGATTATTTATTTATTTAGTTGTGTTATGTGTGAAGTATGATTAAAGCCCTGCATAGTGTGGTGCATTAAAAAGCCAGGGTGTAGAGCGGGCCAGTTGAAGAGGGCAGTAGCTCCACACCAACAAACCCCCACCCAGCTGTCCCAACAGCTGATTTCGTAGATGGTGTTCCTATGCTGAGTGGTGCATTAAAAGACAAGGTTTCCTCTCAACAGATCCACAGCTTGCCTACCCTAATGAATGACAACCGTTCCAAGCAGCAACAGTCTTCTTTGATTATAAAGGAAAAAATACACATAATTGATCCCACTGCTCCCCTAGTGGCAACGCATTTCTTCCTCTCTATATATTTCAAAAGTATTTTGTTTATATTTATATTTGAACAGGTTTGGACATCGTTTCAACTCCATCTCCAATTTATTCCACAATTATACACCATTAACTGTTGGAAGTTGTGCTATGTTTCTGAATCCTAAAGTTTAATTCATCACGTAATTCATAACAACCAGTACGTTCTTGGAACCTTCCTTGTATTTGGCCTGGTAACAGTTTGTGTCTTGCTCTGTATAACATCTGTACTGTTTGGAACTCAACAATGTCACAAAACTTCATGATCTTTGATTTCAAAAATAATGGGTTTGGGTCCAAAAACCCAACTTTATGAATTAATCGTATAGCTCTTTTTTGCAACAATACTATTGTTTTTATAAGTACTACCCCAAACCACAGTACAATAATATAAATAGGGCAAAATCAGAGAACAGTATAAGATATGTAGAGCTTTGATGTTTAAAATGTGCTTTGTTTTTGCTATTACTGAAATGCTTCTAGAAATTTTCACAGATATGAGATTTCCAAGTAATTCTGTCATCTATAACACCAAGGAATTTGATTTCATGCACCCGCTCGATTACAACACCCTCTATCTGAATTGCTTCATGAGGATTGGAATTACAGTTGCCAAATATCATCATTTTGCTTTTACTCAGATTTAGAGATAATTTGTTTTGTTTGAGCCATTTATTGACACTGTTGAGTTCCAAGTTAACAAGCCGACACAGTTGCTGTAAGTCGTCTCCTGATTCAAAAATATTTGTATCGTCTGCAAACAAGATGAATCTGAAGTATTTGGATGAAGTATTTGAGAGGTTTTACAAATGTCATTTATATACATATTAAACCATTTTGGGCCCAGAATGGAACCGTGAGGTAAACCACACACAATGTGTCGACAACTCGACTGATAATCACCGATTTTTACACATTGTTTTCTATTTTTTTTAAGTAACTGGTAACCCATTGTAGAGCTACCCCCTAATCCATAATGTTCTAGTTTATTAATTAATATATCATAGTTTATTGTATTAAACGCTTTACTCAGGTCAATATATAACCCTATTGCATATTTCTTGTTATCTACAGCATTAGTTATTTCTTCAATTATATCAAATAGTGTGTGTGAGGTTGAGTGATTATTCCTAAAACCAAACTGATTGTCCGAGAGTAAATTACATCTTTCGATAAAGCTGTCAAGTCTTGAATTGAAAAGCTTTTCTAAGATTTTTGAGAAAGGGAAACAGGCCTGTAGTTGGTAAAGAGAGGTTTATCTCCTGCCTTGAACAGAGGAATCACTTTTGCTACTTTCATACTATCAGGAAATTGTCCAGTTTGTAACAATAAGTTACAGATGTATGTTAATGGCTTAGAATTACTTTCAATAGCACTTTTTAACGTTTTTATATCTATGTCATGGAAATCTGTCGAGGTTTTATTTTTACACCCTTTAACAATGTCCAGTATCTCCTTTTCCTCCACAGGTTTGAGGAACAAGGACATATGATTTGTGTCTATCAGTTTGCAATTTTTGCAACAAGGTTCGGTCCAACATCTACAAAAATTTATTAAATGTTTCGACTACTTCATTCATATTATTTAAAGTGTTATCCTCATCTTAATATTTTGGATAATTAATTGTTCTTGGTTTATTTATTAATTATACTATTTAAAATATTCCATAAACCTTTAATATTATTCTTATTGCTATCTAACAACTTATTATAATAATCCTGTTTACATTTTCTAATGATACCTATCAGTTTATTTTTATATTTCTTATATTTATCCTCAGCTTCTTTTTTTCTATTATTTATAATTTTTTTGTAGAGTGAATTTATTTTCTTGCAAGCATTTAACAATCCCTTAGACATCCATGGGTTTTCTTTGCACTTCCTGTTTTTACTGTATTTCTTCATTGGGCAATTTTTATCATATACTTTTGACATGTGTACAAACTCATCACATGCCTTATCAGTGTCATTCTCTCTGCATACAATATTCCAATCTTGTGTTAATAGCTCCTTTTTAAATGCATCAATGGTTTTCTTTGTTTTTGCCCTTCTAAACCAATACATGTTTTCATGACACTAATATAAAAACTGGAAGGTGATCACTGATATAATGTATCATCAGTCCGCTGACTGTATTACTTTCTATTTCATTGGAAAAAATATTATCAATCAAAGTAGCACTATGGGTTGTGATTCTACTCAGTTTAGTTATTAAAGGAAACAAACCTATACTGAAAAGAGTATTTATAAATTAGTCAGTCTTTCTGTGCTTATTTGGGTTTAGCAGATCGATGTTAAGATTTCCCCCCACAAACATGAGCTTCTGATTTTAGCCTGAAAAGTGCTCCTCCATCCAATTAGAAAATACATCTATATTAGACCCAGGTGTTCTATAAATACAACTTACAATAATATTTTTCTCTTTAGTCTTTGCAATTTCAATTGTAAGACATTCAAGCATGTCATCCACCACCATAGTCATATTTTCATTAATTTTATAACCTAAATTTGAGTCTACGAACATAGCTACGCCCCCACCATGCTTATTTCTTCTGTTCTGACTTATAAACTCAAACCTTCGATACTAAAATCCATTTCTCTATCATTATGCATCCATGTGTCTGTTATTAGAATCACCCTGAATGGTTTTGAAAACTGTTTTAAGTAGCTCTTGATGAGGTCAAAATTTGCATAGAGGCTTCGACTATTGAAGTGGATTACAGAGAATGAATTAACGTTCTTGAATTTACTATTGTAAAGATCCTCAGCATAATATTGACAGTCATTAATAGGTCTCGCAAAGAAATTATTTTCAGGGTTGATGTCTATCTCAGTGTTCTGTAAATCATATTGTGAGTAAGTAAAATCCTGAGCCAGCTGCTGCCTGGGCATCTGTTTCGGATTCTCCTGATTGCTCCGGGGAAGGTTAACTGGCCATCCATCCACCCCTGCTTTTTCTAAATCAGGACCGTCTGAAACTTTGCTAACAGCAAACCAAATCTTGAAAAGTTTTATATTGATCCAATCACAGAACACAACAGGATGTACGTACCTGTGTAGATGTTGATGCGTCATCCTCTATATCAGGATTTTCTTCTTGATGTCATCTGTTGAAAGTAATTTTGTGCCATTCCAAACATATATTCATTGAAGCAGCCGTTGTGCATTTGTGTTGAATTCTCCTTTTAAAATCTGAACAGTTGCTAATGACTCCTTGTATCCTTACATTTTAGTTGCAAAAACAGTTTGTTCACATTTGTCTCCGCTTTTTGACTGATGCCTCGAAAAACCACTAACTTCCTTGTTTAGAAAATACGGCGTTTGCCTCATATCCGGCTTTTCTCTGATTGGTTCATACACTCGTCAATAAATATCGGGAATTTAAGTAATCATCCCTAATCCCAGATACATGTCTTTGTAAAGAATAACAAAAGCGTGTATTTTGGCCAGCCAGGCTACCGGGAGGTGTGGCACTGGGGAAGACCCAGGACACGCTGGAGGGCCAGGGAACAACTCGGGGTCCCCAGAACAGCTGGAGGAAGTGTGGTTGGACAGTGAAGTCTGGGCATCTCTGCTCAGACTGCTGCCTCTGTGACCCGGCCCCGGATAAAGCGGAAGAAAATGAGTTGATGAAGTAAACGGCCTGCATTATTGCAACTACATTTCTGACGGGAGAAGCTATTGATGAAGCTAAAGGCGACCTTTCACTGTAATGGTTTATTTCAGTGGTTTATTATTAAACAATGAGCTACAAACAATTAAAAAGGCATTTCTGACTGTTTGTTTCCACTTCATAGACCTCTCATTGTCGGCTGTTCTCCTACATTGTGGTCTACATTGGCAATTCTCACTACTTTATTCTCTCTGGTCACTCAGACACCACTCACCGTAGAGTGCACTGTAGGAAATAGTGTGGACATTCGGCCTGTTTTTACTCAAGCGGCAGAGCTGTGTCTGAAACGCCAACAGAATGAGCCAACTGTACAGTCTGCAATAAAACTCTCAGTCATAGCTCGCTCTGAATGTAGAGGGCAGTATAATGGACTCATTAGTGGACTGCCTGGACATCAGTCTAATGCCAATCGGACTAATGGGCACAGCTGAATGGAGCTCCTCACTTGGGGATAAATAAGGGCATTAGAGTGACATCACTGTGTGTTACCACAAACAAACCAAAATCACAACATGACCACAATTAATTATTCTAAAAATAATGAGTCATCTCATTGAAATTAGATGACTTGAGTAAGTTACTTGAGTAAGCTCCAATGACATTAAAGTTGAAGAGACATCCCAGTAGCTGAAAAAGTAACATATTGTGCAAACAGCTCAGTATCTTCTACAGTTAAGTGCCTTCAGAGTGAGAATGAACTCAACTTGTAACTTTTACAAAGTAAAATGATTGGCTAATAGATTTAGAATAATACTTTTTACACTTAAAATAAAATAAGATGACACAGCAAATATTATTGAAGAATTTAATCTTTTCTTGTGTTGTCCACGGATACCTTTAAATAACAAATACATCTTAATACCAGTTGCGTCTGTGCTCCTATGTAAATTTTACCTGACTCCGGACAACACGCGCGTTCAACACTGGAAGGGAAGTTTAGGTATTTGTCTACACTACACTATTAATCTAATAATACATACCAGAATATAGATGACCAGGATTCAGAAGATTAAATCACGTAAATTTATTTCCCTAACAGGTCATTTAATACAGCGCTCTGCTTTCCCATTTCCCTAACAGAAAGTCTGCCAGTCCTCCGTTCCCATGGGAGAGACTGACTCAAAACAGGGAAAGTCAGAGTATAATGTCACATTTCCCATCATGCAGTATTCCTGAACCTAAGACCACGTGTCGTTGTTTCCATTGGTTCCTGAGCCGTCATGTGACGTTTGGCTCCGCCCTGCCGCCATTTTAAATTGTCCTGTTTTTGTTGAGCAGCAGTTTTAGCTCGGACACCCCCTCGAATCTGTAACTTTCCACTGTAACAAAGAACTGTAAAAACACTTCGGACAAACTTTTGGTTAAGATTGCTACATAGTCAAAAAGGCAAAACATCACTAAAAATATAACTCTTCATTATTAAATATTGCGCTTAAATATTAGGAAATACATTTAGTTTTGCTTGAAAAAAAAAAGAATTTTCTTCATTTTGAAATATTTCAATTTAGTTTTAGTCAAGGTTTCTGACAAATTTAGTTTTAGTCAAGTGTTATTTTCTTCAATTTTACTTGTAGACTACTAAAATTGCATGTAAAGTTAGTCAATTTAGTCAGCTTCACATTTATTATGTTAAATAATAATATTTAATCAAGGTCCACTGCTTCATGGAATTTCTCCAACCTTAATTTGTATTTTTATTTAGCCTTTATTTAAAGGGAGATTGAAGTTGACATTTTTATACTCACTACTGCCACCTCAGGTCGTCTGCGTAACTGCAGTTTCTATATTAAACTCCTGTATGACGGCACTTTGGATTAACACCTGTTTGAGTGACAGAGCAGGATTTTTTTGTGTCCATGCCGCCTTTGCGATGCCCAATCCCGTCAGACCTTGGAAGCTAAGCAGGGTAGGGCCTGGTTAGTACTTGGATGGGAGACCGTTCAGTAACACCAGGAAGCCTAGCGAATGCAGTGAGTGAGTGAGTGGTTGGTGGTGGTGGCTGATGTGTGCAGACTGGTTGCCTCGCTTATCATCACTGAGTATGGAGTGAATGAATAATGCACCAAATTGTAAAGCGACTTTGAGCGTCTGGAAAAGTGCTATATAAGACTAATGCATTATTATTATTATTATTTTAGCGGCAGTTGTGGTGAATATGTCTGCGCTCATCTTACGCATTAGGACAGTAATTCTCAAAGTGTGTTCCGCAGACCACTAGTGGTCCGCCATCGCCCCCTATTCGTCCGCGAACCCCTTTTTCCTCGACCCCTCCACAGCGCATGTTGCAGGGAGTTGGGCTGTTTTGGCCAATTCTTCTCATTTGATCAAACTTTTAAGAGTAACTTGCGCAGTTTGACCAGGGCGACTAGTGTCTTTCCTTTTTGAGGGACAGAGCTGGAAATGTTATGGAATGCAAATGGATGCGCATGGCGGGCACTTTTCAGAACCGAATCAGAACTGTGCGTAAAGTTTCCTCATCCTGTTAGTCAAAGTGTAGCTATTGTAAAATGTGCAGGTTTCACACATGGCTGTGGGCATTAGCACACATGATGCGCGGGTTTTGGGTTCCCCCGAGGTCCCTGCAGACTGCCCGCGGATCTGGTTGGGTCATAAAATTTTGATCGCGGGTCGAGTTGGTGCAGGTCAAAAAAGGCTGGTCGCGGCCCGTACACACGTCCAGCCACGACTCATTTTATCATCTTTACAGCGGGTTAGTAAGTGGCGGATTTTCATTAAATAAGCAGCGTTTTGCTGCTACTGATCCAGAGAGCACTTTTGTGGATCTCAATGTCTGCTATTTTCCACGGTATGTGCGTTTGTGCGTGAGTTTGCGTTACCTCTGCTCTCCTCTACTGCAGCATTTGCGCAGAAGGGAGAGAGAGCACGAGGGGGTAAGACACGCCAGTTCCGTTCATTTCAAGCTTAATTTTGTATGTGTGCAAAACAGATTTAACTGATCACAAAGTTGATCAGGATACCTAATAGTGTCATTTCAGTTATATTGGACATTAAAAGGGAATTTTTTTTTATTGTTACGTTAGTTACATCCATAGACTTCCTAAACCCACCACCTCAGTTTTAAACTATTGCCTGTTACAGTATGTGTAATTGCAGTTTTTTTTCATATGTGCAGTTTGTTGTTCATATTAAGCTGCAGCTCATTTCACATTTACTTTTTCAAATGAAATGAAATTCATTAGAATTTCTGATCATATAATTGCATTTGTGTTTGAATTGTTAGTTTTTGACTTGAAACAGATGCATATTAAACATACAACATTTTAGCTTATCCTTCCTATTTTGTTGTGTTTTGGGGGGGTGTTGACATGGGATTCTGTTAAGTGGTCCTTAGAAAAAAATTGAAGATAAAGTGGTCCTTGGGCTGAAAAAGTTTGAGAAACACTGCATTAGGACATGTAGGGGTGGAAAATACATAATGTAAAAATGTTTAAGCTCCGTCTACTCCCTTTAACCAGGAAGTCCCATGAGTTAAATCGTTTATCTTGAGCGAGGTCACATGTATAATACAAATAACAAATCAAATAAGCACTACTTAATAAAACATTATATAATAATTCAAACAAATGTACTCTTACATGGATTTTGTTACTAGATTCCATTGTTTCCAATAATTATTGTAATTAAAAGCCTTTAATTAGATTGTTTTGTTGTTGATTACAATTGGTATTTGGAAATTACTTCAATAGGCACAATATATAAAAATCTGTTCCACATTATCCTTCTACTTATCGTGATCCTTCTGTCTATAATGTGAACAACATTGATTGAGTTTTTATTTCGAGCTACACACAAGGCACAAAAGCCAAAAAAAGAAAGAAAAAAAAAATATATATATAATAAAAGAAAAAATAATTAACATTCTGGCTCGAAAAGGAGTGGGAAGAAGACAAGCTTATTGACTCCCACCCCTGTTCATAAACTTAAATAACAATATATAACAATAACACTGTTTAGTTCTTATCTTACAAAACGATTAACAATTGAGTTGGTTACATATTAACAGATGCAACAATGTATTATATTAGGTCAACATTCACAGTATCTTACACGTTATAACAAGTGTATAATTTTGTTTCCTATACCGAATTTATTACCATGTTGGTATTGCTGTTATTCACCATCACCATTACAGCCCATATAAGATTACTCTGTATCAAAGTGTTTGAATGATACATAACATACTCCACTTTTATTCATGAAAGGTACAATAATCACAGACTGTTTGATGCTCATGATAACAAGATTAGTCTTAATGATGTGTGTTAAAAGGGATTCGGGGCTTTTCTTTTTTCTTTCCTGTGACTGGACCTGCTGCCAGAGGGGAGCAGCCCCCGAGCAACCGGACCATCATTTGTTGAGTGTCCTATACTGTGCATTAAAAGAGACAAGTTTTAGGAGTCTGCTGCCAGAAGAGGGTTTCCTCGAGCTGCCGTCCCCCACATGTCTGCCCTGTACTATGGGTTATGTTGAATGCGGAGTACATGGATATGTGCATGTTTTACTTCTAAGAATTTAATTCCTTTGTATTACCATCAGCATCAATAGCAATACCGCTGTCTGAATGTATTAAGTTTGATTCTAAGAATAATATATAGGTTGTTAGGTATTAATCCTAGACTGTTACAGTTAAAGTTTAAAGTTTAAATAATGATAATAACACAACAGCAATAGCAATAACAATGGCAATAACAATTACAATTACCCCACCTAGTCAATTCATATACTAATATGACACAATGCATTATTAATAGCTATCATTAATAAACATAAAGAAAACAAGAGAAAAGAAAAATAAATAAAACAAATAAAAATAAAACAACAAAAACAGTCAAGACATATAGTTAAAGGTGCACAACGCAAGTTTCTGAGTTCTTGCAGAACTATGACCCCTTTGGCGACAAGCGGAATTGCATCCAGAGTTGTGCACGCTCATCGAACACACGCACGCTTGCACGAGCACGAGCTGTTCAGAACACAACAGCGACAGTGATTGCACAAATCTTTTGTTTAGACTCGTAATGTCTACAGAGGTAAGAAAGTTATAAATCTGTAAGTTATTTTGAATATGTGAATGGAATTTGCATTTGAGTAAACTACATATTGTTTGAGAGGAAAAACGGGGGTAGTAGGAGAAAACGTTTTTCACCATTTCTACCTGTTTTGTGTTATGATTGGATTATAATGGAAATGCGTTCATGAATAAGTTATTACTTTGTATAAGCTAAAAAAAAAATCACACCAAACACCCTATTAGTTGGTCAAAAAAGTACTAAAATGTCTCAAGCTAATAAACTAATAATCAAATGGCACTGACATTACCTTCTAAGCTAAAACAGACTAATCCACCGAATATTTACTGGGGTTTAGCCTGTTTTATTAATCTGCTAAGTAGCATATTCCAATAGCAGTATATCATTATTAGAGACTAATTTGCTCAACATTGTTTTCTAATTATGAAGCTTACATACCAGCATTTTACATCACACTCCACAAAGCTGAACTGATTTACCTGAATAGCCTACAACATTGCTGATTTATGTATTAGTTATTTTGACAGGAACAGTCCCTGAGCAAGGTGTGTAGTGCCCCCAACAAGTTTCACTAGTTTAGACAGTTAGAAGGGGGGAAAAAAAGGTTACCTGTACACATAACATGGAATTAGTTCACTCAGTACAAGGTCAGGGAAAGAGACAGTGCATGGGCCGGTAGTTATGCAGTTCAGAACAGATCAAAATACAGTTATTTGCTATAGTAAATAGAAGGCCTGCTGTACAATATGAGGGAAGTAAAATAAGTACCCCTTTATCATTGTATTTTCTTTCCTGTGATGTGTAGAATAATACAGCATGTATTTTATCACAATAACAACATATTTTATTTTTTCCTTTAGAATTACAGCTCGAATCAATTTGATGTTCCTGTGGAGAGAAGCACTGAGGGCAGCAGTGGCAGGGAAGGTGCAGAGGACAATCAACATCTATAGACTGATCAGTGAGGAGGACAGACAATTATCTTGACCCTTTTGGCATTTATGTTGGCTATAAAGAAGCACCATTCAGGCAATAAACAAGTAGTGAGCACATCAGAAAATATGGCTATGAATTAGGGAAGAAACGGCTTTATTGTAAATAATTCCATGTTTGTAAAAATAAATAAATATGCACTGCTTATGTTTGACTTGGAGTCTGTTCAGGGAGCTGATGGCATCTCCTAGAAAAAAAAAACATAAATTTTTTGCCATTAGAACAGTTATTTTATTATGGAAAAGGACATGGAAGTGATGTGGCAAAAATATTAATGAAAATAGGAATCTTGCATAAATACACACTAAAAGAAAAAACAAATGTTCATTGTAAAACAATGAAAAACTAACACAACATACCTGCCCTCTGTGGACTTGTGACTGCACCAGATCAGCTGTAGGAGGGGGCACAATGCAAAACAGAGGTCCCAGAAACCAAGGTTCACCTGGTCTCAAGCTTCGTTTTCTTGAGAGTTCTCCTGCAGACTGAAGTTGTATTCCTAGAATTTTGTCTGCAGGTCAGGGATGTAACTGTAGTCTTTTGCCTCTTTGTACCCGGTCTGTGACTTCTTGCTGTACAGTCATTCTTGCCTGCAGAACAAATTATGACATTAGTTCCGAAAAAACATGCATTATATAGGAAAGTCATAAAGTAATCACTTACAACACTTGGCCTTTGTGGTTGTGGTGGTTGTAGTCCAACGCTGCAAGAAATGTCCTGGCTTCATATGAAAAGGCAAAGGTAGATCCGGGGCGTAGGGAATGGAAAACGCCCCTCTCCATTAATCTCTCCTTGTTATAAAACACAAACATTACATTATCATTATCTCAAATACAAAAATTATTCAGATTTATTTACGGAAAAAAAAAGTCCAGAGAAAAAGCACATAAACCACTGAATTACCTGAGGACTCCATTCGTCAGCTAAAACAGAAATACAGATGCATGTTAGCTATTTGAGGATTTGCAAATACATGCAGTTTATTACTTACCAAGGGCAACAACACTGTTTTTAGTCTGTAATCGGTTGATAATGGCAGCCCTCTTTTCTGTCCAAAACTCCCTTACAGCTGGTACGCAGTAGAAATGCTGTATCCCACAGTAGAAGATGTCACCATTCTCATGTTCATGTATTTGAAGAAGAGGGCGATCTTGGTGTAATTATTCCCAGACAATAGCCCGTTTGCTGCAAGCATAAAGTCCTTGCGTCCCATGTTTGAGCAACGGCTGGCTGTTTCACATCCACAACTTGTGTCCACGTGGGCAAAACTATGCAGATAAAGAATAAGCATTACAAATGCACCTACATTATTTTCCATTTGATATTGTTGTTCATGACTTTTTATAAAACACTACATAGCCATGTAGTACTCACCCACTCCACTATAACAGCAGACCCGGTCACAAATGTCCATGACAGCTTCTTCAAACCCAATGATGAGAAGTTCATCCATTTGATTCTGCATTGGACCACCAGTGCTGTGTGACAAAAACATTTATTCACACCTTTACAAGGAAAAGACTGTAGGAATTGCATTATGACAAAACATACCACAAAGATATAGGGGCGACATAATCGGAGTCATATGGGTCTGTGGCCTGTTCTCGCTCAAACTCTAGCCTGTACAAAAGAAAACATACAGTATCTTAGCCAATAATGTTTGAAAAAATGCACATGAATACATTATTGACCTCAGACGAAGTAAAAAGAGATTATTATTATTATTTATTTGCAATTTACACACCACTCAGGAGGACTAACTCAGAACACAACCAGGACTACACCAGGTCTGAACTAGGTCAGACTATGAATAAACCAGGTCTAAAGTAGGACTAAACAATGAATACAAATGTATATGCGCTCTTCAAAAATAACAATTGATTAGAATAGAGTACAGAGTAACAGCAACGTTAGCCTATCAAGTAACATGTTTTCTCCCCTCATACCTCATATAAACTACATGCAAAATGTACCACATTCCCGGGAACATTTTACTGATTTTGCCGAAAAAGAAAAAATATATATACACAACGGTGTTGAAAATTCAGCCGTGTTGGTCAAGGACATGAGCACTTTTTAGCATTTTGCATCATTTTGAAGACGTTAGCCAAACACAAAAGGCTATCGGTTAGACCATACACAAAAACATAGTTAGCATCTTTTATGTTATATGTTTTATGTTGCACGATTGCTCCGAAGAAAATTCCTAGTTTGTGAACCTGTCCACTGACCATGGCAATAAAACCAATTCTGATTCTACATTTAGCTAACGCTACACTACACGCTACACTACACGCTAAACACATAGCATTACAACTATTACGCATCGTCATTTGTTCACATAGATTTACCGTATCAGACATTACAGACTGTATCTTACCATTTTAGCAAGAAGAAAGTCAACTGGGTCCGTTTGAGCCCGAGAGCGGAGCTGAGGTCTCCCCATTTGTTGATGAACGCCTTTCCGATGTTGACTCTCGTCTTACTCCGACGCCTGTCTCACTCCAATTTGCCCCTTTTGGTTGAACTAGACAAACGTTTTATCTTCTTTATCTTACGTGGAGTTTGCGTTGCTGTTTGGGATGAACTGGAGTTCATCTTCTCTTACAATCCATCCTCTACTTTGGCAAAAGTCGCTGGAGTCTTCGCTGATGCGGATAATGGCGTTGAATACACATACTCCCCAGACTGAGCTAGCCAGGTGCGCATGACGTCACGCCCAGGCTCAAACCTTAAGATTCCGACCCGAATCCCTCTTATTTATTTGACTGCACAGGATTATAGGGGCAATGGCAGTGATCAGACAGGAACTCATTCAGCACATCAGGCAATTGTTTAAGCATGTATGGGTTAGAAAACGGTTATTTTAAACATTTACAGTTGTGCATAGCACCTTTAATGTAAGATATTACTAATACACTATAATCACTTAGTTATTTCTTGTTTACTGAATTACATGTTATATCCTCTTACAATAATAACAACCATAATGATAATAATAATAATACCAATATCAATAATAACAACTGCAATAGTATAATAGTAACAACAACAATACACTTCATCATTAGCTAGATTTGACCTTTAAATTATACAGCACTTTGTAACACCCATTAACACTCAATTACCCATTTCCTCCTTCTGGTACGTTGACCATACCATTTTTTCATATCTTGATTTGAAATGATGACTATTTGGACATTGTTTAAGTTCTGCCCCTAATTGGTTCCAGATTGCTTGATAAATCTTGGCCAGAATTAAAGTGGATTAACTTTTATAACCAACGCGATCTCATGGGGAGTCCAGACTGAGCGGTGAGTTAATCAAAACGCGTGTTAGCGTGTGTGTGTTAGCGTGTGTGTTAGCGTGTGTGTTAGCATTTTATGAAACTGTGTTGCACATGTCAACTCCTTATAACTGCATTATGTGAAGTAACTTCACTTTTTGCAGCGATATTTATATTTATAATACTGCAAATGTGGAATGAGTGGAGAGAGGGGCGGAGTTAACTGAATCGAAGCGTTTTGTCTTCCGGGTAGGGAAAATACCCCCCCAAAAATACTTATATTTCTCTCAAAAATGAGTACTCCATAGTGATAGAGGTACAATATATCATATAAATGCCTATACTTTACTTTGGAATGGCTAAAATAGCATGATACAACTCCTTTAAAGAAGAACCAAGTAACTTGTTTACCTTAATAAGTCCTTTTCGTAGTCCTTCTGGGGGTAATACAAGTGTTAATGGGATAATTGGGGGCCTTTCATCTCCCCCTGGTGTCTCTGGCCAGAAAACCACATTGCTGCCTCCGGGTCAAAGCCACCAATACACGCTAATGAAATCACGAAGAAGAAGCTAACAGGCTAACGGGCAAAGCTAACTGCGGGGTGGCCCTAAAGCTTTTGTGCATACCTGCCACTAGTGCGAAGAGTGGGGTACAGCGGTTACCCCTCGTGCTTCACAGCTAGAAGGTCTGGGTTCGATTCCCACCAGGGACCAGGCCTTTCTGTGTGGAGTTTGCATGTTCTCCCGTGTCTGCGTAGGTTTCCTCCGGGTACTCCGGTTTCCCCTACCACTAAAAACAATAGGTCAGGATGTATGAGAGTGTGTTTGAGAGTGTACATGGGGGACGACGGATGAAAATTAGCCCAAGGCTACAATCCGCTGTGGCTTGTTCATTAACTTGCGCTGTCCCTACCAAATAAACCAATAAATAAAATCTTTTAGTGGGAGTGGAAACATCGTCACACCTCATCGGGCAAAACTTAATCCTGAAAAAGTTAATATGCTGACATTTTTGCACTTTAATCTATCCTAAAGAAGTCAATAAAAATGGCCAAAAAAAGCTACCTCAGTTTGGTAGTGTTAATTTATTATATGTTATAGTACAATAAGATCATTTAATTTATTTATATATTTTTATTTATAAGTTTTTATCTTCTCTTCAAGATCATTGTTTTCATGTTCAGCAATGTACAATAAAACATGTTGTTTGTTTAAACAAACAATACTTCCATCCATCCATCCATTTTCTTCCGCTTTATCCGGGGCCGGGTCGCGGAGGCAGCAGTCTCAGCAGAGATGCCCAGACTTCCCGATCCACGCACACCTCCTCCAGCTGTTCTGGGGGACCCCGAGGCAACACCAGGCCAGCTCGGAGACATAGTCCCACCAGCGTGTCCTGGGCCTTCCACGAGGCCTCCTCCCAATAGGACATGCCTGGAACACCTCCCGAGGGAGGCGACCAGGAGGCATCCGGAACAGATGCCCTAGCCACCTCAGCTGGCTCCTTTCGACGTGAAGGAGCAGCGACTCTACCCCGAGCTCCTCCCGGGTAACTGAGCTCCTCACCCGATCTCGGAGGGTGCGCCCAGCCACCCTGCGAAGGAAACTCATTTCGGCCGCTTGTATCCGCGATCTTGTACAATACTTGTAATTTTAAAAAGTATCGTTATTATTTAGGCCAAGATAATCGTGACCCAAAATGTAATTATCGTCTCATCCCTAATGGGGTATCGGCTATAAATATCCGATACTGAACCGATACCTGTTTTGGCTTTCAATTTACAAACACAACATTCACCAATATGTAAGTGAAGATGGACAAGCTGAAAACCTGGGAAATTCAATTGCTGAATTAGTTTTAACTTCCGCCAATGTATTTTTAATCACCGCGCAAATTGCAGCGGATAGCAACAGTATGCTAATACTCAAGCTGGGAGAGAAATTATGATTGGATTACCTAATGAAATGAAATAACCACTGCTGGAGTGGCCAAGTGTATTTTGGTTTATGAAATGCTGTTAAAGAATAACTGATCTAACATATTTGTAATGCACAGGCTATAATGATAAGATCATTTTATGTGAGCTGTTGATATTGATGCAACCTAAAGCCTGTCATAATATATTCAAGGATGCTTAGTGTAGAAAAGCCCATTCACTTTTTTCACTCACAGCAGCCCCTTTTATGATACTCAAATCCCCAGTATTGGTATCGGAAGCATAAAAGCTTCACTCTACTTACAGCAGGGGTCCTCAAACCTTTTTCTCTGGGGCCACATTATCGTTCCTGACTGTGATGGGGGGCCGGGCCAGGTTGGCTATAACATAGAAACATAGAATTGTATGACCCAGACCAAAATGCAGCAGTAGAGATTACTCGCCTGGCACAGTCATCCCCACTACTATATCCACAAGATCAACACTTGATTCCAGGCACATATTTGTTTAGCTGTACTGGTTTGCAAAAATAGTAATCAGGTCTTCACACTTTGTTTTAATTTCAAATAGCACAGGTATTCCATTTATTTTAATTTTAAAATAAAACATCATTGTGTAATGTGACCAGAGTTCCCTTTGGCCCATCCCCTAGCCTAGGCGGTTTCTGTTGGCAGCTACAATGCGTCACTATCGCACAATCATATCCTGAAGTAACAACACTTTTGAATCAATGTTGCGAGTACGTGGACGATATGATCTGTAGTGTCCCGAGTGTAGCCGATGCCACACAAACTTTTCTTTGAGCGCAAAACATATTTTGAACTCTGCTGGAATGAATTTGTGCAAATGGAGCATTAACTCATGTGAATTGCAACAAAAATGGAACAACATTATTTATTTATTTCATCTTTCTTTTCTTTTCATACAAAGTGCAGCTAGTGTGCTGGATCAGGGCCAAGAAGGCAGAGCGCGCCCCGCATCCAGGCGGAGACGAGCGCGCGCAGCTTCGGCAGTTTTACGCACAGAGAAGGCTGGACGACTGTCTTTTTATTTGTGCATGCATCCGCTTGCAAGTTTCCCTCTGGCCTCGGCTGTGGCGTCCCTCCTCATAGTGACGACGTAAATTATAGTCTACTCTTTAAAAACCGCCACACTTTCTTTACAGATGAGACAAATGGCACGGTCAACAAAACAATAATCCACTGTCTACTGTTCTTTGAACACCCTGCATTCTCTGTCAACTTTTTGTTTGCTAGCTTTCCTTAACACACAGTTCTCTGCAGCTGCCTTGCCTGGCCCCGCCGAATATCAGGGGATGAAAATTCAGCAAATACAAATTGTCTAACCTGCCCCACCCCCGCAATCATTAAAAATTAAGCGATACAAATATGATCCGTCTGAATTGACCACGGCTTTAATTCCGTCCAAAATGTGCTTGAAATGAACCGTACTGGCGTGTCATCCCCTGTCGCTCTCTCTCTCTCCCTCCAGCGCGCTGGGATCAGGAGGGACAGACAGCGGAGCAAACACACTTACAGACGCATAGGGGGGAAATAGGAGACATGGAGCTCCATAAAAGCGTTCTCTGGATCACAAGCTGCAAAACGCTGCTTGTTTTATGAAAATCCGCCGCATATTTACGTCAAAAACAGCTCTAAAGATGATGAGAAAAGTTGTGACTCAATTCAATGAACACACGTACGACTGCAAAGAGCGGCCGCGACCGCCATTTTTTGACCCACTCCAACCCATTTTTTTAAATGGGCCATAACCACTTTTGGGAATTGCCTCATCGGGCCAGTTCAAGTGGTGGGGGGCCGAGGTGCCGGGGGGCCGGTCAAAGGGGCGTTGCGGGCCTTAGTTTGAGGACCCCTGACTAACAGTGATGGGTCCTGGACGTGGAGTGCAGTGCACTGTGATAAACTGAATGTGGAGGGCTGAAGAGGTTCATGCACAGTGTCCCCAAAGTCCAGAACTGGGAGGAAGGTGATCTGCACAAGTGTTTTCTTCCCATCGGGGTTCAGACAGGGCTGGACCAGACCTGTTCCTTTGGCAGTGAATTTTAATAATATGAGGCTATTTTCATTTTTATTTTAACTTTTTTAGGGGAAAAAATCAAGATATTTTTGTCATAATTTTAGTCGTCATAAACTAGTTTTAGTCTTATTTTAGTCAGCAAGAAACTTACTTTAACTAGTATTATGATCAGATAGCTTTGTCAACTATTTTTGTCAACTGCCCTCTGATGAACACTCTTCTTCTCTGAATTTGTTTGAGTTCCTTTCACACGGTGCTGTGGGAAACTGGAGGTCAGAGCGTTTGGTTCACTGGGCATCTATAGCACACTCCCCACATTGTTCTTTTGCTAATGAGCAGGACATGCTTTTAGCTACAGTAAGAGATTTTGACCCCAGTTACTCTGATATTTAACCCCGCAAAAATACAACCAACCATTTTGTACTACGCCACACTTAAAATAAATATCTTTTCCCCAGTGAAATCAGCAGTTTAAGTCTGACATCACGACATTCCTCAAGTTAGTGCAGCTAAGTGTTTCTGGTTAATATCTCTGTAACAGTTGGACCCATCCGCATGAAACAACAACTGCCACAGAGTTCAACGTCTTTTCTCTCAGCACATACAGTATGAACTGAGGTCACATGACTGTCTCGTAAAGGAGTCGAAAAGTGGAGACAATGTGACCCGCCGTGGGAACCAGGACACAAGTCGGCAGCCCGTGTCTCGAGAAAAATGTAAACAAAGTATTTTTTTGAAAATTGGTGATTTTCACTTTTTTGCAGAATCGTTCAGTTGAAGTCACGAAGAAACCTCTCCATGTTTAAGCTAACAGTATTGGTATATTTAAAAGCGTAAACTGTTATGTTCAAACCGACTAGTTTCAGAGCTTGCAGTAGGGGCGTGACTTTGTCTGTGTGGCTTCATGACTCAAGATGGCTGCCGTAGGCGCACACGGCTCGGCAGGTGCTGTGTGCCCTTTGCAAACTTCGTTCATCTATTTAAAACAGCCATCAAGATTTTCTTTACAAAATTGGACTATACTGCTCTATGTTGTGGCATTATCTACTCTGTCTGTAAGGCATTGTTTCCTGCAAGAGTACAATAATTGCTTGTACACTCAAGCTGACAGGAGCCTCCACATTTTATACTCTAAACTCCTCAACAAAGGGTCCCCAAAAACGCAATCCGAGACGACGAAGAAAACAAAACCATTTAGCACTAATGTGCTACTTTTGGTTGCTGACATTCAACTCAACCCAGGCCCAATACCAGCGCCTAACAGCTCTGGCATTGCGCAAACAACTTCAGTGCCAACAGGCTGTGACGCACCGCATATTACCAACTGGACATGGTCGACTGACCTGTTTGGCCCGTTTTTTCGGGCTGTGGACCCTGTGGTTGTTCCTTCGCGTGGACCGGAGGCGACGGACGTGGTGAAACCGCATCCTGGACCACGCCTGGAGACCGTGGAGCTTGCGCATCCAGAGGGGTCTGTCCCCGCACGTACGTGCTGGAAGTGTCGCGATGCTCTCGCTGTGGGTCTAGGCCCTCGCTCTGTTCTGGATGTGGGTACCCACGCGTAGTGGACCCGGTGGATTTGAGGTGTTCTTGGTTTCCCTCTGGCTCGGGTGTCCCGGTTCCCGTTGACGGCTCTTCCGGGTCTGCGGTGTGGTCGCCGTTGGATCGCGGCACAGTGTACAGCGATGACTGCCCAGTCCAGGGAACAGTTTCTCCGTGTACCGAGCGCATTGTTGGACCTATTGCAACGAGCCCCTCAGCGGACCTTGGGGGGCTTGCTTCGTTGTCTACGGGTTCATTGGAGAGGCCACACGACAGCGGGAAGAACCAAGGACTGCGCATTGGTGAGTGTGTGACTTCGCCCACACAAACTGTCGATGACCATACTGACCAAATGCACTCTCTACCAACTAAACGTAGGAAGCCGTTCATCAAACGGCATAAAATCACCAAAATATTCCGCACACTCAATCAGGCTAAAGTCGTGTGGGATCCGTCATCTAAACCAAAGGGACTATTTGGTGGTCATCTCAATATAAGAAGTATGACGCCTAAACGTGAACAATTAGAATATCTGCTGTGTGGTTCAAATATTGATTTTCTGGGACTCACAGAGACATGGTTAACTCGTTCCTCATCTGAGGCTGTTATTAATTTGCCTGGGTATAATGTATTCAGAAAAGACAGAGACCAAGGGAGGGGCGGTGGAGTGTTGTTGTATGTCAAGAGCACTCTTAAATGCACAATGATTTATTTGCCCAGTGAAATTACTTTAGAATGTATGGTGTACATATATTACTCTCTCCTACAATGTCCTTTAATATAATATGTATATATCGAAAACCGAGTGCAAAAGTAGATTTTTATGAACAGCTTAAACTTCTCCTTAATCACTGTGACACAACCAAAGAAACTATTTTAATTGGTGATTTTAATGTTAATTGGAATGACAAAAAAGAGCGGAAAAATCTCAAACAAATTGCTCATTACTATAATTTAACACAAATGATAAAAAATCCTACAAGAATCACAAATAATTCTGAAACTCTAATTGATTTGCTATTCACAAACCGCTCTGAAAGAATTATCAAAACATATAATTTTATTACGGGCATTTCAGATCACAATATTATACTTTTCTCCAGAAAACTGAGTAAAAAACGATTTGGCAACATATCTACCCTAAGAAGTCGATGTACTTTTATTCCAAAATCTCAAAATCAAAATCTGAATACAGCATTGAGTGAAATAAATTGGGACGAGTTGTTTACAATGAATGATGTTGAAATTTGCTCTCAATTATATAATTCTAAAATGAAAGAGGTGATGGAACCATTTATAAAAAGGGGAAAAGGTAAACAAAAAATTAACCATCTACCTTGGCTTAACAATGAATGTAAAGCTCTCATGAAAGAAAGAGACGCCGTACTTAAAATATCTTTGAAATCTGGTCTCACTACAGACCGATTCAGATTTACATCTTTGAGAAATAAGATTACTCATGCCTTACGTAAGGCTAAAGCCAATTTTTTTGTCAATATAATTCAAGTGCCAATGGAAATGGCAAAATTATTTGGCAAAACATTAACAAACTTATTGGAACACAAAAGAAATCATATAATCCTATAATGGAAATAAATATTGATAATATCTTAATAAATGATCCGCACAAACTGGCCACTACATTTAATAATTTCTTTATTGATTCTGTCAATGAAATAAAACAATTATTCTGCCCACCACAAACCGCTCATCATTCACTTGATGCTGAAATACCAGTATTTAGACTTGAGCAAATCACAGACGGGGAGGTGGCCAATATTATCAAGTCCATTAAATCTTCAAAAGCAAAAGACGTGTACGGAATCGACACTCATTTTCTCAAAACACACATGGACACACTGGTGCGTCCGCTCACTCATCTGATAAATTTATCAATCAGTGAGGGAGTTGTTCCATCAGGCTGGAAGGTGGCCACTGTCTCACCTATTTTTAAATCTGGAGACAAGACTCTTACATCAAATTATCGCCCCATTAGCATACTACCAGTGGTATCCAAAGTAGCTGAAAAATGGGTAGCCAAGCTGCTCAACCAACATCTCAGCCATGGCCACTCCCCCCTGCACCCCATGCAGTTTGGCTTCCGCCAGAACCACTCCACAGAAACAGCCAAGGAGATGTGGAGATCCCACACAGAAAAACAACATCTGGACAAACTGTGCTGTCCGTCAGAGGAGGCCAGTCTTGGAACAGCCTGGGAGAATCCATTACCAGTGTAAGCCAATTCAAAATCTCAATTCAGGATGCGGATTGGTGCATGTCATAATGGTTGACAGTTTAACCATTCATCGTAGGTAAAGACAGTTTAGATTTGGAACCCCTGCGGCCGATTCCTGAATATTGTCCCAGTTTTTTAGTTCGAGAATCTGGTCACCCTACGTATACCGCCAGCCTGTTCTGTGCTCCTTCAGCCCTCTGTGTCATTTTTGCCTGCCTCTGTTCTCTTGTGATGTGGTGCGCGTTTGTAAGGTGCTTTCTTTTCCCCGCGGACTTTAATTCCGTCCAAAAATGAACGGGACTGGCGTGTACAGACTAGAGCATGAGAGGGGAAGAGAGCAGACGTAATGCAAACTCACACAGAGACACACATACAGTAGGCCCCATTTCGTTTTGTCGTCTTCACTCACGCTTTTCATGAATCACGCAGCTGCGTGAAACATATTACATCTTATCGCCACAAGGTGGCAGGTTAAGTCCACTGTAGCTCTACCGGCGAATTAAAAGCTTAGGTATAACACTGCGTGCAAACTTTCTCTGCCTAGTGAGATTGTGCTGGCCGAATGGTTAGCGTTACAGGTTGGTACCCAGGAGACCAGGGTTCGACTCCAGTCTGATTTTGGCTCCGTGCGCTGGTGTGCAATTACGTAACGTTATCAGCTTTTATTCATCTAAAACTACATTCTTCCTATCTATCTCCGCTGGATTGGACTGTACCAACTTTATCCAGGTGATAGTTTCATAATCTTTGTTCAGTGAACACCAATTTATAAACTAAAATAAATTTGACGACTTGACCGCTCAGGGCAATCTATAAATCTGCCTGCAAACCATGACTTCTCTGTGGCTTTATAGCTTACTGACAACGTGCTGGTCTCTGGTACAAAAGGTCCCGGTTCGAGTACGGCTTAGACACCTTTGTAACGCTTTCTCTTTTTACATGGGCCGCTGCGAACGAGTCGGTACAAAGAGCCGGCTCTTTTAAGTGAACGATGAGAGCCGAGTCTCACCCGTGAGCGGTTATTTTTTTTCTCTTTTTTTTTAAGTTTACATGTTTAGAGCAGTGGGGGGTCCGCCCCCTTTGCTCTGAAATGAGTTGTGCTAGTGGCAGGCCGTGATATTGCAGCCTACGGCTCAACAGCCTTTTTCGCCATAGACAACAATGTAAAAGGAGCAGCCTGTAAAATGGTCCACGGGGCATCTGGAGTTTCAGACTAAGGCAAATATATTTCTTTAAAATTACTATTTTTAGGACATGGACTTTTTTTCTTCGTAAAAAAATTGTAAAGCATCAAAAACAATTTTTAAAAAGTATTCCAATGACGTGACGTCACCAGTGCTGTGGACGTGCGCGAGCGTGTGCGTGAAGACTCATGAACGAGCAGAGGTCTTCCCCGTTAAGCGGTCTGAGAGCCAAACAGACAACAATACGGTAATGAACGGGACTGGACTAGGATAAACGCTAACGGGCACCTAAAGTAAGTTTTTTCTTTACTCAGTACTAAAATGTATTGCGAACCTACAGTAGGCAATACTGTAGGTATTGCGTGTTTAAATGTTAAAAAGTAGGCCTATTAGCTAACATGAACAACAACAGTTTAAACTAATGAAGACGTGATCGTTTTTCTGATTAGGCTGCACGGCTTTGAAATAGCTTTTCGGTTCAATAATGTAATGCTTTCAGTAGTGGGAAGCAAAAATAAAAAGTACAAATAAATGGTTTTTTAGGCGCATTTTATTTATTTTTTTCGCAAGGTGATCCTCTTCATAACCTTTTGTTAAGTTGGATCAGAAACAGAAACAGCACAATATACAAAGCTGACGTTTTTCAATTGTTCATGTTGAAAAACGCACTTGTAACTCAATTGTGTATAAATGTTGTGATGTACTTTTACTTATGAACAATAGCTACTTGCATACATTTGCTTTATATTTGGTACATTTGTAAATATGCTTTTAAAGAAAGAACATTTAGTCTGAACCACTAATACTGTCAGTTTATCAATCACAGTGAACAGTGATTAATTTATTTAATGGCAACTTAATTAAAATAACATAGTATTACTTAAAATGGGACCATAAGTGAGAGCTTTAAATGGCATTTGCCAAAATGGTTGCACTCATTTGTCTGGCTATAAATGTCCAAATCTATTGGTTAACAACATGTCCTGCTCAATGTTTTCCAGAGTCAAACCAGAGGCCCAGACAGAGCCGGCATCCCGACCATCTTTTCCTGTCCCAGTTGGTACTTCCGGGAGCCTTTCTTGTGCTTATGGTCTAAAACATGTGCAGCTGCAGTTTTGGCTGAATTGTTTTTGTTTTTGCTTAAAAGTGTCATGTTTTGTCCAATTATCTTCCTGTTTGATTAAATGTTTGCAAATCCAAAGAAATGAAATATGCTTTTTTTTCTCCCTGCGTTTTTTGCATTCAAATACAGTATATGCGCATTAAAAACATTACATTTGTCTTTCTACTGCTTGTGTATATATATATATTGAGTCTTATTTTGACAAATACAGTGGGTGAATAAACAGCTGTAGTGAAGTTGTTCTGATCAGAAACATCACAGTCTAAAACAGCAACAGCTCATTCAGTTACTGGACATTTAACTGCACATTCCTCCATAGACTTGTTAAAATGTTTACATGCTTTTAAAGGGCTGTAATTATTTTTACTTAACCAACACTACAAATTGAATACTATTGGACTATAAAAAAATATAAAAATTATACCTTTAATTCCAATACATTTTCAAGTTGTACAGAACATTTTCCTTTTTTTTTTGCTAATAGGCTGGACTTTTTTCCCCAAATAAATATTGAGTTAACATTATGAGAATATAATTATTAGAAAGCCTTAGCTAAACATGTGCAATTTAAAATCATTGAGCAAATCTTGTAATGACCCGAGGCCTGTCTGAAGTGCCTCAGATGGAACCACCATGAGCCTGAGACACCAGTCCCAGAGCTGTAGAGCCTTTTACACCCAGAGTGCGCTGCACAGAGATGACAAGACAACTCCTTCAGAGTGAGGTGGAGCATGTGGCTGGGCAGCTCCTCCTGTGCAGAAACTGATGGTTGTGGTCGGTCTTCCTGCAGAGACACAAAGAACATGCCCATATCAGAAGAATTTAGTTAGTTTGGTTTATTGTCCCCGAGGGAAGATTTGTTTTCAAATATACCCAACTCTTTGGCATGAGATTAAGGTGTAGATATTTTACAACAACTTACCTTGGATGTGTATGAAGGACCATCTCTGAACTATTCCCCTGAGCAGGTCTGCCTCAGTCCTGTCTTAGGAAACGCGGTCATCCACCACAAACATCTCTGTAAAGAAAAAACAAAACAAAAACAAATGGTAAATCATTTAAGTTACTTCACTGGTGATGTTTATACTTTTCTTTTCAGATAACGTAGCTACTGTACCAATAAATATAGGTTATTAAGCCCTGCACTGACAAACTGACCCCCCAAGTCATCTTAACATAGTAACTTAATCGCCTAATGGCTTTACAAATTCATACATTTACCTGCAATCTGAGGCCTCTGACAACTGCAGTTTTTTTGATGATCTTAGAAGAGTGCTCATCTCAGCTCTTCTGTTGTCCAAAATCCTCTAGACAAGCACAGAAGATCTTGTATGTAGCCACAGATGGCAGGTTCTCCCACTGTAAAAATACAGACAAAACACATTTTAAGTCTTTAACAAAAAGACAATGTAATTTCTCAGTCATCCAGGTAATTAATTAACTCAAAAAAGAGGGGATAAATCAACACAACTGGACTTACTTTTAAAAAGAGCTGACAGTTTCGCTGTCCATCCAGACAGCTTCCTCAGAGCTGTTGTCCGTGGTGACCACACCCACCAGATATAGATGTGGTGGGCGTGGATGGTGAATACCCAGTGACGGCTAATGACGTCACTGGCAGGGGCCCCAGACATGGCCCAGGTCCAAGCCGTGTCTGGGGCAAAAAAAAAGTACACAGTCAAGAATCAAAGTAATCTTAGGAGTCAAAAGGACAGAAACTGAGAATTCAGAGCTTAGATTAATAATAAAAAATGTTGTCTGCCCTTTACTGTGGTGTTGAGTGCTAATCTATTTTTTATTTTATTTTATTCTTACCTCTCAGTGGATGCTCGATTGTTGGCACAGCAGGAAATAGTTGTTTTTTTATATATAGGAGTAGATGTTGTAGCCCCTGATCCGGTTTGGTAACTGGAAACATAGTTATACATATTTACACAAAATGTAACAACATTGTTCATTTCTAATAAAAAATTCTTACAGAGTAAGCTATATTTTTAATCGCATTTCCTTCAAAAAACACATGTAGTCCGCTGGCCTTCAATCATTTATCATACAATAAACTTCAGATGTTAGCACTACATTTAGAGTTTGGCATTAGACCAGTGCTTAATTTGTAAATTTGTATTTTCAGGACCACTTTTGGTCTGATGTTATGGATTCGGGGAACAGGCTAAAACATTTGCCGGAACACTCTCATTAAACACCATTATATCCTCATAAATATTTCCCGGATCCTTTACCCTGAAAAACTGAGAATTGGGGGAATGCGTTCCCCCAAACGGGGGATCAAATTAAGCACTGCATTAGACCTACTGCATGACCCCCTCCCCCAGAGGTGTGAAAACGCAGGGATTGACACATCTATTCATGAGAAATACAACGTGCAGATGTAGTTTCTCTTAACTCCCGCTTTAACCAAGCACATTTTCTCCAGTTTTGCATTACCCAAATCTAAAAGCTTAAAATAGCGAGGAAAATGAGGATGAAAACGCAACAAAATTGTGACCAAAAAAAGCAACAAAACTGGGCTAAAAATGCAACAAAAAAGCGTCAAAAACATGCCGGAAAAGCAACAAAACATACGCCTAAAAGTGACAAAAACATGAGAAAAAAGGAAATTTAAAAAAGCCTCTAAAACGAGACAAAAGCATGACAAAAAGGCTTCAAAAATGTGACAAAAAAAGTTACGATCACTGTTGTAGATCTGAGCTTTCAAATTGGGTATTACACTGTTGCTCTCCAGTCGACAAGCTTTTAGATTTGGGTGAAGCTGAACTGGAGAAAATGCCCTCAGTTAAGGTGGGGGTTAAGAGGTTAATTTATGTCATGTCACCCAGAGGTGTGAAAACGCAGGGATTGACTAAGAAGTCCTGGAGCAGGGTCTATTCATTTGTAAATAGGCCTGAGGGGCGGCGGGGGAGCGTAGATGTCTCCTTTAAACACACTCAACTTACGTGTAAAGTAGTGAAAAGGAGTAATAATGAAATAGTAGTGATAAAAAAGCGTACTATACTGAAAACATAATACAAAACAAAGCTACGTTGAAACAGCATGACAGTAACTTAACCATAAAAACTACTCAAATGTCTGTTCTAAAAGACAATCTATCAGTGTTTTGCAAACTTAAATGACTAAAACAGTGAAAAGATTACCCAATCTGGGAAGAAAAGTTGCTTACTGTGTTGTTTCTCCGAAGAACGGGACACCAATGCCAGAACTGGAAATAGTAGCAAAAACTGAGTCGCCGAAACAGCGACGCAGCAGGCCAAACGTGTAATTGCAAGGAGGGCAGTGGTTTAGCACTACCATTGAAAATGACTGGGGCCGGTTTAGCAGAAGAATCCGTGTGGCGCACGTGGCGTTGTGAATGGCTTTCACTTAAACGAGCGGGGTACGAGTCCTGGTCAGGCCAACTACTGTTCAATTTTTATTAGCAATATCGTGAGAATGTATTTTATGTGTAAACGTGTTGCTATTGAATGCTATTTCTAGATAATAGAATACCAGAGACAGCAAAGTTAAAAAGCCAGTACAAAAGTGGACTAATAAATATTTTTATCTTCATAACTTGGTGCTGATCGTGGAGTTGTGTCAAAAGTGTCATAGCCTGTATTTGAACCCGGGTCCTCCTGCCCCAAATACTAGTGCGTTATGACTGAGCTATAAACCCACAGAAAAGTTGGTCGGTCTTTTCTAAATTGACGGTCTAAAATGAGGTCCCAGCACGCTCCTGCGTGATAGTTTCACGTTTTTACAATAAACTATGTTTGGAGCAGGGTAGGTTATATTAAAAGCTGACGAGCTCCCGGGATGGCAAAGCCCCGGGGAACTATATTGTGAGAGTGGACTTTTTATAGAATGAATCGTGGCAACCCGTGCGTTAATGCCCCCAGCCATGTGTGACACCCAGCGCGTTTTACAAGTTTACTACAGTCTAGCAACTATTTTAAATGTGTTGGCCTAATTACTAATTATTTTTAGAAAAAAATTTAAACGTCAACAAAATCAAAAGTGTCATAGCCTGTACTTGAACCCGGGTCCTCTCGCACCACAGTCTAGCTCCATTTCATTGAACTATAAAGCCACAGAAAAGTTGTCCGGTGAAGAGAGAAGAAAGAGCGGTGAGAAGCCAATGTTCCTAATCCTGCTCACAAGTGCCACCTGGTGGTTGTTTGGGTCATTGCAGCATCACTGGGGAAAAAAAAATAAAAGACGCGTGTTTCACACGTGGGTCTCGTGCTATTCACGCGTGAAAGGCGACAAAACAAAATGGGGCCTACTGTAGGCTATGTGAAAAATAGGAGAAGCGTTCTCTGGATCACAAGCTGCAAAACGCTGCTTGTTTCGTGAAAATCCGACGCATATTTATGTCAAAAACCTGCTGTAAAGATAATAAGTCATGGCTGTGTACAATGAATGCGTGTACGGCGGCCCTCGGAGACCGCGTGTTAACCTGCGCAATGTCGGCCTTTTCCTCTCATGTGTAAGAGAATGTATGTGCATTACTGTCTCCCCGTGCCGCTGTGCTCTGAGTCCGGGTCCGAGACTGTCTGTCCCCGGTCTGAGCGCACCTCGGCAGACTCCGCTCAGGCCCGGGGCTCAGAGCGGAGGCTGCAGCTGCCTGTCCCCGCCCTGAGTGCACTGTGAGCGGGGTCTAACGGGCTGCAACAGAAGTAGTTTTGTAGGGTTTGGGCTGAGACGGAGTCCTGTTGTTTAGGTGTTACAAAACAGCATCAGTCTGTTACAAGTTACAGACACTTGTTGAAAAGTACAAATGTTACCATTATATTTGAGGATGCCAGGGAGGCTGAGTGCCAGCAGGAGCCACAGTATATTTGGAAACTTGCTTAATTTAATGAATATTGTTTCTTGGGAAAACTAACAATGTGTCATTTTTGATAGAGTTTATCGAAAGCACATTCATTCCTTGCTTTTCCCCAACACACAGACAAGTCAGGCATCGATAAGAGAATCGATAAAGAATCGAATCGATAGGTAACATTATTGATGGCATTGATATCAATAAAATCTTATCAATTCCCATCCCTAATGACTACAATAATGTCCATATGCATACGATCACATTGCTAAGATGATGAGATGATTTTCTCTGCAAGATTGGGTCCTATATTTACAAAGTACTTATTAAATTGCTCGACAACTTCACTCATATCTTCTATTTTTTCATCATCATTATGGATAATGTAATCTATAGGGCAGTTTATGGTTAGTCTTTTTTAATTAGACTATTTAATACTTTCCATATTTCTGTAATCTTGTTTTTATTGCTTTCAAGCATATTTGTATAATAATCTTTCAATAATAACATTTGTTTTGTATCTCATATTTCATTTCATTTTTAGATGAGCTATTTCTTAAGAATTGTCTGTACAGTTGATTACACTATGTCCATTATCTACATCACTATGGCCCAACATACACATAACATGACATGACAGTGGGGAGCTTTACGGGGGTGTGGCTTATCTAAATGAGATGTAAATGAGCCCTATTGTTATTCTCAACAGCAGAGAGAGGTGAGAACTGCCCAAAATTGAGAGGGATTTTTCAGCCCTTTGGCCTTTTTGGAATTGTTAACTTCAAATCGCCGCTACGTCTCCAAATATGATCAGATTTCCATGTGTTACACATTGTTGGAAAGCTTGGAGACTACACTTTAACAATCTGTGAAAATCTCAAAATGCCCCAGAACCGACATGTGTCCCTGGTTCTAGAGACTGGTCACATATTCAAAATGATGTGCTTTCTGCATTGCCAAAACACCAGGGCCAAACCTCTCAACTGTAGCCTATAGTAAAGCAATGGGGTGTATTGTTTGGAAATTGGAAATAAAAAAGGCAGCATTCTTAGAGCACTTTTTTTTTTTAACATTTTTTCTTTAAATAAATGCACATCTTATTTGACTTTTGTTTTTACAAACATGAGAACAACAGCAAACTCAGTAGCGTCCCATAAAAAAAATAATGAAAACAAATTAAGTCATAGTAAAATGTCAATCAGTATCCAAAATAACAATTACATGTTTTCAGTAAGATATTCCACACAATACGATTATAGTGCAATATTCTTTTTATACATTTTACTACATTTAATAAAATGCGAGAAGAATATGCAAAATATCTCCTTTCACACGCATTTTATTGTGTCCAGCCAACAGAAAGACTAACCGGATCCCAAAGATCATTAAACTGGTCAACTTTCAAATGAAGTGATTATCTCCATACAGTGTATCTCCTTCAGACCCTTCTGCCATAGTTCAAGTGTAGGGGGTTGGTCCTTGAGCCAGGACTTCGTAATCATTTTTTCTTGCCACTAAGAGTAATATCTGAATTAATTTAGTGTACTGCTTGTTTAGACCCTCTCCTGGGGCAACTCTTATTACACAGTGAACAAGTTCTAATGACAAGTTACATTTTAACATGACTTGAATTTCCCTCATACCTCTGGTTTCAGGATGGGGCAATCCCAAAAAATGTGTGTATGGTCTCCAATTTGGTTACAATTTCTCCAACACAAATTACATTTACGTTTGTCAAAAAGGAAAATAATTGAGGGAGTCCTGAAGAATCTCATCACGACTTTCCAACCAAATTCTTTTCCACACAGGACTATTTGTGGTTTTGTGACTAATTTCACATGCTTTAATCCATTCTTTATCTTCAATAACAATATTTGCTTATATTTGCCATATGTTTGGAGCACTTTAACAGGTATTTGATCTCTGATTTGTGTAATAACGTTTCTCAAAATCATCTTGGGGGCTCGGACATTGTCTTTCTCTGCTCTAATACAATCCAATTGTATTAGAGCCAATCCAAAACTCATGTCCCATGTGTCACAACTAACTTTTTGACCACCAATGACAAAAATTACCGTCATAAAAATGCTGACCATTGTCTGCCATGATGGTAATTCTTGTCATTTAGACTTTTAATATGAAAGAATAGTGTGGGGTCTGATATACTTAACCAGCCACATGCAAACAAGCCTTGAAATGGCTTCAGAGAATAGGAGGTAGAGCACCAAGACCCAGGGGAAGCCTGCAGCAGCGAGCACATGTTGCGTTCGCGGAGAAAAACACTCCACACGTGGGGCCTCTGGACACTGCAACACGCCAAACAGATCAGAGTCAGATCAGTTTGAGGAAGACGACGAGAACGACATGGACGACAATCCAGGAGACACTGGGTACGTTTATAAAAAGAGCTGCTTAAAGAGACACACTATGACTGTCAGCGAAGGTGTGTCCCATTACACGCGGGAAAATGGAACAAAATGCATCACACCAACAAAAAGTCTGTCAAATTGGGCAGAGAAATGTCTTAAAACACAATTCAAAGCAAAATGAGAAATGTAGAGATGTATTTCACAGTTACATGTATGAAGTGCAATTGCAATTTGTTTTTGGGATGTTTTAAACACTCCAAAACGTTATGAAATGTTGCTTTAAATAACTGTTTTGCAAAAGTCTGATTTCTCTCAACATTTTGTCTAAAAAGGACTGGTTTTGATGCGGCTTATGCTTCACAGCAAAAAGGTCCCACACACTAAAAACAGCTGGGTTATTTCATCTACTCAACTGCTGGGTTATGAAATGTTTAACCCATCATGGGTTATTTATCTGGGATTTGGGTTATTTGTTTGGGATTTGGGTTATTTTTGTGCAACCCATGCGCTGGGTCAAAATCGATCAACCCAACAATGGTCAAACAAACGTCAGTTGACTCAGCACCTGGGTTGTTTTGCTTTGAACGTCATTACATCGACAGTCGCCATAAACCACGAATCCACACTCCACACCAGGCTCCATTTTGGCTGCGATCTGAGCTGGGGCAAAAAAGTCATCCTCGTGGCGAGGTAAATCAACCTTAAAAGGTTTGTGTACACTACATATCTAATTCACATCACGTCTGTGCTACATTACCTATTAAAGTGGTATCTTGTCGAGGATAGTTGGTTGGTTTTGCCATGGGTTTTGCTAACAACGTAGCTAGCCATTTAGCCTGGTCATGATGAGCCTTTTACAAACAGTGCACGTAGCTTATCTGTGGCTTTTGTAAACTGCCATTTTCCTGCTTATTTTGTACATGTCAAAAATCCCCTGGCACTTCTGTAATTTACAACGAACGATTAGCCTCTGCAGCTAATAAAGTAGGCGCGAGGGGGGAGAGGAAGGAGCGGGAGATGACGCTTTAGCAGCACGGCAGCTACAACAACTCAAGGCTGGGTAGTATCTCCTCCGCGTGGGAAAAAAACGGCGGGACTGTTTACATTAGGGATGTCAAGATTAACCGGTTTTACGATTATAAAAGGACGCGGTAGGTTATCCGTAAGAATTTCAGAAGCCACGGTTTACCGCGGACATTTTTCACGCTGACGCACGAGCCGCTGCACGACATAAACAGCGTAAACTCACCGGTTGTTGAGCAAGGCAGAAGGACGCTCTCCTCCAGTGTTGTATCCACCCAAAAACGTTGAAGTCAGCAGAGTGGGACCTCTTTAGGATCCAAAACATGACCAAGGCGTTGTTGTCAATGGAACATCCGTTATGCAAACCCTGTCGTCAGGAATTAGCAGCAAAAAGGCGCTGATATCGGCTACGTCGAATATAAACAACATCTTGGAGATAATCCTTTGCTGTGAATGTCCAGGTCAAGGTAACAAACTGCATAATTCCCAAAAAGTTGTCCAAATGTTGGGAAATAGCCACAACTGGCTCAGGATGTAAACAAAAAGCTAACGCGCTCCGCTCTGCTTCAGCGTAACAGAAAGGAAAGTGAAACCGCGCACATGTGGAAATCAGCTGTTCAAAAGAGTCTCCTTAGTCATTTTGTAAACACGTTTCATTCTCTGTTCATCAAAACATCTGACAAATAATTAAGCAGCAGCAGAACTTTAGAGAACAGGAAACCCAGCCTAGACTGTGGCCTAAAAATATATAGTAAAATAATTATGATAATTATGGTCATTATAAAGAAGTAAAGTTGACTTAGTTTTTTATTATTCAATGTAGGCCTATTTATTTTAATGCAAAACAACCTTAAAGCATTGTTCATTTTTAGAAACGGTGAATGTTTACAAGTTTACAAGTATTAAAAAGCTTTTTAAAGACAAAAACTAAAAATATCAGTTCTTTCATTTCATTTGGTCGATAATCGTGAATAATCGTAAAATCGCAATATTTTCTTTCACAATAATCGTGACTCAAAAAATTGAAATCGTGACACCCCTAGTGTACATAATAAGCAGCTCTTCTCGAATAAGCCATCTGAATGTGCATGTTTGCAAAAGGCTAGTTTGCTAGCTAGCCAGGTAATTCTCCAGTTTAAGGACAATGCCAAATTCAACCTGGGGATATAGGTTCCTAATATTTTAGGTCTAAAAGAAGGAATCTGAATATTTTCTTTTAAATATCTCATGTTATGCAGTGGCTCTGCCTTTCCCTGTATCGCCACAGCAGCGTATAATGGGAATGGACGGATCTTGCGTTGTTTTAAGCTGTTTACATGATCAGACTCCATCAGCCGTCAACATTCTTGTGAAGAGAAAACAGTGATTTTTATAGTGAGTTAGCTCAAATTTACATGTATTCAATTTATTACATATGAATTATAAAAGGAGAGAGGGAGGATTGGTTTCTCTAGAATTTGTGATGCTAACTTCTTTTGTTGTGTTTGTTTCAGATCAATGGACAGCTTGTTCTTTCTTAAAGGCTGTCAGCTGACTGTCCCACTCACGGCAAGAGCCCACACCACGGTGAGAGTCTCTTTGTGGCTTTGGCACGCATACTGCACACTCCCAGGTGCTTCTTCTCAGGTAGTGTCCCCCTAAAAAACCTGTGGGCACACCCCTTCCTCCAAGAGCCCCACTCTAGAGATCTCTGCCAGCTTCCGGCCCACTAATAGTGGGATTAATTAAATTACAACCAGCAGCAGGGCAGGAATTGGCTGCACGTAACAGTTAGCAGAGGTTTTATGTTAGTTGGATACTTATTGACAAAATGACAGGTATGCCATTCCACATTGTATTGATACCTATAATGTCTTCCTGCAGATGACATTGGCGAACTCGCCCTGAGGCAGCTGCCACAGCTGCCACAGCTTCCTCCAACCGCCTACAAACTTGGCCGTGGCCGCAGTGCAAAAATGGTTCGCCACACCATAGAAGAATGCAACTTGGCCTTCATCGACCATAAGCCTGTAAGTCTTCCAGTACATCTAAAGGGGAATGTTTTTCTTTTCATTAACAAACCTGTTATTCCTGGGCTCAAGAATGTGTACACACACACACATGCATATCCAGGTTTGTTTTACCATACTTGTGGGGACAGACATCAAAATGGCTTGAGAATAGTCGGAAAGCCTATCTACAAGCTTACATGATGGTCACTATCAAACCATCCTTGGCTTTTAAAACATCTCTGCAGTGCCACTGTCTGATCGCCTCCGCACCACACAGCACTATTTCAGTAATTTGTCCTAAAATGTTCCCCAAGAAAGTAACGAGTGCAGAAATTAACGTATTTATAAGAAGGTTAACGCTTTTGTGTTTTAATCCATTCAGACCTGGCTGTATGAGGTTGACTCTAAAGAAGTCTTCTAAATCTACAAAGAATGTAATTGATTTATGGCTTCTTAGGTCAGTTCAGGTCTGAATCCTTTTTAAATAGTTTTCTGTAATGTGAGCTGTATGCCATAACCATCAAGACAAATTAAAAATGCACTGAATCGTTTCCAAATTGTAAACCTAACTAGACTTTATCTTCAAATAATATTTTGTGTCTTTTTTTTATTCCACTACACTAGTTGGTAGACATTTGTTCCTTACTCACTCATACTCTCTCACATGCTCTTGTTCATTCATTCTTTCTTGTTTTTAGCCTGGAACAAACATGGTGGAATACCTCCATAAGGCCAAGGCATCCAGACCATACCCCTACGTCCTAACATTGGGAAATGATGATCAGCATGTATCTCGGGCCTTTGTCATCATTGCTGGTCAGCCTTTGGAACACGACGCACTGCTTCAAGCCATTGATGCCTGCCTCAAGGCATTCTTTATTTTAGACATTGAATACTCGAAGCAGTGTGACCATGTGTGGAAATTCCTGCAAAGTGCCATCTATGAAATGCCAGGAGGAGAGTCTAAACTGGTAAAGTTTCTTCAAACTAGAATACTTGCTTACAAATAGAGCCAACAGCCTCAAGGACAGCTTGTTACTACCAGGCAGATAGGCGTTTAAAAAATTAGTTTGTTTCATTTGTTTTGCACTAAATGTTTTAATGACATTGTTTTTATCTGTTCCAGTTCTTGACCTGAATGAATTTATCTGAAACATTTTATATTGTGGACATTTATATGAATAAATTTCAAGGTGGTGCCTTGTAAAGACTTCAGTATTGTTATTGTGTTTTTTGCATAGTGTATGCTTTAAATGAGCAAATCTAGCATGTATTTTGTTGTTTTGTAGTTAAAACAACCCAGAATTGTATTTAATTTAACCCAGCATTTGGGTAGAGTAAATAACAGATACGTGTGGTTGAATTTACCCAGATATGTGGTTATTTTGACCCAGAATTTGGGTAGAATATTTAACTCATCTGCTGGGTTAGAAAGGAGGAACCCATCTTGCTGGGTCAAATTAACTACTGCTGGGCTGGTGCAATATTGCTCCAGCGGTTGAGTTATAAAACAGCCCAAATTGGGTTATTTTTAACCCAACAGTTTTTAGTGTGCAGGTTCAATTCCCACCTGGACGGGGCCTTTCTGTGTGGAGTTTGCATATTCTCACTGTGTCTGTGTAGGTTTCCTCCCGGTTCTCCGGTTTACCTTACCACTAAAAACATGTACAATAGTTACACCTCTGAGGCCAGAACTCTCTGACAAAGAGTTTCTTAAACTCAGTGGGACTTTCCTGGTAAAATAATGGTAAAAATAAGCAGTTATAATATATAGGATTAAACTGTTGTAGGATTTGCTGTGAGATGAATAAAGCTATACAATCTCATCACAATCACAATCACAATCTCTCTCTAAGGTCAGTGAGAAAGCTGTAAAGCCAGAGCGGATTATATAAGTAAATATTGCATTGTGGCGAGAAAGACGAGGACACAAGCGAGCTGCAAGTGAGTCAACTTTAATGTTTTCGAGCCACGAGAACAATGGCTGGAGAACAGGACGAACACAACAGTCAGGGCTCAGACACGCCCCCAAACCCCAAAACCTGCTGGGTGAGAGACACCTTTCTAACATATGTACACCACACAGCCCCCCTCCCGAACACACAGAAGGGAAACTGCCATAAAAATCAGTCTCTCAATGGGGGCCTAATCAGCCTGTCATAACGGCTGAGCCGACCAACAGTAGAAGCAGCAGGCTGGACCTGTAAAACAAGGTGATCACGTGTACCACGGGCAGGCCCAACAGCGTCCATAACAGGCTGAGAGTCACAGTCAGTGCGAGGAGGCGGAGCAGGGGGCCTGGAAGGAGGACGGCCACGCCGAGGAACCTGGGCTGGCAAAACAGCTTTGTCTGCCAAAACATACGCCGGCTTAAGGCGACCCAGTGTCACCAACTCCCTGCGCATGCCCATATCCAAAATGAAACTTGCACGGCGGGACACAGCGCTTCGCTTTGCCGCCAAACCTTTGGTGGTAAAAACATAGGGAGCTCCCACGACGACGCGTCCTCGTGCCGACTGCAGCTACCACCGCTGGATCCTCCGTCGACGTCTGCTGTTGCACCGCCGTCGCACTCTGCACCGCAAAACGCCTGGTAGCCAGCAGGACCCGGTCCGCTTCCTCCGCGAGGCCCTGGTAATCACCAGCGGCGAGACGAGTAGAGTTAGTCAAAGCCGCACATTTTCCTGCGGCGGGAACTGCCGCGGAACTGTGCGGAAAAAGGAAACCTCCGTCATCCGAATCAAGGAGCGATAGCATATCGTCCATTAGGTCCATGGCCGTACTGTCCCCCAATCCAGGCAGGGTGAGAATCTTTTCTAACACTTTCCGCCAAGGACAGACTGTACCTCCGCAGAAGGAGCTGCTTGAGAGCAACATATTTTCCACGCTGAGGAGGGCTATGTAGCAACAGCATAGCCCTGCGTGTAGACTGCTGATCCAGGGCAGAAACCACCAAGTAGTATCTGGAGTCGTCCGCATCCACACCCCAGAGATGGAAAAGTGCCTCGATGTGCTGGAACCACAAGGCTGGATCAGTCTTCCAAAACTCTGGAAGTTTCACAGCAGAAGCGGCGGGAAACTAAGCCGGCCGTGTGAGCGGGAGAGACGGCGAAGTCGAGACAGCGTCTGAGTCCAAGCCAAGGAGAACCACTCTCTTCCATCTTATCTGTCATGTTCACGATAGGGGTCACCAATGTGGCGAGAAAGACGAGGACACAAGCGAGCTGCAAGTGAGTCAACTTTAATGCTTTTGAGCCACAAGAACAATGGCTGGAGAACAGGACAAACACAACAGTCAGGGCTCAGACACGCCCCCAAACCCCAAAACCTGCTGGGTGAGAGACACCTCTCTAACATGTACACCACAGCATCATACTTTTAACTCAAGGTGTTCTTTAAATGTGGCTCACAAGGCCCTCTCTCTCTGTCTCTATAAAACTACCTTTCAGATGCAAAACAGTCGACTGCGTTCTACTTTTCCTCCTTTCGACAAACACAGCTCCAGAAATAGCTCGCGTCTGCAGTGCAACATCGTCGTCACCGTTGGTTTCATGTCGTTGGTTTGTGGAGAAAACGTGGATCATTATTGAAGCAAGAGCGTCACACCTGCCTTTTGTTACAGACGTCTCCTTTAGCGGCATGAAAACAGTCGTCGGCTCACGGCACAAAAGGAAAAGGTGCTGCTGAAAGATAGGGAGGATATTTTTGGACTAAATTTATTCAACAGTCCACCGTCCACATCGAAGCCTGAGAAGAAGTTATTTCAAGATACATTGTCAAAAATAACAAAATTGTATTAATGTATTATGTCATTTAAAACAGTAAATGGCATGTAATAACAGTAACACCCATGAGTGTGCACCCCACTCTGACGAGCTTTCGCCCGTATTGTGAAAAGCATTCCACTTCCATTTCCATCTCTTGTTTACAAAATATCAGATTGTGGCCGTGTTGTTTTTTTCTTTATGCACTTTTTAATCTGGCAGTGACAGTAACTGCGCTTGGAACGCACTGATCTTTTTATGTATGAAATGGGAGGGAAATGAGCCGATACTCATCATGAGCAGCAGACGAGGCAAAACCGGGACTAAACCGAGACTAAACCAGAACTAAATCGGGACTAACGGACCAAGGAGATATTTTTTCTTCACATGAGACAACTGCGAAGACTACAACAACTGCCCGAGGGAAACAAACGTGGAGCAAGGACCAGAAAGGATCTAATCTGGGCTTTGCTCACTGGCCTCTGCCTTATATTTACAATATATGTACAGTCGCTTCTTTGACCTGGATCCGAGTCCGTTTGTACGTTCACAATGCCCAATGCCTCAAAAGGAATCGTACTATCTGAGCAAACGGGCCAGGATTCGGATCAAGAGAATGCACCCTATGATTTTTTTTTGTTAAGTTTTGAGTGCAGTGGTTTATTTTATCTTAATTTAAGTGTAAATATCTTGCCTTATGGATTTACACATAAGTGTAAAATTCGACTTATTTCAAGGTGACTTTATGCAGTGTGCCTGGACCTCATAGGTCACTTCCTCCTCCCCCTCCTCCTCTTTCTGGCTTCTGCGTGGCTTGATCCATTGATGTTCTGTGCACCCCCTCGCGCTTAAAAACTACTGCTCAGCGCGAGCCGATTCTGTTTGTAGCTCATGGGTCCCTCGTGCTTGGGTGTGGTGTGTTTGTTCCTGGGTGTACACAGAATGTATCAGGCGGTTGTTCCATGTGACAATCCAGGACCAAGTGCAAGATGCTTTTGGAGAGATAAGACTTGACCCGACGCCATGGGCACCCCTGACCTGAACAAACTGAACTTAGGCTAATTTGCGTTGATTGACCCACAGTCACACTCTCAAACACACTCTCACTTAGCCTGGACTATTGTACATGTTTTTAGTGGTAGGGCAAACCTACATAGACACAGGAAAAACATGCAAACTCCACACAGAAAGGCGCTCCAACATGTGAAAAACTCCAAACAGTTACTACAATACTCTTTAAAAAAAATCAAAAACAAATACGTTGATACTCAAGTCCATGTTTGGAAACCGTCCCTTCTCCGCTCGTCTGCAGCAGTGCGGTTCACACGGCGTTTATCCTCGGTTTGAATCATGTGTTTTATGTTTGACTTTATGAATGGAGCCCGTCTTTAGGAGCCGAGTGTGAAAATTAGATTAAAGGAGTTAGTCACCAAACCAACAGGCGGCTTTTGTGAAGGATAATTCAGCGTTTCAGTAGATCTCATAACCATATCTCCGGTTCATATGAAGTCTCTCATATGCTCTCAGTGGCAGAGTAGTTAGTGGGCTGCCTCTAAGCGTGAAGGTGCTCGGTTTGATTCTCAGATTGTGACTGACAATATTATGACACACCAAAGATTGTAGAGATCGATCAGTAGTGCTGATTGTGGAGTTGGCTAGACTAGCAGCATGTCAGAAATGTAAGAGATTGTCTAAAAGTGGTGTGATGTTTGTTTTGATGTTTTCTACTGCCAGAAAACAAGCAAAGCCCTGCCCCTTACTGATGAGAAACAAGTAGGTCTAGCCTCAGTCGGCTCTTCTAAAGGTAAGACTATTATTTTCATATAGCCCACAGTTATGGTACATTTTGACAGTTGTTGAGTACATTGGCTACTCTACCCACCTCTAAGGCTATAACTTTGTAACTAATTTAAAATCATTTTACTCAATAAATAAGTACTGTTACACTATGGCTGTATCCGAATGTCCACACTATTCCCTATATAGTGCACTATATAGTGGATACGCCATTTTGTAGGGGTGCCCGAATGTCCAGAGAGAAAAAAGTAGTGCACTCAAAATTTCCCACAATGCATTCTGAAAAGTAGTGAGCATCAGTGGTCACTACACGGGTCAATATAGACCACAATGCATTGCGAGAGTCGGAGAAGAATGGCCGACAGCAGTAGGTCTTTGAACTAAACAACACAACTGAATGAAATGAGCTGTTTCAACCGTGTGCTGCGTATTTGTCATGAATAACGACTTGAATATAAACGGTTACAGTGAAAAAATGCTAAAAATGTTAGCTGCTTACCTTTAGCTCGAGCTGTTAAATGACCGATAGCTTCCTCTCTCGGACAAAAAGGCTTAATTTATGTAAAGTCCATGTGAAATAAAACGTATCTGACTCGTATTTATCCATAAATATTCCCCTGTCTCATGAGTTAGGTCGGTCTTTATCGCAGAAATACATTATTCCCGCAGTTTAGTGAACTTTTAGCAGATGTAGTGCGCTCATTCTGCTGGCGCTTCGAACACCGGGCTGACCTACTTTCTGGGCGTCTTTGAGCCCGGACACACTGGGAGTCGGCCATCTTGACTTGCATTGGTAAACCGGCTGGCCTCATCTTATGTTTTAACGTACTAGTCCCTGGTTTTTCATCAACAGCTGGAGTGATTGTTTTTTTGTTTTGTTTTTTTCTGTGATGATAGTTTTCATTTTGAAAGTAAAATAAAACGCCTGTTCGTCGTTCTGTTTCATAAAATTTATGTTTGTAACAATAAATCAATTCTGATTAAAAAAAATAATAATCTGCACGCCGCAGCGCGCATGACGTCACGCAGCGAGGAGAAAGTAGTGGCTTCTGTTCGAATCGCCAACAGAATCAGTGGACTATATAGTCTTCTATAGTGCTGGCCTATGTAGTGAATGAGGGGTTAGGGACTAGGGTGGACATTCGGACACAGTCTATATGTTTTATATTTATAACCAATGCAGACATAAAACATGAGAATCTGATCATTTATTATTGTACACAATGATATATCTATTGTGTTCCCTGTTGAGTTTGACAAGAAGTATTGTGCAAAAAAGTCCTGTGTGTGCTCATCATGCACAATTTAGCATTTGCATTCATTTGCAATGCAGTTTTAGTTCATATATCTTTCGTTATGTGACTCTGATAGCTATTAAATTGATCATCAAACATGCTCTAAAAATACTCCAGGAGACAGGAAATCACATGTTCAGATTTTCAAAATGTTATGCTTCTTGCTTTTTGTTGGTAATAAGAATTAGAATGACTGACATGAGGCAGAGAAACAGGAGAGACATGACAAAAAACATTCAAACAGAATCCAAACAATGCATAACATAAATGTTTTTAAAAGTGATTCCAGGGTAAGTTTAAATATGACATGTTGATGGACTAATGTAAAATTAATAAATTAGAATAAAACTAATGCATCGGTTTTAAATAGCACTTTTCTGGACACTCAAAGACGCTTTACATTGCACTATTCATTCACTCCATACTTGGTGGTGGTGAGCTACTATTGTAGCCACAGCTGCCCTGGGGTAGACTGACGGAAGCGAGGCAACCAGTCTGCGCCATCGGCCCCTCCGACCACCACCAACCACTCACTCACTCACTACATTCGCTAGGCTTCCTGGTGTCTCCCATCCAAGTACTGACCAGGCCCTTCCCTGCTTAGCTTCCAAGATCTGACGGGATCAGGCAGAGCAAAGGCGGTATGGCCACAATAGGCTAAAAGGACCACAAGTCACTCCCTTTCCCACGTGTGTTATTCACAAATACTGACATGTGTTTGGTATCCACGTGTAGAACGAAAGGCTGTGACTGAGATGACACTGTAATCCAAACATGGTCATTTATCTTGTGCAGCGGCTGAAGATGGGAGACATACACTGTATATACAGGGCGCATGTGCAGATGTTACTCAACTTTCGGGCCGTTTACTCAAAATGAGGTTTTCATTTCACTCTTGCAACAAAATCTCCACTTTAGTAGCTCCTCCAAACTTTACACATGAAGAAAAATGTGACTGAGCACCTTTATAAAGCGGACTACCATTTGACCAGTAGTATCTGTACTCTGAAATCAAGTACTTTAACCACCTCTGCGTATGCATTGAATGAATAGTGCAATGTCCCCAAAAAAGGTGATGTCTGCTGCTCTGGACTTGCATCACCTCCTCAGTGTTACGCAGCTGTACAGTATTGATGCAAAGGCCTGGGGAACAACGTCTAGCCTTGTTTCTCGTACTGTAGCAGGACAAAAGAAGCAAGGATTATGAAAGAGGCTTTTGGCAGAAGATGCTCTAATATAAAATGCAGCTTTCCTCGGGACAGTAGCCAGCATTGTTAGAGGACAATGCAGTTCTGGGCAATGGAGAAAATTGCAGATTATAGTAAATTCTATTCATGGGTTTGAGTCACATGGCTTTTTTTCTGTTGTGTTGAGTCAGTCTTGAGCACGTTTGACCACTCAAATGCCAGTGGCATTTGAATGTCATGTTCAAATGTCCTAATTCATTGTCATTTGAGATCCATGAATAGGATATTGTCTGGGTGTCCACTAAAAAAGTATTAAAAGTTATCATATCATTAATATAATTTTATTGTATTCTAACTTGCATTATATCTAAAATGCTTGGTAAATAACAACATTTAGTGTATAAGTCAATAAAAATACAGAAATGTGAACAGCATTCATCTACAGATTTGGTGCGAGTTTGTGCAGCTAGGAATTCAATTGTGGTAACTATGGTAACCATCAGAATACACAATTTTGGACTTGGTTTATGGTTAATATCTCTGTAACGGTTGAACCTATCCGCATGAAACAAAAACTGCCACAAAGTTATTTGTCTTCTCTCACCATGTGAAGTAAGGTTACATAACTGTCTCATTAAATATTCAAAATGATGTGCTTGATGTTGGTCAGATGAAAGGACTTTCGGCCATATAATGAATGTGGCAGGTTTGTGAATCTAATCACTTCCAAATAATTGCCTGTCCAGCTCCACTCCTGCTTTTTGTATCTGTTCAAAAGCAGGACCGTCTGGAACTTTGCTAACAGCCAAATCTCTACAAGTTTTTTATTGATCCAATCACTGAGCACTTGGTCACGACAGGAACCGAATTAACTACAAGTCAAATAATACTTCATCTTCTCTAAAAATGTTCTTCTTGTTGCCGTCTAACCAAAAGTATTTTTGGCCCCTTTTTAAACGTACATTTATTATAAAATCTGACTGTGTAACATTTTGGACTATACTGTTACCATCAGTACAAAACATGCTCTCAATGACCAGCTCAACACAGAAAATGCTATTTCTGCAGTTGGTAATCAAAGAATGGATTTGGACGAGAACATAACCTGTTTAAATCTCAAATTCTGCTGACTTCAGTCCACATCTCTATGGAGACGAGCTGGAGACGTACCCACTCCCTATAAAGTCATGTCGTAGGAGACGTGAGCCGCTCACAGCAAAAGCACATGTTTGTTTGCACATTTATAAGGTATTTTTTAATGACAAAAATATCTATGTATTTTACGTGGTGTGGCTTTAAATATATAAAATAACAAAATAGATTGTTCACATTTGTATCTGCTCTTCGGCCGATGCCCCGTTAAACCACTAACTTCCTTCGTCATATATGACTTTTCTCTGATTGGTTAATGTTCTTGTCAACATCACGTCCATCGAGAATTGTCCCTGATCCCAGATACACGTCTTTATAAAGAATAGGAAATGTGTACGTATAAAAAAAACGATCAGGGAAAAGATTTTATTTTTTAGAGATTTACAGTGCCTTGCGAAAGTACTAATACACCTTGAACTTTTGCACATTTTGTCATGTTTACAACCCTAAACGTAAAGATTTTATTTTGAATTTTTTACTGAAAATTCACACACAAGTAACAGACAACTGTGAAGTGAAAGCACAATGATAGATGATTCTGTTATTTTACAAAAAATAGAAAAGTGAAAAGTGGGGCGTGCATAAGTATTCATACAGCATTTTCTGAGTGCATTAAATTGCCTTTATAACATTCCTAATGACTGCAGAATGTTCACACCTTGCCCTAACCATTAAATAGAGGCCACCTGTGTGTAATCTACTCTCAGTATAATTCCAGCTGTTCTGTGAGGGCCTCAGAGCTATGGTCAGAGTGTATTGGTCACTAAACAACATCATGAAGGCCAAGGAGCACACCATAGAGGTCAGGGATAAAGCTGTGGAGAAGTTTTTTTTTTTTTTTTTTTTTTAACTTTATTTAACAAGGAAAGTCCCACTGAGATTAAGAATCTCTTTTTCAGGGGAGTCCTGGCCCCAGAGGGGAACCTATTGTACATGTTTTTAGTGGTAGGGGAAACCAGAGTACTCGGAGGAAACCTACGCAGACATGGGGAGAACATGCAAACTCCACACAGAAAGGCCCCGTCAAGGCCCCGTCGAACCTGGCTGTGAAGTACGAGCGCTAACCGCTCCGCCACCGTGCTGCCCAAAAGCAGCATTAAGTTATACAAAGATTTCCTAAGATTTGAATATCTCACGGAGCATCATTCAGAAATGGAAATAGTATAGCACCACTGCGAACTTACCGAGACATGGGTGTCCACCTAAACTAACAGACCGAACAAGGAGAGCGCTGGTAAGAAATGCAACCAAGTGCCCCAAGATAACTCTGGAGGAGCTGCGACGTACTGCCGCTGAGCTGGGGGAATCTGTACATGGGACAACTATAAGTCTCTACACAAATTTGGCCTTCATGGACGAGTGGCAAGAAGAAAGCCATTATTGAAAGGAGGCCATAAGAAATCCTGTTTGAAGTTTGCTAGAAGTCATATGGAGGACACAGCTACCATGTGGAAGAAGGTGCTTTGGTCAGATGAGACAAAAATTGAACTTTTTGGTCCAAATGCAAAACGTTATGTATGGAGCAAACCTAACACTGCTCATCGTCCTGAGTGCACCATCCCCAGTGTCAAATATGGTGGGGGGAGCATCATGCTATGGGGCTGCTTTTCCTCAGCGGGGACTGGGAAGATTGTAAAAATAGTTGGGAAGATGGATGGAGCCAAATACATAGACATTTTGGAGGAAAACCTGCTGGAGTCAGCAAGAGAATTGAGGCTGGGGCGGAGATTCACCTTCCAGCAGGACAATGACCCAAAACACAAAGCTAAATCTACAATGGAATGGTTTAAAAAAAAAAAAAAACATATTAATGTGTTAGAATGGCCCAAATCTGTGGAAATACATGAAAACTGCTGTTCACAAACACTCTCCTTCTAATTTGACAGAGCTTGAGTTGTTTTGTTTATTGTTTTATTTGGTAGGGACAGTGCAAGTTAATGAACACACCACACCGGATTGTAGCCTTGGGCTAATTTCCATCCGTCGTCCCCCATGCGCACTCTCAAACACACTCTCATTCATCCTGGCCTATTGTACATGTTTTTAGTGGTAGGGGAAACTGGAGTACCCGGAGGAAACCTACGCAGACACGGGGAGAACATGCAAACTCCACACAGAAAGGCCCCGTCCTTGGTGGGAATCGAACCCGGACCTTCTAGCTGTGAAGCACAAGCGCTAACCGCTGTACTACCGTGCTGCCTTGTAAAGAGGAATGGGCTAAAATGTCAGTCTCTACATGTGCAAACCTTGTAGTCATACCCCAGAAGACTTGCTGCTGTTATTGCAGCAAAAGGGAGTTCCACAAAGTATTAAGTCATGCTATATGAATACTTATGCAGGCCCCTCTTTTCACTTTTCTATTTTTTGAAAATAACAGAATCATACAACAATATCATTTTGCTTTCACTTCACAGTTGTCTGTTACTTGTGTGTGAACGTTGAGTAAAAAATTCAAAATGAAATCCTTACGTTTATGTTTGTTTACCTGACAAAACGTGCAAAAGTTCAAGATGTATTAGTACTTTCGCAAGGCACTGTATCTTTTGTGTCTCTCCCTTTGAGTGGTATCGGCCCGTGCTCCAGCTCAAATGATGGCATAAAAATCTTAAGGGTGGATATTTCCCATCATTCTTGCAACTGAAGGGTACACATCTTAAACAAAATTAATATGACCTAAAACTGTTGTATTTGGGCATTAAATTGGCATAACAGAAAGAGTGGGTTATGAAAATAAAACAACTCTTCCCAAACTGTCCAGAAAAACTCCCCTATTGAAAGAACAATACTCGCCCAGGCCTGTGTGCTCTCCATCGATCGCAGGCTCTGGTCGTGCGTCCTTGTCAAAAGCCTGTACTGCGAGAATCTGCTGTCTCCGCCTTTGCGTTTGAGTAACGGATCGGCGGGGGCAGAGGAACCAGCGTTAGCGCCTCCGCGGCTAAAAACGCACAGGTCAGCTATCACTTTGAAACATGCTGGTCCTTATCTGTGTCACGAGGGCTAATAGAGTAATGAATCAAGTCTGCGGTGCTTAGACTGTGCGGGTAAGCTGCGACCGCCAGGCTGCTGTTGTTTATTGGATGGGAGTTTTTATTTTGGAAAGCTCTTTTTGAATTGTAGACGCTGCCAGAAGAGTGTTCACACATGAGCTGCGCCGGTCTCGTGCGGAAGCACCCGCGGACACAGCAGAGCGGAGGAGGCAGGGGCCGTGAAAATTCATTTGAGCCAAGGCACAAAGGTAACGCTTCCAAACCCAGATTAAACGCAACAGTGACGGCAAACTTTTCATAGGGAGTTGGCCGACTGATTTGCAACACATCTGGCGTTTACCGTAGGAACTTTGGTTAAAAAGAGTGGCACTAAGGGTAAACGAAATGTAATCATTGTCTAACGCAGGTTTAACACGTTCTTAATTATGGACATAACCAAAGCAGTCTAAAATTGGATAAAACTGTAATTTTCACATCCATCTGCCAGTGATTTTGCCAAAAAAATAATAATAATCTACATATTTTTGTATTTGTAGACTTTGTTGTTCTCCCTAAAATAATAAAAAGGGAGCTTAACTGTAAAGCACTTTTCACATGACACAAGTCGCCCAAAGCGCTTCCCACTGTTTTAGGGGATTTGTTCTTCATTAATTCCACACTAAGTGGTGGTAAGCAACATATGTAGCCACAGTTTCCCCTGGGGCAGACTGACAGAAGCATGACTGCACACATCTGCGTCAATGGTCCCTGTGACCACCACCATTCATTCACTCACACATCATTCATCTTGGACCCCCCACTGTAAAATATGATTAGTATTTATAATAAATACAGGTGCACAACATTTAACATCTGGTTTATTAATGTTTGTTTTGATAGTATTTTTGGATATTTTACTTGATTTCACTAAAATTACTACTTTCAATCAAAAATACATACAAATCACTATTTTAAAAAGCTCAAAAGAGTACTTTGAAAAAAATAAATACATTTATTAAATGTACTACTTTAAAATAATATTTAGCCTGCAGTCATTTGTGTAACTTTAGCTGTTAAACAATAACAGAGTCCTTTGAATAGAGAAAATCATTATTATTCAGGCGTCCTTGAGATAATTTTGATGGGGGACAAGTGGGCCTGTGATATCCCTGACTTAGTGAATGTCTGATTAATATTATAAACTGTATTAGTGGACAGTGTTTTGTATGGAGACAATATTGTGTCAAAAACATTTGTCTGTGTGTAACCAGATTTGTACGTGCGTAACCAGATGCGTGTGTGTGTAAACAGATGTGTGCATGCGTAATTTTTTTTTACGTGCGTAACATTATATTTGCATGTGTAATAAAACAATATGTGTGTAAATGTCCATGTTGTAAAAAAAGATCAACGGAAAATGTCTAAGTCCTACGCAAGCGTAACCTAGGCTGTGTGCGTGTGTAATCAGATCCGTGCGTGTGTAATCAGATGCGTGCGTATTTTTCTTTTGCAAGTGTAAATGAACAATGTGTCTGTAAAATGTGCAAGTTGTAAAAAAACAAAAACAGATACAAAATCTAAGTCCCACGCACAAGTTTCTCTTTTACGCATGAGTCTCTGTTTTATGCACAAATCTTTTTGACACAGTCCTGCCATGTCAGAGATTTGTGCGTAACTTTTTCCCACCCAAAGTTTTGACTGCTACGCTGGTTGATGTCATTAAAACCATAAATCGCCAGTAGATGGTGCTGTTTTGCTGTGTTTGGGTGTCCTGTTCTGAAGTCCTGAACCTGGACTTGCAGAGGACGACAAATATATGTTCATAGAAATGCTAATGATCTCCACCCTGAAGTTTGGACCGCCAGTAAAATGGATGGTTTTGCAGCCAATAGGAACAAGCCATTGCCAAACCCTTCTCTGCTAAGGCAAGAGCAGCGCACCATCGATCTCTGGACTGAAACCAGGAGGATACTTCTGCTTCAGGTAAGTCGTTTTCTTCTGACAAATAAAAGGTGGTGTGCTCTTCCTCTGTAACTATGAACTAGACGTTTATTTGGCAATGGGGAAGGTGTCAGTGTGGTAGGATAGGAATGCTAGTTAGCAATTAGCATTATCTCCGATTTTACATTATCTGTAAAAAAGGGTTGTTTGCACTAGCTTAAGGCTAGCTAACCTTTCTCACTTTCATTTTTCACAAAACATTGCATGAGAAAATGCTTCTGCCTAATGTTGACAGACAGCTAATGTGTTTTTAGGGTCATACACACACATACAGTCTTCTAACCCTCAGAGCCCCATGGCGTCGTTAACAACGCCAGAGATAAAGTTTCACTTACCCGCGGATATCTTCCGATCCATAAATGATAGAAACGAGCTCTTTCTTCCCCCAGAAAGATGAGAGTAGCTACATGATGATATCCGGGATATCCCTGTACGTCACTCATACGCAGCGTGATGACAACATAAAGTTCTCCCATAGGAGCTAGTCACATGTCGCACTAGCTCCAGTTAGCACACGGCGCGGTGGCGGAGATCTTCCCTCAAAGATTGTGTGTTCTGCAAAGATAGTTGCACTCCGTTTGTGCATAGATGCAACCGGAAATGGCCATCACATACAACTTCCTTTGTTGTGGAAATACTTCATCTTGGAGGTGCTAAAGGACTTTATTTGGTTTACGACGGAGGAGAACGAGTTTGTAAGTAAACAAACGCTATTTCATGACGCGCTTTTCACCGTAAAAAATATCAAAATATTGTGCTAAAGCTGGGTGAAATAATCGTGCTCCTTGATCCACAGGGCCTCTGGAAACATATTTTAAATGTCCAGAAATGTCGATGTATATATTGTAGACCTTGTTTAGCAATCAAAATGTGTAAAAAAAAAATCTGCCTAAATGTTTATTTCTCTATATATATAAATGATCTTCCAGACGCATGCAGAAACACCCAGATACAAATGTATGCAGACGATGCTGTAATATACACTCCAGCAAAAAAATATACAAGGAAGCTGGTCGTATTCTTACTTCTGAAATGGCCCAAGTCCAAAATTGGCTCTCAAAATCGTGTCTCCTTTTAAACACTAAAAAGACTGTATGTATGATGTTTTCCAAACAAAACAAAAAAACTACTAATTCACATGTATTTCTCAGAGATGTGGAGCTTGAACTGGTACAAGAGTTTAAATACCTTGGAGTAGTTCTTGACTCTACTCTCACGTTCAAAAGTCACGTCACAAAAATTTGTAAAACTATTAAATTCAGTCTTCATAACTTCAGATATATTCGCTCATCAATGACACTTCAGGCAGCTAGGATGTTTCTGCATGCTATGGTTTTCTCGCACATTGAATATTGTTTTACAAACTGGTCTCTTACAAACGAAACCACTTTTAGACAAATAGAATCCTTATATAAAAAAGCTTTAAAAGTTTTTGCTAGAAAACCTGTTTCGTACCACCACTGCCGCATTCTTGAGACGTACAACCTTCTAAACTTCGAAAATTTTAAATACTTTAAATTTGCTTGTATGGTGTACAAAATACTCAATGGACTTGCACCACCACCATTAAGGGAATTTGTAAAATTTAAATCCTCTTCTGGCAGAGCCACTCGGTCTATGGTTCGAGGAGACTGTGAAGTGCCCTTCAGACATACCACCTTTGGCCAGACTGTTCTTTCAGTCAGGGGCTGTAACATCTGGAACAGCATCCCTCTCACTATAAGAGAATGCCCCACGTTTAACACATTTAGGACTCAATTAAAATATTGGTTGAAATCCAATCAACGATGTGCTCATTAGACCTCCTGGTGCAGGACTGAGCCAAGTGTCAGGATCCTCTGCACAGATGTTGCTTTGTAAATAATATTTGTACATATTTATCCTTATGTTTGTTTGAACTGTATGACCTGCCCTTGCACTAAAATCTCCATTCTATTGTGCAAGTCACAGAACGAACATTCAGATGTTATTAATGTATGAATTGTATCAACATTTGTTATGTAAGTATGTAGCCTCAACTTTTAAATTGTTTTATGTTTTATAATTGTTGTTGGCATTATACACCTTGCCCAGGGACAACAGTTGAAAACTAGCTTTGCAGCTAATACTGACACATTTACATAAATGTTCATTAATGTGTACTGTCCCTGTTAAATAAACTAATAAAATAAAAATAAAAAATTTGGTATTTCTGTTATAACTTTTTTTACATCCTTTAAAACCAACTTAAACTTGTTTATTATGAAAGTCCAGGTTGTCCTGAAAAAAAAAAACTATAACCCTTGAAGGGTACATTGAAAGGGGATGTTTTTAATGGCATGGGAGTGAGACAAACTACTCCAGGCGAAAATCCCCCAACATACCTTTTGGGGCTCTGACGGTTAAAGTAGCAACAGTGTTATGGTTTTTCAGAAGTGTAATAAACACTACCCTGTCATTGACTCGCCAAAAATATTGCACATTCACAATAAAATATTGAAAATATTAAAGCTGAATAATAAAAGGAAAATAAATAAATAACAGTACTTGGCAAAGAATGACCACAATATAACCGATTTAATTATGTTCCATATTTTCAGTTTAACCCTCACACCACCCTAGGGCCTTTTTGTCTTTGTCACCCTAGGGCCTTTGACGTTTTCATTTTTATGGCATTTTTTCTGTGTTCAGTGGATGTTCCTCAAATTTCCCTCAGGATAATCATTTCTGGAGAAGTTCCTTTTGGCTATTTCAGTTTTTTTATATTAGCTTCCCAGAGCTGGGGCTGAAAAAAATCACACTTAACACCCTAAGGCCACAAAAGTGGCCTTAGGGCCTTAGGGCCAACGAATCCTCGTTGGTCTAATATTTTTCTCCTCATCCTCTCTCCCAGAGTTCATGATCGCATCCAAAGCCTCATGGTGTATCTTCAAATGTCTCCTCATTGTCCCACTGCTCTTATATATGCGCCCAGAGCTTGCTAAAGTTTTCTTTTAGATCAGACCAGTGTGGTTTCTTTATCCCTGACAGTTTCCACTGCTCACTTTCTGCAATCATCCTCAGAGTTAGTCACATGAAGTTTTGAGCTGACAAGGCAAGTCACAGTAACGTGACCAACTCTGCAGAAAGTGAGCAGTAGAAACTGTTAGGAATCAAAAAAACAAAACACTGGTCTGATCTAAAAGAAATCTTTTGCAAGTTAACACACAAAGACCAAATTAAGTTTTTTGGATCGTGCCCAGTGCACCTGTGAAACACTGTGGGAAAACCATAACACTACACGCTTTTGTTTACATTTTCTTACTGTTGTTATTGCTGTTGTGTTTAGTTGTTTCTTCAAAGAGGAAAGGCTTTTGACGCCACACCCCCAAATCCCCCCTCACTACACCACACCCTCCAAATGTGGAGGGTGTGGTGTGCTTATGCACAGTCATCCAACTCATATAAAAATGTTCCCACATTTGCAAACTGCTCCTGAGATAAAACCACAGAAGACAGAGTTTCTGTGGAACATTTGTATTGATTTTCAATGGGATGACAGCATTTTGTTCATTTTAGTGTGGCTCTACAGAAACATTTAAAAACTGTTAAAAACAAGGTTACTACCATTGTATGACCAACCCTTAGGGCAAATGAACAAATGAAGCTCATTCAATTTGGATCACATTTATAAAGGTTATACAAGTATTACTGACTCTGCAAGAGCAAAAATGAGGAGTTACAAGTGCATTTTGGCTCATAAAGAGTTAAAAATATAAAAATATGACAGATATTTGGTATGTATGTGTCAAGCAGACATAGATCTATGAGTCTGAGTTTTTAAAGTATGAAAAAATATGAAAGTATAGTGATTTTATGGCTATTAAAAGTAGAGGCCACATTTGTGGCCTTAGGGTGTTAAGTGTGATTTTTTATGAAAATCTGTCACTACAGAAAAACAAAAAACCTGTAAAAAATAATTTTACCACTAAACTTTGACCCATCCCAAGGCCTAATAAAAATAAACACCTCATTCAATTTGGAATATTTTTATAGAAGTTATGCAATTATTTCTGCATTACAAACAGCACAACAGTGGACTTTTGTGTGCATTTTGGCCAATAAAGGGTTAAAAATCATTTAAAAATTACAAATATTTGGTATGTATGTGTCAAGCAGAAGTAGTTCTATGAGTCTGAGTTTTTAAAGTATGAAAAAATATGAAAGTATAGTGATTTTATGGCTGTTAAAAGTAGAGGCCACTTTTGTGGCCTTAGGGTGTTAAGTGTGATTTTTTATGAAAATCTGTCACTACAGAAAAACAAAAAACCTGTAAAAAATAATTTTACCACTCAACTTTGACCCATCCCAAGGCCTAATAAAACTAAACACCTCATTCAATTTTGAATATTTTTATAAAAGTTATGCAAGTTTTTGTGATTTCTAAACAGCACGGCAGGGAACTTTTGTGTGCATTTTGGCCAATAAAGTGTTAAAAATCATTTAAAAAATACATATATTTTGTATGTATGTGTCAAGCAGAAGTAGTTCTATGATTCTGAGTTTTTAAAGTATGAAAAAATATGAAAGTATAGTGATTTTATGGCTGTTAAAAGTAGAGGCCACTTTTGTGGCCTTAGGGTGTTAAGTGTGATTTTTTTAAAGGGTGCCCTGAGGGTTAATAACTGCTACATAGCTAAATCTGCCATGGTAATCAACAAGCCCCAGCATGGATGATCCTGTAGGTGACTGCTGCATCCAGGAGCCCATCTTCAGCTATCAAGGATCTTCATCAGGAGCAGCTGAAAGATTGACCTGTGGCTCAAGTGAGTGAACATAATGAAGCTTGTATGCTGCGTACAATCTCGTACTGTACAATGCATATTGTATATTATTTGTTTTTGCTACAGTGACGCCAACAAACCACGAGCATCGGGAAGAACCTCTTGCTTACTTGCTTTACGGCAGTCTTCCACCGGACAGGAGTCAGCCCTCAGGAATGTAAGTAGACCCTGGTTGTCAAGTCTGCTGCAGCAGTTGAGAGCTGGTGTCTGTAATAAATGTCAACTACTAGCAGGCTCGTCTGATAAATCTCTGCATTTGGTTAACATTTACATTTTATTTTCTTGTGTTTAAGGTTTATCTCCTGCATAAGTGCAAAGTCTTCAATAAATAATGGACTAATAATGTTTTCTCTGCTCAGACTCGGGGGCTGCATCGGCCACACAGTAATTTAAACTATCTTCTTGCTGTCTCTAGCAGAGTATCAGGACAGTAGTTAGGCGAGTTGAAGAGAGAGAGCGCAATTACTTTTAGTAACTCCAGTTCTCTGAATGTGCTTGGTGTAAAACTAATTACTGTCAGGCTTATTCTCAGTGGTAAGACAGAAATAACCGGCAGGAGCAGGTGTAAGTTAGTTTTAAATCAGGGTTCCCAAACTGTGGGTCAGGGACCAGAGGTGAAACAACATGACCATTAACATTTTAAAAAGTGGGGAAAATAGCCAAGTGCAGTCCTAAATTCCAGTCTGACAGTGGCAAATGCTTAGTGGTTCTTACACAGTGGGGCAGGGCCCAAATTGAGGTCATTATGTTCCCCTTCTGCCCTCCACTACTGTGTGTAACTGTTTTTGACTATAAATGGGTTCGCTCTTCGTCGAAAAGCCTTGGGATGCGTACTGTAGGGCCCCCGAGTGGATTTTTGCTTAGAGCCTCAGAAGGTCCAGCACCGGCTCTGGCAACACGAGTTTTCCTCTCATTCTGAGCCGAAGGGAGAAGCGAGGGGAGAAGCGTCTGTGACTGTCCCCTGCATCTGCCGCTAAACCTGTGGCTTTGTATCTGACACATTTAAATTTCCGAGCTGATGTACGGTGGCACGTACAAAGATGGTTATGTCTCGCATTTACATTATCTTCGCTTTAACAAAAGCTTAAACCAGCACATTTGAATCTGCACCAGTGGTTTGACAGTACGACTGAGGGAGACACGCAGAGGGGGCGGGGCCAGAGCGCAAAGTCTGATGTTCAGAATGAGTGACAAAAGCAGCAGAGTCCTGGTCCACTGGGACAAAGCAAAACCCTCAGCTTTACCCGTTCACACTAACAGCCTTGTTTTAAAAAGTATCAAAAACTTGCATTTTCATTTAATATTTTTGGTATTTTTGGTATTTACATATTCTTAATAGCCTATCACCCAGACGAGCAAAAAATATTGCATGTGGAAAACCTGCTTATTACATGTGATATTCCCAGTGTTTTCAAACTAGGGGGTACGTGACTCGTCACCCAAAGCTTCAGAGGGTACACGGCTCCAAAAAGTTTGGGAACCACTGCTCCAGTGGATTTGACAGCTTTTCATGATGGTCGTATGTGAGATGGAAAATTAAAGTTAAGCGACAACCCAGTTTACCTCAAGGTTAATGAGTCTCCGCCCAGTGAACAGACTTTACAGCCCTTGATGACACTAAAAATGTTACTGTAAAATAAAAATAGATCAAAATAGATGCCAAGTCAACATGTGGTGGTGAATGATTTTTGACACTCTGCAAAGGAAAGTTAAAAAAGGGAAGACGATAATAGTTTGACCTATATGTCGCCTGGAAACCTTTAAAAGTCAAGGTTGTGGTGATAATTGAAACCGAGTTTAGACGCTTCATTTAAACATCAAACGCTCCTAATTAGTGCGCTGCCATGAAAGCTCTCAACCTCATCTCATCGACAAACCAGCGCCCACATCCTCATAAATCAACTTTACAGACTCATAATGTTAAGAACAGCATTTGTTTTTGTAAGCGCTCACAACTCCGGTTTACGTCACGAGTTGGTGCCCTCATAATAAGAGTTATTGGGTTTTACAGTGGGAGGAAAAAGTGAGTACACTGTTTCTTACATTTCTGCCTAAATTGGTTATAAAATGTGGTCTGATCTTTATTAAAATCATAAGAATGAGTAAACAGTGTCTGCTTAAACTAATACCCCAAACATTTACATTTTATCATATTTTTATTGGCAATAACATGTAACCATTCACATGAGAGCATGGAATAAGTAAGTATGTTTTGTAAAGAGGAATGGTCCAAGATTCATCCTGATCGTTGTGAGCATCTAATCTGCAACTACAGGAAAGCAGTTATTGCAGCAAAATAAGGATCAGCCAGATATTTAATACAAGGGTTCACTTACTTATTCCACGCTGTTGTGAATGCACATACCTGGGTCCTGGGCAGGCCGAGAGATGTGCACGGCGTGGGGGCAGGTTACGTGCCCGAGCCGCAGCTCAATGTGTCTCTCTCCTCCTCCGCCTCGTTGTTCATAAACATCGCGCTGCATTTACAAAAGCTACTTTTTACGCAGTAACAGGAACCAAACTGCTGATTTATCCACTGTAAATGAAACGCTGTCCTGAGAGATAGAGTGAATAGCGATGTTCACTGTGGCGCCGCCGGTATCAAAGCCTGACCATGCTGCTTAGACGTGACAACACAGCCAAGCACGTGCGCCCGCCCCCCGCACCACCTCCCTGAGTATAACCACATTTTGTATCTAATAGACTAAGCCTACAATATAGATTTTTATTACATATTATAATGACATTAAAAAATAAAATAAAACATATATAAAAAAAAAAAAAAAAACTCGAAGCCCGACCCAAACCCGACTGTCATGCGTAAAATCTCGGCCCAGGTCGGGTGTCGGGTCGGGCTCGGGCCCGGGCCTAAAAGCTAACCTCTAGTTTTGATGTTGGTGTGCTGTTCCATTTTTCCTCCACACGTGATGTTGCGTGTTCCTCCCAAACTATTCAACTTTCTTTGTGCAGCCAGGGGCCAGAGGGTGTCCGGTTTGTGAACCTCAGGATCTCATCTCTGCTGTTTGCAGATGATGTTGTTCTGTTGGCTTCATCAAATCAGGACCTTCAGCTGCACTGGGGTGGTTTGCAGCCAAGTGTGAAGCGGCCGGGATGAGGATCAGCGCCTTCAAATCTGAGGCCATGGTTCTCCACCGGAAAAAGGTGGCCTACCCTCTCCGGGTCAGTGGAGAGTCCTTGCCTCAAGTGGAGGAGTTGAAGTATCCTGGGGTCCTGTTCTCAGTGAGGGACAGATGGAGCGTGAGATCCACAGACGGATCGGCGTCAGCAGTGATGCGGTCGCTGTATCGGACTGTTGTGGTGAAGAGGGAGCTGAGTCGGGGGAAAAGCTCTTGATTTATCAATCGATCTACGTTCCTACCCCACCTAGGGTCATGAGATCTGGGTAATGACCGAAAGGACAAGATCGCGGATACAGAAGACCGAAATGAGTTTCCCTCGCAGGGGGGCTGAGCGCAGGGTGGGGGGCTCAGTTACCAGGGAGGAGCTTGGAGTAAATTAGAGCCGCTGCTCCTTCATGTCAGGAGCAGCAGGAACATACACTTTAAAATGACACATTTGCATTTTTTTCTCAGTGTCTGACATGAAACCAGAATTAACTTTTTTAGGTCAGTTAGAATTGTAAAAAATATTAATATTTGCTAAATGTGACCCGCCCTGGATTCCAAAAACACAAGTCGGCAGCCCGTGTCTCGAGAAAAACGAGAACAAAGGTATTTTTTGAAAATGGGTGATTTTAACTTTTTTGCAGAATCGTGCAGTTGAAGTCACAAAGAAGCCTCTCCATGTATAAGCTACCAGTATTGGTATATTAACCACCGGTTCATTAAACCCTTTATGTTTAGGGTTGTATTTTGAATTTTTTACTGAAAGTTCACACACAAGTAACAGACAACTGTGAAGTGAAAGCAAAATGATACAAGATTCTGTTATTTTTCAAAAAATAGAAAAGTGAAAAGTGGGGCGTGCACAAGTATTCATACAGCATGACTTAATACTTTGAGATGTAAATGAGCCCTATTGTCACTCCCAACAGCAGAGAGGTGATAATGGCCCAAATCTTTGAAGAGGTTTTTCAGCCCTTTGCCCTTTTCAGAATTGTTAACTTCAAATCACAGCTACGCCTCCAAATATTATCAGATTTCCATGTGTTACACATCGTTGGAAAGCTTGGAGACTACACTTTAATAATCTGTGAAAATTTCAAAATGCCCAAAACCGACTTGTGTCTTTGATTCTAGTGACTGGTCACAAATTCCAGAAGAATGAAAGAATTTTTTTAAGAAATGTTTTTGTTGCTTTTTACAAAACCAAAGGTTTACATAGATGTAATTAATATTTGGTAGCATTGCCTTGCAACTGTATAACTTGGGTCAAACTTTTTGGATATCCTTCCACAAGCTTCTCACAATAGGGAATTTCTGTCCATTCCTCAACAGACCTGGTGTAACTGAGCCACATTTGTAGGCCACCTTCATTTGCCTATACATTTTCAACTGGTTCGAGATCAGGACTTTGTGATGACCACTTCAAAACATTAACTTTGTTATCTTTAAAGGGCCTAGATGCAAGTTGGTCATTTTTATACTCACTACTGCCACTTCAGGTCTAACACGCAGCTTCTATATTAAGCCCGTGCATGACGGCAATTCGGACCCGAATTTACACCTTTTTGAGTGACAGTGCAGGATTTTAGAGGCAGTTGTGGTGAACAGGTCTAGGCTCATTCTACACATTAGGACATTACTGGAACATGTAGAGGGAGGAAAATACTTAATTTAAACATTATTAACTCCGTATAGTCCTTTTAAGCTACTTTGTAACCAGTTTGGAAGTTTGCTTTGGGTCATTGTCCATTTGGAAGACCCATCTGCGGCCAATCTTTAACTTCCTGGATGATTTCTTGAGATGTTGCTCCAATATTTCCACATAGTGTTCTTTCTTCATGATGTCATCATGAAGTGGTGGCACAGGCAGCAGAGGGGGCGACGGTGGTGCAGGTGGTAGAGGGGGTCGTGTCGTGATCGGAAGGATGCACACTGTCATTGTGTCCTTGGGCAAGACACTTCACCCTACTTGCCTACAGTGTCTGCATACATCGGTGTATGAATGAGAGTATGGTTCCTTACTGTAAAGCGCTTAGGGTCCGATAAACGTAGAAAAGCGCTATATAAGTTGAGTCCATTTACCATTTTTACCATTTCATCTATTTTGTGAAGTGCACCAGTCCCAGCAAACAACCCCACAGCATGATGCTGCCACCCCTGCCACAGATCGTGTTCTCAGGCTTCTTCCTCCAAACGTGACGATGGTCATTTGGCCAAAAAAGTATTTTTTGTTTTTTTCAGACCACAGGATATGTCTCCAAAAATAAAGTATTTATCCTTTTTTATTTGCCAACTCCAAACTGTCTTTTTGATGTTCCTTTTGAAGTAAGGGCTTCTTCCTGGCAGAGTAACCTCTCAGCCCATGTACCAGTACTTGTTTCACTCTGGATGATGACAAACTCTTTTCAGAATCTTCACCGGGTCTATTGTATTTGTTATTTGAATGATATTCACACTTCAGACCACAGCATGGTCATCTCTGGGACACAGACCCCGCCTTCTTTCTGATCTGTATGATGACTGGACAGTTCCATCATTGTTTGAACCACCGAACCTGGCACCTTAAAGTGTGTTTCCAAGATCATGACATCGTTATCTGGGCTTTTTTGTTTAAAGGTATTGTAATTTGGTTAGGAGCTATATTGTCTAGGGCATTATGCTCCTGGTAGGGTCTCCCATGGCAAACAGGTCTTAGGTGATGGGTAAGACAAAAAGCAGTTCAGAAGATAGTATGGATAGTATACAATCAAGGACCGTGACGTTGCCCGGTATGGCGCAGCCGGGGCCCCACCCTGGAGCCAGGTCTGGGGTTGGGGCTCGAATGCGAGTGTCTGGTGGTCAGACCTCTGCCCACGGGGCCCGGCCGGGCTCAGCCCGAAAGGACGACGTGGGCCCGCCCTCCTGTGGACCCACCACCCGCAGAGGGATCCGTAGTGGTTGGGTGCAGAGAGGACTGGGTGGCAGTCAAAGGCAGGTGCCTCAACGACCTGGTCCGCGTGCACAGCTTCTGGCGTTCGGGGACATGGGACATCACCTCGCTGAGGGGAAGGAGCCTGAGCTTGTGGGCAAGGTTGAGAGATACTGACTCGATATAGTTGGGCTCACCTCCACGCACAGCCTGGGTTCCGGATCCCAACTCCTGGAGAGAGGCTGGACGCTCCATTTCTCTGGAGTTGCCCGCGGGGAGAGACGGCGGGCCGGGGTGTGTTTGCTCATAGGCCCCCAGCTCAGCCGGCACGTGTTGGAGTTCATCCCGGTGAACGAGAGGGTTGCGTCCCTACGCCTTCGGGTCGGGGACAGGTCTCTCACCGTTGCCTCGGCCTACAGGCCCAACATCGGTGCAGAGTATCCGGCCTTCTTGGAGTCCCTGAGAGGGGTATTAGATGGTGCTCCAACTGGGGACTCTATTGTTCTACTGGGGACTTCAACGCCCACGTGGGTAATGACAGTGAGAACTGGACGGGGGTGATTGGGAAGAACGGCCTCCCCGATCTGAACCCGAGTGGTGTTCTGTTATTGGACTTCTGTGCTAGTCACGGTTTGTCCATAACGAACACCATGTTCGAGCACAAGGGTGTCCATATGTGCACGTGACACCAGGACACCCTAGGCAGGAGGTCGATGATCGACTTTGTAGTTGTGTCATCTGATCGCCGGCCGCGTGTCTCGGACACTCGGGTGAAGAGAGGGGCTGAGATGTCAACCGATCACCACCTGGTGGTGAGCTAGATCCGCTGGCAGGGAAGGAAGCCGAGCAGACCTGGCAGGCCCAAACGTGTTGTGAGGGTCTGTTGGGAACGTCTGGCGGATCCCTTTGTCAACTCCCACCTCCGGAAGAGCTTCACCCAGATTTCGAGGGAGGTTGGGGAAATGGAGTCCGAGTGGACCATGTTCTCCTCCTCCATTGTTGATGCTGCTGCTCGCAGTTGTGGCCGTAAGGTCTCTGGTGCCTGTCGCGGCGGCAATCCTCGAACCTGGTAGTGGCGTCCGGAAGTAAGGGATGCCGTCAAGCTGAAGGAGTCCTACCTGGCCTTGTTGGCTTGTGGGACTCCAGAGGTAGCTGAGAGGTACCGGCAGGCCAAGCGTGCTGCAGCTCGTGCAGTCACAGAGGCAAAAACTCGGGTCTGGGAGGAGTTTGGAGAAGCCATGGAGGAGGACTATCAGTCGGCCTCGAAGAGATTCTGGCAAACCATCTGGCGCCTCAGGAGGGGGAAGCAGTGCTTCACCAACACTGTTTACAGTGCGGGTGGGGAGCTGATGACCTAGAATAAGGATGTGGTCGGGCGGTGGAAGGAGTACTTCGAGGACCTCCTCAATCCCACCATCATGTCTTCCAATGAGGAAGCAGAGGCTGGGGACTCGGAGGGTGGCTCGCCCATCACCCAAGCTGAAGTCACTGAGGTTGTTAGAAAGCTCCTCGGTGGCAAGGCTCCGGGGGTGGATGAGAAGGGGAACGGAGGGTGTGCTCAAATTACAGAGGGATCACACTCAGCCTCCCCAGTAAGGTCTACTCCAGGGTGCTGGAGAGGAGGATCTGGCCGATAGTTGAACCTTGGATCCAGGAGGAACAATGCGGTTTTCGTTCCGGTCTTGGCACACTGGACCAGCTCTATACTCTTTATCGTGTGCTCGAGGGTTTGTGGGAGTTCGCCCAACCAGTCCACATGTGTTTTGTGGATCTGGAGAAAGCGTTCGACCGTGTCCCTCGTGGTGCCCTGTGGGGGGTGCTCGGGAGTATGGGATCCGGGGTCCTCTGCTAAGGGCTGTCCGTTCCCTGTATGACCGTAGCAGGAGCTTGGTTCGCATTGCCGGCAGTAAGTCAGACCTGTTCCCAGTGTGTGTTGGTCTCCGCCAGGGCTGCCCTTTGTCACCGGTTCTGTTCATTACCTATATGGACAGAATTTCTAGGCGCAGCCAGGGGTCGGAGGGCGTCCGGTTTGGGAACCTCAGGATCTCATCTCTGCTGTTTGCAGACCATGTTGTTCTGTTGGCTTCATCAAATCAGGACCTTCAGCGCGCACTGGGGCGGTTTGCAGCCGAGTGTGAAGTGGCCGGGATGAGGATCAGCATCTCCAAATCGGAGGCCATGGTTCTCCATTGGAAAAAGGTGGCTTCCCCTCTTCAGGTCGGTGGGGAGTCCTTGCCTCAAGTGGAGGAGTTCAATTATCTCAGGGTCGTGTTCATGAGTGAGGGACAGATGGAGCGTGAGATCGATAGACGGATCGGTGCGGCGTCAGCAGTGATGCAGTCGCTGTATCGGACTGTTGTGGTGAAGAGGGAGCTGAGTCGGGGGGCAAAGCTCTCGATTTAGTGATCGATCTACGTTCCCACCCTCACTTATGGTCATGAGATCTGGGTAATGACCGAAAGGACGAGATCGCAGATACAAGCAGCCGAAATAGGTTTCCTTCGCAGAGTGGCTGGGCGGACCCTCCGAGATCGAGTGAGGAGCTCAGTTACCCGGGAGGAGCTCGGGGTAGAGTCGCTGCTCCGTCACGTCGAAAGGAGCCAGCTGAGGAGGCTAGGACATCTGCTTCGGATGCCTCAAGGTCACCTCCCTCGGGAGGTGCTCCAGGCATGTCCTATTGGGAGGAGGCCTCGTGGAAGGCCCAGGACACACTGGTGGAACTATGTCTCCCAGCTGGCCTGGTGTCTCCTCGGGGTCCAGGTGTGCGTGGATCGGGAAGTCTGGGCATCTCTGATGAGACTGCTGCCTCCGCGACCCGGCCCCGGACAAAGTGGAAAAAAATGGATGGATGGATGTAATTTTTATGTATGTAAACTTCTGACTTTGTAAAAAATCTGGTTCTCACTGTATATCTTAGCGGGTTTGGCTGCCTCAACCTGACTAACTGCAGCAACCCCAGATCAGAGCAGTTAGTTACATCCAGTTGGCCACAAAAATAAAATGGTATTAGAAGTGTGTTTGTTCTTGGCTCTTGGTGTACTTTTTCTTTTTAAGAATAGCATTCATCCACTCTGAGTTCAGGCTCCTCTGCAGTTCAACTCCTGTTTTAAGAGACAATTACATAGAGTGCTACTTGGAGAGATTAGTTTGAGAGCCAGAGCCACTGTCTGTCTTCCTTTCGCTCATTTTCCTTTACCTTGACTCTCCTGTTTACAATCATAAATTTCACTGTGCTTACCCTCACTCTGTCCCTTTCCGTCTCCCTTTTCTGTTGGAGAATCCGCGGTAAACCCAGCCTTGTTGTGGTGGATCAACGAGGATCTCAGATATGCGTTTTGACAGACACACACTGCAGCCGTCCCGAGCCTGCAGCCTGAAGAGGGAAAGCGCCCGGTAAAACGGCATTTCCATAAACAGCCCCGCAAGCGTCTGCAATCTGCATTCTGTCACCACGCGGAACAATGCATTTCAATGGGATTTACAAACACCTTTCATCACACACAACACAGGGGGAAATGGTGATATGTACAGGGACAGTTCAGCGCACTGTTTGAAGAGTGTAGGATTTTCTTAAGCATAATGCATGTCGGGGTCTTCCTTTTCTGTGGCTGTAGTTAAATAAATTTGACAACATAGATAGGTTGACATGCACTTCCATCCTCCTATATTCCCGAAGTGGAATATCTGCTGTGACAAAAATCAATAATTAATCTGTGGCTTGTTGTTTGCATAACCACAATTTGTTTTTTGTCATTGGGAAATTGCAAGTAAAGTCGACTCTTTTCGTCCAGAGAATGTTATCTAGATTTTGAGCCTGGATCTTGGTCATGAGTAGCCTGGCTAATGCCACCACCAGTTCATTTTCTCGTAGGAGAGGTGTGGTTTACGATTGTCCATAGCCGTTTATTGGGCGCTACTATTATGCTCTGCACGTAGCCATAGCCAATCGTATCATCGTATCAGATGACGTATGATGTACCAGCTGTAAACTTTCGAGCTAAACTATTTAGAACACGGTCTAAAGCTTGATCGAAAGATAGCATTGCGTCGGCTGCTGTCATGTTGTATCTGTAAATAATTGTTTCTTTTTTTTTTAATCCGTAAACAAACTAAAAGCTTCCGTAGGTTGAATAGTGCATCATCGTCTTGCCGTCCCTCCTCGTTCTGTGATTGGTGCCCAAATCCATGCGAAGATTTTAGCCATGGTCCCCAGACTGTTGTGAAGGTCGAAAAGGATTCGATCGCATACAGCAATCTGGCGTTAGCCAGGCTAGGTCATGAGTGAAGTTGTTCATTGGCTCCCAGTCAAATTTCACATTGACTAAAATGTTTGTCTTGACTTTCCTGGCGTTGCATGGTCAGGCCCCTCATGCTGTGTTTCCACGTAGCACGCTTCAACCCATGTTTGGCTACAGGACACGGCTTCACCCATTTTTTCTTCTATTTCAAGACTATTTACATTGTAGATTCTCACTGAAGGCATTCATTTACGATTGAACACATCTGGAGTTATGTTTTAAACAAAAATAAATGGTGATATAAATGATTCAAAATAGACGCTGCTTTGCACTTTTGACATTTTCTCAATGAGTTTCACGATGTAGTCACCAGAAATGGTTTTGACTTCACGGACTGTTGAAAACACTGTTTAAGGTGACTACCTTATGAAGCTCACTGAGAAAATGCCAAGAATAAAGGGTGAAGAACAGTCATTGGCCTGCAATGACAAAGCCCTTTGACTCCAGGTCCTAAAAGGAGGCGCAAAAGTCAACCTCACATGTTTTTTAGTGATGAGGTTTATGGCTCTTCACTGGGAGCAGAGTCTTTGGGATCTGTTCATTTCAAAGAGCCATTCTACAGAGGCGGTCCGTCATGAATGTCACGTCACTACTGGTTTTGGAGGCGGAGATGATTGAAGGGAGGGGTGTAACTCTAAAATCCAAAAATGGACTGGCACATGTAGAACCCGGAGTTTTGGATTATCAGATATATGAATTGAATTTAAACACATCAGATCTAATTATTGGGTAATCTAATTACCTCAGTTGTCTTATTTGTCTGCCCATATAAACGTACCTCCTGACGGATGGACTGTAAAATTCACAAAGAAAGATTTTCGGTTTCCTCTTCATTGTGCTAATTTTTCTGAGGAGTTGAAGCTGATCTTTGGAAAATCATGCTACAGTTGGACTGACAGCGCCTCTACGTCATTGCCTTATAAACATAACCACATGCTGGTTTGTTTACATGAACCTGTGCTCTCTGGGCCCCTTTTTTACAGTTATCATATTTTTTAGAAAGTAGAAGGTGTGGCTTTCAAATGCAGTATCACACTGGTATAGGCTGTAAGCTCTTGCATCAAAGCGCTTTAAGATTTGGAAATGCATAATTGCCAACTCAAACCCAAAACCTAACCTTAAAGTGGCCGTCCGGAGTTCTTACGTTTTGGTGATTTTTCAAACGATGCACCTTCCCTTGTCCCTCCTTTCTCTTCCAAACACTTACTCAAGGCCCGCCCTCCTCCCCCGTCCCTCACAGGAGATTGCTCTGAAGGCTCATGTGCTTTTGTTGTTGACAGTGAAACTGTTACTCCGTGTGGAGGTAAGTTTGTCTTTTTTAACATTTCACCATCGCCAATCTCACAGCTGAACGTTTATCTATTGCTGTACAAACATTACCTACGATTAACAGTCCTAAAAATCACATGTATTTGGGGACCATCCGGAGCGGTCGATGGAGTAACACGTGAATTCCGTGGCTCCTGCCAATTTCAATCAAAGTGTTATTCAATTGTGCTTTTTTTTTTACGACAGCCTTTTTTTTTATCTTGGGGTTTACGTGGGGTGCTTGAAGACTTATTTTCTGACCACTTTGCAATGTCGGGAAGGGGGAAAAGTCGTACTATTCAGACGCACCTGAAGCCTTGCTCGCAGGCCTCTACATCCGAATCCGCCCCAACACAGGTCGGTATGGACGCCGAAGCCTTAAAACTCGACCTACTGTCTTCACTGAAGGAAGATATTGCTGGAATTATTAAGAAGGAGCTGCAAGAAGTTCTCGGAGATGCGTTGTCGCCCATTAAGACTGAACTACAATCTGTGAAATCCCAACTAGCTAGCGACAAAGCTACTATGGATGCTAAATTGGCTAAGCTAACGGGTAGCATGGGGGACATGGAAGAGGCGCTCTCAGGATGTACTGATGACATAGTCGAGATGAAAACATCGATCGAACGCCTCTCTGCCAAGGTTGCTATGTTGGAGGATAAATGTGAGGACTTGGAATCAAGATTGCGCCGCAACAATATTAGGATCCTGGGTGTCGCAGAGGATCCTAATGCATGCTCCCCTAAAGCCGTGGCATTAATGCTAAAGGAAGCGTTCGGGATGGATAAGGTACCGCTTGTTGATCGATCTCATCGCACTCTTCAACCTAAACCTAAACCGGGTGAGCGACCAAGAGCCATAGTGTGCAGGCTTCACTACCACAGTGATTGTGTGGATATCTTACGTCGTGCGAGAGAGCCTCAGCCCATTAAATTCTGAGATAAAGTTATATCGATTTTCCGGATTATACTTCCAAAGTGGCCCGGGCTCGTGCAGCTTTCAACGACGTCAAGCGACTTCTCCGAGGCATCGAGGGAGTCAGATATGGACTTCTCCATCCGGCGCAGTTACGGATTACTTACAAGGGGGCTGAGAAGAACTTTATCTCACCGGAGGAGGCGAAGAAATACGTCAAGAGTTTGATCCCTCCCAATGTAGATTATAGGAGTGTGTATTGCTAACTTATGTTGGGACCTCCAGCCTATTCGTATCATTTGGACATTAAAGCTGTTATTCTTTCTTTCGATTAATAATTAGGAAAATGTAGAATTTTATGTTTGCATTTACCATTAATTTTTGGAGAGTGTTGTTGGGTTTTTCTCTCCCTATTTTTTTTGTAGGTTAGGTACTATGTAACTGGCCTCTTATCCTAAAAGCATTGTTTGTAAGTAAAATATTGCACATATTATTTTATTTTTTTGAGGTTGGTGGGAGCCACTTCTCACTTTGATCATTGTTCTGCGTTTGATTGCTTGGTTTGTCTCTCAGTTGTTCCCATTTTGTTATGGACAACTTTCTATATCATATCACACTGCTGTCTCCATTGTTCTTAAGTTTTATGGGGACTTTGGGTGTACTTGTTCGGGGTTGGTTAGAGGGTGGGAGTTTTAACTCAGCTCACTGTATTTTTTTTTCACATGCTCCTAAATGGTTAGTACCACCATAGGATCCGACACTGTTGGTCCAGGCACATCTCTTCGATTCATTAGTTGGAATATTAAGGGTATGGGACATCCCGTAAAAAGATCAAAAGTATTTACGCACTTGAAAAAGTTAAATGCATCTGTAGTTTTCTTACAAGAGACTCATCTTCGGTCTAAAGATCATCATAGGTTACAGTGCTCATGGGTGAGTCAAGTTTTTCATTCAGAGCTTAATTCTAAATCAAGAGGTGTAGCTATTCTGATAAGCAAAAAAGTACAGTTTTCCGCCACCAACATCATAACTGATAAAAATGGCAGATACGTGATAGTTGCAGGAACGTTGATGCAGAAAAAAGTTTTGTTAGTCAATGTACAGTATATGCCCCAAATATTGATGATGCTGAATTTACCAACAGATTGTTAAGCAAACTACCGTTTTTGAATTCACATTTGTTAATTTTTGGAGGCGACTTGAATTGTGTTTTTGACCCAGTGTTAGATAGATCCAATCCCCGCAATTTGAATAAATCTTCAATGTCTCAAGCATTCTCAGATTTTATGATACGGAATGGTTTTGTTGACCCTTGGAGATCTCGCAATCCACTCATGCAAAAATGTTCCTTTTTTTCTAAGGTGCATCATTCTTATTCCAGGATTGATTATTTTTTTATTGACCAGACTCTAAATTCTCATGTAGTTTCCTGTGATTATTTGACTATAATTATATCCGATCACGCACCATTACTATTAGATATTCAAATAGGTTTTTATAAGCGTAGTCCGCCTCTGTGGAGGTTTAATTCTCTTTTTTTGGCAGATAAGGAGTTTCTCGATTTTATTTTGTATTCAATTGATGAGTTCTTGTTATTTAACAAAAATGACTCTACTTCATATTCGTTATTATGGGAGACACTTAAATCCTATCTTAGAGGTCAGATCATTTATTACTCTTCACTTTCCAATAAGAGACGAAATTCTAGGATTGCCGAACTTAATATTGCTATTAACAATTTAGATCAAAGATATGCCTTAAACCCTACACCTGAATTGTTTAAACAGCGCATGGATCTTCAATTAGAATTCGACCTACTTTCAACCAAAGAAGCTGAAAGGTTGTTATTGCATAGTCGTGGTTCATACTATGAATATGGTGACAAAGCAAGCCGTCTATTGGCACATCAACTACGGCGTCAGGCAAGCTCTCGGCTAATTAGTAGTATTCAAAATGATCAATATATTATTACAACAGACCCTAATGAAATTAATACCACCTTTAAATCATTTTATTCCTCTTTATATACATCGGAATTTCCTCCAGACTCCGTTAACATGGATGAATTTCTTCGGAACCTTAATAATCTTACCATTGATTCAGATATTGCTAAAAGCTTGGATTCTCCACTCAGTCTCACTGAAGTAATAAATTCTATTAATGCAATGCAATCAAACAAAGCCCCTGGCCCTGATGGGTTACCCATCGAATTCTATAAAAAATGTATTGGAAAATTGGCACCACTACTTTTAGCAATGTTCAGTGAATCGTTAGAACGAGGTACTTTACCACCGACACTGATGCAGGCAACTATAGTTTTTACTGCATAAAAAGGACAAAGATCCAACTTTATGTGGTTCTTATAGACCGTTGTCTTTGTTAAATGCTGACGTAAAAGTGTTGGCCAAAGTAATTGCCTCTCGCTTGGAGAACGTTCTCCCATTGGTTATATCTGAGGAACAAAATGGTTTTATCAAGGGGCGGCAATTATTTATATTATACGCACCCTTTTCAATATAATTTATTCAAAGCAGTCTTCTCACTTACCTGAAATTGTAATATCCCTAGATGCTGAAAAGGCTTTCGACAGGGTGGAGTGGGAGTACTTGTTTGCCGTTTTGAAGAAATTTGGATTTAATGATAAATTTGTTTCCTGGATTCGCCTTCTTTATTCATCCCCAAAAGCTAGTGTACATACGAATGATACATACTCTGACTATTTTCCTCTTGGCCGTGGTACCCGGCAAGGCTGTCCATTATCGCCTTTGCTATTCGCTATTGCCATTGAGCCTCTGTCTATTGCCTTGAGGTCTTCCTCTTCATTTACAGGGATTATTCGAAATGGAATTGTACACAAATTATCTTTATATGCAGATGATTTGTTACTATATGTATCAAATCCAGCTAGATCAATCCCTAAAGTCTTGAGCATTTAAAATAATTTCAGCTCTTTTTCCGGTTATAAATTAAACTTGGAGAAAAGTGAATGTTTCCCCATAAATATGGCTGCCTGTGACCTTAAGCAATCTGATCTACCTTTTAAACTTAGTTTTACTGGACTGAAGTATCTTGGTATTAATGTGACACGCTCTTTATCTTGTCTAGCGGGAGCTAATTTTTCCCTCATTTCCCTAATTTCTCATTGAAAAAATAACAGCTGATATTCAGCGTTGGCGCAATCTCCCTCTTTCCCTCATAGGTAGGATTAACGTTGTGAAGATGAGTATCTTACCAAAATGTATTTATTTATTTCAGTCGATTCCTCTTTTTCTGCCAAAATCCTTTTTTGATTCATTGGACAAAATAATTAGTAGTTTTATCTGGGCTGGGAAACCGCCTAGAGTTCGTAAAACATTACTGCAGAGATGTAGACTCAGTGGGGGACTTGCTCTGCCCAATTTTCAGGGGTATTATTGGGCGGCTCACATACATAAAATTTGTTACTGGTTAAAATCATTTAGCTCCCCCTGGTGTAGGATGGAATTATTATCTTGCAAGGGGTCTTCAATTCCCGCACTTATTTTTTCCTCTTTGCCCTTAAAATCCGCTCTATATACAGATAATCAAGTGGTTCACAACACATTGAAAGTCTGGTTTCAGTTTAGACGTCGCTTTAACTTCGTGGCCGCCTCTTCTTTGTGCCCTGTGGCAAAGAATCACTTGTTTACCCCCTCTATTTCAGATTCAGCATTCTCAGTTTGGCATGACAAGGGCATCAAACAAATAAGAAATTTATACACATCCGGATTGTTTGATAGCTTTACTAATCTATCGACCAACTATAACTTACCAGGTGCCCATTTATTTCGTTACTTTCAAATTCGTAATTTTGTTTCAAAATGTTTCCCTAATTTCCCAACTATACCAGCAGAACAAATATGGGAAAGTGTGGTTTCACATAGTCCATACAGGAAAGGACTGATATCCAGGATTTATAATTTCATTTTAATGTTAGGCAATGAATCAAGTGACAAAATTAAAAACTCATGGGAGAGAGAGTTGGGCAAACAATTTAGTGAAGGGCTCTGGGAGGATGCTTTGAAGTGTATTAGAACGTCGTCCTCATGTGCCCGTCTTAGCCTGATTCAGTTTAAAGTGGTACATAGGGTCCATTTCTCCAAATCTAGGCTGGCTGGAATTTACCCTGGAGTGGTGGATATGTGTGATAAGTGTAAGGGCTCTCCTTGTCACCTTGGCCATATGTTTTATCTATGTCCTTGTTTACATGATTTTTGGTCTAATTACTTTAAAATTATTTCTTTGGTTCTTAAAGTGAATCTTCAGCCTTCTCCTTTCATTGCCATATTTGGGATTCCTGATTCCTCAGTGGATTTAAATTCCGCACAAAGGGATGTTGTGGCTTTTTCGTCTTTAATAGCACAGCGTACATTACTGTTGCACTGGAAGTCTGCAAGGTGTCCCTCAATCTCCTTGTGGCTTAAGGATATGATTTCTTTTCTAAAACTTGAGAAGATCAAATATTCAATTAGAGGATGTACCGAAAGGTTTTACCAAAGATGGCAATGTTTCATAACTTATTTTTCAAACCTACAATTGTTACCCAGCTAGAGGTGCCTGTCAACGGTGTATGTGTGTATACGTGCGTGTATACCTACGTGTGTGTATGTATATGCATATGTATGTGTTTATGTGCGCGTATATTTCAATATTATTTTATTTCATTTTCTATGTGTATGTGTGTATTTACAGCATGTTTCTATGTTTATTAAATGCTTTTGGTGAGCTGAGGAGGGATATTTTTTATTTTTATTTATTTTTTTAGTTTTTTTATTCTACGGTTGGAGGGGTTAAAAAACAAAAAAAAGGGGCCAAACAAGACTCTGCTTCTTGTAATGTGTTTGAATTGTTGATACATTGTTAAACTTAGTATTGTAGGGTGTATATGTATGTTTGAGTGAATCTTGAGTTATTGTCCTGTATATAAAGAAGTGTATTTCATTGTAACTTCTACAATTGGTCTTAATAAAAACATTTTGAAAAAAAAAAAAAAAATCACATGTATTTGTCAAACTTGTGAAAGAAACACCACAGCCAGTGGTTCAATAGCATCAAAAGCTAAGACATGCTAACATGCTAACAGATCTCTCAGACCATTTTACTAGTTCTCCTGGCGCAGATATCATTATTATACTTTATATCGTGATTATATTGTGATTATGTTCAGGGCTGAACATGTGCAAATACAGAACTACAGTGTTATCTGCTGTTTCCACAGCTGAGGAGACGCCAGGTGAGGCGTTTGGCTCACAGGCTAAAGGTAAGGAACATATTGATATAGAAATACTATTAGACAACGATGATGGCAGTGCTTCATATCCATAGGCAGCTGACAACTTGTTTTGTTTCAGGGAAAAGCCTGTATCGTCATCATGAGACTTCTTTCTGCCTGTGTGGACAAAATCCCATGCTCCATCCGAAACCAGTAAATTGTCGCCATGACAAGAAGCTTCCGAATTGGGTTGTCGGTTAGGAAGGAGTTAGGCAAAGTGGCCTGTATGCTAACTATCATAGCCACTTTAGCATAGGGACCTCTGATGCTAAATTAGGAGCTATGTGCCATCCCATAAGCCACTGTGCCTTAAATGTCTTTATTTGGACACTGTGTTGTTGTTGGACAATATACAGTAGGTGGCGGTATGCCCTTTTGTTTGGCCTGCACTGAACTTTAAAGAAGAAGAAAAACAGCTGTTGGTTATGTCACTTCCCCTTCCCCTGGGTAAGGACAGTCGAATTGTGCAAATGCTGCTGAAGCTCTACAGTGGATGGCACTTTTTTTGTCGCCTCCCCCGCGTGATGCACACGTGACCCCACGTGTGAAACACGCGTCTTTTTTTCTTTTTTTTTCCAGTGGCTGCAATGACCCAAACAACCACCAGGTGGCACTTGTGAGCTCTTTCTTCTCTCTTCACCGCCTGGTACACGCGGATAATGGAGCATAGCAGAGATAATGGTTTCACTCATAACTACCCTTATAACATATTATAAGCCTTGTATATCTCGCATTGTAATAACCTACATGTTTGTGCTGTAGCTGTGTCGGCGAATTACACGCTCAGGCAATGAGGTATAGGTCCGCATGGAAACTGTATTTTGACAGTGAGAATACGGTGGCCTCATGGGTAGAGTACCTGGCTCTAAATAATCTTAGTGTTCTTTTCGTGGGTTCGAACCCCGGGCGCTGAATGTTGTTTATTTTGCCTTTTCTCTTCAACGTGGATACATATGTGACCCGCCATGGATTCCAAAGACACAAGTCGGCAGCCCGTGTCTCGAGAAAAACGCCAACAGAGATTTTTTTGGGGAAATTGGTGATTTTCACTTTTGTGCAGATTCGTTCAGTTGAAGTCACGAAGTAGCCTCTCCATGTTTAAGCTAGCAGTATTAGTATATTTAAAAGCGTAAACTTTTAGGTTCAAAATGACTAGTTTGAGGTGGGTTTTGGAGCGTGCAGTAGGGGCGTGACTTTGTCTGTGTGTATTTACATACTGAGTAAACACCGCGGAGGAGGAGAAGCAGAGCTGCTTTCAGTGGTGTTGTTGACACATGCTTTAGCAAACAAATGCCACGCCAAAAAGGCTGTTTTATACATAAGCCTATTGTCGATCAGTTTACAGGTTGAAAAAGTCTTGTTTTGTCAGAGAAATAGCGCATGCCGTGGGGGCGTGTCATTGTGCGTGTGCGGCGTCAGGACTCTAAGCTTCGCCTGTGTGGCTCTCAGACTCAGACATGGATCTACTATAATATCAGAGGCTGGCGCTACTTGCGCTTTAAACTGGATTTACTACGAGTTTTTCTGAGCAAAAGGCAAAGGTTACTTCAGACGGGTGAGTGAAAGATTGTTATTTTTTATGGCCGCCGTGCCCATGTGTGCTGTGCTATTGTTAACTAACATGCCGGTGTTAGCATGCGAGGCAGTGATCTAGTCACGAGGAATTAACCTGCTATTTACAAAAAATCAAGATCTCTACAAACTTAAACTACTCCATAAATGTAGTCAGCGCATCCCTAGCTTTCAGCCACTTCTTATTTGAGAGAGATCCGCTTCATATTTTCGGTTTTATGGCCAGATAAAGTTACTATGTTTTTTTTGTTGTGAAATAAACAATCTGGAACCGCGCGCGGCGATACAACGCAATGTCGGCCTTTTCTCTCCTGTATGTGCATTACTAAAGTAGTACAGGAGTCTTTTCTAAAGTTTATAACTTCAGTTATGTCCGGAGTCTGTAACTCTCTCAGTCTAAAGCTGGAGCGGACCAGCTAGCAAATTTCTCTTGGGCCAGAACTGGCCTACAACCTTACGTTTCTTCTGGCTGTTCTTGCCCAGCACTGGTTCATACACTGCAAGTCTAATGAAACTATAAATTATGCTCACACACATTTTAATTTAATTGCAGACTTACGAAAATGTGAACATAGCTGTCTCTAAATGCAGAAGGAAATATCTAAAAACTACATGTACAATACAAACCAGCCAACAGGCCTACAAGTACATTTTATTTGTCCAATCACAAATAATTTCTCCATTCAAACATTTGCAAAACAGAATAAAACAAGGATTCCTGCTCTCAAAACAAGTTTATTCTCCCCCAAAATGCAATTTTAATTAAACAAAACATCAACATTTACAATTTACAATGCATTTTATGTACTGATTCAGTCATTTCACACTGCATGTCCATTCTCAGTACAAGTAATTTGCTATTTTGTCTGTAGTAATATTTTTGCTGACTTAAACTGAAAAAAAAAGTCCATGAATAGTTGATTTACCACGTTCCGATATTTGCATCGACTAATAAACAAAAAAACATAAAAAATAAAAAAAACAGAGGGAATGCATGAAAATAAGATCAAGGCTTTCAATGTATTTCCATTGTTTTCAAAGAGCCCCAAACTCTAATACCAACTCTACATCTCAGGAACAAGTTTGCTCCTTTGTCCATTTGCTAAAAGGTCCCTGATGCCACATAAGAATGCCTAAAACATGAATCAGTTCTCTTAAGGCTGTTAATCTCAGATTAAGTCACTTATTCATCCATACCCCTGTCTAAATGCATTGTCACAGCATGAGTATTCTGTGTGTGACAAGTAACAGACAACTGTGAAGTGAAAGCAAAATGATACATGCTTCTGTTATTTTTGTATGTATTCATACAGCATGACTTAATACCTGTGCTTTACTGCTTTGAGGGGGGAGTTTGACAGGGGGTGTGGCTTATCCCAACGAGATGTAAATGAGCCCTATTGTCACTCCCAACAGCAGAGAGGTGAGAATGGCCCAAAACTTTGGAGAGGTTTTTCAGGCCTTTGGGCTTTTTGGAGTTGTTAACTTCAAATCACCGCTACACCTCCAAATATTATCAGATTTCCATGTGTTACACATCGTTGGAAAGCTTGGAGACTACACTTTAATAATCTGAAAATCTGAAAATCCCCAAAATCGACTTGTGTCTTTCATTCCTGTGGCTGGTCACATATAGCAAAAAGTGGCAGATAATGCAGCGGCATACTGCTATTTTTTTTAATCATGCTAGTGCATTTTTTAAAACTTGAATCGATTTTTGACCAGTAAAGCATAAAGCCAGAAGTATAATCTTAATTGTATAAGAAAATTTGACTTGTTCCAGTTTCCTCAACAAATGTATGGTAAACACTACATTTTATGATTGTCATAGCCATGGCTTTTAATACAAATCAAAGTGTTTATTTGTGATTCGATTCGTTTAAGCCAAATGATTAGTGACGTTGCCCCCGCTTAGGCAGCGCGTGCTGGAGTTGGGATATGCGCTGGGAAAACCTATGATAATTTGTCTAAATCCACAGTTGCCTGAACAGTGCGGCTGGACCGGGGAAGAACATCTTTAGTTTGCCTATTGACCGATCTGGAGTTTCATGTAGGTCTATGTGTTACAATAATATCCACAGTGGCTCGCGGTCACGCACAATCGGGAGAAGATTTTTGGGAGGGAGAACACGAGGCGCGTTCGTGCCGAACACTGAACAGCGATGAAAGGAACCCGGGGCTCCCGCGGCTCGCTCAACAGCTGGTGGTCGCCTCCCCTATACCTGGAGCAGAGGTGTCCATGGGACGTACCCACGGTCCAACCCATGGTGCGCACATCCCTTTAGCGAAATGCGTTTTACAACACCGCAGCAGTTTGGGAATGTCCCCTTTGAAAGTTAACTCCATAACGCGAGATGAAGGCGGAGCCGTAGACTCGCTGACCATGATCCCCAAGAAAGGATGATATACTACGCGTGGTTGTCAGTTCAGCTAGCTACGTGAAATATGAGTATGATGTTGATAGATTATTTCTATTTTATTTAAACGAAACTACGTGTAAACGCTTAGATTTGGCTTGGACTCTGATCGACCGCAAGCATTAAACATAGGTGGAATTGTAATTAGGCCTAACAATGCAATTATTCGTTAAGTTTTCTTGTTGAAACTTGTTATGTTGGATAGACCATTCCCTTTATTGCTGTCAGGACTGATCTCGCAGGCCACTTTGTATCCGTTTCCTCATGTGTTTTTTTTGTAAGGTAATTTGAAGGTTATACCAGTTATACCACTTACTTTGAAATAGCATTCAGTAGCAACACTTTTAAACATAAAACACATTCTCACGATATTGCTAATAAAAATTTATGATGGGGGAAAACTTTCTTTCTCCGTGTTTTAGTAGAACAGTTCAGTCTGACTTTAGAGTCAATTGTGTAATTGTGACTGCAGTGACTTGAGCTGCTACAGAGACATTTGAGCTCAATGACAGTTTGATGTCTCTGTTAAACAACATTCAATATTTTATACTTTGCTGCAGACTGTTACTGTAGGTTACACATTTTTTTCCTTCACTGAAGCGATTATTGCTCTGCTAATGTTTGCATGACCTTTGTTTGCATTTTGTTGCTGTTTTAATGAGCTCGTACACATGAGGAAAAGGCCAACAAAAGGCAACGTAACGCTGCCCCGCGCGTGTGATGCATCGTTTTCTTTTCACTTTTCACTCCCTAAAATAAAATAACGATTTAAAACGGCTTATATGCATTGACAGCGGCTCCAGCCAGCAGCGCTCCTCTCTATCCCATAGAAGAAGTCAGAAAAAACTTTTGAGAAGAAGTGTTTTTTTAATTAAAAAATAAGAAGTAAGTAAAAATAATAAAGTAAAATACAACTGTATTGTTACAGTAAGTGTTCTCTCTCTCTCTCTCTCCTCTCTCTCTCTCATCTCTCTCTCCTCTCTCTCTCTCTCTTCTTCTCTCTCTCTCTCTCTTCGATCTCTTCTCTCTGCTCTCTCTCTCTCTCTCTCTCTCTTCTCTCTCTCTGCACTCTCTCTCTCTCTCGTCTCGTCTCTGCTCTCTCTCTCATCTCTCTCTCTCTTCTCTCTCTCTCTCTCTCTCTCTATCGTCTCTCTCTCTCTCTCTCTCTTCTCTCGTCTCTCTCTCTCCTCTCTCTCTCTCGTCTCTGTCTCGTCTCTCGTCTCGTCTCTCTCTCTCCCTCCTCTCTCTCTCTCTCTCTCTCTCCTCTCCTCTCTCCCTTCTCTCTCTCTCTCTCTCTCTCTCATCTCTCTCTCTCTCTCTCTCCTCTCTCTTCTCTTTCCTCTGTGACAAAAAAGCAGCAGAGTCCGGTCCGCACTGGGACAAGCTAAACATCAGCTTTTATCATTCACACACTAAACATGCCATTTGTTTCCAAAATAAATCAAAAAACTTGCATTGGCTTGTTCGAAACAAAGTCTGGGAGGGGACAAAATGACACAGACGGAGGATCCTGCCGATCCGCGTCTGAGGAGGAAAATAAAGTTTGTGCAGCAGCAGAGTTGAATGCTGGACACCGCTCTAATTTGTGTGATGCGTGATTTGAGTCCCGCACAGTGCGAAGGCAAACAGACCTCAAAACCATTGTCGGAAATCAGAATGTATCCAGGTTGTGTCACAGGTTGGCGTGGGGGTAGGGTAGAGCGTGGGTCATTTACATACCTATAGCCTCACACTGAGAGCAAGTTTTACAACACCTTTCTCTCTCTCTCTCTCTTTTCTCTATGAGGTGAGTGTTGCGGAGACCGGTGCACGTGGAGCTTGATAAACATGTAAACTTAAAAAAAACGGGTTACTAAGTATTTCTTAGAAAAAATGTAAATGTCAATAAAATGTAATCATTTAATAATAATTTAGTAGAAGCTTTCAACACTGGAGAAAATGTGCTCGGTTCAGGTGGGAGTTGAACCCGGGTCCTTCTGCACCAGAGACTAGCGCGTTATGACTGAGCTATTAAGTCACAGGGTAGTCAAAGTTTGCATGAATTTGTAAAGCGACTTTGAGCGTCTGAAAAAGCACTGTATAAGACTAATGCATTATTATTATTTTCCTGTATATTACAGCTTTACTGACTAACAGCACTTCCCAGTTTTGGAACAGTTTGGTCAAACAACAAACCTTAGCAAAACTTAACCCAATTCTTTACTCTAACAGCTTCATCAACCTTCACCTCTCAAGCTCACTCACTCTCAGATTAAAAAATGCAACTTTAATATAAAGCTTTATTTAGACAGCTATTTCAAAACCAACACAATTCTTGTCTAGACCTGGACTGACTGACACTAGGACTAAATCAGAATAGGTTTTATTGCCATTGTTATGAGCAGGTTCACAACTAGGAGTTTTACTCGGACTAAACCAGGACTATACTGGACTGGACCTGGACTGAATGAGACTAGACAGGATTAATGTCAAAACCCAGCGTGTCAAATGTTGAAAGAAACTTTAGTGAGACGCCATGGATGGCAGCTGCACTTTCTCTCTCCCCGTCTTCTTCGTGATTCTCTCTCACTTTTTTGCTGTTAACCTGAGGCGAGGCATCTGCATCTCTTTCTCCTGTGACCCCGAAGACTAACTTGCTTTGCTTGATCCTCTTCATCTCTTTCTCTGTTTCAGTGAGGAGGAAATGTTAGGACCAGATAGACTGTGCCACAGAAATAGCCTAGGCCAGTGGTTCCCAAACGTTTTGGAGCTGTGTACCCCCTGAAGCTTTAGGGGACGAGTCATACACCCCTACTTTGACACAATGAATATCACAAAATAAAAAATCTATTTAATATCTATTTAATCCATTATTACAGTGAAGCAGGTTTTCCACATTTAACACATTTTTGCTCGCCCGAGTGATAGGCTATTAAGAATGTCTTGTCCTAAATAAAAATATTAAATGAAAATGTCAGTTTTTCATTGTTTTGAAAACGAGGCTGTTTGTGTGAACGGGTAAAGCTGAGTGTTTTGCTTTGTCCCACTGACCAGCTCATTCTGAACATCAGATGTTTGGACTCTGCGCTCTGGCCCCGCCCCCTCGTACTGTCAAACCACCGGTATCTACAAATGTGAATGCGCTGGTTTAAGCTCTCATTAAAGTGAAGATCATTTATACGCAGGACATTACAATCTTTGCATGTGACAGACAAAGCCATGGGTTTAGAGGCAGAGGAGGGGACACAGACACTTCTCCTTCTCCTCTCGCTCCTCGGATCAGAATGAGAGGAAAACTCCTGTTGTAAATTGAAGTTTCTGATCACTCTGATGGCGCACGCACTGGCTCCTCTCTCTTTATGACAGATAGTAAAGAAATTGCAACTCGATCAAATTTTGGCGCGGTTCATGCTAAAGGCGCTGCTGTTGTAGCGCGGGCTGACGCACAGACTCAGCCGCGCTCTCGGCCTCCGCGGAGTTTTACGCACTCGGGTCCAAAGCGGCTCTAGAGGTTCGGTTTTAGAGTGGACACATTTAGGTCCAGAACAAGCTCATCCACATCTGAATTAGAGGCTCTCCCGCCTGTATAAGCGCGTGTTCACAACATTCATTTGCGCAGTAAAGGATTCAATGTGTTTTAAAAAAAATAAAAAAATAAAGCTAAAATTTTAGCGGTGACCTCAATGGTAGCTACGGCCATGTTTCCACTGTTAATTGTGGGATTAATTGGACAGAGATGTTTGATTTAATTTACAAAACCTTAACTGTTCAGTCGATTGTCATTGACATTTTTTTTAAACTATATTATTAACAGTGATATTGTTGCACAACCAAAATAGCAGTGTTTAAAAAAGGAATATGAAATCAATGCAAGGATATTTATTTTGTCACAGATTATACAAGATATTTACATGAATACATACATAATGTTAAAAAAAAGAAAAGAAAAAAAGGCACGGAGCAAAACTGCGTCAGACGGGAATCGAACCCCGGTCTCCAGCGTGCCAATCAGTAGCGCTCACCATCACGACAGCATACTCACACCAGCCAGACAAAGTTTACGTGCAGTCTTATAGCTGAGTTTACGTCGCCGGCAGAGCTAAAGTGGACTTCACCTGCCACCTTGTGGCGATAAGATGTATTATATTTCACACAACTGCGTGATCACGGAAAGCGGGAAGGAAGACGCCAAAACGAAATGGGAAGTACTGTAGTTCACTAACTGCATAGAGATCTAACAGTTGACCCCATGAAAGGTTAAGGATTAGTTGCTAGTGTTAGTACTTAGAGGCTACAATTTAATGGTTTCGGATGCAGCCACAGACTTTCTACACTGAAGACACTTACAGTGGACTGTGTTGAGCTCCTGCAGACCAAGTGGTACTATGAAGACCTCAGGATGATCCCAGGCTTTCACACAGGGATGATCATGTATTTTACTGACTGGTGTCTGTCATGTCATGTTTTGTTGAATATAATTGACTAATAAAGTTTCCCAGAAAATCTACTTGCATACTTGAGAATTACACCATCACATAAAAACACATTTATGTCATCACATAAAAACACATTTACGTTTTCGGCGAGACAGAGACGGATCTACGAATACGACAACGAAAAGACAGAAAGTAAAGCAATGCAAAGAGATAAGGTGAAAGAAAAGGGACCTTACAGGAACAAGCTCTTAGTAAGCGCAAAACAGCGGTATTTGGAGAAGCTTGCGGACATCCAAAACATCGACCCATACGAGCTCCCTGCAGCGGAGACCTGGACCATTTACCTCCGTGCACATACATGGACACAGTAAATTACCTTGTAATTAGTGTAAGTTACTACACATTGCAGGAGTTTAAAAGCCACAAGTCTTTGGAAAGTTACGAGACTTTCTGCTGTGGCTGGGTGCAGGACTTGGCTCTACAAGCCTCCTGCTGGTGAAAACAGCTGTACTGGCAAAAGTAACTTTCTTCACATGCGTTTTAGTGTGTTGTCATTACATTGCATTTAGCAAAATGACAAAGTAATAAAGTGCGTGTTTCGTAAACACTACATTGTTACGAGATGTTCAATGTACACAAACGTTTCCAACATGTTTTGACAGGTCAGAGTGAGACTTGCGCTCCTTGATGCTGTGTCTATTTCTGTAACCTAAAAAACTGTGTCCCATTGTTCCTACATTTTCCATGTCTATCGTGTGAGGTATTGGAGCAGTTTTTAACGCAGCAGTGACTTCCAGGCGGTAAAACAGTGCGGAATAGCAAGAACCTCCGCTACTACCGCGTTAACAACACACATAAACAATGTGTATTGCCGCCGGACTGCATCATGGTGGCGAGGGGGGATCGGCGGGGGGGCTCTGTGCCGTGACGACAACTCCTCATTTTCAATAGTTTGACCTGAAAACAAAATATTATATTATGAATATTACGAAAGTGAAAAGGTAATTTATTTGTTTCTATGTTTAAAACACAAACTCCCAAACTCTCCTGGTTTACTAATTATACAGTATTTACACAGCCATTGGCTTTGACTTGAGTCCTTTTGTGATGTAAATGCCACATTTGAAGAACTATAGGTATAATATCACATTCATTACTGAATACAATGCTAATGACCACATTAGCATAATAAAAACAAGTCCAGCGAAAGCTTCAAACAATCAGCCAGGCTCGTCCACAGCCTTTTCACACCTAATCCAAAGCTACGTGACAACAAAACACTGAAATGTGAATCTGCAGAGAATGCTAACTTAGCTCAGTGCTGCTAGCCTCGTTTTCTTTTCAGAAAAGCGAGGATTACTGCAGCTCCAATATCATTCAAAGTAGCGTTTTACAAGCACAAAATAAACGTGAATAAAGTATAGGCTACCTGTTGTTTGAGAGAAGGCGAAACAGCATGGAGTCCGCAGCGTAAACACGGGCGGTGTGCGGTCTGAATCAGGAAGGTGGGGCCTGTGAGTGAGTGGCGCTCGTTGATTGACAGATCTGCATCCCGGAAACTCAAATCCTATTGGCTTAGATAAACCGGTGGCTCATTTTGTATAGGAGTCTATGGGGGAAGGCGGGACTTGCCAAGCGTAATGTATATCATGAAACACCAGCAGTATATTATAGTACAGGACCATACTATTGTTTTTAAGCATTTCTAAAGTTTTATACATAGATCAATAACTCCGGACTGCAGCTTTAAGTGGGCAGATAACTGTCCGTCAGTTGTCCTTTATTTTGTCCTGAGCAGAGATATTGTTACATGTTGTAGTACAGCATAATTCCTCTTTGGTGACGGTGACGCATGTATAGCCAGTTTAAAAAGTCCTCTATGTGGCTATCCCAATGAAACTCACCGTCCAGCATGTAATTTTAAAATACATACTTTTCGAGGGATCTGCTGAATTCTTCATAGTTCAAAGAAACAGTAAAGAACAAGAGAACAAATGCAGATGACACGTGCGAAGGGTTTGTGGAAAACTTCCAGGAGCTTAGACCAATATTTGTAAAATTTTTGTTGGTCACAGAGTAACACGCCCCTGACCTCCACATTCTTACATTAAATTCTAATCTAAAACTTAATGAACGCAACCTGTTCACCTCAGAACAACTCGCACGAAACTCTCAAAGTGAATTACTGCCCAATTTCTTTCCCAACAATAACATAATAGTTTTCCAATATCTTTTTAAACCCATATTTTTCTCTTTCTTCCATTGAGCGCGACCTGAAGTGTCTCCTGTCTGTTGTCCTTGGGATATTGCTACTGCACCCTTTACAAAAACCAATAAACCCTCTCTATATCAGCTAAACGGCGTGGAGCTGTGATAACCGAGCTTCCTTCCACAAACACCCTTTTCTTTTTGGCAATATATAGAAAATAAAAACAACTTTCTTTCAACAAAACAAACCATTGACCTCTCAAATTGAATCGAAATAAAGCCCATTTGTGTAATGTTATCTGTCATTGGACTGTTCTCATTGAAGAGGCTGCTGAATACGGCGAGTGAGCAGTGAGTGAAAGCATAGAAATGAGAAATTATTCAAATGCTGTAATACGTCGTATGCAAATTTAATTGGTTCATTTAGAATTGCTTTCATTGTGCCAAAAGAAAATGTTTCAGTTTCAATTTTAGAAACAAAGGCTCTAACATTTAATTGAATTCATTCTGAGTTTCAGTCACTGGTGCCAGATCTATATCATGCAAAAATCTACTTATTTTGAGCTTTTAACTGTGTTACAATGTAAATTCCTTATCAAAAACATCCCCAAAGTAGTATTTGGCTTCATTCCTCACAGGATCGGCGGGCCCCCATGCAAATTTGCCCAAATTGCAAAATGGTTCAGTTAGGGACAGTATTCTTGTTGCAATACTGATTTCTGCAACAACAAGAAATCAGTATTGTAAAATTGTAAAATCTATTAACTGATCTTACAATTATGGCGGTTAGAAAGGTTTCAGCCCATTAGTCCGACAGCCCATTAATGTCCCATTGAGTAGGGTTGACAATTAAAATTCGGTTCAGGCAAGAGTCCACTGACCTTAAGGTTAGGGCAATGGTTGTATATGGCTCTCTAATCCATAAGGCAAGGCAAGGCAAGGCAAGTTTATTTCTAGAGCACAATTCATACACAAGGCAATTCAAAGTGCTTCACAGTTGCAGAAAATTACAAGAAAACAGATAAAATTAATCAATAAAACATCAACATAAAATTAATCAGTTACAGTAAAAGGCAAGAGTGCAGATAAAATACTTTCAGTTTTCATATGCACGGGTAAAAAGAGCTGTTTTCAGCCTGGATTTGAACATTGTCAGAGTTGAGGCCTCTCACATCCTCATGAAGACTGTTCCAGATTTTAGCTGCATGAAACTGGGCGGGTCGTCTCGTGATCGGTAGGTCGTGGGTTCGATTCCCAGGTCCCACAAATGCACACTGTCATTGTGTCCTTGGGCAAGACACTTCACCCTACTGGCCTCTAGTGTCTACGTACATTGGTGTATGAATGAGAGAGTCAATGGGTGACTTGTTCCTTACTGTAAAGCGCTTTGGGCCTGATAAAGGTTGAAAAGCCCTATACAGTGCCTCTTGAAAGTACTAATACACCTTGAACTTTTGCACATTTTGTCATGTTTACAACCCTAAACATAAAGATTTTATTTTGAATGTTTTATTGAAAGTTCACACACAAGTAACAGACAACTGTGAAGTGAAAGCAAAATGATACATGATTCTGTTATTTTTCCAAAAAATAGAAAAGTGAAAAGTGGGGCATGCATAAGTATTCATATAGCATTTTTGGAGTGCATTAAATTGCCTTTATAACATTCCTAATGACTGCAGAATGTTCACACCTTGCCCTAACCATTAAATAGAGGCCACCTGTGTGTAATCTACTCTCAGTATAATTCCAGCTGTTCTGTGAGGGCCTCAGAGCTATGGTCAGAGTGTATTGGTCACTAAGCAACATCATGAAGGCCAAGGAGCACACCAGAGAGGTCAGGGATAAAGTTGTGGAGAAGTTTAAAGCAGTGTTAAGTTATACAAAGATTTCCCAAGATTTGAACATCTCACGGAGCACTGTTCAATCCATCATTTGGAAATGGAAAGAGTTATAGCACCACTGCCAACTTACCAAGACACGGCCATTCACGTAAACCAACAGACCGAACAAGGAGAGCACTGGTCAGAAATGCAACCAAGTGCCCCAAGGTAACTCTGGAGGAGCTGCGACGTACTGCCGCTGAGCTGGGGGAATCTGTACATGGGACAACTATAAGTCGTACTCTACACAAATCTGGCCTTCATGGTCGAGTGGCAAGAAGAAAGCCATTATTGAAAGGAGGCCATAAGAAATCCCGTTTGAAGTTTGCTAGAAGTCAATGGAGGACACAGCTACCATGTGGAAGAAGGTGCTTTGGTCAGATGAGACAAAAATTTAACTTTTTGGCCCAAATGTATGGTGCAAACCTAACACTACTCATCGTCCTGAGTGCACCATCCCCAGTGTCAAATATGGTGGGGGGAGCATCATGCTATGGGGCTTCTTTTACTCAGCGGGGACTGGGAAGATTGTAAGAATAGTTGGGAAGATGGATGGATCCAAATACAGAGACAATTTGGAGGAAAACCTGCTGGAGTCAGCAAGAGAATTGAGGCTGGGACGGAGATTCACCTTCCAGCAGGACAATGACCCTAAACACAAAGCTAAATCTACAATGGAATGGTTAAAAACAAACATATTAATGTGTTAGAATGGCCCAGTCAAAGTCCTGACCTAAATCCTATTGAAAATATGTGGAAAGACCTGAAAACTGCTGTTCACAAACACTCTTCTTCTAATCTGACAGAGCTTGAGTTGTTTTGTAAAAAGGAATGGGCTAAAATGTCAGTCTCTAGATGTGCAAACCTTGTACACATGACAAAATGTGCAAAAGTTCAAGGTGTATTAGTACTTTCGCAAGGCAATGTATAAGTTGAGTCCATTACCATTTAAGTTCCTGGGTGTGCACATCACAGAGAACCTCTCCTGGACCATGCACACTACATCATTGCTTTCTCCGCAAGTTGAGAAGAGCCAGAGTCCCAGCCTCCGTTATGTGCAACTTCTACAGAGGGACTATAGAGAACATCCTGACCATCACTGTGAGGCACTTCTACAGAGGGACTATAGAGAGCATTCTGACCAGCTCCATCACTGTGCGGAACTTCTACAGAGGGACTATAGAGAGCATTCTGACCAGCTCCATCACTGTGTGGAACTTCTACAGAGGGACTATATAGAGCATCCTGACCAGCTCCATCACTGTGTGGCACGGCGCCAGCACTGCCTCCAGCCGAAGGAGCCTCCAGCGCATTGTGAGAGCAGCAGAGAAGATCTGCGGAGCCCCTCTCAGAATTACCAGAGAACCCTTCGCTCCCATCACACAGTCTCATCAAGGTAATGCCTTCAGGGAGGAGACTGCGAAATCCACAGGCCAGTTCCAGTTGACTGAAGAACAGTTTCATACACCAGGCTATCAGGAAGCTGAACTCCCTGCCTTCTATGTCCTCTCTGTGCTTCCACCCCTTACTCCCCAACCCCCGCTCCACAAAAAGGACGAGAGAATGAACTATTTCGATTCATTGTGAAATGAAATTAAAATTTAAATCTTTAAATTTTGAATCTTAGTCCTTCCTCTCTCTATTTTCCCAATAAAGATTGGCAATGTCTTGCACAAATTAACGAATAGTTCAAGAACACAGATTTATTTATTTATTTGAGCATACATTTTGCTCAAAAGGAGTGGGCCGAAGCAAAAAGCTTATGAGCGCCTACCCCAACTCAGTATGATAAAACATTTCATTTCATAAAAGTACAATCAGTGTAAGGGAACAAAACAACAACAAGGAACACTAGCAAAAAGGATGAGGTGCACAGTCTGGTCATGGTTGGCAAGATGGCATTTACGTTAAGAAGATTACATGTCTAAAAGTACATGTCTATCATGTACTATAGGCTACACCTTCACCAAACAAGTAATACTAATTACAACAATAACAATGATAATTCTATGTAATGAAATCGTAATCACTCTCGACCCCTGGAGCATGCTTCATTTCCACAGCAATAATAAGAAAATAAGTTTACATGTTCAGTCATACATTTAGCCACATCATTTTGTGATTAGTCTCATTGAATGAAAAGAAGAACTTGATTCCTTTCAGAACAGCTTATTAACACAGACCAAACTCACAAGCACTGTTTGAACTGTTCATATAATTAACAGAACAAAACACTATTACAAGAACGGTTTTGTTTCATGTAAGATCCCTACAAAGCAAGTAACAAAAGGCGACCATTAATATATTTCTTTCAGGTGGTTACCAATGCCAAATATCACCCAAAATCACTTGTTTTATGACATAAGCGTACATTAATATACATATGTATTATACTCCGCAATTGTCATTACCATGCTCAACACAATATTAATCTGTGTACATTTTCTTTTCTTTTATTAATTTTTTTGAATATATATATATATATATATATATATTTTTTTTTTTTATTGTGTACAGTAGGGCTGCACGATTGAGAAAAAACCTAATTGCATTTTTTCTGACAAGCATTGCGATTGCGATGCGATTTTCGATTTTTCTGTTCAATACTTTTAAGTGCGTAAAACTAAAATTATGAATAAAATATTTTGTTACTTTTATGAAACAAAGGGTTAAATAAACTACATACATAGTGATTAAAGGTGCTATGCGCAACTGTAAATGTTAAAAATAACCGTTTTCTAACCCATACATGCTTAAACAATTGCCTGATGTGCTGAATGAGTTCCTGTCTGATCACTGCCATTGCCCCTATAATCCTGTGCAGTCAAATAATTCGGGTCGGAATCTTAAGGTTTGAGCCTGGGCATGACGTCATGCGCGTTCACGCGCACCTGGCTAGCTCTGGGGAGTATGTGTATTCGACGCCATTATCCGCATCAGCGAAGACTCCAGCGACTTTTGCCAAAGTAGAGGATGGATTGTAAGAGAAGATGAACTCCAGTTCATCCCAAACAGCAATGCAAACTCCACGTAAGATAAAGAAGATAAAACGTTTGTCTAGTTCAACCAAAAGGGGCAAATTAGAGTGAGACAGGCGTCGGAGTAAGACGAGAGTCAACATCGGAAAGGCGTTCATCAACAAATGGGGAGACCTCAGCTCCGCTCTCGGGCTCAAACGGACCCTCAGTTGGCTTTCTTCTTGCTAAAATGGTAAGATACAGTCTGTAATGTCTGATACGGTAAATCTATGTGAACAAATGACGATGCGTAATAGTTGTAATGCTATGTGTTTAGCGTGTAGTGTAGCGTGTAGTGTAGCGTGTAGTGTAGCGTGTAGTGTAGCGTGTAGTGTAGCGTTAGCTAAATGTAGAATCAGAATTGGTTTTATTGCCATGGTCAGTGGACAGGTTCACAAACTAGGAATTTTCTTCGGAGCAATCGTGCAACATAAAACATATAACATAAAAGATGCTAACTATGTTTTGTGTATGGTCTAACCGGTAGCCTTTTGTGTTTGGCTAACGTCTTCAAAATGATGCAAAATGCTAAAAAGTGCTCATGTCCTTGACCAACACGGCTGAATTTTCAACGCAGTTGTGTATATTTTCTTTTTCGGCAAAATCAGTAAAATGTTCCCGGGAATGTGGTACATTTGCATGTAGTTTATATGAGGTATGAGGGGAGAAACATGTTGATAGGCTAACGTTGCTGTTACTCTGTACTCGATTCTAATCAATTGTTATTTTTGAAGAGCGCATATACATTTGTAGTCATTGTTTAGTCCTACTTTAGACCTGGTTTATTCATAGTCTGACCTAGTTCAGACCTGGTGTAGTCCTGGTTGTGTTCTGAGTTAGTCCTCCTGAGTTGGTCCTGGTTTAGATGGTGTGTAAATTGCAAATAAATAATAATAATAATCTCTTTTTACTTCGTCTGAGGTCAATAATGTATTCATGTGCATTTTTTCAAACATTATTGGCTAAGATACTGTATGTTTTCTTTTGTACAGGCTAGAGTTTGAGCGAGAACAGGCCACAGACCCATATGACCCCGATTATGTCGCCCCTATATCTTTGTGGTATGTTTTGTCATAATGCAATTCCTACAGTCTTTTCCTTGTAAAGGTGTGAATAAATGTTTTTGTTACACAGCACTGGTGGTCCAATGCAGAATCAAATGGATGAACTTCTCATCATTGGGTTTGAAGAAGCTGTCATGGACATTTGTGACCGGGTCTGCTGTTATAGTGGAGTGGGTGAGTACTACATGGCTATGTAGTGTTTTATAAAAAGTCATGAACAACAATATCAAATGGAAAATAATGTAGGTGCATTTGTAATGCTTATTCTTTATCTGCATAGTTTTGCCCACGTGGACACAAGTTGTGGATGTGAAACAGCCAGCCGTTGCTCAAACATGGGACGCAAGGACTTTATGCTTGCAGCAAACGGGCTATTGTCTGGGAATAATTACACCAAGATCGCCCTCTTCTTCAAATACATGAACATGAGAATGGTGACATCTTCTACTGTGGGATACAGCATTTCTACTGCGTACCAGCTGTAAGGGAGTTTTGGACAGAGAAGAGGGCTGCCATTATCAACCGATTACAGACTAAAAACAGTGTTGTTGCCCTTGGTAAGTAATAAACTGCATGTATTTGCAAATCCTCAAATAGCTGACATGCATCTGTATTTCTGTTTTTAGCTGACGAATGGAGTCCTCAGGTAATTCAGTGGTTTATGTGCTTTGTCTCTGGACTTTTTTTTCCGTAAGTAAATCTGAATAATTTTTGTATTTGAGATAATGATAATGTAATGTTTGTGTTTTATAACAAGGAGAGATTAATGGAGAGGGGCGTTTTCCATTCCCTACGCCCCGGATCTACCTTTGCCTTTTCATATGAAGCCAGGACATTTCTTGCAGCGTTGGACTACAACCACCACAACCACAAAGGCCAAGTGTTGTAAGTGATTACTTTATGACTTTCCTATATAATGCATGTTTTGGGAACTAATGTCATAATTTGTTCTGCAGGCAAGAACGACTGTACAGCAAGAAGTCACAGACCGGGTACAAAGAGGCAAAAGACTACAGTTACATCCCTGACCTGCAGACAAAAATTCTAGGAATACAACTTCAGTCTGCAGGAGAACTCTCAAGAAAACGAAGCTTGAGACCAGGTGACCCTTGGTTTCTGGGACCTCTGTTTTGCATTGTGCCCCCTCCTACAGCTGATCTGGTGCAGTCACAAGTCCACAGAGGGCAGGTATGTTGTGTTAGTTTTTCATTGTTTTACAATGAACATTTGTTTTTCTTTTAGTGTGTATTTATGCAAGATTCCTATTTTCATTAATATTTTTGCCACATCACTTCCATGTCCTTTTCCATAATAAAATAACTGTTCTAATGGCAAAAAATTTATGTTTTTTTTTCTAGGAGATGCCATCAGCTCCCTGAACAGACTCCAAGTCAAACATAAGCAGTGCATATTTATTTATTTTTACAAACATGGAATTATTTACAATAAAGCCGTTTCTTCCCTAATTCATAGCCATATTTCTGATGTGCTCACTACTTGTTTATTGCCTGAATGGTGCTTCTTTATAGCCAACATAAATGCCAAAGGGTCAAGATAATTGTCTGTCCTCCTCACTGATCAGTCTATAGATGTTGATTGTCCTCTGCACCTTCCCTGCCACTGCTGCCCTCAGTGCTTCTCTCCAGGAACATCAAATTGATTCGAGCTGTAATTCTAAAGGAAAAAATAAAATATGTTGTTATTGTGATAAAATACATGCTGTATTATTCTACACATCACAGGAAAGAAAATACAATGATAAAGGGGTACTTATTTTACTTCCCTCATATTGTACAGCAGGCCTTCTATTTACTATAGCAAATAACTGTATTTTGATCTGTCCTGAACTGCATAACTACCGGTCCATGCACTGTCTCTTTCCCTGACCTTGTACTGAGTGAACTAATTCCATGTTATGTGTACAGGTAACCTTTTTTCCCCCCTTCTAACTGTCTAAACTAGTGAAACTTGTTTGGGCACTACACACCTTGCCCAGGGACAGTAGTTGAAAAGTATTGGCACAATTCACAGAAATGTTTATCAATGTGTACTGTCCCTGTCAAAATACCTAATAAATAAATCAGCACTGTTGTAGGCTATTCAGGTAAATCAGTTCAGCTTTGTGGAGTGTGATGTAAAATGCTGGTATGTAAGCTTCATAATTAGAAAACAATGTTGAGCAAATTAGTCTCTAATAATGATATACTGCTATTGGAATATGCTACTTAGCAGATTAATAAAACAGGCTACACCCCAGTAAATATTCGGTGGATTAGGCTGTTTTAGCTTAGAAGGTAATGTCAGTGCCATTTGATTATTAGTTTATTAGCTTGAGACATTTTAGTACTTTTTGACCAACTAATAGGATGTTTGGTGTGATTCTTATTTTTTTTTAGCTCATACAAAGTAATAACTTATTCATGAACGCATTTCCATTATAATCCAATCATAACACAAAACAGGTAGAAATGGTGAAAAACGTTTTCTCCTACTACCCCCGTTTTTCCTCTCAAACATTAATATGTAGTTTACTCAAATGCAAATTCCATTCACATATTCAAAATAACTTACAGATTTATAACTTTCTTACCTCTGTAGACATTACGAGTCTAAACAAAAGATTTGTGCAATCGCTGTCGCTTATGTGTTCTGAACAGCTCGTGCTCGTGCAAGCGTGCGTGTGTTCCATGAGCGTGCACAACTCTGGATGCAATTCCGCTTGTCGCCAAAGGGTCATAGTTCTGCAAGAACTCATAAACTTGCATTGTGCACCTTTAAGGTAATGAGAATGTTCGAGATTGTTCGATGCTTCGTGATTATCAAATGTTCCCCTTAATGTCCAAAATTACTGAAACTACTGGGATTTTACACATGAAACAAAACTATACATTACAAAACTAATCTGTGGATTTTACATTTCAAGATTTCCTTCAAAAACTCAACGTGAATGTTGCGATGAGTGGTGCTGCGTATCACACATCGGTTTCTGAATGTCTGGCTCTAAAGAGGAGAATTTCAGTCTCACACTGGAAAACCTAACTTAACAGGTATTGGGAAGGGCATGAGCACTTTGAGGGCAGACTCTGCGTTACCTAACATCCAAAGCTTACAAACTCGTGCACAGACGCGCATGCCTTGAAAAATACGAGACACAAAAGCGTTCTCTGGATCACAAGCAACAAAACGCTGCTTATTCTATGAAAATTCGCCGCATATTGACGTCAAACACCTGCTGTAAAGATGGTAGAATGAGTCGTGGCTGAATACAGTGGCGTACGGCGGCGGTGAGCGGCGGCGCGCGGCAGCAGGCCGAGATTGTTCGACCCGCCACAACCAGACCCGCCATCAAAGGAGAATTTATGACCCGATCCGTGAGCATGGCTGCGGAAATCCTGCGTGTTTTACAATAGTTACATATTGACAAACGGGATGAAGAAAGATTACGCACGGTTCAGAGAAGTGCCCTCCGTGCACATCCATGTCGTGTGTGTTAGCTGCTTTGCTGCTGACAGAGAAAGCCGGTGTACTGCATACAAGCTTGTTTCCATTGCCATTTCTGATTGGCCACCAAGCCAGGAACGCGAGATTCGACCATTTTGATTAGCTAATAGGTTTGTCAATCAAATGTCAGGGGCGGGAAAAAAACCTCAGCCTCCTGAGGTTAGGTTATCGCAGGAGTTAAAACCTCAATATCGATGCGATAAAGGTTAATCGTGCAGCCCTAGTGTACAGTGTATGATGTAAGTCCTACATAGAGTGGTGCGTTAAAAAGCCGGGTGTAGAGCGGGCCAGATGAAGAGGGCAGTAGCTCCCTATTAACAAACCCGCACCCAGTTGTCCTAACAGCTGATTTGTAGATGATGTTCCTAGGCTGTGTGGTGCATTAAAAGATTGTTTGTTGTTTTGAGCAATAGAAATGACAATGATAATCAATGTAAATTGATAAACTGATTAGTGGCAACTAATTTCTTCTTCTCTGTACTTTCAAGTATTTTGTTTGTATTTATATTTGAACAGGTTGATGTTTGGACATTGTTTCATCTCCATCTCCAAATTATTCCACAAATGCACACCTTTAATTGTGGGGCTGAAACTTTTCACAGTTGTGCCATGTTTCTGAATCCTAAAATTTAGTTCATCACCTAAGTCATAAAAAACAGTACGCTCTTGGAACCTTCTTTGTATTTGGCCCGGTAACAGTTTGTACCTTGCTTTGTATAACATCTGTGCAATTTGGAACTCAACAATGTCACAAAACTTCATGATTTTTATTTTAAAAATAATGAGTTTGTGTGGTCCAAAAACCCAACTTTATGAATTATCGGACAGCTCTGCAACAGTACTATTGGTTTTAATGTGCTTGTATAAGTACTACCCTAAACGACAGTGCAATAATTTAAATAGGGCAATATAAGAGAACAGTATAAGGTATGTAGAGCATTGACGTTTAAAATGTGCTTTGCTTTCGCTATTACTGCAATGCTTCTTGAAATTTTAGTAGTTATATATTTAATGTGAGATTTCCAAGTAATTCTATCGTCTATAATAACTCCAAGGAATTTGATTTCATGCACCCGCTCGATAACCCTCTATCTGAATTGCTTCCTGAGCATTGGAATTACAGTTGCCAAATATCATAATTTTTCTTTTACTCAGATTTAAAGATAGTTTGTTTTGTTTGAACCACTTATTGACACTGTTGAGTTCCAAGTTAACAATCCGACACAGTTGCTGTAAGTTGTCTCCTGATGCAAAAATGTGACCAGTCACAGGAATCAGGGACACAAGTTGATTTTGGGCATTTTGAGATTTTCACAGATTATGAAAGTGTAGTCTCCAAGCTTTCCAGCAATGTGTAACACATGGAAATCTGATAATATATGGAGGCGTAGCGGTGATTTGAAGTTAACAATTCCCAAAAGGCCAAAGGGGATTAAACGGCCTCTGATGTTTTGGGCCATTCTCACCTCTCTGCTAGCCCGGCTAACGCCAGACTGCTGTGTGCGCTCGAATCTTTTCGAACTTCACAACAGCCTGGGGACCATGGCCGACATTTTTCCATGGATTTGGGCACCAACCAGAACGAGGAGGGACGGTAAGACGATGACGCGCTATTTGGCTTAGTTTGTTTAGGGATAAAAAATATATATATATTTATGGATCCAACATGACAGCAGCAGACGCGATGCCATCTTTCGATCAAGCTTTAGAACGTGTTCTAAATAGTTTAGCTCAAAAGTTTATAGCAGGTACGTCATACGTCATCTGATACCATGATACGATTTGCTATGGCTACGTGCAGACGCATGAGAGACATTCGTAGCGCCCAATAAACGGCTATGGACAATCGTAAACCACACCTCTCCTACGAGAAAATGAATTGGTGGTCCCAGACTAAATATCACTTGTGATTTTAGTCTGGCGTAAGCCAGGCTACCTCTCTGCTGTTGGGAGTGACAATAGGGCTCATTTACATCTCATTTGGATAAGCCATACCCCCCAAAGCAGTAAAGTTGTAATCAACTTCAGACATATTAGATCTTGTCTCTCTTTGGAGGCAGCCAGGATATTCATGCACGCTCTTATTTTTTCCCACTTGTCTTACTGCATCACCTGTTGGGGACAGGCTGGAGAAACCGCAATTAGACCGTTAGAGTCCGTGTACAAGCAAGCCCTAAAGATTTTTGATAAAAAGCCATTTAACCATCATCATTGTAGCATCTTGACAAAATACAATTTCTTGAGTTTTGAAAATTTGAAATTTGAAATGTATTTCTTCAGTTATATCAAATAGCGCATGTGAAGTTGAGTGATTATTCTTAAAACCAAACTGATTATCAGAGAGTAATTTGTTTCTTTCGACAAGCTGTCAAAGCTAGAGTTAAAAACCTTCTCTAAGATTTTAGAGAATTGCGGTAAAAGGGAAACAGGCCTGTAGTTTGTAAAGAGATGTTTATCTCCTGCCTTGAACAGAGGAATCACTTTAGCTACTTTCATACAGTACTTTCAGGAAATTGTCCAGTTTGCAACGATAAGTTACAGATGTATGTTAACGACTTAGAGATACTCTCAACAGTTTTTTTGGGCGGCACGGTAGCGCAGCGGTTAGTGCTCTCGCTTCACAGCTAGAAGGTCCCGGGTTCAATTCCCACCTGGACGGGGCCTTTCTGTGTGGAGTTTGCATGTTCTCCCCGTGTCTGCGTAGGTTTCCTCCGGGTACTCCGGTTTCCCCTACCACCAAAAACATGTACAATAGGCCAGGATGAATGATGTGTGTGTGAATGCATGGAGGTGGTCAGAGGGACCGTTGGCGCTGATGTGTGTAGCGACAGCGCTTCTGTCAGTCTCCCCCAGGGGAAACTGAAGCTACTAAGGTAGTTTACCACCACCAAGTATGGACTGAATGTAAAATGCTCTCATGTAAAGCGCTTTGTGACCATGTCTGTGAAAGGCGCTATATAAATAAAGATCTTCTTCTTCTTAAAGTTTTCATATCCATGTCGTAGTAATCTGTCGAGGTTTCATTTTTACATCCTCTAACAATATCCAGTATCTCCTTTTCCTCGACAGGTTAGAGGAACAGGACATAGGATTTGTGTCTATCAGCTCGCAATTATATTTTTCAATATTTACAAGATTTGCAGCAAGATTTGGGCCAACATCTACGAAAAATGTATTAAAAGTATTGACTACTTCATTCATATCCTTCATAGTTTTATCCTCGTCTTTGAAATATTGTGGATAATTGATCATCCTTGGTTTATTTCTAATTACACTATTTAAGAATAACGCTGGACGTGGAAGACATCGAGGCCTGCTACCCGCTCCCGCGGAGGAGAGAGAGCGATCCGCCAGCTGTGATAATGAGATTCGCGAACAGGAAGAGAAAGATCGAGCTGCTGAAACAAGGACGGAACCTAAGGGGACTAGCGTTTTTATGAACGACCACTTAACACGGAAGAACGGGGAAATAGCACGCAAAGCCAGGTTCTGAGAAAGCAAGAAAAAATCCAGAGCACTTGGGTGAGAAATTGCAAAATTTTCATCAAGCTAAACGGACCACCGGAGGAAGCAAAGGTGTTGGTTGTCAGAAGCATGGAAGAGCTCGCAAAATATGACTGAATCGAGAGTGACATCTCAAAGGTATCAATAAATCACTTTACATGAATACAATGACATCCAATCACAACAATCCTCAAGAGGACACTGAATACAGTGATTATGACCCTGAGTATAACCTAGATCCTGATACTATGTTTTTGTCAGATACTAACATTGATTGCCGTTACTATTCGCAAAATGATTTCAATGCTGTTAACACCAAAGGAAAACTATCAATAATTCACTTTAATAGCAGAAGCATGTACACTAACTCAGTAGTATTAAAGAGTATTTGCAACAATTCACTTCTCCATTTAGTCTAGTAGCAATTTCAGAAACATGGTTTAACGAAGAAGAGGCATTGACAATTTTGAATTGGAAGGATACGACTTCAATTATGTGAACAGAAAAAATAAAGCAGGTGGTGGGGTAGCTATATATGTAAGCAATAAAATAAATTTAAAATGATTGAAAAAATGTCAGTATCAGTTGATAACTTACTGGAATGTGTAACAATTGAAATAAACTGTGAAAGGAAAAAAATATTATAATTAGTTGTATTTATCGATCACCGGGGTCAAGCATTGAGTTATTTACGGAATGGATGGAGAGAACATTCTCTACTGTAAATAAAACATTATTTATTTGTGGAGATTTCAACATTGATCTGATGAATCCAACCAACCATCATGCTACTGATGAATTTATAAATGCTATGTATAGTAGTCCGGGAGCCAGACCCCTCCGCACATTTTTGCTACCTTTTCCAAACTAGTATCTTTCAGTAGAGTATCCCTTGGGTCATTACCAGTGGGGACCCCCATTGCAACTCGGCCCCGTTCGGCTGTGGGACCCCATAAACCACTTTAGCGGGACAGGCTTCAGACGCAACTTTGTGATTCTATCCAAAGTAGTGCTGTGGTCACATACAGAGTCACAGATTAATGAAATTTAGAACAAAGGAAGCTGACATGATGAGGAACAAAGTAATGACAGTCTTGGGCTTTAGCTTTTTCTTTTTCCATATATTAAACTATATATCTACAAAAATGCAAAATAAATGTCATACAGATAAGAAAAGCACTTCACAAATGAGTACATTATTGTCTTTTGTGTTTATCTTTACCATTTCAAATGTAAATAGAAAACTGCCCCAACTCATTAGCTTCACATTAAGCCCAAGATGAGCTCTGTACCTCAAACGGATCTCCAGCTCTAACAGAGAATGTGTTCCATTCTCCCTCTCTGAGGTGTGGAATTCTCATGCATTTGCCCATATAGGCCTGTGAGACCATCCCATGGAAAGTTACAACGTTTAGGACAACAGTTCAACTTAACCTTTTGGATTTGCTTCAAACTTGGCACAGTTGATGTTGATATACTAAATATTCTGTGAGTAAAATTTGAGCTGCATATCTTTTTAATTTATGAGATTTAAGGGATTTCAAAAGGGGGCAGGGTTAAAATCAGGCCTTGATGAAATTAACAAGTTTCACTAACTTTAGGGACGTTAGACGTTTGTGACAGACTGTTGGGGATTTTATTACTTATTATATTAATATACATTATATATTATTTTATCAAAACATTGCAATGACAATATATACCGAATATGTTGCCAATGTCATCACTAAGTATGATATATGACGGTTCAAGCATGTGTAACATTAACTTAACAACAACTAAGGACAGTTTGGGACCTGTTTACTGTGTTTACTGAAGTAACCTTTATTGCTTTGTGGTTTATCATTTATTTATCTATGCATTTTCATTACACCTGCGGTGTTACCACTGGCAGATGAGTCGACGCGTGGGTAATAACGTATTGCGGAGAGACACACATTTCTTTTCATACAGTCATCAATTTTAGATTCTTGGTTTATGTTTTCTCCATCAACATCTTAGTTTTATTGTCAAAGTAAATATTGGACCAAATTCATACATTAAATCACTATTATTTTGTTTAGGATTTTTCCTAAAATTATTAAAGGTTTGTCTGACGCATTATCCACTCACACAAACCTGACCTGCCTGGTGCTGTTATATTAGATTAGATTAAACTTTAATGTCTACCTAAATTTGTCTTTGGTTCACCATCAAGCGCTATATAGGTTGATACCATTTACCATATAACTGAACACATTTCAACCTAAAAGGCCAACGTCAGGTTTTGAAGGATTTGTCTGAAGGGTTTTTCAATCTAATTTCTAGCCTGATTTATAGAGCTTTGAATCCCAAAACACAAGGGAACCTGTCTTGACATGTCCAGAATTAAACAGACCAATGTTTCAGGATTCATCCAATTCTCTTCTTCATTGGGCCAAAGAATTTCAGTATGACTATATTGTAAAATGGCTGGTTATTCATTATTTTGAATAACTGAGTATTATTTTCTCTATTCTGGAATATTGAGTGTTCTTTTTAAATTCCATCTAAACCAAGTCTGAGCCTATTTATTTATTTGGTCGGGACAGTTCATGTTAATGAACATACATGGGTCTCATGCATGTAAACAAGCCACACCGGATTGTAGCCTTGGGCTAATTTCCAGCCGTCGTCCCCCATGCGCACTCTCATTCATCCTGACCTATTGTACATGTTTTTTGTGGTAGGGGAAACCTACCACTAAAACCGCTGTACTATCGTGCCGCCTACCTATTATGGTTAAGACCAGGTTTAGACCAGGTTTATGTGTGTGTTTAGACTGGATTTTAGATCACATCTAACCCCAACCCTAATAGGAACAGGTTTAGGCTCTTAATAGATATACACAGGCTCAGACTGTGTTAGCTCGCGCTCCATTAGACTGACTCAGGCAGGGTTGCCAGGTCCTTGGGCAGGTTTGACTGCTGAGACCTGGCAACCCTAGACTCAGGTCAGCTTTAGACTGGGTAAGGAGAAGGGAATCTTATTCTATATAGAACACATTTTATATTTCATGACACAAGTCCCCCAAAGTGCTTCTCATAAGGAATGGGGATTTTCATTCAACTCATGCTGGCTGCAGCCACTTTCTCCTGGGGCAGACTGACAGAAGAGTGGCTGCATACAAAGGACCCTCTGACCACCAACTCACCACACACTCTCACTCACTTAGACGTGATGTAGATGGGCTTTGATTGGATTTAAAGTGGATTGGACAAGCTCAAATTGGAATGACAGGAACATTTTACCAAATACCAATACCACCAACATTTGGGTCTAGAGTACTCAGCGGTGACAAGCTACTGTTGTAGCCAGAGCTGCCCTGGGAGCTGTGGCTATGGAAGCAAGGCTGCCAATATGTGTTTAGACCTCTCCGACCAGCACCATTCACCCACACACTACATTCATACATAGACAAGGTGGGTGACGTTTCTTGCCCAAGTACACAATGGCAGTATGCACCTGCGGGAGTTTGGATTTTAATCGGTGATCAATTTTTAGTAACAGACCACAGTTACTGAGGTATTATCAATATGAATGATATCACATGTATTTTTGTTATATTGTTAAACCAGGGGTCACCAACCTTTATCAGCCGAGGGCGACTTCAAGAGCATTAAGTTGTTGAGAGCTACCAGTTAAAAACAAATCCTAAGACTTAAACGCATACTGTCTACTTATATTGACCCCATATTATATAAAAATAGCTTTATTTTAAACTCGTACTGACACAAAGGAACAGAAATAACTGTATTTGTATTTGATTCAAGAAAATTAAGTGTTTTACACGTTAAAAAATGTCTCATGGGCTCCTGGGTGCCCGCGGGCACCACATTGGTGACACCTGCGTTAAACCATCGTGTATCTTATTTAGTGATGACACTGGCAACATATTCTGTATTAATTGTTAAGATATTTTGAAAAGCAGAAATAAGTAATACAATTCCCAACAGTCTGTCACAAACACCTAACGTCCCTAAAGTTAGTGAAACTTGTTAATTGCAAGGTTACTTCATATATCATACTTAGTGATGACATTGGCAACATATTCGGTATATATTGTCATTGCAATGTTTTGATATAATATATAATGTATATTAATATAATAAGTAATAAAATCCCCAACAGTCTGTCACAACGTCTAACGTCCCTAAAGTTAGTGAAACTTGTTAATTTCATCAAGGCCTGATTTTAACCCTGCCCCCCTTTTGAAATCCCTTAAATCTCATAAATTAAAAAAGATATGCAGCTCAAATTTTACTCACAGAATATTTAGTATATCAACATCAACTGTGCCAAGTTTGAAGCAAATCCAAAAGGTTAAGTTGAACTGTTGTCCTAAACGTTGTAACTTTTCCATGGCATGTTCTCACAGGCCTATATGGGCAAATGCATGAGAATTCCACACCTCAGAGAGGGAGAATGGAACACATTCTCTGTTAGAGCTGGAGATCTGTTTGAGGTACAGAGCTCATCTTGGGCTTAATGTGAAGCTAATGAGCTGGGGCAGTTTTCTATTTACATTTGAAATGGTAAAGATAAACACAAAAGACAATAATGTACTCATTTGTGAAGTGCTTTTCTTATCTGTATGACATTTATTTTGCATTTTTGTAGATATATAGTTTAATATATGGAAAAAGAAAAGCTAAAGCCCAAGACTGTCATATTACTTTGTTCCTCATCATGTCAGCTTCCTTTGTTCTAAATTTCATTAATCTGTGACTCTGTATGTGACCACAGCACTACTTTGGATAGAATCACAAAGTTCCATCTGAGGCCTGTCCCGCTAAAGTGGTTTATGGGGTCCCACAGCCGAACGGGGCCGAGTTGCAATGGGGGGTCCCCACTGGTAATGACCCAAGGGATACTCTACTGAAAGATACTAGTTTGGAAAAGGTAGCAAAAATGTGCCTGAGGAGGGGGTCTGGCTCCCGGACTATAGTATGAGCCTCTTCCCATCCATCTCCAGACCAAGTAGAATCACCTCGCATAATGCTACACTCATTGACAATATCTTTACAACGCTATGGAACAAACCAAAATTAGTGGGCTCATGATATCTGACATAACTGATCATCTTCCTATATTTGCATTGTTCAATGACAATTATGAAAAAAACTGTGAATCTCCAAAAAATACATATAAAAGGGTGCTAACAGAGAAGTCTATTGATGCTCTTAACTGTGATCTAGCTAACCAGGATTAGACCAATGTGCTTGTGGAGAATGATGTGAACAGGGCATACAATACATACCTGGAAATATTTTGTTCCTTATATAACAAACACTGCCCGGCGCGTCAATGTAAAAGAGAGAAAAAAATACTAAAGTGTCCATGGCTAACACAAGGGCTCCTTAACGCATGTAAAAGAAAATTATTTATATAAACAATTTATGAACCAAAGAACAAAACAATCTGAGGAACGGTATAAAGTATACAAGAACAAACAAACAACCATTGTACAAAATAGCAAGAAATTATACTACGAAAACAAACTAAATGAAAACAAAAGCAATATTAAAGGAATCTGGAGTATACTGAATAAATTGTTAAGAGACAATTATACTATTAATTCATATCCTGACTATTTTATAGATAATGACACTGAAAACTACAATATGAAGAACATTGTCAATAAATTCAATGAATTCTTTATAAATGTTGGACCTGAATTAGAGGCCCAAATCCCACCAAGTAATAATAACAAAAGGGCGGATTATTGTAACTATTGTAAGGAACCCACAAACCATCTTCCTCTCTGATGTGAGTGAGACTGAAATTAAGTCTATTGTGAATAAATGTAAAAATAAATCATCTATGGACTGCATGGACATAAATATGAGATTAATAAAAAGAATAATTGACAATATCCAGAAACCCTTAACGCACATATGTAATGTATCACTGCAAACTGGAACTTTTCCGGACAAAATGAAAATAGCCAAAGTGTTACCTCTATTTAAAAATGGGAGTAAACACATATTTACAAATTACAGACGAGTCTCTCTTCTACCGCAGTTTTCAAAAATATTGGAGAAAACGTTTTACAGCAGGTTGGAAAATGTATCTCGAGCATGAGCTAATTTATGAAAGGCAATATGGATTTAGACCCAAAAGATCGACCACTATGGCTATTATTGATGCTGTGGAAGAAATCACCAGTGCTCTAGATAACAAAAAACATACTGTTGGAATCTTTATAGATCTAAAGAAAGCATTCGATACTATCAATCATTCTATCCTTGTACAAAACTTTGAAAAATATGGTATTCGGGGAGTTGCTGGGAACTGGATTAAAAGCTATTTAGATGAAGGCAAGGCAAGTTTATTTGTAGAGCACAATTCATACACAAGGCAATTCAAAGTGCTTCACAGTTGCAGAAAATTACAAGAAAACAGATAAAAATCAATCAATAAACATCAACATAAAGTTAATCAGTTACAGTAAAAGGCAAGAGTGCAGATAAAATACTTTCAGTTTTCATATGCACGGGTAAAAAGAGCTGTTTTCAGCCTGGATTTGAACATTGTCAGAGTTGAGGCCTGTCTCACATCCTCATGAAGACTGTTCCAGATTTTAGCTGCATGAAACTGAAACGCAGCCTCACCGTGTTTATTATTGACTCTGGGAACCACCAGGAGACCCCTCCCTGATGTTCTCAGGGCCCGAGATGGTTCATACGGCTCTAACATGTAAAAGATGTACTTTGGTGCTAAACCATGAAAAGACTTGTACACAAGCAGCGCTGTTTTAAATTCTATTCTCTGAGTGACAGGAAGCCAGTGCAGAGACCGGAGCACTGGACTAATGTGGTCGTATTTCCTGGTTCTTGTCAGGACTCGAGCAGCAGCGTTCTGGATGTACTGCAGCTGTCTAACAGCTTGTTTAGAAAGGCCAGTGAGCAGGCCGTTACAGTAGTCTAACCTGCTGGAGACAAATGCATGGATGAGTCTCTCTAAGTCTGGTTTTCACACTATTCCTCTGATCTTAGCAATGTTTTTCAGATGGTAAAAAGCTGATGATGTTATTGCTTTGATGTGGCTGTTTAAGTTCAGGTCTGAGTCCATGATTACTGATTTTTTTGTTTTAGAGAGAGAGACTCAAGGTGACTGATAACACTTTGTCTTTGTGTCTGTGGGCCAAAGACAATGATCTCAGTTTTGTCTGAGTTTAGTTGGAGAAAGTTGTTTTGCATCCACAAATTGATCTGTTCGATGCAGTGACAGAGTGTATCTACAGGCCATGTTCACCTGCCGTCAGTGACACATAGATCTGAGTGTCATCTGCGTAGTTGTGGTACGACACATTGTTACTGTTTATTAGCTGACCCAATGGAAGCATGTACAGGTTGAATAAGAGGGGTCCCAAGATTGACCCCTGGGGGACTCCACAGGTCATAGAAATTTTGTCTGAGACACAGTTGCCAATTTCGACAAAGTACATTCTATCCTCGAGATAGGACTTGAACCAGTTTAGAGCAGTACCAGAGATTCCCACCCAGTTTTCTAACCTGTGAAAGATCCCGTGGTCCACTGTGTCAAAGGCAGCGCTCAGGTCCAGCAGAACTAAAACTGAACTAAAACTGAAAGACAACAATTTGTTAAGATGGGGGACATTGAATCAAAATGTATGAGCATCGTTTGTGGACTGCCTCAAGGGTCTATACTGGCACCTTTGCTATTCAATCTTTATATCAATGATACAATTTTTAATAGTTCTGATACTTTAAATATGTTATTTGCTGATGATACCAACATATTTTATTCTAACGATAACTACAATAGACTTATAAAGGATGTAAACCAGGAACTAGCTAAACTTAAAACATGGCTGGATTTAAACAAATTATCACTCAACCTAAGCAAAACAAAAATGATCATGTTTGGCAATTACAAAGAATATCCTGAACTATTTATAAGTATAAATGGTACTAAAATAGAAAAAGTAACAGAAATAAAAATGTTGGGAATCACAATAGACAACAAACTGAGCTGGAAACCACACATTGGACACATACAGAGAAAGATATAAAAAAACATTGCGATTATAATTTTAAATCATAAGGCGCTGTCTATATTGTATTCCAGTCTTATACTGTCATACTTAACTTATGGAATTGAGGTCTGGGGTAATAATTACAAAAGTTCACTCCATCCCCTTGTAATACTCCAAAAACGAGCAGTCAGAACTATTCATAAAGTTGGATACCTCGAACACACAAATATATTGTTTCTTCAAAGTAATATGCTTAAACTCATGGATTTAATAGATTTTTATACTATACAATTAGTGTATAAAGCTAACCAGAACCTATTACCACAAATATTCAAAAACTATTCATAAAAGAGATTTAGATTTAGATTTATTTATTTGAAAAGGGACAGTGCACATTAATCAACATTTTACAATGTAAATATGCCCGAGTTAGCAGAAGAAGCTAATTTTCATCGGTAGACCCTTTGGCAGATGTCAAAGCCAGCCTAAAAAAACAGGATTAAAATCACACAGCAATTTACAAAATACAATATAGTTACATACATACATACATAGTACATAAAATGAGCCAAGTATACATTTTTCAATATAACTAGTGCTCACAAGTCTGTGTCTCCACGAGCCACTTTTTGGCATTCTTTTTAAATGAATTAAATGAAGACTTGCGAATTGATTCAGGCACTGTGTTCCACTGTTGGGAGGCTTTATAAGAAAACACGGCCTGACCAAATGCAGTTTTTCTGAGGGGGAGGACACAGTCAGATGACTGTTATAATTTGAGGGAATGTGGTCAACTTATCGTACCAGCTATTAGTTCCACGAGGAAAAGTATGTGTACGTCTGTGTGTGGTATCAGGCTCTGGAATAACTGGGAGCCCAACTCAAGCAGTGCTCTTCCATATATCAATTCAAATCAAAGTATAAACAACTCATATTGTCCAAGTATAGGACGGAGGATTATCCTTGAGTGTGGAAATGAAAATAACTGCGGAGTATTCTATTTATGATGTATTACTGTAACTGACAAACTGAAGAGTATCACTGTTTATTTTACTTAGCCATACTGTGCTCATGTAGTTATGCAGAGGAGAAAAAAAGAAAACTGATTGTATCCGTTTATGTATATAGTGTATACAGTATATACCTGTAGATTACCCTATTTATTTATTTTCTGTTTTGTTTTGTTTTGTTTGTTTTCTTCACATAGGTACTAGCTATGTGATTCTGAAGCTAAAGCTCTATATGACTATATTTCGCTATAAGTACAAATGCAGATCGCTGTACTTCTATCATTTACTATCACCATTACTTTTCCTGATGTGTTATAACTAAATTAAGAGCAACAAAGACAAAACTTAACGAGCACCCACGATAGTGATTTTTGTCATCATCACTGCTCCTCAACTACACAAAGGATAAAAGCAGGCGAGACATGGACCTGTTGGAGAGAAGGGGCCCCCCCTCCTCCCTGTAGGCTCATTAAACTCGTCATGTAACAGATTACAAACATCACTTGTAAAGTCATTAACTCAGGGCAGCGGTGTCGGGCCGGTTGATTGGGGGCCACTACCCCTTCCGGCTGGCCCACACTCCGCTTTTAATGCACCTCACAGAATAGGGCTCACACTATCACATAACCTGCTGTAGATGGTGACAACGAAGTGACTGATTTTGAATTAATAACAATAATAACAATTAAATAATATTATAATGGTATAATAAAATTAAGGAATCAATAATGATTACATAAGTTAAAATTATGAAATACATTTACATCATTAATAAATCATATAATATGGTCGTTAATAACATAATCCATAATATTGTGTCCATTAAAAGCATTTAATTCATAACAACAAGGAACAAATTAAAAGATTGGTGACTAGTTGTTTTGGCAGTGATGGGTATTTGTAATTATTGAAGAAAAGGTTAGAGTTTTCTTTCCTTGCCTTGGGATTAGTAGAATATTGTGATGTTAATATTGCTGATTGTATAGTCACATGTCATATTTTCTTGATTATTCTTAGTAAATGAATGTATCAAATTCTTCAGTACACAAGGGGGTAGGTGCAAACAAGCTTAAGCTTCTGCCTACTCCTTTTGAGCATCATATCCACGCTATTTATTTAATTATTCACTCATTCACCTACGACTGTATCGCTCAGGCTTTGTCTACTGTACTAAACTCTGTATATATGTAGAACTTTGTGGAACGCAGATGCTCAAATAAAAAAGATGAATTGAATTGAAGATGTTCCATAGGCCTTTAATATTATTAGGCCCGAGCGCCATCAGGGCTGGCCAAGGGGCTCTTGTACTCGTATAGAGTGCGCGGAGGGAAGCGGAGCTCACTCCCCCAAAGTGCGAGGAGCGCACAAAACGAGCGCGAAGCGCTCGCCTCCTCTCAAACATACACTAACGCACTCCTCTCCTCGTGCACATGTATCAGAAAACGAACATTGTAATTGGATGTGCGAACAAAACGCACAAAACAAGCGCGAAGCGCTCCCCTCCTCTCAAACACTCACTAACACACTCCTCTTGTCGTGCACATACATATATAATGCAAAAATCAACATTGTAATTGTACAGAGCCCATAAAAGTCAATGGGCGACTGAGAGCCTGGGTCACTGACCCAGGACCTCTACCATGAGGTAGGAATGCGCGAGCGAAAATATATAGTTAGGCCCGAGCGCCATCAGGGCTGGCGAAGGGGCTCTTGTAATCGTATAGAGTGCGCGGAGGGAAGCGGAGCTCACTCCCCCAAAGTACGCGGAGCGCACAAAACGAGCGCGAAGCGCTCGCCTCCTCTCAAACATGCACTAACGCACTCCTCTCTCATTTTCGGAATGCGCGAGCGCTTTCCGAAAATATATAGTTTATGGTACCCGCGTAAGCGGGAACATCGTTTTCGTATGGGAATATTATTCTTTCTTTCTTTCTTTCTTTCTTTCGCACCATCGCAATCTTCACCCAGTGAACATCGACGAAAAGTCACCGATTTTGGCCCAAAATTCAAACCCGATCCGACGCAACTTTTGACAATTTCCAAATTTTGAATTTCAAAATAGTGGCGCGATAGCGCCACCTCCGTTTTTTTTTAACATTGCGAGAGAGGACTTGGCCAAAAATGAAGTTTGTCGTAGAATCATAAAAATCGGTACAGACGTGCATCATGACAAGTTGAGCAAAAAATATTATTACGGCAACGCCGTCCGCCATATTGGGTGTCGGCCATTTTGGATGACAGCCCGCGAAGCGGGAATCCGCCTTTATTTTTCACTTTGTACAAAATCTATCTCCTCCTAGAGCGTTTATCGGAACGACCTAATTTTGGGTGGAAAATAATCTTGAGAAGTAGAACTTTAAAAGTTATCCAAATAATTTTTCTAAGTTTTACGGTTTTTATGCGGCGAAGCCGCAAACTTTACGAAGTATTTTGAGATTTTTCGCAAACAAAAAATGGCTCCCATTCGCACATATGAAGCCCGATGTCGCTCATTTTGTCATCAGTTGTTAAAGTCACAGTCCTAAACACTTTCATTTGGCAAAATTCAAATTGGGCGCGATAGCGCCCCCTATAGGAATTATATGGAGAGTACAAATTTTAGTTTTACGAAAATTAAAATAATTTGGCACAAAATTCTATTTGGTCGTTCCGATCAGAAAAGTCAATCACACCCATGCCATATTTTTTACGGTGTTGCCGTAGCGATGACCAGAACGTCCCATTTTATTCTGATGGAAAATGTTAAACTCCAAAATTCAGAGAGAAGTGAGGAACCAAAGGTTATCCAAGGTACTTGGATAACCTTTGTGGATGTTCTGCGGCGCAGCCGCAGCCCTAAGTAAAATGTAAAAATATGCTTCAGTTTGCAGATATAGTGTGATACAAATTCATATTAATTTTTCTCTGTATAATGTCAAAATTGAGCGCGGAGTGCGCGTTAGCGCATTCCAAAAATCCTAAAACTAAGACCCTTGGGAAAAACGTAAAAAACAAACATAAAGGCAGTAGCAAAACCATAATTTTAGATTGAGGGAGACAAAAGGGCACGAAGCGCCCCCTTGCTTTAGGCAGGGCGGTCGGCGAGGGCCGATAATCGCCGCTTGCGGCTATATTTCTTATTACATTTTCTAATGATACTTATTCGTTTATTTTACATTTTTATATTTATCCTCAGCTTCTTTGTTCTATTATTTATACATTTTTTGTAAAGTGAATATTTTTTCTTGCATGTATTTAACAATCCCTTAGACATCCATGGGTTTTCTTTACACGTTCTGTTTTTACAGTATTTTTTTATTGGGCAATTTTTATCATAAACCTTTTGAAACTCATCATAAGCCTTATTAGTGTCATTCTCTCTGCATATAATACTCCAGTCTTGCATTAGTAGTTCCTTTTTCAATGCATCAATAGCTATCTCTGTTTTCACCCTTCTAAACCAATACAAGTGTTCTTGTTCATTTATTTTGTTATCATTTTTGTACAATACAAAAACTGGAAGGTGATCACTGATATCATTTATCATTAGTCCGCTGACAGTATAATTTTCCATATCATTAGAAAAAATATTATCAATTAAAGTGGCACTATGAGTTGTAATTCTACTAGGTTCTATTAGGGGAAACAAACCTATACTAAATAAAGTGTTGATAAATTCATCAGTCTTTTTATGGTTATTTGGGTTTAACAGATCAATGTTAAAATCTCCCCCCACAAACATGAGTTTATGATTGGAGCTTGAAAAGTGCTCCTCCATCCAATTAGAAAAAAATCTCTATATTAGAGCCAGGTGTTCTATAAATACAAATTACAATAATATTTTTCTTTTCCCTTGCAATTTCCACACTAAGGCATTCAAGTATGTCATCAACCACCATAGTCTTATTTTCAATCACTGTGTAGCAGGGGCGTGCTGGGACCTAATTTCAGCCCGCGAATTTGGAGAAGACCGGCCCGGAATTATGGCTCCGTAATAGTGCGCTGGTCTCAAGTACAAGAGGTCGTTGGATCAAATACCACACAGACAATTTTCTAACAATTTCTCTTTTCACATGGGCCGCTGCACACACAGTCTGAGCCTGATACAAACCCACAATCAGCACAAGTTATGTAGATAAAAATATTTGACCACTTTTCTACCTTTCACTGGCCTTTTCTCTCTTTACTCACGCGGACACTTGTCTCCGCTGGATTGGACTGCACCAACTTGAACTAAAGCGGAGGGGTGTTCCACTTAAACACCCCTGTGAGTTAGTTCAATATGAAATGGTATCTCCCCGCTGCAAGAATGAAAAGTTCGATGCGAATATATTTCAGATTTCCATTCATCAGTCGTTATTTTTATAGATTTCCATGACAATTACGCTTGTGTTACTTCATTTATATCTGGAACAGCAGCTCATGCTCCTGCTGCAGCCCAGTTAAAGCCTTTAGGCCTGGAATAGTGAGTTATTATTTCATTATTTTATTCTGATGGCCCGGCCCAGAAGCACCGGAACCCCCACCATGCTTAATTCTTCTGTTCATGCTTATAAACTCATAACCGTCAATAGAGAACTCCATTTCCCTGTCATTATGAATCCATGTTTCTGATATTAAAATTACATTGAAAGGTTTTGAAAACTGATTTAAGTAGCTCTTGATGTGGTCAAAGTTTGCATAGAGGCTTCGACTATTAAAGTGGATTACCGAAAAGGCATTCACATACTTAAATTTTCCAAAGTAAGTATCCTCTGCATAATACTGACATTCATTAATAGCTTTTGTAAAAAAGTTATTTTCAGGGTCGACCTCAATATTCTGTAAATCATATTGCGGAAGTTTTAAATCCAGGTTTGTTTCAGTAATTCTCCTTAATGAGCGCTCCACTGTCACTGGCTATGTGTTAAAAACATTATGTTGGATTTAAATACAGTCCCAATCAAAAGTTTAAGACCAGTTCATCTTAACAAGTATCCATGTAGAACTTCAATATGCAACAAGAAGAAATCAGTAAAGCCTTTATTAAAATAGTAAAATATGCTGTTTTTGCAGCTCATCAAAAGTTTAAGACCACATTCCTTTAAAAGCCCAAGTCTGCAAAAATGTGGATTCAGTGACATTTCCATCAGGTATTCACACAGTCCTTACATCCTGATGCTAAAGGCAAAAAAACGTTCTTGTTTTGAACATGGTCGGGTTGTTGAGCTGCATAAGCAAAGCCTCTCACAGTCCACCATCGCTGCTGAGGTGGGACGCAGTAACACAGTCATTTAGAATTTCTTAAAAGATCCTGAGGGTTATGGAACAAAAAGTGGTAGAAAAAGAAGCAGAAAAATGTGTAAGATCCTTTTCATAATCTGCCTCAAAAGCTTTATTTCCAAAAAAGTCAAAGCAGAATGTCATCCAGGAACAGCCCAAACACGAGCCTCAACACACTGCCGTCTAAAGCAAAACTGAAACTTAACGAGCAGATGGGCAGCACTGTGGCGCAGCGGTTAGCGCTCATGCTTCACAGCTAAAAGTTCCCAGGTTCGATCCCCGGCCACATGGGACCCTTTGTGGAGTTTGCATGTTCTCCCTGTGTCTGTGTAGGTTTCCTCCGGTTTTGCCCTACCACTAAAAACATTTACAATAGGCCAAGATAAGTGAGAGAGTAAAAGTGGGGGACAACGGATGGAAATTAGCCCAAGTCTACAATCCAGCATGGCGTGTTTACATGCATGAGACCCATGTGTGTTCATTAACATGCACTGTCCCAAACAAACAGACACATGACAGAGCGCTGCATATTTTTTTTCTACTTCATACAGTAGCAGGGGTGTCCAAACTGGTTTTCATTGAAGGCCACATATTGACCACAGATTTGTGGTCAGTGCTGTGAAAATTGTAACTAAGTGCATTTATCAGAGTTTAAATCAGTGCCCCATACCATTATTTAGGCTTGTAAATTTAAAACCAGCTAATTCCCACAATAAAAAAGTTTGTTTTCGAGGTTATAATTGTGTAGAATTATGAAACTAGTAAAAAGTGCCATCTCTGTATTATCAAATATTGATTAAAATATTACAATTTTAACATTTCATATTTTGTTTCTCACAATTTGTGCCACAGCTGAAACATGAATCAGACTTTTACACACAAACAGTTACACAGGTTACTAATGTTTTAAGTGAATGAAACATTTTCTGTACAGGTACTCTTCCCGTAAATGTTCATATAAAAAACAGTTACTCAGTACTTAGAGTGCTCTAGTACTTATACTCTTACTTTAGTAAATATTTGGACTACTCCACCCACCTCTGATGCTGAGATTTTAAATACTGCCTAATAAGGAACATTTCGGATGTTTTATTTCAAATCCAATATTTATAACCAGGATTTCATTTTAAATCATTAATGTCATTAACCTCTTACCCCACCCTCACAGAGCGCATTTTCTCCAGTTCGACATTACCCAAATCTAAAACCTTGACTTGAGTTTACAGTCTATAGGCCAGAGTAACGCCTCATTTGAAAGCTACAAAATTGATCTAAATGGATCTTGTCTTCGCATTGTTGCCATCACTTTAAAAAAATGTTTTATCATCACTGTCACTTTTTGTTGCGTTTGTCAAATTGTTGTTGGTCTTGTGTGGCTCTTTTTGTTGCTCTTTTGTCACATTTGTTGCTTTTTTATTATGTTTTCATCACAGTTTTGTCACTCTTTTGTTGCTTGTCTCACTTTTTTCGTCATATTTTTGTCACTGTTTTGACACTTTTTTCAATAAGCTTCTTGATTTGAGTATTGCCGAACTGGAGAAATGTAGTCGGTTCAGGTGAAGGTTAAGAGGTTAACTTAATAGCGCCAAAATCAAGGCCTTAAAGCCACACCGCGTAGAATTTTAGCCAAAAAATAAAATTGAAATACAAGCATTTATTTTATGACAGATATTTCCATCATTGAAAAAATACCTCATAAATGTACAAACAAACATGTGATTTTGCTGTGAGCAGCTCAGCTCTCCTAAGACATGACTATAACTTTACCGGGAGTGGGTACGTCTCCAGCTTGTCTCCATGGAGATATCGAGTAAAGTCAGCAGGATTTGAGATTTAAATAGGTAAGGTCCTCATCCAAATCCATTATTTAATTATCCACTGCAGTAATAGCATCATCTGTGTTGAGTTGGTCATTAGGAGCATGTTTGGTACCTATTGCAACAGTATAGTCCAAAATGTTACGTGGTGTGCCTTTAAATGTCATTAAAAAGCATTAAATTGGATTCAAACTTGAATTACATCATCAATTTCAATTACATTGCTCAACATTTTTTTCATCCAAAATACCAAATTATTGGTCTAGAAATTGATTATTTTATTTATTTATATCCTCTTAACGCCTAGTGTCTCAAATTTATGACATACCTCTTCTTGCAAGACTGTGGCTAAAATAATGCATGTTTTCCTTTGATGCCTGTTTGCCCACATCCATGCCGTACCTAGGAACCTTTTGCAAGCACTAGTTTCTCGTAGGAATGGTTAGAGGGGGAACCACATCCGGGTTATGGTAGCTACTTTGCGGAAATAGCATTTCTGCAAATCGAGGCTGCAACTTCGACAAAATCTTGAAATGTAAGTTGAGTTGTGTTAAAAAAAAAATGTAGCTGCTCATCGTTTCCATCTTTAGATCATTTATTGGAATGAACTTCGTGTGATGGATATTTTTTTTGTTATTTGAAGATTTAGGTACGTCGCGAATTAGCGACGTCAGGCCATAATGGAAAACTGCAATAGCCATATGGTGGCATTCATTCACCTCAGAAAAGGGAGTAAAATATGATAATAAAAGTAATAAAAATGGTGACATGTCTATGTTATGTAGATACATTGTCTGCACCTTGCTTTTTTTCCCCTACATCATGTGATGAAAGCGCCAGCAGTGAGCTGCTGTATTTATGCCTGTTGTCGCAAATTAGCGACATACCTAAAACTATATCTATATTATGTGCTACAGATAAATTGACAATCTCCACTTAATTTAGCATCAGCTTGAAAGCAAAAACACTGAGAATATATTTTTTTCTATAATTGGAAATTAATTCAGGCGTTAAGGGGATAGATATTTGCCCGTTTGGTCCAATTGTCTTTCCTCTGTTTCATGAAATGTTTATAAATAAAAAGGTATTGCAGCCGCAATATGTCACAAAATCACTGAGGCCTTTTATCAGACTGAGAGGAGATCGAGGTGATGCAGAGGATTCACAGTTATTGCTTGGTTTAATAGGATTGTGCATGAGATGCTGCTGCTGGTAGTAAACCCAGTTAGACTTAATAAAGTGCATTTGTCTGTGTTTTGCAGAATAAATGTGGAACAGCTGTCCACGCGCCTCGCTCTGAACGCGGCCCAGTGAATAGAAGCCAAGGACTCCCGGGTGTCCACAGATTCACAACACAGCCTCTTCGCTCGTTCATTTTACTGTGCATTTGCTGAACGTGAATAAACTGAACATTTTACAGAATCCTTGTGATTGCTTTGTTTGACTTTTGACTAGGTTGCTTTATTGCATCGCTTTGCACCTCTGAGTTGAATTGAGCCCCCAGTGCAGGTCGTGGGCCACATAACGTAAAAAGGAAAATACTATTGAGAAAATATTTTTCAATGAATTAATAATAATAATAATAATGAGCTGTGATTTTAAAATAGAGTTTGTTCATTTCAGAATGATTAAAACATTTCCTATCCTAGCTATAAGAGCCTCACTGTATTTAGCCACAAGAGAGTAACATTAGTTACGTGGCTGATGGTCAGTGTTGGGGAGAATACTTAGAAATTGTATTTAGTTACTAACCCTTGCCTTAAAATGTATTTAGTAACGTATTCCGTTACTTTGTCTAATCAGAGTACTGTATTCTGGATACTTTGAATACTTTTAGAATACTTAATACTTAATTGTCATTATATTTATATATAAATATGGCATTTCATTACAAAAAAGACTACGATTGTTGGAATCGTCGAAACCATTGATTAGGAACTCAAAAACTGTGTGTGAGCAGTGTTTGCTTGAACTATGGCAGGCGGCGTTTTAAATCTTTATTTTATTTTAGGAGGACAAACAGGTCAACAAGTTCTTTCTTAATAATGTTGTGCAATATGGAGCTGGAATATAATGAGTATTGGGATGTATTCTCTTGATATTTGGAAAGTAACTGAATTTTAAATACTCTCAAATGAAAGTGTAACTTTAACAAAATACAGTTACTCAAAATGAGTATTCCAAATAAGTATTCTAACTACATGTATTTAGTTACTCCCCAACCCTGGTGATGGTGCTGCGTTTGGTGTGGGCGCCTGTGTACACGGACTGAACTAATTTTTAAGTAAATACAAAAACAAAAAGCGTTCTAATATGTGAAGTTGTTTTTCTGACAACTCATTAAAACGCCTCTTGCAGATTTCCATCTTGTGGCTATGTAATACAGAACTGAGGACTGTGTGCAGTTTTAAAAGTCTATATACTGTACAGCTCAACGCTCATTTACAACATAGGCCATATATGAAATTAAAATAGCAAATTCAATTGCTGGGTTGCAGGGGACATCACAGCATTCTAAAGGCCAATACTATTATATGGAGGAAACAATATTTTGTTTTTGAGGACATTTTTGGTCTGATACTAATGATATTTTTTGTAATTCATACATTTTCTTTTGAGCTATGACTTGTGAAAGTGTAATGCTGCTAATAGGAAAAACTGGCTCCTGCCCCCCGCTGGGTCCGGTGACATCACATTCTACAACCTGCAGCCCAGCAATTTGTCAGAAAAATTGCAATTAGGTTTTTTGTCACACTATTTGAGCTCTAGTTTAGACCCTGCACAAATGTAAACTACAGTAAAGCTAACTTTTACTGTTCAAATGTGTTACAGAAGTACTGCATTTATTTTAAATTCTGTAGCTCCTAAATGTGTTATTTATGTGAGTTTCCAGTCGGACAGTAGGTTTCCATTGTAGAGAAGGTTGTTTGTTGTGTAAGTAGTTATCTGTACTGGGTTGTTTAGAGCGGAGGATGTTGCGGCTTCCAGCAAACAATCCTTCTAATGCCTACAATAGAAAATAGCTTTTAAAGTGGGTTATACATGAAATTGCAGCTGCAGCATTGTGTCGTGCAGAAAGCCGGTGTTTGCTGCAGGAGTAGAGAACAGTGCAGAGATATTAATGTGGTCTGGTGCTGAGCTCTGAACCTGCAATCAGTCTCCTGACACACATGCACAGGGGTCTCATGGGGACAATGCACAAACTTACAGGAGTATACGGTTCTGGGATATACACTGCGTTCCAATTATTATGCAAATTGTATTTCAGTGCCATAAAAGGTATCAACTTTTTTTTTCATTGAAACTTATGGATGGTATTGTGTCTCAGGGCTCTTTGAATCACTGACATCAATGTCAGACAGCTGAAATAATTACTTGTCAGGTGAGCCCAGTTAAGGGGAAAACTACTGAAAAAGGACGTTCCACATTATTAAGCAGACCACCATTTTCAAGCAATATGGGAATGAAAAAGGATCTGCTCGTCTGCAAAAGTACAATGAAAAAAGTTCATTTTGAAAGGAAAAATCCATTTATCTGGACAAATGCACCAGTTTAACCAGTATTTAGCCTACTGTCATAGCTAGATGTTACTTTTAATGTCATTCTAGCTGTAAAATTATAACAAATTCTTTTGAATGGAGTAAATTATTATGATTTGGGGGGGCCCCGAGAGATTTTCCGATCAATAAGGGAGCCACGATGTCCCGGACTTTAAACAAAACGAAGTTTGGAACTAAAGTGAAGCAGTCCTGACGCTACGAAGCTGCTATCCTCAGGTCAGTAAGAACAGGTCCCTCGTTATTCAAATCTGCTGCTGCATTATTTTCATCACATGTGCATGTCATGTACAGTATGTGCTTGAGCGCATTGCTGCGTTCTCCAAGAAGTCTGCATTTGGAGCCGAAGAGCTAAATTCTTTTCTCTAAACTCAAGAAAACAAAATATGCTAATTATACGTTCCCCCCATAAAACTGGACATTCAACAATACAACAATGTAAGGACAAAACAAACAAAATCAGTGTGCTAACTCGTCCTGCCCGCTCCCCAAGTTTGTGCTGTATATTTGAGGAACCCAATAGGAGTATTAAAGTATTAAAATGATAATTCAAGCGACATTTAGAATAGATAAAAATGTATGATTAATTTGCAATTAATCGCGAGTTAACTATGACATTCATGCGAATAATCGCGAGTAAATATTTTGATCATTGGACAGCACTAAAAAAATATATATTACAGTTGAATTATATTTTATAAAAATGTGGGCATGGTGTACCCCTCTTGGAACCACAACCTTAACATGGTGGAGGGGTTTGAGCGCCCGAATGATCCTGGAGCTCTGTTGTCGGGGGCTTGGTGCCCCTGGTAGGGTCTCCCATGGCAAACAGGTCCTAGGTGACGGGTCAGACAAAGAGCGGTTCAGAAGCCCCTTATGAGAGACCAACAGGCCCGGTTAGAACCATGAGGCCGTCCTTCTGTGGACCCACCACCTGCAGGAGGAGCCATAGGGCTGGTGCAGCTCCAACAGCTGCCCCCACGACCCGGCAACGGACAAGTGGAAGAAAATGGATGGATGGATAGACTCATCACACCAAAGGATCAACGGTCTCATCTGGACTGCAATATAGTAATGCCGGAAACAGGGCAGGGCCATGCCCCCCCTGTCCCTCGGCATCTAAAGGATGCACATTTGTCCCATTCCCTGAATTGTTTCAGAGGGATCTCCACAGGTAGTGCATTTAATAAATATAAGAGTTTAGGCAGGATTACCATTTTAATTGACCTAATCCTATCACCAATGTCCAGGGGAAGCAAAGCCCATCTATCCATATCTTTGTTAATTTTCTGTGTGATTTTTTCATAATTATTAGCTGGAAAGGAAAGACAGGAAAGGTCCCCCAAATATTGGAAATGCGACAAGTTCCAGTTAAAGTCATAATCCCTAACCAGTTCTGGAGTAGGATTAAAATTGAATAAAAGGGCTTGGGTTTTACTGACATTTAGGGAGTATCCAGAAAGGGACCCATACATTTTGCGGACATTCATAAGCACAGGTACGCTGGAGCCTGGATTTAGAAGTGTCACCAACACATCGGCATATAAGCAAATTTTGTACTCTAGCTCAGATCAGAGAGGAGGGGAACTTGAAGGCATAAACATAAAAGGTAAAGGTTCAATAAACAAATTGAACAAAAATGGGCTAAGCGGACATCCTTGGCGGCAATCTTTGAAGTTTCATAGGGCTCGACAAACCACCATTTATTTTTATCATTGCCGTCGGAGATGTATATTGTGCCTTAATACAGTGTATAAAATGTTCTGAAAAACCAAAGCGGGCCATTGTTTGATAGAGAAATTGCCAACTAACTGAATCAAAAGCCTTCTCAGCATCTAAGCTAAGGAGGACAGCACTAGAATTTGTTTTTGTAATTTGATCAACAATGTGGATGGTTCGACGTATATTGTCATGTGTTTGACGATCTTTAATAAAACCTGTTTGATCTTCATCTATGAGAAATGACATGGCCTCTTCCATTCTTCCGGCAAGAACTGATGTAAAACTCTTGTAGTCAATATTAAGGACACTGATGGGTCTATAAGATTTGCAGTCCAATTTGTTTTTACCTTCTTTATGAATTACAGAAATAAAGTCTTCCTTCCATGAGGGAGGGGGAGTTTCACCCTTTATAACATCATTAAAGCACTCTTTGAGCAAGGGGAGAAGTCGTTCTCGCATCAGTTTATACCACTCTGCTGGGTATCCATCTGTACCAGGAGACTTCATTGTCTTCAAAGCTGAAATTGCCTTTTTAATTTCCAAATCTGAAATTTCAGCTGTAAGGATATTATGAATTTTGCCCAAAGATGGAAGATCCAATGAATTCAGATATTGATCAATGTTGTCACTGTTAGTTTCACCTTTTTGTTGATATAGTGTTGTATAATATTTTTCTATGGATCTATGGATTTCACTTAATTTGGTTTGCAATTTGTTTGTACTTGGATCCTTAATTTTATGAATTGCCCTCTCTTCTTGTTGCTTACACAGTCTCCATGCCAACAACTTTGCAGCTTTTGGCCCTGCCTCATAATACCTCTGTTTCATGTACCTTATATTTTTCTCTATGTCTTCACTATATACTTTGTCTATCTCCTGTTTAATAGGTCGCATTAGGATTAATAATGAAGGATCTTTATTTTGGCTATGTAATTTTTCCAGAATTCTGAGTTTACTCTCTAGATTATGTAATTGTTCAGATTTGGGTTTTTTCTGGAATGCAGCTGTGGCTATGAGCTTGCCACAAAGATGGGCTTTGGCTGTATCCCAAAGAATGGTTGCACTCACCTCCCCGTTGTCATTAATAGAAAGAATTTCTTTATATTCATCCGCTATTGCTTTTTTTGGGCCATACTAATGTTCAGTCTCCAGTTTGTTTGCTTTCTACCTTCATCCAAATGCAGGTTTAAAAGAAAACCTGCATGGTCAGAGAGATCCCTCTGTCCTATTTTACAGTATTTCACTCTATAAAGCTCACCTTTTAAACATGACAGTGGTCAATTCTCGAATACACATCATGGCGAGCAGAATAAAATGTGAAGTCTTTCTCTCGTCCATGCAGCTCTCGCCACACATCTGTTAGCCCAAGAAGTCTAATTGTCTTAGTTACCCAAGTTTCAATAGTTTTTTCCCCCCGTCTTTTTATTAGTTGTATCTAACGTGGGATTCATCAATAAATTAAAGTCTCCTGCACATATCGTAATGCCAGCTTTTTCTAAAGCTATTAAATCAAATATTTTTTTGAAAAAGGAGTTTGGGCTTCCTGGTGGAGCATTAAATAAAGTTATTTGGTTTTCCCTCTATTTTCCCCTTTACAAGAACAAATCTACCTTCTTTATCATGGATTTCAGAAATTAATTCAAAATTAACCTTATTTGAAATTAATATGGCCACACCCCTTTTGTTTCCTGATTTCTGCGAAGAAAAAAAGGTATTACAAAAACCCATCTTTGAGTTTTTCATGTTCCGTGTGAGACAAATGTGTTTCTTGCCAGAAAGCAATATTAACTTTTTCTCTTTTCAATTTTGCTATCATTTTACTCCGTTTTATGGGACTGTTTAAACCATTCACGTTTAATGACAGAAATTTAAAGTACGAGACATTTTCCTAACAGTATATTTTCTGTAGCTGTTTGATGCAATCCTGTGCCCTCTAACAAAAGAAACAAACAAAAGTCAAACTGTCCTTAATAAAAAGAAACATCAACTGATGTGTCAAATCTGAATCTGCTTTGTTTGGTTTAAGATGGCTTATGGCAGCCTCAGTTTCCTTACAAGAGATCTCCCTTACAAGATTGTCACCTTGTTGTGGAGTTAGCTTGGGTAGTTGAATATTTTTAAAGAATGTATCCATTTTTTTTAGGTCACATGCTGGTTGAGAATATAATTTTGTATAATACTGTTCAAAACTACTGTGAATCTCTTTTAGTCTGTATTCAATTCAACTGTATTCAATTACTTTGGTCTTAGGATTTCTTTTATGAATTGTGTTCTCTGCTTGTTGTTTTTTTTTACTTGAATGCCAACAGTTTGGTGGCTTTTGCTCCTCCCTCATAATAGGTACCATAAGTTTTCCGAATTTCATTTGTGTAAATATTGTCCATTTCATTTTTTTTCCTTTATAATTGATTCTTTTAGTGTGTGAACTCCTGTTCCCTCATAATCATTCTTCAATTGCTTTAATTCGGATTCTAGTTGGCGTAACATTTGCTGTCTGGATTTTTTCAGATTGGAGCTATATCCAATTAGTTTTCCTCTAAGGACAGCTTTGCATGCATCCCAAAGTATTACAGGGGTAGTCTCATCCATGTCATTAAATATATATTCCTTGATATCCGCTTCAACTTGTTCTTTCATTTGACTCAAAACATAAGTATTTAGTCTCCACAACATGGTCCTATGATCCAACCTGAGTGATAGTTCTAGGTATATTGGACTATGGTCAGATAAGTCCATACTTCCAATGCTACAGCCAGAAACTAAGTATATCCTTACTAAAAATAAAAAAAGTAGTCAATTCTAGAGTAAGCTGAGTGTGGATTAGAAAAAAGGAAAAATCCTTTCCTGTTGGGTTTAATTGTCTCCACAAGTCAACTAGGCCAACATCTTGCATTGCAGCTTTAAATTTCTTTATTAGTTTTGGTTGGGAAACCTTTGGATGGGAAGAGTCAAGTTTTGGGTTCAATCTTAAATTTAAGTCACCTCCACTAAAAATACCCTGTGTTTCAGAAATAATTAAATCAAAGAATTGTTGGAAAAAATCCCATTCATAGTTAGGAGCAGCATATATATTTAACAATGTTACCAATATACCACCTAATTTTCCCCTTAGAAGCACATACAGTATCTTCTTGCCTTGTCTTTTTCAAATAGTAACTCAAAAGTTATTTTGCTGGAGATCAATATAGACACACCCCTCCTGTGGCCCTCTGAATAAGAAGATGAAAACTGATGTTTGAAGCCCATTCTTGTTAGTTTTGCATGTTCCAACTCAGAAAGATGGCTTTCCTGTAGGAATACAATCTCAGTTTTCTCTTCCCTAAGTTTTGTTAATATTCTAGCTCTTTTGATTGGACGGCGTAAACCATTGACATTGTAAGATACAATTTTATGTGTATGCATCAAAATGGTTGAGAAACTGAATACAATTTACACAAAAGGCATCACCCCTGACCAGATGAGCCAGCCCACGAACTGGCTGGAACAAAGAAAAGAAAATCGAACACAACAAAAACAAAATTACTTCCAAAAGTGGGATCTTCGCTACGATCCTGTATAGCCCCATTGGAAAGGGAGCTTTGAGGGAGAGCCTCGCCCCTCTAAAGAGGAGAGAGGCCTACTGCAGTGGACACACATTTGTCCATCTGATTGTCCGTTCTGCGATAGCCTCCGAAAATGGCACTCGAGTACTTCAAAGCCTAAGTGTTTGTTTTACTGTTAGCCTTCACATTGAGCGTATTTGACAGTTAGAAGTAGCATAAAAACTCACCCTTAATGTCTGTTACAGTCATCCATAAAATTACTATCCATCATTGTCCTGACGCCTAAAAGCTTGTAGCTTGTCCTGGTATGACGGCGTCTTGGTGGTGCTCGCCCGGCTCCTGGTCCTCTTCACTGTAAGGCGCTGAACCTGATCAAGAAGCGTCATTGGAACTGGAGCGGGGTTGACAATAGTGACTTTGAATCCTCTTTTAACCATGTCTCTCGTCGCCTCCTCAGCTGAACCATAAAGAACTGTGTCGTCCTCAGTGTAGAAAACTCTAAACTTTGCTGGAAAGGGAGTTTGAAAGCGGATTTTGTTTTGCTTTAGCACTGCTTTTGCCTCTGCGTATTCCTTGCATTTCTCTAAAACTTCAGGCGCATGATCATGGTCCAAATTCACTGTTTTGCCATTCAATTGGAAGTGCCTCTTTTGCCAAGCCAGTTTTAGTATTTCTTCTTTCATCCTGTAGCTTGCCAATTTTGCCACGATAGACCTCGGGGGTGCTTCTGGGGAGGTCGAGTCACCAGCGAACGATGAGCCCTTTTCACTCTCAGTTCCACCGATGGCGGCACCCCCAGTTTTTCATGAAGCAGTTCAACGCAAGATGCCATTGACCCTGCCTCTTGTTCGGAACCCTCTTCTACACCATATAAACGAATATTTTCGCGTGTTGACCTGCTCTCCAAGTCGATTTGGTATTAAGTTGGATCTGGTGTTTAAGCGGCTCAGTCATCACGTCCTCAGAGGTCTGTATTTGTGTTTCTGCTTCTTGAATTCTTTCCTCTGCCTCTTCGATTCTTTTATTTGTATTGTTGATGTCCTCATGGATTTCGTTTAGTTGTTGACGTTGTCTTTCCTAAATTCTCTCAGTTCTTCAATATAAAGTTAGCATTCTCGTCCTCTCGCCCGGGACCCTCTGCTAGCATGTCCGGCTCCTCATCAGTGCTATTTGCAGGTGCTCGGCTAGCCAGGTCGACATGTTCATAAGCTTTCGACTTTTGCCTTATCTGTTTAGGCATATTTGAAGCCCATACTTTTAAAAGTCTCAGTCTAAAATATTAAAGACTCTAGTTGTAATGGTCTTTTTTAAAATGTTGTCGGGAGCTCGCTTTCCTGGTCGTGACGTCACCGGAGGAAGGATTTTAGAGGCAGTTGTGGTGTAGAATGAGCCTAAACCTACCGTATTCACATCGGGACATGGCTGGAACATATAGGGGAGGAAAATACATAATTTTAATATTTTTAAACTCTGTATAGTCCCATAAAAAGAGTAAACTCAGTTGACCATAAATGGCTTCACACAACCTCTAACTATGAGGGGGGAAAAAACATTGTGTTATCATTCAAATTCATTCAAAAAATAAATAAATAATAATAATTTAAAAAAAATCTAACATTCTGCCAGGGTATGTAAACTTTTGAGCACAACTGTACCTACAAAAGCAAAGGCAAAAGTGTGTCTTTAGCAGGCTGATGCCTGCTAAAGAAAGACTTTTTTATTAATCAAAGCTTGTGTCACAACTAATAAAAAGAGCAAATCATTGTTAGTGCTAGGTTTAACTTTAGTACAAAAAGCTTTCACATGTGTCACCTGCTCTGTTGTTGTGTTGTTTGGGGGAGTTCTGGGTAAACACTATGGACAAGTGTTGCAAATTAGCAGTAAAGTTTTTAGTATAACACTAAAACAATCTGGTTTGTCCAATGCAGTTATGTCTGAAAAAAAATAAAAAATAAAATAATAAAAAAATAATAATAATAAAATAATAATAATATAATAAAATAATAATAATATAATAAAATAATAATAATATAATAATAAAATAAAATAAAATAAAATAAAATAAATAAAATAAAATAAAATAAAATAAAATAATAATAATAATAATACTTCTTCGACTTGTCCGTTGCCGGGTCGTGGGGGCAGCTGTTGGAGCTGCCCAAATCACATTGCACCAGCCCCTATGGCTCCTCCTGCAGGTGGTGGGTCCACAGAAGGACGGCCTCATGGTTCTAACCGGGCCTGTTGGTCTCTCATAAGGGGCTTCTGAACCGCTCTTTGTCTGACCCGTCACCTAGGACCTGTTTGCCCTGGGAGACCCTACCAGGGCCACCAAGCCCCCGGATCATTCGGGCGCTCAAACCATGTTAAGGTGGCGGTTCCGGGACGACGACGACGACGACAACAACAACAGGCAAGGCAACTTTATTTATACCGCGCATTACGTACACAAGGCCACTCAATGTGTCTTTCAAAGTTTTTACATCATCATAATCATCATAATAATCATAATCATAATCATAGACTGAAAGAATGATTCAGCTCTTTTCATAACTGAGAAACCGTTCACCTTAGCGAGCCGTTCAAAAGAGCCACTCGGTCATGAACGTCACATCACTATGGTTAATACGCTTGTCAATCACGGTCATCTGGAATTAGAAGAAATCACCCCCAATCCCACGTCTTTGTTGTACAGCACTTTGGTGTGTGCTTTGGTTGTTTTAATAAATACATTTAATTATTTGTAATATACAGAAGATAAACAGTGGCCATTACTATCACCGATTTAATAGAACTCAAATGCAACACAGGAAGGAGTAGACGGGAACAGAAATATCTGAATTAGCCAGAAAAAGCAGGCACCAAACAAAACAAAGAAGGATAACCAAAATACTCCCAAAAGGACTAGTTATTTATTCAGACGGGAACAGAAAACAGATCTCTGGACAACCAGAATCAGAATCTCTCAGGATTACCAAGATATTCCCCAATAGGACTAGTATTTATTTATTCGGACGGGAACAGAAAACAGAATCTCTGGACAACCAGAATCAGAATCTCTCAGAAATATCACAGGGCTATTGAATGGATACAAAATGCATACTATTTTTGACTTTGTTTTAAATATTAATGCTTTTTTACCTTTTTTTTTTTTTTTTGTACATTTAAATGTCCACCTATATGTTTTTTTTTTTTTGGTTTTGGTTCTTGTTTTATTTCTATCAATATTCATAAGTAATGATGTACTCTGTCATTCATTTGAATTTTAAGGTCCAACACTTGAAAGGCATTGTTTATTTGTATTGTTTTATAACGTGTGGAAGCTTTGCCTGATCAAACAAGTCATATATCCTAATGTCGTTGGAATGTGATTAATATGTGAAAAAAATCAATAAAGAGAGTGTTAAAAAAAAAAAAGAAATATCACAGGGCTTGAAAGTCTCTCTTCGCAGGTTGACAATCTAGCAAGAGACTGACTGAACTGAGGGAGTATATATACCCTCCCCCGACTTGACGAGTGAATGAGGTGCAGCTGTGCAGAGCAGGAAAACGGGGCAGGCAGGAAAACATGAACCGGAACGGGCCAAATCAAGGAGCAGGGAGTGAACCAGGACGTAAACAATAACAAACTAAGCACAATCATGACAATTACTCCATGTCCATCGCAAAGGACTAATGTGGTGGGCGAAATTAAGAGGAGACAGTGTGGTTAAAAGCATGATCCTCCCCTCAGTGTTGTCACAGGAGGAAACTCCATCTTTCGAAACAGTAATATTCTTTGGAGCCAGACTTTACTTTTTTTTTTTTGTTCTCAACATGCTGAACACAATCTGTGAACATTTTTCTCTTTTTTCTTAGGATGGACTCCACATAAGTCACTTTTTACATGAGTGTAAAAAGGTTGGAGACCCCTGCTTTAGGGAGATGTAACGTCTGCATTGGATACTTTAGTATTACGGACTTGTTTCTGAAGTCGCCCCTAGCCACTATGCTCTATAATAATCAACTTTGACAATAGCAAATACAGTTTTTAGCCTCACATTCAAATGTCTCGTTCCTTATATAGCAGAGGCCACAGCATCTATTCAAGTATTTCTCCGCTGGACTCGTTCTTTTCTCCTTTTCCAATGTTATAAAATCCTATGTTATAAAACATGAAGGAGCAGAGCTGAGGCGCCCACACGTGCCCACCTCCCCACATGACTCGGCGAGCGCTGCACACGTCCAGAGTATTAATTATTCAGTCGGCTTCGGGCTGTGAACCGCGATCGCTCACAACGCTCAGACTGCAACATGAGACGCCTTTCTCCACCGCTGCACTTTACACCGATCGAGGTGCAGAAGGCCGGGCGGAGCGAGAGGAGCGACCAGTCAGGAGGAAGAAGCCACTGAGGCAGATGCCCTCCCAGTCCCATGCTGCATCCGAAACCAGTAAATTGGTAAGAGGTCTTACGCCAAACCGGATGTGCGTCAGCGTCCGCCATGATAAGATGCGTCCGAATTGGGCTTTCAGTTAGGAAGGAGTTAGGGAAAGTGACCTGTTTGCTAACTATCATAGCCACTTTAGCATAGGGACCTCTGATGCTAACTTACTGGCGATTAGGAGCTATGTGCCATCCCATAAGCCACTGCGCCAATCTCCCACCCCCCTCGCCCCCACCCTCGAGTGATTCATGCGCAACCACTGTTGATTGACAGGTGCACATTTAATAATAATAATTAAAAAAAAATTCTGCACAAGCCAAACTTCATAAAAGTGACAAAATACATGTTAGAGTCACCACAGCTCAGTCACATGGTTTTAAAGAGCCTCCTCAGTAAATGGCTTAAATGAAGGCAGTTTGTGCTTTTGCTTTCTTTTAGTAGAAACTTAAGCCACATGGCTAATTTGCATACTGTAGCTTTATGAAACAGCTGTTGAGATAAATAAAGGGAAATGTGAAGGATCATTTGGATGTTTCTCTTTTTTTCCCTTAAATGTCTTTATTTGGACACTATGTTGTTGTTGGACAATTTCCAGTAGGTGGCGGTATGCACTTTTGTTTGGCTTGCACTGAATTTTAAAGAAGAAGAAACAGCTGTTGGTGATGTCACTTCCCCTTCCCCTGGGTAAGGACGGTCGAATTGGGCAAATGCTGCTGCAGCAGAAGTTCACTAACTGCATAGAGATCTAACAGTTGACCCCATGAAAGGTTAAGGATTAGTTGCTAGTGTTAGTACTTAGAGGCTACAATTTAATGGTTTCGGATGCAGCCCTCGTGTTCATTTGAGGGTGCTACAATGCTGCTGTCCTCTGCTCCTAACTGGTTTAATGTAATGTTCATAGGATGCAGTGTCAGTGGTTAAAAAGGCTTCATGATCTTTGGTCGTCCTAAGGCCCATGTGCTGCAGACCAAACTTTGATTTAAAATATTTTAAATAATTACTATAAACTTAATTTTTTATAATTAAAAATGTTTGGTTGACAATTAAGTGCTATATATCATTATCGTAGCACCGTATAGAATACAGATTTTATTGCTTTAAGTGAAAGCACTTTAATTATTTATTTTATCTGAGTGGTGGTCCTGTAATGACAAAACAAACATAATGTGTTGATTGAAAACAAACTTTATTGGGCGTGTTGTAGGCTGGCTTTCAGACCGGTTCAAGCCAGTCTGGCACTACGTCTTGGAACCTGAGCAGAAGTGTGCCTTTGCCGTCGCGGTGGCTCGAAATATTTTCCAGGTGAACAAGACAAGGTAGGTCTATCCTTTACTGCAAAAACGGTGGTTATTATGTTTGTCAAATCCGGCCAAAAAATTAGGCACTACTTGTGTTCAAAATATGTGCTCTCAGCTTGCATTAGCCAATGTTAACATGTTGTTGGTCGTTAGAAAGAAATGTTTTGGAAAACTTTGTTGCGTTTATGTGTTAAACGTTTTCAATAAAACAGAATCGAAATACCAAAAATACAAATAATATTGGCAGAGATCCTGGTTGGCAATTTGGAAGAATGAATTTGGTTTAACATTGTAAGTGGCCGTGAAAGCTAGCATGTTGGGGAGGACTATCTGAACAGAGAGGATCATACTAAAGTCTATATACTACACACATGTACGGGTCAGTTCGTCCAGAGAGGTCTTGATAAAAGTCGAGAATATTCACACATCTCTAAAACGTCAGATCACGTGTAGATCAGGCGGAGGCGAAACGAAATTGCACTCGGATCTAACGCCATAACAGCGTTAGCTCAACGAGCTCAGAACCAGAGACCCATACAGTGTTCAGAGAACAACACAAGGTGAGCCAAAGTGGGCGAACTCATCTCTTGTTCTCCCTCATCAGACGCACACTTTATTAACTCCAGTTCGCCCTGCGTCGCCGCAAAGTTGTACAAAAACGTATCGTAAACGTGGTGCGGTATCAGTTCATGTTTGTGCTAACCACAGGTAGCTTCTCCCCTTTTTGTAAGTTTCTAAGTAAACGTTGTTATATGGCCTTATTCGGTAGGGGTGAACTATGCATTGATTCAAACTTATAGGGCTGTTTTTTATTTATCATTCGCCAAGTCTTATTTTAAGATAAGATAATTCTTTATTGATCTCACATTGGAGAAATTAACTTGTTAAATCTGCTCTCAGAAAAGACAGGAATACAGCAGACGATACATATTGTAAAAAATACTGGAAAATCTGATATTTTGACAAATTTGCCATCGACTCTGCTATGTTTTCTAGGTAATGCAATAACTTGGGGAGGGAACGTCTGTGTAGGTTCCTCAGTCGTACAGGTGTTGTCCATCCATTGTAGGCAGAGTTCCTCTCGTCTTCATCTATACTCAGAAGTTGAGTGTCGGACGTTTCGCTCTTTATCCCAAGAGCTCTGTCAGCGGTAGTTGGCCGTAGTGAGAGCTTAATTATAATCCCTGGATAGCGAGTACAATGAACTGGAAACTTCCCACAAACTCTTCAAAGACATTGACAGATCTACATGCCAGGCAAAGACTCCTAAAACGGCAGCCAGGTGGTTGTCTTACTCGTGAGTACATTCTTATTTATTGTGTAGCCTAATGTCAATACAAATAATGATAAAGCTCAGTAGAGAGGGAGCTACACACGTGTTGTGACTCAAGTTTTAGTGTTTCATGTTGCACGTTAGATCTGAAGGAAATTCATAGTTTGTTCTGATTCTGGGGGTATTTCCCTATACAGTGAGGAAAATAAGTATTTGAACACCCTGCTATTTTGCAAGTTCTCCCACTTAGAAATCATGGAGGGGTCTGAAATTGTCATCGTAGGTGCATGTCCACTGTGAGAGACATAATCTAAAAAAAATAATCCAGAAATCACAATGTATGATTTTTTAACTATTTATTTGTATGATACAGCTGCAAATAAGTATTTGAACACCTAAGAAAATCAATGTTAATATTTGGTACAGTAGCCTTTGTTTGCAATTACAGAGGTCAAACGTTTCCTGTAGTTTTTCACCAGGTTTGCACACACTGCAGGAGGGATTTTGGCCCACTCCTCCACACAGATCTTCTCTAGATCAGTCAGGTTTCTGGGCTGTCGCTGAGAAACACGGAGTTTGAGCTCCCTCCAAAGATTCTCTATTGGGTTTAGGTCTGGAGACTGGCTAGGCCACGCCAGAACCTTGATATGCTTCTTACAGAGCCACTTCTTGGTTGTCCTGGCTGTGTGCTTCGGGTCATTGTCATGTTGGTAAATGGTCACATTTTATATAGCGCCTTTCTACCTGCTTTAGGCACTCAAAGCGCTTTACATCAAGGAACCACTCACCCATTCACACGCTCATTCATACACCAGTGTATGCAGACACTGGAGGCGAGGTGGGTGAAGTGTCTTGCCCAAGGACACAACAACAGTGGGCACCTGCGGGATTCGAACCGCCGACCCTCTGGTCACAAGACGACCCGCTCTACTCTCTGCACCACCGTCGCCCGCTCTTCGTTGGAAGACCCAGCCTCAACCCATCTTCAATGCTCTAACTGAGGGAAGGAGGTTGTTCCCCAAAATCTCGCAATACATGGCCCCGGTCATCCTCTCCTTAATACAGTGCAGTCGCCCTGTCCCATGTGCAGAAAAACACCCCCAAAGCATGATGCTACCACCCCATGCTTCACAGTAGGGATGGTGTTCTTGGGATGGTACTCATCATTCTTCTTCCTCCAAACACGTTTAGTGGAATTATGACCAAAACGTTCCATTTTGGTCTCATCTGACCACATGACTTTCTCCCATGACTCCTCTGGATCATCCAAATGGTCATTGGCAAACTTAAGACGGGCCTTGACATGTGCTGGTTTAAGCAGGGGAACCTTCCGTGCCATGCATGATTTCAAACCATGACGTCTTAGTGTATTACCAACAGTAACCTTGGAAACGGTGGTCCCAGCTCTTTTCAGGTCATTGACCAGCTCCCCCCGTGTAGTTCTGGGCTGATTTCTCACCTTTCTTAGGATCATTGAGACCCCACGAGGTGAGATCTTGCATGGAGCCCCAGTCCGAGGGAGATTGACAGTCATGTTTAGCTTCTTCCGTTTTCTAATGATTGCTCCAACAGTGGACCTTTTTTCACCAAGCTGCTTGGCAATTTCCCCGTAGCCCTTTCCAACCTTGTGGAGGTGTACAATTTTGTCTCTAGTGTCTTTGGACAGCTCTTTGGTCTTGGCCATGTTAGTAGTTGGATTCTTACTGATTGTATGGGGTGGACAGGTGTCTTTATGCAGCCAACGACCTCAAACAGGTGCATCTAAATGTAGGATAATAAATGGAGTGGAGGTGGACATTTTAAAGGCAGACTAACAGGTCTTTGAGGGTCAGAATTCTAGCTGATAGACAGGTGTTCAAATACTTATTTGCAGCTGTATCATACAAATAAATAGTTAAAAAATCATACATTGTGATTTCTGGATTTTTTTTTTTAGATTATGTCTCTCACAGTGGACATGCACCTACGATGACAATTTCAGACCCCTCCATGATTTCTAAGTGGGAGAACTTGCAAAATAGCAGGGTGTTCAAATACTTATTTTCCTCACTGTATGTCTGATTTGCTTTAGGAATGATAATATCAAACTAACTTTACCAGTTAGCCACACCAAAAATGGGGTTAATCATGAAGACATTTATATGTATCAAAGTTAGCAAATGTTGTTGCTATAAAGCACAAACCAATCGAAAAAGTAAATATAAGAGTGCCGCTGGTGAACAGCTGTTATTTTTAGTCCATGGTTGTACACCGCAGTAAGCTGTGGTTTATATGTAATTATTGGTGGAATAAGTATCTTTGGTGTGAGTTGGTGTCACTGGCCCTTTCAGTCTCTTATTCCACTCAAAAGTCCAATAAAGTCCATGATTCATAAAATGTAGAATATCAGTACAGTTACTTTTACATGATACATAGGCCTACTAGTTATTTTCTGTTGTCTGCTTATTTCATTTTCCAGGACAACTACGTGATGAAAACATGTTGTGGTGGAGGCCTGGTGTTGTGAAGCATGGATTCGCTTCATTTAAAGACTCAACATTAAAAGAGTGAGGTATGTATTCATGGGAAATTCAGAATGAATCCTCCAGGGCTCGGAACAACTGGATTCACATTGCAAAATGCTAAACATTTGCAAACTGCTATCCAACACTTATCTAGAGGCCTTTAATAGCAATATTCCTAACACATTTTGAAGACTATCTGACGCTAATAAATATTATCATATTAATCTAAGCTCTGAATGATCAGTTTGTGTCCTTTTGTCTCCTCAGATATTGCTTTGATTCTTGATTGTGTACTTTACGTTAAAAACTTAAAATGTGCTTCGTCTGTATTTTTACAGTGGGAGAATCCTGCCATCTGTGGCCACATTCAAGCTCTTCTGTGATTGTCTAAAGGACTTTGGACAACAGAGGAATGATTCTGATGAGCGCTCTTCTAAAGATCATCAATAAAAAGCCTCAGATTACAGGTAATACAGTGGGGGGGGAAAGTATTTGGCCAAAATCCAATAGAAAGTCTATGGGGAAATGACTAAATACTTTTTTTCCCCACTGTATGTATTTTTTTGTTTATCACCGTCTTATAATCAAGTCATGCATTTAGATGTATAGGAATTTATTGAGTTGGCATAAATGAATTTCAGAGAAGTAAGATTTTTTATTTTTTTCCCATCAAATTGTAACTTGGGCCTAGAAAAACAAATGTGTCTGTGGCATCTGACCGTAGCCCTTTCTGAAACTGCTTCCTCCTTCCTTTTGCTTCACACTTCCACTAATTCCTCAGAGAAGACTCCTATAGAAGGTCCTTCAGTAGAGACTTGGAGCTGTGGCTTTCAGACTCTCCCGCATCCCACAGAACAGACACGTCCCTTTACAGTGAAAGCACTGCCCACTAATGTTACAAGAATCACATGTTTGACTGATAATACTTTGAACTGAACATTAATTTGCACTTAGAGTTTCTGATTCAGATTTCTCACATTTAGATTATATTTTAGCTTCTTCAAACCTGCCAATGAAATATTAGGTCTAATTTCTGCTTCATTGTTCATTATCAAATACAGTATCTATATGGCTGTAAAAAATGACTTTTCTAAATAAACATGGAACTGAAATAGTTTGGTGCATGTTGCGCATAGGGCTGCTCTCTGGTGTAACACACACCTGTGAGTCTGCATTGATGCTTATAAGCCACTTCCGCTGCTGTGGGGTCTGTTTAGGACAGACCTTTGCTTCAAGGGAACGCGCATTTCGAGTGTTAGTGCATAGGAAAAGGGAGGACGACGCGGTTTTAGAAAAGGCACGACTAACCCCTCTGCCACAGTTCCACAATCATCCATTATCATCCCAGATACTAGACTTTATTTTTTAACTAATAATCTACTCATATGGGCCCCAAAACTGTACATACAACGTAATAAAAAAAACTAATTGGAATATGAAGTTTTTACCGCCAGCATACAATGAACTAGTTGTAAATTCAACTTAACAGTATTTTTTAATTTCAAGTCTGACTGGCTGACGTCAAGGATTCAAGCTGATTTTCCTCCGATCACCGTCTAATCTGAGAAATAATAGTGAACTTGTGTATCTGAAACACTTTGAACAAGGACTGTAGTTCAGGAGTTACACTTTACATCAGAAAGAGTCTTTACAGGACCCCAACTACAAGAACTTTTCAGCCTCCTTGCCTGGATAGAGGGTGCTTTAGAACAGTGCTTCCCAACCTGGGGGGTGGGCCTTCTCACCGTGAGCTCCTGGGACGGCAGGTGGGGCCCAGAGCTTTGTCAGGTCATAAACATCATAAACAAAGGAAATGGTTAAAAATCACGACGGCGAACTGAGTGCAGGTGCTTAAAGCAATCTAATTTCAGAAAATGTGTTAAAAATTCATATCGGTAAATATTTTCATGTTTTTATTTTAATTTTATTTTTGGTCTGAGGGGGCACAGCCTGACTACAGCATGCGCAGGAGGGGCTTCAAGAAAAAAGGTTGGGAACCACTGCATTAGAAGGACTTATATTGAATGAATTCCAAGATCTAACAGGCAAGACTGAAGTCAAGCTTTCGTCCATATGCCAAGATACACTTGATCTGCTTCTGATGCTTACAAACCCCAAAATCACAAAACATAAAAATGTTTGAAATTTATCTGGAGCAATTTGTTATTTATGTTCATAAAATCTTATCTGAAAATGTTATATGTGGAAATAGTAGGTCCCATAGTGTGCTTGTTTCAATAGGACACATATTTAAAAAAAAAGGCATATTTTCAAAAGGCATATTTCTTAAAGGGGCTGTGTGGAGTTTAGCAGTTTTGTGCTCGCAATTGCCCCCTCAGGCCAAATGCGTAACTGCAGCCTCGATGATAAGCTCGTGCATGAGGCGCTCAGGCTTTACGAGCACCAGAAATAACAGTCCCGTCCTGGTCAATTTACAGATTTGCAGGCATGACTTAAACTGAGGTAAGAAACGTTACTGTTTTGTAAGATATTTAGACCAAATCAATTTGAGTGAATGTTTTCCAAGATAAAATACTTGAGCAAATGCAGCAAAGTGAATCGAGTGAAGAAGCCAAGCAATACATATAAACGAATAATTGACGTTTGAAGGAGGAAAAAATACTTGTATACTTTGTATGCATTAACATAGGCCTAATTGAAATAATAAAATAATTCCACTGGTAGAAATGCTTCTAGGAAAAGCCAAAATCGTCTCTTCAATTCCCTGGGCCCAAAGTTAGCGTAGCTAACTCGTAAACTATATTGTAAACGGCACATGTCCACTTTTTGTAGTCGTTTCACTACTTATAAATCCGTGAACAGTCGTGCTTATTTTGCGGCCAAGAAAAGCTAACATTAGCAACATTATTTTTGCCATTGTAAATACAGCACCATTACCACTGTTACTACTCAAATGTTTTGTAGGTACAGCACAATTACTGTTATTACTGACACTACTAGTCTGCTACTAATACTACACAACTTCTCTGTAGGTATAAAACTATTAGATCAACTATTTTGGTAACTTCCAAATATGATTATTTTATGGCTTGTTTCAGTGAAGTTTGTACAACATGCACAGACAGTCGGACACCGTTGTTTTGAAAGCATCAACAACACTTTTCCCCCACGTATTTAGTAATAATTTCTTACCTTTCAAGCAAAAATAAGCTGCGGGTCTTTTGAGAGATTCTCTCAACATTTTCCGATGTTTACTCTGGTTCTTTGCCTACGCCGATCAGACTCGACTTTCGCCTTTTTTGTCAAACTCGAATAAACTCTTCGTTTCTTTTCGTTATTTGGGGTCTGGGCTGGAGTTTCGATGGTGCTTGAAGCCGGTCTCCTCTTATTCTCCGCTAAATCCATCCCTCCGAAGTTACCACTCGCGCTGCAGCGTCAGTATAGAGGAGATACAGCTAACGCTACAGCTGAGCGTGAACGCGCATTACGCATTACGCTGTTTGCTTGTTCGACCCGAGCATAAACTATTTAAGTGACTTTACAGGCATATAGAGGCAATCGCGGTGAAAAGGCCAGGGCTCATTCTACTCACCAGGGCATTGCTGGAGCATGTATGAGAAAGAAATTTTAAATTTGTATACATTTATTTGTGGTTAAACTTATGTATAGTCCCTTTAAAAGCTAGCACTCCTGTCGACCTTCTTTTTTCCACATATTGAATATTTTTAGTATTGTCTTTATTACTGTAAAATTATAAGTCTGTGGCCTTTACAACACTTTTCCCCCACGTATTTAGTAATAATTTGATTTAGTATTTAGTAATAATTTTAACGTCAGTGGTGCGATGGTGGCGCAGATGGTAGTCTCATGATCGGAAGGTCGGGAGTTCGAATCCCGCCTCCTGAAGGTGCACACTGTCGTTGTGTCCTTGGGCAAGACACTTCACCCACCTCGCCTCCAGTGTCTGTGTACATTGGTGTATGAATGGGTGAGTGGATCCTTGCTGTAAAGCGCTTTGAGTGCCTAACGTAGGTGGAAAAGCGCTATATAAGTTGAGACCATTTACCATTTACACTTTTTGAAATAATTGTCAAAATGCCAGTAGAGGCTAAAATGTCAATTTTTTCACAAACTTCCTCACTTTAGGAGCCAATTTCTCAATAACTGCAGGGAGTCTGCGTGTGCAACTTTTTGTGGAAGACGTTTAACTATTTTACTTGATAAAAATCAAAATCAAAAGTATTTCCTATTTCCTGGAACAAAATTTCTAAGCACTTTCTGAGAGCTAGCCGATGGCCTATGAGTCACACCTGAAGTAGTGAAATAGGCTAATAATGCTATTAGCCAATATTGGTTGTTTGCATTTTAGTTTGAGAAATACTGTTACAGAATCACTGATATAACATTATTTAATGCATTTAAGCAAAAAAATCTGGATCGGTGCATCACTAATTTAATAACAAATACCATTAGTTTGTCCTCCTCGCTAGCATATGGGGTGGATTCTATAGGGGTTTGGAACGTGACGTCACGAACACTGTACGTACTGTACATTTAAACGTTGTTGCCTCTCCAAGTCATTATTGGACTGAGGATTTATAGTAAGCAATAATGCAAATTTGATTAGTGGGATTATATTTCTCCAGTGAGTAAATGTCAGTTTTGGAGAAAAAAGCAATGAAAGTACTTTTTTGGTTGTTAGGCCCGAGCGCCATCAGGGCTGGCGAAGGGGCTCTTGTAATCGTATAGAGTGCGCGGAGCGAAGCAGAGCGCACTCCCCCAAAGTGCGAACAAAACGCACAAAACGAGCGCGAAGCGCTCCCCTCCTCTCAAACACTCACTAACACACTCCTCTTGTCATGCACGTCCCATGCACATACATATATAATGCAAAAATCAACATTGTAATTGTACAGAGCCCATAAAAGTCAATGGGCGACTGAGAGCTGACGCACTTCGTGCCCGTCAGTGACCCAGGACCTCTACCATGAGGTAGGAATGCGCGAGCACTTTCCGAAAATATATAGTTTATGGTACCCGCATAAGCGGGAACATTGTTTTCGTATGGGAATATTCTTTCTTTCTTTCTTTCTTTCTTTCTTTCTTTCTTTCGCACCATCGCAATTTTCACCCAGTGAACATTGACGAAAAGTCACAGATTTCAAAATTCAAACCCGATCCGACGCAACTTTTGACTATTTCCAAATTTTGAATTTCAAAATAGTGGCGCGATGAAGTTTGTCGTAGAATCATAAAAATCGGTACAGACGTGCATCATGACAAGTTGAGCAAAAAATATTATTACGGCAACGCCGTCCGCCATATCGGGTGTCGGCCATTTTGGATGACAGCCGGGAATCCGCCTTTATTTTTCACTTCGTACAAAATCTATCTCCTCCTAGAGCGTTTATCGGAACGACCTAATTTTGGGTGGAAAATAATCTTGAGAAGTAGAACTTTAAAAGTTATCCAAATTACTTTTCTAAGTTTTACGGTTTTTATGCGGCAAAGCCGCAAACTGTACGAAGTATTTTGAGATTTTTCGCAAACAAAAAATGCACATATGGAGCCCGATTTCGCTCATTTTGTTATCAGTTGTTAAAGTCACAGTCCTAAACACTTTCATCTGGCAAAATTCAAATTGGGCGCGATAGCGCCCCCTATAGGAATTATATGGAGAGTACAAATTTTAGTTTTACGAACATTTAAATAATTTGGCACAAAATTCTATTTGGTCGTTCCGATCAGAAAAGTCAATTACACCCATGCCATATTTTTCATGGTGTTGCCGTAGCGATGAATAAAATGGGACGTTCTGTCCCATTTTGGTTGCATCATCATTGTAGTGTGCTATTGACTTGTACTATGTGATAATACCCCCTCTTTAAGGTTAGGGCTAAGGTAAGGTTAGGGTTAGTTTGTAAACTCCACTATCCTTAAGGTTAGGGCTAAGGTAAGGTTAGGGTTAGCGTATAAACTCCACTATCCTTAAGGTTAGGGCTAAGGTAAGGTTAGGGTTAGCTTGTAACTCCACTATCCTTAAGGTTAGGGCTAAGGTAAGGTTAGGATTAGCTTGTAACTCCACTATCCTTATGCTGTGTTCACACCAAACGCCTCCAAAGCGTCAGGTTTACATTGAAAATACATGGGGGACGCGCCTCCGGGAGCGTCGAGAGGCCCCGCGGCGCGTGACGCGCCTCCTGTGCAGCACGTTTTGAAGATTTTCGCGCCTCGGACGCGGCCGACGCTAGAGTTGGGATTGTTGAACTTTTTCGAGAAATTCGCGAGCGTCGACCAATCAGGAGCTTTCTCCAACAGTGACGTACGCTGTAGCTAAGCCACCGTCGGTCTGGGGCAGATCCTCTGCCGGCCCGCAGATGTAAACAAGTCATGGAGGATTATCCTGTTGTGAACCGGAGCTACAGCAGCTCTGGGACTTTTACAAAGACACACATCAGTGTTTCATTTACCTAAACACCCAGGATTAAAAGCGGCAACAAGAAAACTTATTTGAGTGGCTGGATCTGCGCTGGGAATGTGTTTGGGACTTGATGATGCACAGAGCATTCCCAAAGCTGCTACAAGCCAATCGATGTGAAAACGAGAAATATGCACGAATAAAGCCTATTAAGCCCCATCTACATAAAGCAACAGTGTAACAATGATCACACACTGATTCAGGCTTGTTGATTTTTAAGTTTATTGCTCATATTTTATCTACAACGGTCCGTAGTTCTCTCCCCGAGTTAGCTGCGCATAGAAATAAATTATTTCTATGCTAGCCGCTTAGCAGCAAACAGATAGCTCGCATTGACCCCCTTGAAAACAAGTATTATGCACTAATCACGTCAATAAAGCCCTTAACTACACAGAACAGCCTTTATGATGGTCACACACTGAGATGGGCTTGACGCATTTGTGGTTTATTGCACACACTTTTTTTTTTTTTATCAACAATGAGCTGTATGCGGTCGCAAAAAGTTAACCGGGCTAACCTAGCTTATAGCCACTTGCCACCAATGTCCCTTCAACCGTATGAGCTGGATATGAGCTTAAATACTGGGGAGATCCTGCGTAGACCATGGGGGAATAGTTAAAGATCCATAAGACATGGCAGGAGCAAAGAGGGAGACTACAGTAGTTAGCCTCCGAACAACTGTAGTTTTCAGGCACGAGCTGTTTCCAAGACGAACAGACTCTGAGTTGACGCGCGGCCAGGACGTCTTGACGCTCTGTGACATTTGTGACAAGCGTCTGACTTCAGTAAGCACAAGCGTCCAACTACGGACTTGAGGCGCGTCTTTGACGCCCAGGAGGCGTTCGGTCTGAACACGGCATTAAGGTTAGGGCTAAGGTAAGGTTAGGGTTAGCTTGTAAACTCCACTATCCTTAAAGGGGGCGGTATTATGTAAAATCGACTTTTTCAAGCTTTATATCATGTTATTATGTCATTCCCTCATTAAACACATGCCTGGAGTGTTGCCTTGGCTCATTCACATATTTTTGAGTAATCAGTAAAAACTTAGACGGCAGCCATTTTAGGTGTAGCTATGCCTCAGTCCTCCTAGGAACGCCCCCACCTCCTGGAGACGCCTCTGGACCTTTCGTCACCAGCCAAGCCACCAACCACTGCTCCTCAGCTCAGCAGAGCCCCCTGATTTGAAAAAAAGCATAATACCCCCTCTTTAAGGTTAGGGCTAAGGTAAGGTTAGGGTTAGCTTGTAAACTCCACTATCCTTAAGGTTAGGGCTAAGGTAAGGTTAGGGTTAGCTTGTAAACTCCACTATCCTTAAGGTTAGGGCTAAGGTAAGGTTAGGGTTAGTTTGTAACTCCACTATCCTTAAAGTGCATGACACATTAGACTACATTTTCACAAATACGTAGTTAACACAATTACATTCAAGATTAATGTCAAAATGTTCCCTAAATCTGGCAAAAAAATACCTTTTTATTTTGGAAAAGAAAAACACTTGCGCATTAGCCATGGAGTACCGGAAGTGACGTAGAACGAAACTGAAAATTGTTAACGGCCGCTGAAAGCCACTGAAGTCAATGGGATAATTTGTCCAAATAAACTGCAAACTGTTTCTCTCACACAAACATTTAGCGAACCACAACTATATCACTGTGAACCTGGGACAAAATGTGACAGGCTAAGGACCAACGATAAGAACAAATGTTGAGCTCTGACATATAAAAAGGTCTTGATGCAATGAATGGAGATCAGCGCTGATAACGCAAAGAAGCTAGCAGGCTAAAGCTAACTAGCCCGCCGGCTGCTAGTATATTAATTCAGGATTAGTTTGCTTACAAAACACAACTTTTATGTTGTGCCTTACATTAACTGGAGAGCAATTCGCTCACGATAGAGATGTAAAATGACTGTCGCTGATGATAAACTTGGCCTCTACAATGTAGCACACAGTAGCCAAAGCTAACACCAGGAGACGACATCTTCACGGCTTACAAACTCAGCACAAAGGCTCACAAACACAAACCGATCCATCAGATCAAGTCTGCAGAATGAAATCACACGTGGATCTGCACCGTGACCCTGCCTTAAACTGCAGGATTTGACTCTGCAAATAAAAACACCGTTAGCATCCGGCCACACACACGTCTGTAGCCTGATATTGACAAACATCGGTCGTAGCCACAATTCTCTCTTTGAACCATCGCACACTGGAGACAGAGCAGCTCACGATTTTACAAACCCCACTTGTGTCAAGTGACATCTAAACATCTTAGACAAAAGTAAATCGCACAGTGAACACCAGCCCTAAGAAGCTAAGAAGCTAACCACCACAAAGCAGCAGTATCTTATAGCCAACTGTTGATTCACTAAACACGCAGAAAAACAAAAAGTTACAGTACTCACCAAACGCAGACCTCGCTCTTCCATTGTGTGAAAGCCTTCAATAGTCCTCAAAGTATCCCATAAATAATGTCCAAGTTTTGGAAAACATCGGCTCCTTAGCCACTGGGTAGGCCAGCCACTGCTCCACACGCAGCTAAAATATCCATCCTAGTATGGATATGGAAAAGCGTAATCATCCCGCGGGCAAAATAAAGTCCTTGTGTGCACAGATAAACTCCTGTTATTCTGCTGTTCCTCAAAATGCTGATGCACGTGTGTCCTGTCAGCATGGTGGATGTTTTTGTTTTGATGCAGGTGGCGCAAAGTTAAGGAGGAGCTTATTTCCTGCGTGGAACCAACTTCTTATAAAAATATTAAAAAGGAACTAAATAAGCTGCATTTCTAAATAAGCAAACTTTTAATGAATGCAAAGAATTGTATAAACATTATAAAATAAAACGAGCTACACCTGAGCTGAAGAAAATGTATAAATGCACCAGAAGTGCATTTATACAAATAATGGCTAACTCCACACACACAATAACTTACATTTATTGATGTGAACTACTAATGCAGTTTAATATAAATATAGCTAATCATAAAATCTGATCAAGAATATAAGAAAAAAGACCTACAAAAAAGAGCGCCATCTGCTGTATTTTTATTGCACCTACCTTCTTCTACGTCAGCACTGAAGAGCGTTCTACTGTTGCCAGGGTTCGAATTACAAAGTGGCTTTCGGGGGAGCCCTATTTTACGATCCTCCCTGACTAACTTTAACGCTTTTGGTGCGTGTTCGGGCATTTTAAAACAATAGGTTTACAGTAAACCTATTGTTTACTTAGTAAACCGTTTACTTCAAAACGCAAGCATCAGACGCTGTCAGTTGTCAGTGTGAGGGCAAACAGCTCTGTCCACGGCTCTGAATCAACCACGCTTAGGCCAACATCATGCAAATCATGATAAAAACAGAATATCTTACATAACAATCATAAAAAAATACATCAATAATATATAGGATTAGGGCCAATCCTCACAAACACACAGATCAAGTAAGTAGGCTAATTCCATAGCTCTTACCTTAAATCAGAAGTGACCACAGAGGCCTGGGTTCTTCTGTCTTTGCTTTCCGTCCTGTAACCCAGGATGTTGAGGGTCGGTGACCGGCTTTAATCCAAGATGATACAAAAGGCAGAGGGTCAAATTGCTCCAAAGGGGGTCCATTCAGGTCCACGAAGAGAAGCGAGGAGAGGCTTTGTTCACGCAACTTGTTGCGATACTTGCTGTCAGTAGAATTCACGGCAGAAAATCCCCTCTCACACTCAGCTGAGGTGGGCAAGTAGGTCAGACTTGCTGTTTGAAGTTTGACAAGCATTTTCCCTGGTGCTCTGTTTTGCAATTTAAAGTCCCGGAACTCCTCGACAGCCTCTCGGGCCGGTTCTCCCAGTGTTTTTGCCAATGCTCGAACTTCAGTTTCCCCATATAGGATACGGGCGCTATGTTGCTGTGGCCAAAAGCGTTTATCCAGCGGTTTCAGCATCTGGACAAGGTCCGGTTCGGGCAGTCTCTTCTTTAGGCTGTTGATAATAGACTGGTTGAACTGAAGACGGTTTATCTTCGGCCTGCTCTCTGAAAGCTCAACATCTTTGAACAGGCCTGTCGATATGCGCTGTTCGGCTTTTCGTGTGGATTTTCCTCCGCTTGCTTTCATGGCTGTCAATACGTCAATGGTCTGCTGAATGTGGCAACTTGCATCAACTAAAGATGTTTGTTTGCGTTGCAGTTTTAGCGACAGATTTTGTAGTTCTCGCAGGACATCCTTCATACATGCCAAATCAGCCACAAAACCTGTGCTTGAAAGGAGTTTGTGCAGGCCCCCTGAATTTCTGCCTCTCTGTGTCGCAGCGAGATGTGTCTTCCATGGCTGTTCTGAATTGGTGCGCCAGTGCCGGATAATCGTTCCAAACTGCCTTCACAGTGCGAAAACTACTAGCCACCCAACGAATTGTAAAGATTTGACCTATTTTTATGATTTGCATGTTCAAACCTGTAGCTGCCTCCTGGAGCAAACGGGCGTTTTTTGATAACTGGTTATAGAGCGCATAAAGTTTTGAGATAAAAAACTCAAATTGGTTACATCCAGCTACTTCCTTAAGTGAGTCTTTGACAGCTAACTCAAGTCGGTGAGCTAGACAGTGTATAGACTGAACTTTGGGGAAATCTTGTTTGAGTTTAGTGACGAGTCCGCCAACTCTGCCCGTCAGTACCGCTGCTCCATCCGTTGCAATGCAGATGAGATTTTTTCCCAGAAACTCATCATCCAGTCCCGCTTGTCTCAAGCTTTCCCTCAAACTTTTGTATATCGATTCGGCATCCGTGCCTTCTGAAAGCTCAACGATATCTAAAAAAACATTGTCCACTTCCCCTGTTCCTGTCATGTCACACCGCACATAAATGATCATATAAGACAGGCCATGAACTGTGCTCTCATCTAATGTGATACTGATTCGTGATCCCAGTTCTTTTACTTTTGAAACAAATTTAGCTCTCATTTCACTGGCGATATGTCCGATTATTTCAGCACAAGCATGGTCCGATTTGTGCACATTTCGTTCACGTTTGCACCATTAAGTTTTTGAAGGGACATTACAGCAGGGAGCTTTCTGTAGGCCATTTTTTCCTTGGCCACCATATAAGCAGATCTGAAAGACGTAGCTGTTTCTTGCATTAAATGAGCATTTACTTCAAGCACCTTGTTTGGGAGCACATCCTTTTCCTTCATCTCCGAAATCTCAACCGCTCTTTTGTGTGCCAAACTGTCTCGATGCTTGTAAATCTTTTTCCGCAGGTTATTCTGTGACTCGCTGCTGACCTCTCCATTCATCCATTCCTCTGACAGATGTACTCCCGTTGCTCTTTCGGCGAGCAACAGGTTTTTTGCCTCCATGCATACTGTACATCCTAACTTCTGATTTTTGGAGTAGAGCCATGTATTCCTGGTTCTCCACTCACTCCATTGCTTTGTTGTCCAGTTGAAAGGTGCTGCATGATCGCCTGGTCCGCTGCAGGCCACAGCGGTGGTTTCTGGCGCCCAAGTCTCGCTATTCTCGGTGGTGGTGCTGTCACTAGCAGCAGCAACTTTTAGCGGCGGCGGTAACACCGGCAAGCTAGTTGTAGCTGGTGCGCTGTCATCACTCCTCTTTGTTTGTTTTGTAAATCCAAATTGACCGAGGTTTGGCTGCTTTCTTTTTGACATTCTTACTAGTATCCACAGTGTTCCAAAAAATGAATAAAGTATGTTGAAGTTAAGCTAACATTCAAATACCAACTCAGTGCAAAGTTCAAGTGTTGACGTAAAAAACAGATGTTTGGAAATAGTAATGTAATGAGCGAATAAACACACAGCATTGACACATTTTTTATATCATCATTTATTTCAGGAACCTTAATGTACAGAAAATCAAAATCTATATGCGACACAAAAAATGGACAGTGTTTTAGAGCTCCCCCTAAAAGTCTCAAAGTAGGCTTTCAGGGGAGCCCAGGTCCTTTTCAGGGGAGCCGAGCTCCCTTAGCTCCCCCGTAATTCGAACCCTGACTGTTGCTAAGGAGTTGCTAAGGACGTTTCCCTGTTATATTAACCACAGTTTTGACTTTTTAATCATATTTTCTCCACAAGCTGATATTTTATGGGTGTAAAACTGTGATATTTTCCTCAACACAGGTATTATTCCACCAAATCAAGAAGAATTATAAAACTTGATAACCTGTCATATGCACTTTAAGGTTAGAGCTAAGGTAAGGTTAGGTTAGCTTGTGTCTCCACTATCCTTAAGGTTAGGGTAAGTAAGTTGGTTAGCTGTAACTCCACTATCCGTAAGGTTAGGGCTAAAGTAAGGTTAGGGTTAGCTTGTAAACTCCACTATCCTTAAGGTTAGGCTAAAGTAAGGTTAGGTTAGCTTGTAAACTCCACTATCCTTAAGGTTAGGGCTAAGGTAAGGTTAGGATTAGCTTGTAAACTCCACTATCCTTAGGTTAGGGCTAAGGTAAGGTTAGGTTAGCTTGTAAACTCTACTATCCTTAAGGTTAGGGCTAAGGTAAGGTTAGGGTTAGCTTGTAAACTCCACTATCCTTAAGGTTAGGGCTAAGGTAAGGTTAGGGTTAGCTTGTAACTCACTATCCTTAAGGTTAGGGCTAAGGTAAGGTTAGGGTTAGCTTGTAACTCCACTATCCTTAAGGTTAGGGCTAAGGTAAGGTTAGGGTTAGCTTGTAACTCCACTATCCTTAAGGTTAGGGCTAAGGTAAGGTTAGGGTTAGCTTGTAAACTCCACTATCCTTAAGGTTAGGGCTAAGGTAAGGTTAGGGTTAGCTTGTAAACTCTACTATCCTTAAGGTTAGGGCTAAGGTAAGGTTAGGGTTAGCTTGTAACTCTACTATCCTTAAGGTTAGGGCTAAGGTAGGTTAGGGTTAGCTTGTAAACTCTACTATCCTTAAGGTTAGGGCTAAGGTAAGGCTGTAAACTCCACTATCCTTAAGGTTAGGGCTAAGGTAAGGTTGGTTAGCTTGTAAACCCACTATCTTAGGTTAGGGCTAAGGTAAGGTTAGGGTTCGTAAACTAACGAACTAACGTGTGTCGGAATGGCGGGACGTTGCACAAAAGATAAAACTCTCTCCACTCCGACAAAGGGGGGAAAAAATGCTGGGACTGAGTGCTGGGATGTTTGATAAAAAATGGAAACACCCCCACTCCGACAATTAGACCTCAATGTCGGAGTGGGGTGTTGGAATGGCGGGGTGTAACCAACTGAAGAAACCTTGCCAAAGTTGGGGAGGGAATATTAGTGTATATACCTCACACTGGCCCTCATTTATCAACATTGCGTAAAAAATGGTGTATGCGTAGTGTATTTGCGATATACGCCAGAGGGCGCGTGACATTTATGAACCTGTGCTTTCCGCTCAGATCTTATCGTACGCAAGCGCTGCTGATAGTAAATGCCATGGAGAAATCCTAGCGTCATTTGAATGAAACGCCCAAAAATATTCATGTATGAGGAGGCCGCACGCACGGGTTTACGGCACGCACGCACGAAACACGGCAAAAAGAACATTTCTCCAACCAGGAAATGATAAATAGTTTTTGCGCATGAGGAAGATTAATAAATCTTGTCAATAACCCACGTTAACCTTATAGCCAATCCAAGATCACATTTACTAAATAAAAAAGAGGGAAAAAGAAATAGGCTAATAATAAAAAGTGACCTTTATTAAATAAACTGTAGGCCTAAATAGCCTATATAAAAGGGTATAAAATTAGACCACATTAAAAAAAAAAAAAGCGTGGATATAACGCTGCAGTCAGAGCAGACTCTGGACCATGATCTGAACCAGGGAAAAGCAGCTGCTCCGACTCAGGGCAGGACTATGCGTCTTTCGGCCTGAGCAGAGCTTTCCTCGGCAGGTCTAAACGCAGAATGGAAAACGCAGAATGAAAAACGCAGAATGGAAAACGCAGAATGGAAAACGCAGAATTAAAAACGCAGAATGAAAAACGCAGAATGAAAAACGCAGAATGAAAAACGCAGAATGGAAAACGCAGAATGGAAAACGCAGAATTAAAACGCAGAATGAAAAACGCAGAATGGAAAACGCAGAATTAAAAACGCAGAAAACTATAGAGGTGCAATAGGGGTGTAATAGTGTCCTAGGAGTGTAATAGCGGTGCAATAGTGTAATAGGGGTGTAATAGTGTAATAGGTGTGTAATAGTGTAATAAGGGTGTAACAATGTAGTAGGGTGTAATAGTGTAATAAGGGTGTAATAGCAGTGCAATAGTGTAATAAGGGTGTAATAGCAGTGCAATAGTGTAATAAGGCTGTAATAGTGTAATAGTGGTGCAATAGTGTAATAAGGGAGTAATAATGTAATAAGGGTGTAATAGTGTAATAAGGTGTATTCGCAGTGCAATAGTGTAATAAGGGTGTAATAGTGTAATAAGGGTGTAATAAGGGTGTGAAACAATGTAATAAGGGTGTAATAGTGTAATAAGGGTGTAATAGCAGTGCAATAGTGTAATAAGGGTTAATAGCAGTGCAATAGTGTAATAGGGAGTAATAATGTAATAAGGCTGTAAAGTGTAATAAGGGTGTATTCACAGTGCAATAGTGTAATAAGGCTGTAATAGCGGTGCAATAGTGGAATAAGGGTGTAATAGTGTAATAGGGGTGTAATAGTGTAATAAGGGTGTAATAGTGTAATAGGGTGTAATAGGGGTGTAATAAGGGTGTAATAAGGGTGTAACAATGTAATAAGGGTGTAATAGCAGTGCAATAGTGTAATAAGGGAGTAATAATGTAATAAGGCTGTAATAGTGTAATAAGGGTGTAATGGGGCTTAATATTGTAATAAGGCTGTAATAGTGTAATAAGGGTGTAATGGGGCTTAATATTGTAATAAGGCTGTAATAGTGTAATAAGGGTGTAATAGGGGTGTAAAATGTAATAAGTGTGTAATAGCAGTGCAATAGTGTAATAAGGGAGTGATAGTATAATGGGGTGTAATAGTGTAATAAGGGTGTAATAGCAGTGCAATAGTGTAATAAAGGAGTAATAGTGTAATAGGGGTGTAATAGTGTAATAAGGGTGTAATAGCGGTGATTTGAAACAGAGTAATGCTATATGGGCTGTAATGATGATGGTGAATAACAGTAATACCAACATGACAATAAAATAGGTATAGCAAACACAATTATACACTTGTTATAAAGTGTAACATACTGTGAATGTTGACTCAATGTAATGCATTGTTGCACATGTTAATATGGAACAAACTTAATTGTTAATTGTTTTGTAAGATAATAAGAACTAAACAGTGTTATTGTTGCAACCACATTATTATTTAAGTTTATGAACAGGGGTGGGAGTCAATAAGCTTTTCTTCCACTCCTTTTCGAGCTAGAATGTTATTTATTTATTATTATTATTTTTAATATCATTTCTGGCTTTTGTGCCTGTGTTGTGCAGCTCGAAATAAAAATAAATCAATAAATCAATCTATATATATACAGTATACATATAAGTATATGTATATACGTGTGTGTGTGTAGATGTGACCAGGTGGTTAAACGTTGTTGTTGTTTTCGGGTCTTTTACTGCTATGAGTTTCAAAGTTCTTACCCGCCGATGAACGCACCGTCACTCTCCGTCCACACCCTCTGATTGCGTGATTACAGAAAGGTGTGCACCCCAGTGAGTTAGTGTTGGGGCTGGTATGCGGTCGTGCGGGCGCCTACTCGTGAGCAATCTCTCCACCTTGTGTTCTTTTAAAAAGTACAATAATTGGTCTGACTTATTAAATTTGAACTGTATGGCTAGGGTTTTGTAAGGAGTTTGCTGGGCTCATGCTGCTCCTCGGAGGTGCTCTGAGCCCCCCTGTTGTGCTCCGTTCTGTCTGCCTAAGGCTCTGTACACTGAGTTGTACATGAAATGTGCATATAATAAACTTGCCTTGCCTGTTACACTATTACACCATTATTACACTATTACACCCCTATTACACTATTACTCCCTTATTACACTGTTGCACGCTATTACACCCTTATTACACCCTTATTACATTATACACCCCTATTACACCATTATTACACCCTTATTACATTACTACACCCTATACACCAATATTACACTATTACAGCCTTATTACAATATTACGCCCCATTACACCCTTATTACACTATTACATCTTATTACATTATTACTCCCTTATTACACTCCATTACACTATTACTCCCTTATTACACTATTGCACTGCTATTACACTATTACTCCATATTACACTATTGCACTGCTATTACACCTTATTACACACTTATTACACTATTACTTCCCTATTACATCCTTATTACAACCCTTATTACTCGATTACTTCCCTATTAACCCTTATTACACTATTACACCCTTATTACACTATTACTTCCCTTACACCCTATTACCAGATGCACCCTTATTAACACTATTAACACCCTTATTACTCTATTACTTCCCTATTACACCCTTATTTACACTATTACACCCTTATACACTATTTACTTCCCTATTAACCCTTATTACACTATTACACCCTTTCTCTATTACTTTCCTATTACACCCTATTACACTATTGCACCCCTTATTACACTATACACCCTTATTACTCTATTACTTCCCTATTACACCCTTATTACACTCATACTTCCTATTACACCCTTATTACACTATTACACCCATTACACTATTACACCCTATTACTCTATTACTTCCCTATTACACCCTTAATTACACTATACACCTTATTACACTATTACTTTCCCTATTACATCCTTATTACTATACCCTTATTACTCTATTAAATTACCTATTACTTCCCGTATTACACCTTATTCCCTATTACCTTACACTTATTACCTATTCCCTATTACAACACTTATTAACTATTACACCCTTATTACACTTTACCTATTACACTTATTACAGCTATTACCCTTATTACCTATTACTTATTACACCCATTCATTACACTTTACCCTATTACTTACCCTATACACTTATTACACTATTACACCCTATATTACACTATTATTCCCTATTACACTTATTACACTATTACACCTTATTACTCTATTACTTCCTATTACACCTTATTACACTATTACACCCTTATTACACTATTACTTCCCTTATTACCTATTACTTCACTATTACACCCTTATTACACTATTCTTTTCCTATTACACCCTTATTACTCATTACTTCCTTACCCCTTATTACACTATTACACCTTTTACTCTATTACTTCCTATTACACCTTATTACACTATTACACCCTTATTACATTACTTCCTATTACACCCTTATTACACTATTACACCTTATTACTCTATTACTTCCTATTTTATTACACCTTATTACACTATTACACCTTATTACCTATTACTTCCCTATTACACCCTTATTACCACTATTACACCTTATCACTTACACCTTATTATCTATTACTTCCCTATTACACCTTATTACACTATTACACCTTATTACACTATTACTTCCCTATTACACCCTTATTACACTAACTATACCTTATTACACTATTACTTTCTTTACACCCTTATTACACTATTACACCCTTATTACTCTATTACTTCCCTATTACACCTTATACACTATTACACCTTATTACACTATTATTCCTATTACCCCTTATTACACTATTAACCCTTATTACTTTTACTTCCCTATTACACCCTTATTACACTATTACACCTTATTACACTATTACTTCCCTATTACACCCTTATTACACTATTACACCCTTATTACTCTATTACTTCCCTATTACACCTTACTATACACTATTACACCCTTATTACTCTATTACTTCCCTATTACACCTTATTACACTATTACACCCTTATTACTTATTATTCCTATTACATTATTACACTATTACACCCTTATTACTCTATATTCCCTATTACACCCTTATTACACTATTACACCTTATTACACTATTACTTCCCTTATTAACTATTACACCCTTATTACTCTTTACTTCCTATTACACCTTTTACACTATTACACCCTTATTACTCTATTACTTCCTATTACACCCTTATTACACTATTACACCCTTATTACACTATTACTTCCTATTACACCTTATTACACTATTACACCCTTATTACTCTATTACTTCCCTATTACAGCCTTATTACACTATTACACCTTATTACTCTATTACTTCCCTATTACACCCTTATTACACTATTACACCCTTATTACTCTATTACTTCCCTATTACACCTTATTACACTATTACACCCTTTTACACTATTACCCTATTACACTATTACTTCCCTATTACACCTATTACACTATTACACCTTATTACTCTTTACTTCCCTATTACGCTTATTACACTATTACACCCTTATTACTCTATTACTTCCCTATTACACCTTATTACACTATACACCTATTACTATTACTCCCTATTACAGCCTTATTACACTATTACACCCTTATTACTCTATTACTTCCCTATTACACCCTTATTACACTATACACTATTACACTATTACATTCCTTCCTTATTACACTATTACTTCCCTATTACACCTTATTACACTATTACACCGTTATTACACTTTACTTCCCTATTACACCTTATTACACTATTACACCTTATTACACTATTACTTCCCTATTACACCACTTATTACACTATTACACCCTTATTACCTATTACTTCCCTATTACACCTATTACACTATTACCCCTTATTACTCTATTACTTCCCTATTCACCTTATTACACTATTACACCCATTATATCTATTACTCCTATTACTTTACTCCTATTACACCTTATTACACTATTACACCCTTATTACCTATTACACCTTTACTCTATTACTTCCCTATTACACCTTATTACACTATTACACCCTTATTACTCTATTACTTCCTTTACCCTTATTACACTATTACACCTTATTACACTATTACCCCTATTACACCGTTATTACACTATTACTTCCCTATTACAGCCTTATTACACTATTACACCCTTATTACTCTATTACTTCCCTATTACACCCTTATTACACTTATTACACCTATTACTTATTCCCTATACTTTTCCCTATTACAACCCTTATTACACTATTACACCCTTATTACTCTATTACTTCCCTATTACACCCTTATTACACTATTACACCCTTATTACACTATTACTTCCCTATTACACGCCTTATACACTATTACACCTTATTACACTATTACTTCCCTATTACAGCCTTATAATATTACCCTTATTTCTATTACTTCCCTATTCACCTTATTACACTATTAACCTTATTACTATTACTTCCCTATTACACGCCTTATTACACTATTACACCCTTATTACTCTATTACTTCCCTATTACACCTTATTACACTATTACACCCTTATTACTCTATTACTTCCCTATTACAACCCTTATTACACTAATTACACCTTATTACTCTATTACTTCCCTTAACCCTTATTACCACTATTACACCTTATTACTCTATTACTTCCCTATTACACCCTTATATTACCCTATTACACTATTACACCCTTATTACTCTATTACTTCCCTATTAACCCTTTTATTTACACTATTCACCCTTATTACACTATTACACCCTTATTACATATTACTTATTACACTATTACACCCTTATTACACTATATTCCTCACCCTTATTAACTTATTACACTATTACACCCTTATTACTCTATTACTTCCCTATTACACCCTTATTACACTATTACACCCTTATTACACTATTACTTCCCTATTACACCTTATTACACTATTGCACCCCTTATTACACTATTACTTCCCTATTACACCTTATTACACTATTACACCCTTATTACTCTATTACTTCCCTATTACACCCTTATTACACTATTACACCTTATTACTCTATTACTTCCCTATTACACCCTTATTACACTTATTACACCCTTATTACTCTATTACTTCCCTATTACACCCTTATTACACTATTGCACCCTAATTACACTATTACACCCTTATTACTCTATTACTTCCCTATTACACCCTTATTACACTATTACACCTTATTACTCTATTACTTCCCTATTACACCTTATTACACTATTACCCGTTATTACACTATTACTTCCTATTACAGCCTTATTACACTATTACACCGTTATTACACTATTACTTCCCTATTACACCTTTTACCTATTACACCCTTATTACTCTATTACTTCCTATTACACCTTATTAACTATTACACCGTTATTACACTATTACTTCCCTATTACACCCTTATTACACTATTACACCGTTATTACACTATTACTTCCCTATTACACCCTTATTACACTTTACACCCTTATTACTCTATTACTTCCCTATTACACCGTTATTACACTATTACACCGTTATTACACTATTACTTCCCTATTACACCCTTATTACACTATTACACCGTTATTACACTATTACTTCCCTATTACACCCTTATTACACTATTACACCCTTATTACTCTATTACTTCCCTATTACACCGTTATTACACTATTACACCGTTATTACACTATTACACCTTATTACTCTTTTACTTCCCTATTACAGCCTTATTACACTATTACACCTTATTACTCTATTACTTCCCTATTACACCCTTATTACACTATTACACCCTTATTACACTATTACTTCCCTATTACACCCTTATTACACTATTACACCCTTATTACACTATTACACCCCTATTGCACCTCTATAGTTTTCTCATTCTGCGTTTTTCATTCTGCGTTTTCCATTCTGCGTTTTAGACCTGCCGGAGCTTTCCTCCGGGAGGAAACAGATGCGCGGAGGGCTGACAGCCGACCAGAACCTAACGAACCAGTCCGGACCAAGACAGCCCTACGAGACGTGCTTCGATCATTCCCCTGACGAGAGGAGAGCGCGCGGTCAGCAGACCCTGTGCACGCCGCTCATACCCGGACTTTACGAACCCGTCCGGACCGACGAAAGCTGTGGAGCTGTCGAAGGATTTGTTTAAGGCCCGGGCTACTCGCGAGCACAGAATACGGTCCACAGACTCAACGCTCAAACCAACCAGAACACGGAGCATGGCCTCGTGCAGACCCAGGTAGGTCCCGTCCCAGTGCACGGCAGCGGCCGCGGGTGTGAGGCGGGGAATCCACACAAAGTTTGCGCAGCAGCGGTATTTTGTTAAAAATAAAAAACGAAACATAAATACAAAAAACACCATAAGCGCTTCTGTGGCTGCAGTCCAGGTTCTAGTGTCTCTGGTTCAGGCTCATGAGCCTCTGCGCTCGGACCCGTGTCGATGCAGCACAACATTGAATCAAGTCTGCCCATAAACATTAACGCTGTAGCCTTGTTTCATGTTTAAATCACTAATGAGGATAATATGCGATGTGGCAATGCAATTCATGCTGTTAAAAACTGTTTTCCAGCGCTGTTTAGTGTTTAGTTAAATTGGTGTATCATGTACACCACCTCCTGACTTGGTGTAGGATTTGAGCGCACCATACGCCAGGTGTACGGTGCCCCTGCGTTTTCACACCTCTGGGGGAGGGGGTCATGCAGTAGGTCTAATGCCAAACTCTAAATGTAGTGCTAACATCTGAAGTTTATTGTATGATAAATGATTGAAGGCCAGCGGACTACATATGTTTTTTGAAGGAAATGCGATTCAAAATATAGCTTACTCTGTAAGAATTTTTTATTAGAAATGAACAATGTTGCAGAAATCATGCATATTTTGTTCTGTTTCAATATAGGTTTTATTGGTACAGTAGCTACGTTATCTGAAAAGAAAGTATAAACATCACCACTGAAGTAACTTAAATGATTTACCATTTGTTTTTTTTGTTTTTTTCTTTACAGAGATGTGGTGGATGACCGCGTTTCCTAAGACAGGACTGAGGCAGACCTGCTCAGGGGAATAGTTCAGAGATGGTCCTTCATACACATCCAAGGTAAGTTGTTGTAAAATATCTACACCTTAAGCTCATGCCAAAGAGTTGGGTATATTTGAAAACAAATCTTCCCTCGGGGACAATAAACCAAACTAAATTCTTCTGATATGGGCATGTTCTTTGTGTCTCTGCAGGACGACTGACCACAACCATCAGTTTCTGCACAGGAGGAGCTGCCCAGCCACATGCTCCACCTCACTCTGAAGGAGTTGTCTTGTCATCTCTGTGCAGCGCACTCTGGGTGTAAAAGGCTCTACAGCTCTGGGACTGGTGTCTCAGGCTCATGGTGGTTCCATCTGAGGCACTTCAGACAGGCCTCGGGTCATTACAAGATTTGCTCAATGATTTTAAATTGCACATGTTTAGCTAAGGCTTTCTAATGATTATATTCTCATAATGTTAACTCAATATTTATTTGGGGGGAAAAGTCCAGCCTATTAGCAAAAAAAAAAAGGAAACTGTTCTGTACAACTTGAAAATGTATTGGAATTAAAGGTATAATTTTTATATTTGCTTATGTGGTTTTTTTATAGTCCAATAGTATTCAATTTCTAGTGTTGGTTAAGTAAAAATAGTTACAGCCCTTTAAAAGTATGTAAACATTTTAACAACTGTTAATTCTATGGAGGAATGTGCAGTTAAATGTCCAGTAACTGAATGAGCTGTTGCTGTTTTAGACTTTGATGTTTCTGATCAGAACAACTTCACTACAGCTGTTTATTCACCCACTGTATTTATCAAAATAAGATTCAATATATATATATACACAAGCAGTAGCAAGTCAAATGTAATGCTTTTTAATGCGCATATACTATATTTGAATGCAAAAAACGCAGGGAGAAAAAAAAGCATATTTAATTTCTTTGGATTTGCAAACATTTAATCAAACAGGAAAGATAATTGGACAAAACATGACACTTTTAAGCAAAAACAAAAACAATTCAGCCAAAACTGCAGCTGCACATGTTTTAGACCATAAGCACAAGAAAGGCTCCCGGAAGTACCAACTGGGACAGGAAAAGATGGTCGGGATGCCGGCTCTGTCTGGGCCTCTGGTTTGACTCTGGAAAACATTGAGCAGGACATGTTGTTAACCAATAGATTTGGACATTTATAGCCAGACAAATGAGTGCAACCATTTTGGCAAATGCCATTTAAAGCTCTCACTTATGGTCCCATTTTAAGTAATACTATGTTATTTTAATTAAGTTGCCATTAAATAAATTAATCACTATTCACTGTGATTGATAAACTGACAGTATTAGTGGTTCAGACTAAATGTTCTTTCTTAAAGCATATTTACAATGTACCAAATATAAAAGCAAATGTATGCAAGTAGCTATTGTTCATAAGTAAAAGTACATCACAACATTTATACACAATTGAGTTACAAGTGCGTTTTTCAACATGAACAATTGAAAAACGTCAGCTTTGTATATTGTGCTGTTTCTGTTTCTGATCCAACTTAACAAAAGGTTATGAAGAGGATCACCTTGCGAAAAAAATAAATAAAATGCGCCTAAAAAACCATTTATTTTGTACTTTTTATTTTTGCTTCCCACTACTGAAAGCATTACATTATCGAACCGAAAAGCTATTTTCAAAGCCGTGCAGCCTAATCAGAAAAACGATCACGTCTTCATTAGTTTAAACTGTTGTTGTTCATGTTAGCTAATAGGCCTACTTTTTAACATTTAAACACGCTTGCCATGTGTAGGTTCGCAATACATTTTAGTACTGAGTAAAGAAAAAACTTACTTTAGGTGCCTGTTAGCGTTTATCCTAGTCCAGTCCGTTCATTACCGTATTGTTGTCTGGCTCTCAGACCGCTTAACGGGGAAGACCTCTGCTCGTTCATGAGTCTACACGCACACGCTCGCGCACGTCCACAGCACTGGTGACGTCACGTCATTGGAATACTTTTTAAAAATTGTTTTTGATGCTTTACAATTTTTTTACGAAGAAAAAAAGTCCATGTCCTAAAAATAGTAATTTTAAAGAAATATATTTGCCTTAGTCTGAAACTCCAGATGCCCCGTGGACCATTTTACAGGCTGCTCCTTTTACATGGTTGTCTATGGCGAAAAAGGCTTTTGAGCCGTAAGCTGCAATATCACGGCCTGCCACTATCACAACTCATTTCAGAGCAAAGGGGGCGGACCCCCACTGCTCTAAACATGGAAACTTACAAAAAAAAGAGAAAAAATAACCGCTCACGGGTGAGACTCAGCTCTCATCGTTCACTTAAAAGAGCCGGCTCTTTGTACCGACTCGTTCGCAGCGGCCCATGTAAAAAGAGAAAGCGCTACAAAAGGGTCGAAGTCGTACTCGAACCGGGGACCTTTTGCACCAGAGACCAGCACGTTGTCAGTGACCTATACAGCCACAGAGAAGTTATGGTTTGCAGGCAGATTTATAGATTGACCTGAGCGGTTAATTCGTCAAATTTATTTTAGTTTATAAACTGGTGTTCACTGAACAAAGATTATGAAACTATCACCTGGATAAAGTTGGTACAGTCCAATCCAGCGGAGATAGATAGGAAGAATGTAGTTTTAGATGAATAAAATCTGATAATGTTACGTAATTGCACACAAGCGCACGGAGCCAAAATGCCTCAGACAGGAATCGAACGCCGGTCTCCCGGGTGCCAACCTGTAACGCTAACCATTCGGCCAGCATAGTCTCACTAGGCAAAGAAAGTTTGCACGCAGTGTTATACCTGAGCGTTTAAGTCGCAGGCAGAGCTAAAGCGGACTTAACCTGCCACCTTGTGGCGATAAGATGTAATATATTTCACGCAGCTGCGTGATTCATGAAAAGCGGGAATGAAGACGACAAAACCAAATGGCGTCCACTGTACCATTAAACATTTTAACTGATCTCTTAACACATTTATTTTTGTTAAATACAAGATATGAGGGAAGGAAGGAGTTGTTGTACAAATGAAACAGAAAAATACACAAGTTACACATGAGCATATATTATTCGTATGTGTGCATCGACTGTGTGTATATTTCTGTCTAACCGTTCATATCTTCTGTTAGCAGACTGGTGACTTACTGATACCTAAAAGATGGACGGTGGACCAAGATATGATACAAAATTCATTTTGCTGTGCTTTTAAATATGGATGAAGGGGGCGTGTCGGAAAGGCTTCTTAAAGGGACAGAGGCCTATTTCAAGACGTTCACTACAGCCATTTTGCGAGAACAAATTTATTCAGGGCAGTTATTTTAATTTACTGCATTTACAGACCAACAGAAGGTTGCATCATCATTGTAGTGTGCTATAGATGGGTACTATGTGATTGATAAAAGCATATACCCCCTCTTTAAATACGTATATTGTTTAGTTTTGCAAATATCCAGATAGCTTGGCTTTCACTTAACATTGTAAGCAAAGAAGTGGATATAGCCTAGAACAGCTGTTCTCAACCGGTGCGTCAGAACTATAGATTTAATATTTTAAAAGGGCAAAAACGTGGGTCGTGGAACCATTTTCAGTCAAATTACAACATGATGATTCCAATCATGAAACGACTCCCATTTCTGCTAACCACCAAAACTAATAAGCAACACAACTGAATCGGAAACATGCCAAAATGCCGTGAAAAATAAAGTAACTCATAACTTTTATAACATGTATTGTAAACGCTGACCTTTACATTAACAGAAGCCTCTCTGTACGAGTCACTGATGCAGTTTATTCCATTAATAAGAACAAGAACAAACTTCTTGCATCTCTTGAAGTACAGTATGAATAGGCTTTTTAACTGCAGCCGCAGATTAGGACACACATGCATTTAAAAGAACCTTCAAAGTTCAGTCACTGGCTTTTGTTACATCCTCAGGGTAATCAGATCTGATGTGTTTACTTGCAATCTGGAAATCTGATCATCAAAGTCTCATGTGTCATTAGTAGATGTTTGGATCAAATCTTGAGTGGAACTGCAGCTAAGATCTGTGTCACATGACTTGCATTCAACATAGATCTTTAAGTAATCTTGTGTCTGCATTTGACCAATAGTGTAGAGCAGTGATTCTCAACTGCTGAGTCACAGAGCCATTTTAAGTGGGTTGCGACCTTTTCCCAAGGAACATTTCTTTGAATACCCCTTGGTGAATGATGGAGGGGTGGAGGGGTTTGAGCAGCCGAATTATTCTTGGAGCTCACTAGTCAGGGGCTTCGTTTCCCTGGGTCTCCCATGGCAACATGTTCTAGTGACGGGACACACAAGAGCGGTTCAGAAGCCAATTATTTAGATTTTGTCGCTGAAAACATAGCACATTTTGGCAATTTTTAAGCACAAAATGCCTTATTTTTAGATGAAAACATAAACTGACCGAAAACTTGTAAAATATTGTTATCTCATTTATATCAATAATGTTCAGCAGAAGTTTCAAACTGATATCTCTAAATCAAATGTTTTTTCCCTATTCACCTGCAGTGTCTCCCCATAAGTTAATTTGTTCTGACAGGACAGACATTAGACATTTTGTGCCAGTTTTTGTTTCAAGTGGTTAATATATCTGCTAATTAATAAGATATTAGCCAAATTAACCCCATGAGGACAGTGGGCTTGAGTCTTCATGGCCCATCACGGCTGGGCTTTCATAACCCGGTCTAATGCGCAGTTACATTATATATATTATATCCAGCTCAACACGACATGACGTTTCCGTGCGGGACCAACCACCCACGCGTTCCTGTGTGGCCGCGTAAGCCCTTTTCACGCTGCTCTTTTCCAAGCGGCTTATCAGGAAATTGTCATTCTCTGGCTACGCTAAATGTGAACATGAGAGAGATCCAGAGCGGTGAAACGCATTTACGCCAATGTTTTGACAGCTGTGCTATATGAAAGTGTAATGTAGGTAATTAAGGTCTGTCCCTATATTTGTGAAGACTTAAATAGTGGTTTTCTGACTCATTGTAAACGCAGCATTTGTTAAAGAAAAACACAAGTGTGCTGTTGTGTCAAAATGTAGCACATTTTTACCACGTCTGATTAAGGCCAGACGCTGGGAGAGAAAAATAAAATAAATTGTGATATCATTTTGAAACTTCTGCTGTAGATTACTGACATAAAGATGAGGAAAAAATGCATTGCAAGTTTCCTGTAATTTGATGTTTTCATATAAAATTAAGACATTTTATGCCTAAAAATTGTCAAAATTGCAGATATTTTCATGTCTAAATAATGGATAGACCCAGGTTTAATTTTTTTATTTTTTTTGTATAGTTACTAAGTTTTTTTAGAGGGGATTTTGTGTAGTTTTTGAATAATCTCTTTATAAGTGAAAAATCTGTATAATCAAATTCTGCCTTGTTTTTTGTGATCAAAGCTCAATAAAACAGGCTAGTTATTAAATATTTAAAATCCCTCTGAAAAAAAAACTTCAAAATATGGTTAAGATCCAAGATTGTAAAGTTTGGAGTCTGTAGGAGCTACTAAAGTGGGGAGGTCATTGCATGAGTGGAGCAAAAACCTAATTTTGAGAAAAATCAGGCCTATCGTTGTCTCGACTCTTACGGTAGAGCACAATGTCCGTTCACTAAGCGGAGAATGAGGGAAAATGTTTCCTGCTAAAATATGACACACAGTGGATGGATTTGTGTAAAATGTCATTTGAACCAACTAGTCCAAACTGCATTGTTTCTCTGTGCGACACTTTGTGTCTGTGTAAGGACGGATTTACTCTTGACGTCTGCAGCCCTATAAACTATTACAAGAGAAGGGGTGGGCACAAGTCATGGTGGCACCAATGGGAACTTCCGAAATAAAGGGAATACCACTAATAAGGATAAAAATAAAATAGAAGAATTTGTAGAAATAGAAGAATAAGTACTAATAAATCTAGTGATCCAGTGGAGTGTGTGAGAAATGTCTCCAGCTGAGAGACGATCGCCTGTCCAGCTTTACGGATGATCCGGGAGACGTCCCTTTTGGTGGTGCTGCGCCCCCAGCTCCCTGTGAAGGAAACTCATTTCAGTCGCTGGTCTTCGTGATCTCATCCTTTCGGTCTTGACACAAATCTCATGGCCTTACGTGAGAATAGGAAGGTACAGTAAGTGCAGATATATAGAGCTGTAAATAACCAGCTCCCTAGTAACATACAATTAATGTTTGGTAAAAGAGAGAGACGATACGAACAAAAGGGGAACTCATAATCTGAAAGTACAATGTATCCGTTCCAATCTTAAAAAGTCATTGTATTACACGGAGAGGAGTAAATCTGTGGAATAATTTAGATGAAGACTTAAAAGGTGCAGCTAGTCTACAGCAATTCAAAAGACAGTATAAGACAACTGTGTTTGAGAAGTATGCTGAAGACATGTGACCTTGTCTCTCAGTCACTCTCCTTAAGTAATATGTATTACTGTGAACTTGTGAAATACCACATCATTGCTGATAAAATCAATCGTCACCAACTCTATCTACCAAGTCTATTTGATCTGTATTAAAGGAACTTGAGATAAATTACAAGCATAAAAAATGCTGTTATGGCCTGCTTCCGCTGGTCATTACAAATAAAACAGAATTGGGGCAGGCGAGATGTGGACCTGTTGTAGGGTCTCCCTCTCAACGGGCTCATGAAGCTTGTCTTTTTAAAGCACCAATCAGTATAGGATTATAAAGCGGTTCACAACATCAACTAGTTAGGGCAGCAGGGTGGGGGCTCGCTGGTGGGGGGCTTCCGCCCTCTACCAGCTTGCCACATAATACCCTGGCTTTTTAACGCACCTCATAAATAGAGAAAACAATCAAAAACCACTGACAGAACAATCTTAACCAACATTATTACAGTTGAAGCAGGTATGATAGCAATGAGAAACATGATAAATTTGAAGATGATATTTTTGAGTAATACTTTTGACAATGCTATTATTGTCATTGTTATAATGGTGATGATAATATATGTATAATAAATATGTGCGCTAGTAATGTATGTGTATGTATATATGTGTATATATTTTATATATATATATATATATATATAAAACACTATGACTATTTAAACAATAAGTAAATCAATAGAATTGTGACCAGAATGGTAATATAAGCAATGATAAAAAAATAAGAGAAAATTATATTATATGTAAATTAGGGATAGGAATTGATAAGATTTTATTGATATCAATACCATCAATAATTTTACCTATCGATTCGATTCTTTATCGATTCTCTTATCGATACCTGGCTTGTCTGTGTGTTGGGGAAAAGCAAGGAATGAATGTGCTTTCGATAAACTCTATCAAAAAGACACATTGTTAGTTTTCCCAAGAAAAATATTCATTAAATAAAGTAAGTTTCCAAATATACTGTGGCTCCTGCTGGCACTCAGCCTGCCTGGCATCCTCTAAAATATAATGGTAACATTTGTGTCTGTAACTTGTAACAGACTGATACTGTTTTGTAACACCTAAACAACAGGACTCGGTCTCAGCCCAAACCCTACAGATTTTCATCTATTTCTGCTTCATCCTGCGCTACATTCTCCTTCCGCCTGTCTGTGTGAACTACTTCTGTTGCAGCAGAGCTGCGAGAGATCAGCCGATCATAGCGCACTCATAGCGGAGACGGGTAGAGTTATTCCCGCTCACAGTGCGCTCAGGGCGGGGACATGCAGCCTCGGACCCGGGCTCAGAGCACAGCGGCACGGGACAGTGAGCGCAGCAGTGTGGCACTGAACCCCGTGTGTCATGTCAATAGCGACGTATCCAAAGTTTGGAAAGAAACAGCAATACAGTGCAAATAAATGGAGCGTTCGCAGCAGCAAAGCGAAAACGTAGAACTGACACGTTTATAACAATGGACTGTTTTAATTGACGACTCGTCTCTCGTGAACGCGTAAACGGAGGGGAAGGGCTAAGCGGAGGGCTAAGGGGGAGAATTGAGATTGGGCCGATGTTTCCCTGCTTACTTCGAAGCAGCGTCAACAGACTCGGAGAACTATGTCATTACGCACGTGCGTCTCCGCGGCGCAAAAAGAGTGTTTTCAGAGCGGGAGCATCGATAAGAGGGATCGATAATGAAGTAGACGTACGGTTCCGATGCTTTGCTCAAACAGAACCGGGTCTCGATTCCCATCCCTAATGTAAATACACTCAGAAATCACAAACTTTTTCTATTTGTATTGTATTGTATTGTATTGTATTTTAAAATTGGGGTAGGCACTTATAAGCTTTCTTGCTTCGGCCTACTCCTTTTGAGTTATGTTTAATTTTTATTGTTTTTTTTGTGATAATGTAAATAATGAAATGATGTAAATATTGTTAATAATAACGCACTGTAAATAATAGCTCAAATAAATCAATTTTTAAAAGAAATCGAGCGCTTTGCCTTTCGACTCATTCTTCACTACAAAGCAAACACAATACTGCAGACACTGCACCGAGCTGTCCTTCAATCTCACGCTTCCATAGTAACTGTATGTGATATCAAATGACAGTATTTACTCAGATTCCACAGAGTTCTGTTAATTCAAGCACTGATCCATCAAAAATAAGTTAAATAAGAACCATTTTGGCAAAAAACTATGTCCCATTGAAAATTATCCACTTTTCATCTTGACCCAAAGTTGACAACCACTGGTAAAAAAAATATCCTATGCTCGGCAGTAGGACCCTACCGATAGCTGATATATAGGCCAACATTTTAAATTATTTATTATTTAATACAATTTGACGTAAAACAATCTCTCAAATAGCCCATAGTTAAACATATATTTTATAGTAAAGGTTTCAATCATAGAAATATATCTACTTGGGTTTTTCCAATCACCTATGCCGATATGCACCGCTGATATTTTTGAAAAATGTCTTGTCTATACTCCTGTCTGTGTTTGATGACCTTCGTGAGACAGGTTAGTTTTACCCTACTGATGATGTATCGTTGTAATAGTAACATGTCAGTGTTGAACTGTGACATCAGCGGGCGCTTTATGAGGGACATAGGGCTGATTAATTCAGGATATTCATGTTTAGTCGGGTCTTCAGAGGGAGTTCTTTTGAAAGACAATAATCAGCAGATAAAAAAACACAAAAAACGTCTATCTATTATGGTTCCGAAATTATACGCTAAAGTCTACAACATAAAATATAGAAAATAGGTGTACTAACTTGTGACCAATTTTCAAGAAAAATCATATTGTTCAGACATTTGTCCAAACTGTACTAAAATGTGCTTAGATTTATCTTTGGAATCAAAGTGGAGTTGAGTTTTAAACATGTCCCAGAGCATTTACATTTGACACTACTAAAACAAAGACAAAATGCATTACAAAATTGCACTCTGTGCTATTTCTTAATTGGTACATTTCCCCAATTGCGTTCTACTGGGGAGGAGGACCGTTAAACAGAGAGCGTTTACGGCTGACGGAATACGGCAAGTCTGAAATCCAGCGGTTCCCACTGGCCACGCACTCTCCTCCTCTCTCTGAGTAAAACGGATATTTTCAGCAGATGCAGAAGGAGGGGTGGCCATTGACAGGAGAGCAGTCAGGGACGGTGCGTTCAGGAGCACACGGAAAACTGGCTCCTGTCTTGTTTATTTGAACAGCTTACATTTTCCGATTTGACAAAATACACATTTAAACAGTCACAGATGCTCAAAACGAGTACGCTGAAGGAAGCTTATGAGCGCCTACCCCACATTCAACATAATAAACATTTACATTTCACAGTAATACGTGAGGACTGTATCCACAACAAAGAAGAACATGTGTCTGTTCCTTAAAGGTGCACAACGCAAGTTTATGAGTTCTTGCAGAACTATGACCCCTTTGGCGACAAGCGGAATTGCATCCAGAGTTGTGCACGCTCATGGAACACACGCACGCTTGCACGAGCACGAGCTGTTCAGAACACAACAGCGACAGCGATTGCACAAATCTTTTGTTTAGACTCGTAATGTCTACAGAGGTAAGAAAGTTATAAATCTGTAAGTTATTTTGAATATGTGAATGGAATTTGCATTTGAGTAAACTACATATTGTTTGAGAGGAAAAACGGGGGTAGTAGGAGAAAACGTTTTTCACCATTTCTACCTGTTTTGTGTTATGATTGGATTATAATGGAAATGCGTTCATGAATAAGTTATTACTTTGTATAAGCTAAAAAAATAAGAATCACACCAAACACCCTATTAGTTGGTCAAAAAAGTACTAAAATGTCTCAAGCTAATAAACTAATAATCAAATGGCACTGACATTACTTTCTGAGCTAAAACAGCCTAATCCACCGAATATTTACTGGGGTTTAGCCTGTTTTATTAATCTGCTAAGTAGCATATTCCAATAGCAGTATATCATTATTAGAGACTAATTTGCTCAACATTGTTTTCTAATTATGAAGCTTACATACCAGCATTTTACATCACACTCCACAAAGCTGAACTGATTTACCTGAATAGCCTACAACAGTGCTGATTTATTTATTAGGTATTTTGACAGGGACAGTACACATTGATAAACATTTCTGTGAATTGTGCCAATACTTTTCAACTACTGTCCTTGGGCAAGGTGTGTAGTGCCCCCAACAAGTTTCACTAGTTTAGACAGTTAGAAGGGGGGAAAAAAGGTTACCTGTACACATAACATGGAATTAGTTCACTCAGTACAAGGTCAGGGAAAGAGACAGTGCATGGGCCGGTAGTTATGCAGTTCAGGACAGATCAAAATACAGTTATTTGCTATAGTAAATAGAAGGCCTGCTGTACAATATGAGGGAAGTAAAATAAGTACCCCTTTATCATTGTATTTTCTTTCCTGTGATGTGTAGAATAATACAGCATGTATTTTATCACAATAACAACATTTTATTTTTTCCTTTAGAATTACAGCTCGAATCAATTTGATGTTCCTGTGGAGAGAAGCACTGAGGGCAGCAGTGGCAGGGAAGGTGCAGAGGACAATCAACATCTATAAACTGATCAGTGAGGAGGACAGACAATTATCTTGACCCTTTTGGCATTTATGTTGGCTATAAAGAAGCACCATTCAGGCAATAAACAAGTAGTGAGCACATCAGAAAATATGGCTATGAATTAGGGAAGAAACGGCTTTATTGTAAATAATTCCATGTTTGTAAAAATAAATAAATATGCACTGCTTATGTTTGACTTGGAGTCTGTTCAGGGAGCTGATGGCATCTCCTAGAAAAACAAAACATAATTTTTTTGCCATTAGAACAGTTATTTTATTATGGAAAAGGACATTGAAGTGATGTGGCAAAAATATTAATGAAATAGGAATCTTGCATATATACACACTAAAAGAAAAAACAAATGTTCATTGTAAACAATGAAAAACTAACACAACATACCTGCCCTCTGTGGACTTGTGACTGCACCAGATCAGCTGTAGGAGGGGGCACAATGCAAAACAGAGGTCCCAGAAACCAAGGGTCATCTGGTCTCAAGCTTCGTTTTCTTGAGAGTTCTCCTGCAGACTGAAGTTGTATTCCTAGAATTTTTGTCTGCAGGTCAGGGATGTAACTGTAGTCTTTTGCCTCTTTGTACCCGGTCTGTGACTTCTTGCTGTACAGTCGTTCTTGCCTGCAGAACAAATTATGACATTAGTTCCCAAAACATGCATTATATAGGAAAGTCATAAAGTAATCACTTACAACACTTGGCCTTTGTGGTTGTGGTGGTTGTAGTCCAACGCTGCAAGAAATGTCCTGGCTTCATATGAAAAGGCAAAGGTAGATCCGGGGCGTAGGGAATGGAAAACGCCCCTCTCCATGAATATCTCCTTGTTATAAAACACAAACATTACATTAGAAAATGCCTATCATTATCTCAAATACAAAAATTATTCAGATTTACTTACGGAAAAAAAAGTCCAGAGACAAAGCACATAAACCACTGAATTACCTGAGGACTCCATTCGTCAGCTAAAACAGAAATACAGATGCATGTCAGCTATTTGAGGATTTGCAAATACATGCAGTTTATTACTTACCAAGGGCAACAACACTGTTTTTAGTCTGTAATCGGTTGATAATGGCAGCCCTCTTCTCTGTCCAAACTCCCTTACAGCTGGTACGCAGTAGAAATGCTGTATCCCACAGTAGAAGATGTCACCATTCTCATGTTCATGTATTTGAAGAAGAGGGCGATCTTGGTGTAATTATTCCCAGACAATAGCCCGTTTGCTGCAAGCATAAAGTCCTTGCGTCCCATGTTTGAGCAACGGCTGGCTGTTTCACATCCACAACTTGTGTCCACGTGGGCAAAACTATGCAGATAAAGAATAAGCATTACAAATGCACCTACATTATTTTCCATTTGATATTGTTGTTCATGACTTTTTATAAAACACTACATAGCCATGTAGTACTCACCCACTCCACTATAACAGCAGACCCGGTCACAAATGTCCATGACAGCTTCTTCAAACCCAATGATGAGAAGTTTATCCATTTGATTCTGCATTGGACCACCAGTGCTGTGTAACAAAAACATTTATTCACACCTTTACAAGGAAAAGACTGTAGGAATTGCATTATGACAAAACATACCACAAAGATATAGGGGCGACATAATCGGGGTCATATGGGTCTGTGGCCTGTTCTCGCTCAAACTCTAGCCTGTACAAAAGAAAACATACAGTATCTTAGCCAATAATGTTTGAAAAAATGCACATGAATACATTATTGACCTCAGACGAAGTAAAAAGAGATTATTATTATTATTTATTTGCAATTTACACACCATCTAAACCAGGACCAACTCAGGAGGACTAACTCGGAACACAACCAGGACTACACCAGGTCTGAACTAGGTCAGACTATGAATAAACCAGGTCTAAAGTAGGACTAAACAATGACTATAAATGTATATGCGCTCTTCAAAAATAACAATTGATTAGAATCGAGTACACAGTAACAGCAACGTTAGCCTATCAAGTAACATGTTTTCTCCCCTCATACCTCATATAAACTACATGCAAAATGTACCACATTCCCGGGAACATTTCACTGATTTTGCCGAAAAAGAAAAAATATATACACAACTGCGTTGAAAATTCAGCCGTGTTGGACAAGGACATGAGCACTTTTTAGCATTTTGCATCATTTTGAAGACGTTAGCCAAACACAAAAGGCTACCGGTTAGACCATACACAAAAACATAGCATCTTTTATGTTATATGTTTTATGTTGCACGATTGCTCCGAAGAAAATTCCTAGTTTGTGAACCTGTCCACTGACCATGGTAATAAAACCAATTCTGATTCTACATTTAGCTAACTCTACACTACACGCTACACTACACGCTAAACACATAGCATTACAACTATTACGCATCGTCATTTGTTCACATAGATTTACCGTATCAGACATTACAGACTGTATCTTACCATTTTAGCAAGAAGAAAGCCAACTGAGGGTCCGTTTGAGCCCGAGAGCGGAGCTGAGGTCTCCCCATTTGTTGATGAACGCCTTTCCGATGTTGACTCTCGTCTTACTCCGACGCCTGTCTCACTCCAATTTGCCCCTTTTGGTTGAACTAGACAAACGTTTTATCTTCTTTATCTTACGTGGAGTTTGCATTGCTGTTTGGGATGAACTGGAGTTCATCTTCTCTTACAATCCATCCTCTACTTTGGCAAAAGTCGCTGGAGTCTTCGCTGATGCGGATAATGGCGTCGAATACACAAACTCCCCAGACTGAGCTAGCCAGGTGCGTGTGAACGCGCATGACGTCACGCCCAGGCTCAAACCTTAAGATTCCGACCCGAATCCCTCTTATTTATTTGACTGCACAGGATTATAGGGGCAATGGCAGTGATCAGACAGGAACTCATTCAGCACATCAGGCAATTGTTTAAGCATGTATGGGTTAGAAAACGGTTATTTTAAACATTTACAGTTGCGCATAGCACCTTTAAGTAAACAAGTGTCCTCAAAAGGCATTTACATCAGAAGAAAATAAGATTACGTGACGAGAACGTATGTACTCCGTTGCTTACATTTCCCGTAGGAAGGAATTATTTACATTAATAACATCATCTTAACAACAGTTTGACTAAGTAATGCCATAATAATCATAACAAGGCGCTTGCACAGTCAACAGCTGCATGTGTAACAAGAGAATAAGAAATTCATGTGTTCGATTTTCCATACCCAGGCACATACACACAAAACTCAGTCTACCCCAGGGCAGCTGTGGCTACAAATGTAGCTTACCACCACCGAGTATGGAGTGAATTAATAATGACGACAGTGTAGCGCTTTGAGAAACTTGGTAATACAGGCTTGTAAAGCGCAATACAAGTGTAAGGCATTATACACACAAAACTGTGTGCATGCACCTGTTTATGAATTACATTTATGCAATTGCATATATCAAAATGAGGATTATGATCAACCAAAACAATGCATTTATTATTAATTATTATCATTATTATTATTATCCATTTTCTTCCGCTTTATCCGGGGCCAGGTCGCGGAGGCATCAGTCTCAGCAGAGATGCCCAGACTCCCCCAGAACACATCCTCCAGCTGTTCTGGGGAGACCCCGAGGCGACACTAGGCCAGCTCGGAGACATAGTCCCACCAGCGTGTCCTGGGCCTTCCACGAGGCCTCCTCCCAATAGGACATGCCTGGAGCACCTCCCGAGGGAGACGGCAAGGAGGCATCCGGAACAGATGCCCTAGCCACCTCAGCTGGCTCCTTTCGACGTGAAGGAGCAGCGACTCTACTCCGAGCTCCTCCCGGGTAACTGAGCTCCTCACCCGATCTCGAAGGGTGCGCCCAGCCACCCTGCGAAGGAAACTCATTTCAGCCGCTTGTATCCGCGATCCTGTCCTTTCGGTCATTACCCAGATCTCATGACCATAGGTGAGGGTGGGAACGTAGATCGATCGGTAAATCGAGAGCTTTGTCCCCGACTCAGCTCCCTCTTCACCACAACAGTCCGATACAGCGACCACATCACTGCTGACGCCGCACCGATCCGTCTATCGATCTCACGCTCCATCCGTCCCTCACTCGTGAACAAGACCTCGAGATACTTGAACTCCCCCACTTGAGGCAAGGATTCCCCACCAAACTGAAGCGGTGAAGCCACCTTTTATTATTAGGCCCGAGCTAGTGACACGCAGTGTCCCGCGAGGGACTAATTAAAATCAATAACGGAAACAGAAAACGCAAGAATTCACATAGCAAACGTGAACCGATATGCAAGTAACAGGGATCAGAAATTAGTGCTCCGGGAGCTCGAATTTTGGGTGGGCTCCGCGAGAGAAAATAATAAAAGATGGCTCAGTGGCGCCCCCTCAAACAGGCAGTTTACATTGAGTCAATGAGACCTCGGTCGCAAAAAAAGTCATCGTACAAAGGTAACACTGGCCAGGGACATAGACCATGTCAGGACATGTAAAAAATTATATTATGGCCCCGCCCTAAATGCCACAGGAAGTCGGCCATCTTGGCCCGAACCTCGAACCTTCAAAATCGTGCCTCTTGAACTTCTGACCCCTGATCGCCGAGTTTTCAATCGAGAGCCTAAATTTTTGCCCAAAATGTCCCAGACCCATGTGGCTTTCAAAATCATCGTTTACATTTTGGAAATATTATTGGGCGTGGTCATGACAAGCCCGCAACTCAGAGGCCATTTTCAACAAAATTCAAAGTCTCATATCTTTCACAGACTTTGTCGGATTGGAACGGACCCAATTTGGCGCGCATGCACATTCCCGAGCTGCACCTAACCATGTAAACGTAGCCACTATCGCCAAAAATGACCCACTGGCGCCCCCTCAAAGGTTTTTTCTTGAAAAATTCAAATAAAAAATCGGGATGGTATGGAGTTGTGAAAATAATCATACAGGCCTTCCCTGTCATGGGGATCAACATATCAAAGAGGCATCACTCTGCTCATCACTTCTACACATGTTGGTCACTGCATACTCGGCAGTAACCAATGACCCCGACAGTCACATGCGCCTTAGTCAGAGCTTTCCGACAATGTATAATATGTGGGGTTCAAGTTAACCACTCCACTTATTAAGCCCTTGCAAGATGGCACAACAGCACCACCTGCTGGCTCAAGATGGCTTCAAAGTGGCGTCTAAGTGGCCTACCCTTCCACCGTCAAAATAGCCAGAGTTCTTCTTCTGGCAGCATGTTGGCCTCTGTCAGAGTTTCTCCTGAAAATCGTCCATTTTCCCCAAATTCCCCCTTTATTCACAAAAGCCACACTTTTAGACTCATACGTAGTTTTACTACTCCTCTGTCACAGAAAGAAGCTTTAATTTGAAAGTTTTTGCTCCAATTTCAGCTTTTTTGGACTGTACGATCACAGGAAGTTCAGTTTGGCTGTTTCCTGTCCGTCTCCCTGTGCGTTCCTCCTAATAGATGGGCCTGATCAAAATATTGTTTTACCCATCGAGGTTGCTGCATGGCTGAAGCATCCTCTCAAATATTTGTCTCCCAGGCGATTTTACTCTAATTATAAAATGATTCAATTAATCGTGGCTGAACTGCTCTGCCGGCGAATTAAACGCTCAGGCCAATGAAGTATAAGACTGCCTGCAAACTCTGTCTGGCCAGTGAGGGTAGCTCTGTTGGTAGAGTCACTGACTGTGGTGCGGAGGGTTCCTAGTTCAAATCCCGGTTAGGTCAACATTATTTTAAAGTATTTATTATTTTGTTTACCGTAATGCTAACTTTAATCATTAAATTATTACATTTATTACAAGTCCAGAGATGCTTCAGCAACTTGCATCTCTGGACTTTTAATACATTTGGAACTTTGGAAAAGCAGAAATACTTTATTGATGATGTAATATGTTGTTAGCTTGTAAATGAGTCTAGCAACTATTTTAAATGTGTTGGCCTAATTACTAAGTATTTTTGTACAAAAATGTAAATGTCAACAACATGTAATCATTTAATGATTAAAGTTAGCATTACGGTAAAAAATAAAAACTTACAAATAATGTTGACCTAACCAGGATTTGAACTAGGAACCCGCCGCATCACAGTCAGTGACTCTATCAACAGAGCTAAACAGGGACAGGTTGCAAAAATTCTTGTACCTTTTTGTAGAAGCTTTTAACACTGGAGAACATGTGCTCGGTTCAGGTGGGAGTTAAGTTAAAAGCAGAAGATTTTCAGCTTGCTTCGGGATTTAATTCACTTTTAAATCGTTTGATTAGGCCTATGGTGCTAAATGCCAATGTTCCTAACCCTGCAAAGATAAAAAGCCAGTGAAAGGTACAAAAGTGGACAAATAAATATTGTTATCTTCATAACTTGGTGCTGATTGTGGAGTTGTATCAAAAGTGTCAATGCCATACTTGAACAGGGGTCCTCCTGCACCAGAGACTAGCGCCTTATCATTGAGCTATAATCCCACAGTAAAGTTGGCCGGTCTTTTCTAAATTGGCGGGCCAAAATGAGGTCCCAGCACACCACTGCGTGATAGTTTCACGTTTTTACAATAAACTATGTTTGGAGCAGGGTAGGCTATACTAAAAGCAGAAGATTTTCAGCTTGCCTCGGGATTTAATTCACTTCTGAATCGTTTGCTTACGCCTATAGTGCTAAATGCCAACGTTCCTAACCCTGCTCACAAGTGCCACCTGGTGGTTGTTTGGGTCATTGCAGCGTCACTGGGGGAAAAAAAGCAATTATTTTTTATCGATTTACCTGACCGTTACGCTTGTGTTACTTACTGTATATCTGGAACAGCAGCCCAGGCTCCTGCTGCAGCCCAGTTAGCGGGCGCAAGAGTGAGGCCGGGTTGGGTCTAAGGCCGAGGCGAGAGCAGGTTTGGGCGAGAGCGAGCGGGGCGGTCGCAGGGGGGGCGGTCGCAAGGGGGCGCGGTCGCAAGGGGGGTGGTCGCAAGGGGCGAGGGCCTTTATCGCCGCGAGCGGCTTTAATTATTATTATTATTATTATTATTATTATTACTATTATTAATTTCATTATTATTACATTTTCGTTATCATCATGGATATCACTAATATAATATATATATAAATATTTTAATATTATACAGGCATATTTAATATTCATGGAATGGAATCTTATTTGCTAAACAGACCAGCAGATCCACATCTCGCCTACCCTTGTTTACTTCTAATTATATTGAGCAGCAATATTAATGACAACATGAACAAGGTCTGTTACTTTCTCTCAATTGTACAATTTGACACATCTCCAATTGAGGTAATTCAAAACAAAATTCGATCGTCAACCATAAGCGTAAATCTTAAAGAAACTTGATGTAAGTTCTCTTTTAAAATGATTTAGGCTTTTAGCACTTTTATATTGTCATCTAGATAATTCCATAGGGTCACACCACTATGTGTAATGGTCTGTTTTTCCAGGGTGGTACAAACGCCCTGTACCTTTAGATTGAGTGGTCCTCTTAAATTGTATTTCCCATCTCTGTTATCAAACATTTTTGGGATGTGGCTAGGAAGTAAATTATTTCTTGCTTTATATGTTATTAATAGCATTTTAAATTTGACGAAGTCTTCGAGTTTCAGAATGTGCGATCTTAGGAACAGTGCATTTGTATGGTCCCTGAAACCAACATGGTTCACAATTCTAATGGCTCTTTAGAAGTCATCAGCTGGGTCTTATAGGTGTTTCCCCAGACCTCAGTGCAATAGTTCATGTAAGGAAGAACAAGTGCACAGTACAAGATGTATAGAGTTTTTTAATTCAGTAAAAATCCCCTCTTGGAACCGTCACCTTAACGTGGTGGAGGGGTTTGAGCCCGAATGATCCTGGAGCTCTGTTGTCTGGGGCTTGGTGCCCCTGGTAGGGTCTCCCATGGCAAACAGGTCCTAGGTGACGGGTCAGACAAAGAGCGGTTCAGAAGCCCCTTATGAGAGACCAACAGGCCCGGTTAGAACCATGAGGCCGTCCTTCTGTGGACCCACCACCTGCAGGAGGAGCCATAAGAGGCTGGTGCAATGTGATTTGGGCAGCTCCAACAGCTGCCCCCACGACCCGGCAACGGACAAGTGGAAGAAAATGGATGGATTGATGGATGAATTCAGTAAAAATCTACATTTACCTAATAGGGCAATGGCTTTGGCCATTTTTGATCTGATATTTGCTATTTGAGATCTCCAATTCACGTTGTGACTCAGAGTTACACCCATAAATCTGTATTGATATACTCAATTTTAACATCATTAATTAATATTTGGACTTGTTCTCCCCCTTTTCGTTTCCCAAACACCAGTTTGGAAAGTTCTGTGGTGATTTCAGTCACAAATAGTTGTGGATTTTTACCCGTACCCAAGATTGCGTCCGCAAAAGTATAAATTTTAGTTTAGTTGAGATACCACAAAGGTCTCACACCAGTTCATGTCCTCGTTCACTAAGTGTCCTCTTCGCTCCCTGCTTTTATGAGTCTGAATTGCTTGAGAACCGCACATTAGATGCAAACTCTAAAGGCTTCTTATTGAGCAAATGGTTCATGTCATCAGCTAGATTAAATTTTGTGGATTAGTGGAGTGCTAAATTGGCAGAGCAGCCAGAGGAAAGACACGGGCAGAGCATGCAAACAGCACATAGAAAGCCCCCATCAGAGATCTTTAATCAGCCCATTCTGACAAACCCTCTATGGTCATAAATTCAGGGAATGTTTGACTGAGATTCTGTAAAAATATAGATTTTTCCATTGGTGTATGCTGATTTTTTTTTTTTTTGGGGGGGGGGGGGATTTCTAGTTAGTGAGTATGGTTTTCTTGTCGATGGTTAGGGCTACAAGCTGTAGTTTAGTATGTGTTGAGATATCTCCTAGAAGGCAGAGGGAGGGGGATAGTGGGATGCGGCAGTCCAGGAGGGCAGAAAGGGATTCTGTCACCTGCCTCCAAAAAAGTGAGACAAGTGAACAGAACCAAATGGCGTGAATGTAGCTTTCTGTGGTGTTTTTGTATGCAGTTTGTACATGTATCAGAGTTTGCGGTGAATTTAGAGAGTTTCTGTCCTGTCAGGTGAATTCTGTGTATTGTCTTGTATTGTATCAGTTGTAGATTTGCATTTTTAGTCATGTTGTAGGTGTTATTGCATATCTGAGTCCAGAGGTTGGCATCAGGAGCAAGTGACAGGTTTTGTTCCCATTTGTGATCTGGTATAGCCATTACTTTGTCCGACTTTGTAATAATTGTATACAGTTTGGTTGTGAGTTTTTTTCTGGACTTGATTTAACAGTTCTGAGGGCAGAGGAGGGAGTTCAAGATTTATTTGAATGGCTTTGATTGCTGGGAGAATTGAAGATTGTAATTATACATTTTCCAAATTTTGTGAGCTCCTAAGGCCAAACTCCTGGACCAAGTATGGAAATGCAGTGTGTTATCCTGAAAGATGTGTCGTAGGTGTGTGATGCCTTTCTCTACCCATGTGCGGATATGTCATGGTTTTTTGTTCATTTGCAGGTCCGGGTTATTCCAAATGGATGTGAAATTAGATAGTGCCAATGTAGAATTCGTAATTTTATGGAATTTCCACCAGGCTGTCTGAGTCGAAGATATTGTTGGGACTTTGGAATATGGATGACATTTAATTGAATTATTAAGGAAAGGTAGGTCTGAAATTGAAATGTTCTGGCAAAAGGCTTCTTCTATTATCTCACCAGGTATGGTCTGATGGGTCGGAATGGGTTCATTTGTATACTTAAATCAGACATAAAATACCCTAAACACAATTATTTATCATCCAATTATTTTCTGACCTCTTGGTTAACTTGGTATTCTCCCTTTAACATGAACAGATTGGTTTTAATATTTTTGTTGTTACCCCCTGGGCCTTTCTTTTAACAACATATCCCTCGTTTTCAATGTAAAAAAGTGGTCAAATGAACCTCAAGAGAATAATGTAAACAAATAAAAGGTTGTTCTGTTACCTGACTATTACTAAGGGTTAGATCATCTCTCTTTAATGTTAAAGAAATTATAATAATAATTTTGATATTATCAACTATAGTAACATCTATGGTGTTTCGGGTCAATTTCGACCCATACATATTTACTTCAAGAAAAGGGGGAAAAAATAGTTTTTTTTTTTTTTTTCAAAAAATAGAACTTTAACACATATACGAAATGAAAAGCAGAACTAGTTATAAATTAAAAATAAATAAATTAAAAAGTAGATTTGCAAGGTCAAACAAACAACAACCAATCAAGCAAATCAGACCAACAGGAATCAAGTACTAGTTCCATAAAAACTCATAAAAACTGCATGAACATACATGTATATATGTGTGTGTGTGTGTGTGTGTGTGTGTGTGTGTGTGTGTGTGTGTGTGTGTGTGTGTGTGTGTGTGTGTTTAGATGCATGTGTGGCAAAAAGTGACACTTTTAGTGTGTTCTTTGCAGATGTATTTTTTGCAGGTGAAGCACAATGTGTTGGTCTTTCTGTCCTTATTACTAGGGCAGACCTGACACCTCTTTCTTTTGGAATCAGGTGGTCTCACTGGTGTTGTGGCTGTGGCTGTTGTTGATGTTGAGGCAGGGCTGGCCGAGGAGGAAGCTGAAGGGAAGGCAAGGGAAGGGAAGGGAAGGGAATCTTATTTGTATAGCGCTTTTTATATGACACAAGTCACACCCAAAGCGCTTCACACATGAAAGGGAGGGGGGTCATTCACTCCATGCTGATGGTGGTAAGCTATATTTTGTAGCCACAGTTTCTCCTGGGGCAGACTGACAGAAGCGCCAACGGTCCCTCCGACCACCACCAACCACTCACACATAGGCATTGGGTGAAGTGCCTTGCCCAAGGACACAACGACAGTCTGCATCTGCAGGAGCCGGGATTGGAACCCCTGACCTTCCGATCATGAGAAGATCATGAGTGCTTGGTAAGCACTGCATCTGTCTGACCAAGGTTGCAGCGGCTGGGTCCCGGGGCACCCGTTCTCTTTGCTCAATGCGTGGCTTGACAAGGGAACTCCCTAGCTCCTCAAGAAACATTCTCCACTTGGTGTTTTTCGTTGAGTTCCACCCTTGGTGAATGTGGGTCCACAACACAAACGCATTGTATGCAGACACATTGAGGATGTTGTAAAACACAACCATTGGCCATCTCCTGGTCATCCGCTGGCAAGTGTAGGTGGCAGTCAGCTTGTCTAGATTATCCACTCCTGATTGTGTGTTTATGATTTCAGTTTTGGCATTTATTATTGTTTTATAATCTTATATTTCAACTGGGTCGAAACTGACCCTAACAACACAAAGGTCATAATTTTCACCAGAGCATTTTATAATTTAGTAAAATATTTTTTTACATTTTATTTTGTTTAAATAGAAGTTCCTGACAAAGTCAAAAAGTCTTGATGCGATAAACAAATTTATGTAGTACTTTTATGCATGCTAAACATAAAAACACTAGAGGAAGGTTAAGACATGGGTCAAAACCGATCCGTTAACATAATAGATAGTAACAGAAAGCTAACACCAGAGGAAGGTTAATGTAATTGGGTAGCTAATGAATAATGGAGAAAATTTGGAGCAGTGAGGCCTCCTTGGGATTTGGGTTTTTGTAAGGTGGAGAGTTTAATTCGGGGTGGTTTGTTTTTTTCCAATAGAATGACGTTATTATTGAATCTACATCTTAGAACCAGGATTGGGTTGGAGGAATTAGTATCATATAGAAACGGTAATTATGTCTATGAAGGATAGACATTTTTATTGCAGCAATTCCCAATATCATCCAACTGCAGCCAAAAGAAGGTGTTCCCGTTGGTAAACGGGACCTCCCCTTTCTTCAAAATTAGAGGCGATACCTTTCAGGTACTGTAAAGTGGTTGTTAGGGAGTTTTTCCCTCGCTGTTGCTCATACCGTGTTAATTGAAAACGTCTCCATGCAAATAAAATGAAAGCTCATGCTGCAGGAAAGGCATGAGTTTCTTTTATAACCTGTAAATATGAACCTTTCTCTTCAAATGGGGGTAGGATGAACAATCCCAGAGCTTGGCATTAACTTTTTTGTTTACAGTTTATTTTTTTTAATAGGCATAATTTTTATTTCTGCTTATTAATAATAAAATCCCTTTGATGGCAATACCGTATGTAGATTCATCTCTAAAATACATCAAAACATGGTATACAAAGGCCTGGTTGTACATTGTTGTTTACATAAGTGAGCGTAAAATGGTTTGCCAAAAATAAATCTTCCAGTGTTTGGGTGATAGCTAATGTGAATGTCAAACCCAAGTTAATAGGTAAGTAAGTAAGTGCTTTATTTGTCATTGTACAAGCGTACAAGGAAATAGTGTTCAGGTGTCAGTCATGAGCTCTTTAACAAAAGAAAGTTTATTGAGTTATATCAGAGGATAAAACTGATTTCAAATGAATATTATTTCATATCAGTGTGCTCCTCTTGGGGGTGACCAGATACCACTCTTCAGCCAGCATTAATCTGCAGATTCAGTAAAATCCCAAAGATAGCAAGGGCCTGGTCTCCATGTCCTGTTGAGCTGTGGAGCCGCTCACTCCCATCTGCAGGACAATGTACAGAGCTGGAGACCAAGACCACTGTGTGTAGAGAATGTGGCGCAGATGAGGCTTTCCTGGGCAATGAGTTAAGGCTAGCAGGATGAGCTGGGCAGTGGGCACATCCTCCTGCTGTGCAGTCACTGCCAACCACGAGGCCAGGCCATTCCTTCTGCAGAGACACAACAGAGATGCATTTATCTATGTTCCCTTTTAGTTTAACTGTGTGTTTAACACAAGAAGGGCAGTTATGTTTCTCATTGTCACAACCAATCGGCAATGACACTACTGAGCACCTCTGATCACCTAACACTCTCTTCAGAGAAGATTGAACATTAACCTTACAGTAAGCCTCGGAGTTAGAGTTGCAATAACACACATACAATATGTTTAAAAACAGAGGGTGTCATTTTCCAAGCATCTGCTTATGTGAAAAACTAGTAGCATGTGGAATGTTTAATCAGCAGGAGAGTATTTTGTGCGAAGACAGCATTGTCTAATTTACATTTATAGCCCTGCTGCGGTAGCACACAAATTCCATATGGTAAATTAGGTGCAACACACTTACAAATTGCTATAATATACTGTATTTTGCTGATAGCATTTAGCACCTGTCTTGATAAATGTGTGTTGCCTTTTGGACAGGAACATAGAAACATAAGCACCCAAAGAACTAAGATGTCAAAGCTTACCTTTCTCCTAAGGCCTAGCTCCACATCATGTGCAGAGAGTGTGGAGATCATCTGGAGGACAGAGAAGCTACAGCAGCATCAGGAGAGACCGCTCTCTGAAGTTAGTCTGAGCTGGTCTCTGAAACAGACTTTTCCATATCCAGTACGCTTCTGTAAAGAAATAAAATAAGGACATACAATTCACAATTTTGTTTAGCTGAAGCATTTGTATCTGCTAAATCCCACAATTTTACTATCACTGAACTCCTGCGTCCACAGGGCTTTAAAAAACTCTCTTTTAAATGCCACACAGTGTTGGTTGCTCACATTTCAACATGCATTTCCCTCAAAGGCTTAAGATATAAAAAGTTATTGTGGTGAATTAACTTTTTACTATGGAGTAATTTAACCTTCCATCCTGGTCAGATGCACTCGATAAAACCTGTGCCTAATCTGTCATTGAAATGTAACAGTTATTCTTTATTTATCTGCTCAATACATTTACAAAATACATTACATCTATTAATGAACAATTATATAATAACGCTTATAATAAGTTAACAAGTTTAATATTTACTTAACTAATTTGCTATAATACATTAAACATTACGCTAACAAATAAAGTAAATAAAACACTGGTTGTTTGCATTTTAGAGTCCGTTTGCACCAGCGACACTTCTCGACATGTCTGGCCGTATTTCAGGTCTATTCCCTGGCTACTCTAAGGTCCGAGCACCACATTTCAAACATTACAAATACTTATGCTATAAGCTGCCGAAAAGATTGCATCCTACATGAAACTTCAGACAAAAGACGGTCACGGAAGTGATGAAAATGTTCTCGCCATGCGAGGCAAAGCTCTTTCTGGTTGGTTGGTGAAGGGCTGCAGGAACGCCCATTGTGGAGTTTTTGATGCACAACAAGAATGCCCATGCTGCAGCTTGACCCTCCTCACAATTCGGCCAATGGGGGATATTGGAAGATTTGTCCAAAGGCTGAGATGGTCATTTATTGTCTTGAGAAGAGGAGTGAAATTTAGATGGAAGAGCTCTGACAGCCTGGGGGAAATGTTATTGCCCAAGCATATAATAAAAGTTGTGCATATGGGAATAGGTTGTGTATGGACTGCCACATCCCAACAATCCCCCTTTAATGGGGCGGAGGATAATGGATTCATGAAAGTTGATGGAGTAATCAGAGATGTTCGAATATGTTTTTATAAGTGATATGGCTGGAATTACTTTTTCTAATCGATGGGATAATGTTTTGGTAATTATTTTTAGGTCAACGTTGATAAGCGATATGGGGCGCTGGATGGTGTAGTTGGATCTTTATTAGGTTTAAGAAGAAGTGAAATTATGGCAGTATTCTTGTGAATGGGTAATCTTGATTTTTCTTTTATTTAAATTATAAGTCTTTGGAAGAGTCGTGTGAAAATAGGCCAGAAGTGTTTGTAGAACTTGGCAGGGAAGCCATCTGGTCTGTGTGTTTTATTGTTTGGCATTAATTTAAAGAGCAACTAAACACCAAATCAAGTTTTTTTTTTTTTACTGATAAACTGTCTCAATGGGTGTCTCATAGTGTTGTCTACTGGTCCCTGACATTATTCTGATATTATAGCGCAAACATGTGTCAAATCCTAACTTTGGCCTGAAAACGAATGGGTTGCGCCCCCTTCAGGGTAAACTCTGCAACTAAATTAGAATTTCCTGATTGGCTGGAGACGTGTCCACGGCCTCCACAGAACGTCATAAGCCGCACCAGCTCCACACATCGTCACCAGACCCATAAATCCCGTTACTTGAACAGTTTTTTCCCCTCCGCCATCAGACTCATGAACAATAACAAGACCCAATAACTTAGTTACAGACTCATGAATGTAATCTGCAATTGCACTGTGTGGTGTGTCCACACTTGGACCCGCTGCCATCACTTATCACTTAATCACTTTGTATCACTTTATCACTTTATATGCCTACACATCTGTAAATACAATCCCGCTGTTGTTCAATGTCAAATTGTTGTTGTCTTACATGTCATATGTCACTTTTATTTTATCTTATTTATTTAATATTTTTCACGCATGCCCCTATAGCCTTATAGTTTTAAAGTTTTTAGCTTATTTTTATCTTAACTCTGTGTTATATGTTCTATGTCGCACGTTTGCACCGAGAAAAATTGCTAGTTTGTGAACCTGTTCTCAAACCATGGCAATAAAACTGATTCTGATTCTGATTCTGACCAGGTGCTGCCCATTATCCTGCCCATTGTCCTGCCCCTGTACCTGTGGTATATAACCAAGTCCATCCCACGTAATCTGTCTGCTGTGATTGTGCCAATGCAAAGGCCCACACACTCACCCCCCGCATGTCACAGTCAAACTTCAGAGACCGCCTCTTTCATATAAACCAGGCTTGTAAAATTGCGTTCTTTCACCTGCGCAACATTGCTAAAATACGAAATATCCTACCTAAAAGTGATGCAGAAAACTTATCCATGCCTTTGTTTCATCAAGGCTGGACTACTGTAACTCCCTGCTAGCAGCGTGTCCTAAAAGTTCCCTAAAAAGTTTTCAATTAGTTCAAAATGCAGCTGCAAGATTGTTAACGCGTACAAAAAGAAGAGAACACATTACACCTGTGCTAAAGTCTCTCCATTGGCTTCCTGTTGAATTTAGAATCAAATTTAAAATCCTGCTCCTCACATTTAAAGCCATAAAAGGTATGGCTCTGCTTTATCTCCAAGACGCTATCGTTCCATATCAGCCAACCAGAGTACTCCGCTCTCAAAACTCAGGGCTACTAGTGATTCCTCGAGTCTCCAAAATCACTGTAGGAGGAAGAGCCTTTAGCTACCAAGCTCCGGTTTTATGGAATAAACTCCCAGCTCACGTTAAAGAAGCAGACACAGTCCCTACATTTAAGACTAGACTAAAAACGTATCTCTTTGAATGAGCTTATGATCAGGTCAGTTAGGTAACCCACAGCCTGAAGTAAAGCTGCCTTAGAAGAAACACTGCTGTGGAAGTACGGTACACTGAGCGCTATCCTCTTCTTCTTCTTACTGCAAACTTTGTCTTATTATGATACAATATTTATCTTATCTGTAGTCTGTTGGGGGTGGGGGGTGGGGGTTTGTTGATGGGGAGTTACTGCCCTCTTCAATGGACCCGCTCTACACCCTGGCTTTTTAACGCACTACAGTATACAGGGCTTACATATTACATTGGACATTATGTTTGCCCGGATACTTGATGTAAATGTTGTAATCTGTAAAGCACTTTGTGATACCTTTGGTATGAAAAGCGCTTTATAAATAAAGTTTGATTGATTGGTTTGATTGATTTCATGGCAATTTTTGACTTTTGTTTGTGGGTGGGGAAAGGCTTTGGCACGCCGGTTTAGGTACTCTTTAAGAGCATCTTGAAGTTCTCTATCAGGTACTGGTGATTCAAGCATTATTCGTTGGTTCTCAGTAACTTTTGGTAGTTCAATATTATTAAGAAATGTGTTTATGTCTGTTTGGGATGGGTCATTTTCAGATGCATATAGTTTTGTATAAAAAAATCCTTAAATATGCTGGTAATCTCTGCTGGTGTTGGCTTCCTTGCTGAGTTCTTCATACTAACAATGGTTGCTTTTTCACGATTTTGTTTAATTTGATTTGCCAGCTGTTTACCAGATTTACTCCTATGCTGGCTCTTTCTATCTCATGGTGGCTCTTTAGATCTTTGATGAATAAAAAAAGTATTTGAGCGAGTGATTAGCTGCAACAGTTAGGCTACATAATAATAATAATAATAATAATAATTAAAGCCGCAAGCGGCATCGAATGTCCCTCGCGGGCCATGCCTGCTTTAGTGCCTCAATTGCCGCGCCATAACCCTACCGAGAGCGCTAGCGCGGCCACACTACATATTATTGCCCTGATGTGCCATAAATCTTTGTCAGTAAACATCAAAACTACATTTTTAGCCTCTCCATGTGAATAATGGCTCCAACCTGCAGAGGGCGATAGCGCGCCCCAAATAATTTTTATTTCACAAGCAGCATCGAACTGCCCTGACGGGCCATATTTCAATGTCCGCTGTCGACAAGCTCCTTACAGAGGGCGCTAACGCGCTGTAATTGTGTATAATGTGAGATTTATGTGTCAGTCCCATTAGGATAACATGGGGGCTCCCAGGCGTCACCATGGCAACACCGTACAAAATACGATATGGGTCCCATTGGGTTTTTTGATCGGGATGCCAGAAACTATTTGTGTGCCGAATTTTATCCATTTCCGAGAAACTAATACTACTTTTTCCCATAATGCATTTTTTCTTCTCAGCCTAGAGGGGGCGCTATCACACCCAATGTCACTTTTTCGGGGTTCGGGGGTGAAAGGTCAATAATATGTATATTTCCGATTTTTAATCGGAGTTTGTTTGTGCGAATGGGAGCATTTTGTTGTTTACGATAAATCGAAAAATTGTTCGTACAGATTCGCCGCAAACAAACCGTAAAACATAGCCAAAAATGTGGATAACTTTTGATGCCCCACATCTCGAGATGAGCTGAAGCTCATTTGGTGAAACGCCCTAGGAGGAGTTCGTTAAAATGCGACGTCAGCGAAAACGCTGACTCTGCATTTTCCAGACTTCCTGTCAAGATTGGCGGACTTCCGGTTTGTCAGGGGGCGTGGCCACAATCATATTTTTTGTTTGTCGTCACATGACGAATGTCTGTACCGAATTCCGTCGCTCTACGACAAAGTTGATGTTGGCCCTCCTCCATAGGCGCAATGTATTTTCACTTTTGTAGGTGGCGCTGTCGCGCCATTTTTTATTTCCCCAATACGAAACACATATTTAAATTAATTTTTCACCGGACCTGAATTTTGGGCAACGTTTGGTTTGTTTTCGACTATGTTCAGAGGGTCAAATTCCTGCTCAAAGAGCAGAAGAAGAAAGAAAGAAAGAAAGAAAGAAAGAATAATAATAATAATATTTCTTGCAAAAACAATATTGTCGCTTTCGCGACGACAACATATTATACATTTTTGGAAAGCTCTCAACAACCCCACGCAGCCGTGGGGCTCGGAGGTGGATGACGAGCGCGATATGACAGTTGGCCATATACCCCCATTCATTTTGCTGCAATATTAAGTATAAAGGGAGTCACTGTTTTACACGGTGAGTTTACGTTTGACATGGGGACAGCGCTTCGCGCACCTAGGTACAGTGCGCTCCGCGCACTGCGTTGCGATTACAATAGACCCTTGCGACGGCAGGCCACTCGGGCCTAATAATGGCTTACACTTGAATTCCGCTTTTAAAGCCTGTGTGACAAGTTTCTCAAGACGCCACACTGTAGTCATTATTCATTCACTCCACACTCTGTGGTGCTAAGCTGCCATTGTAGCCATAGCTCAATACATCATTTTGTTTAGCCCAATATCACAACAAGAATTGTCTCACAGCTGCACTCAACATTAAAACAATGAAACAAAACAAACAATGCAATGTCCAAGCAAATGTAGCATCCTGGCAAACATAATGTCCAAACAGAGGTAATATCTAAATAAGCGTCATCAGCAGATGAAAACGAGCCCTGGGTCTCCCTAGACCTTAGACTCTCCTTGCAAGGAAAAGATTGAAACCCCAGTGGGGGAAAAGATAAATCTTGGTGAGAACCACAGACAGGGAGATCCACTCCCATGGACGGACAGGCTATAGATAGACCCAGGGCCGATGGGACCCCCTCTGCAGACGGGGCCAAGACCGTGGAACATCCTGTCCTTGTTGGAGCTTCAGTTGTTGTTGTCCAGACCCAGTTGGATTGCAATACCTCTGCGGATAGAGTGAAGAAAGCGAGGATTCCAATCTGCGTATCAGCCCCTCGGACCATTATCAACTACTTATTCACTCATTGCGTTCACACAGGCCATGGTTGAAGTGTCTTGACCAAGAAAACGACAACAGTCTGCTCCTGCAGAAGCAGGGATTCAAACCGCCCACCTCTCGGTTACAGGACGACCTGCTCTACCGTCTGAGCCAGAATGTAACTGGTGACAAATTAGTGTTAATTCATTCTGTTGTTATCATTCGAATGAAATAAATATTCTTTACTGTTTGTGGATAAAAATACTAAAGCGGCTCTAAGAGTTTCCTGTGGGCTGGCTTTTTTGAAGTTGAAGGTTGCACAAGATAATTCGTCCCTGAGTAGATTAATATTGCGTGTGTGTGTTTTTAAATATATATTCACTGTAGACCGCTTATACTTAAAGGGATATTTATAGTTACCCATCAATGTTACATGTTTGCATTTTCAAAAATAAAGCTATTTAATATTAATTTTGTTAAGCTGTTCAGTAAAAGGTTAATGAAAGTTCATGAGGAAGAGAATGGGGGGCAAGATCATGATTTCTAAATGTGATGAAGAAAATACTTTGAAAACAGCATATATTTGTGAAAATATGTCAAATGTAAATCCATTTTATATAATATTTTTAACGTTTTTCTGCTTGATATTGGTTTCAAGCTGATTCAAGCAATAACTTATACAATTATGTGCAGTTATCCAGAATCAACAAGTCATATAAAACCAGGTACGTATCAAATACTGTATACTTAATATTTTTAATTTAAAACAGCTCGAAAAGGAGTGGGAAGAAGAATAAAACTATTATTACTTAAGAGATAAGATAAGATAAGCATTTATAGATCTGCAAATAGACAGGAAATGTGCAAATGGTAAATAGAGGTATCTTTCGAACAATGAATTAAAAAAAAGCTTGAAGGGGCAAAAAGTATAAACAATAAAAAAAAAAAGATTAAATAGAGCAGACTATAAAGTCAGCAGTGGAAAGTTTACAGTCAGGTGCAGGTGGTTGATAAAGCTGATACAGACATTATTGCATGTAGTTTTCCATAGTTATTGCACGAGTTACTTTGCAGTAGTGTGGTACAGTCTGACAGCAGTGAGGATGTTACTTTTCAGTAGTGTTGTACAGTCTGACAGCAGTGAGGATGTTACTTTTCAGTAGTGTTGTACAGTCTGACAGTAGTGAGGATGTTACTTTACAGTAGTGTTGCACAGTCTGACAGCAGTGAGGATGTTACTTTTCAGTAGTGTTGTACAGTCTGACAGCAGTGGTACTGTTACTTTACAGTAGTATTGTACAGTCTGACAGCAGTGAGGCTGTTACTTTTCAGTAGTGTTGTACAGTCTGACAGCAGTGGGGATGTTACTTTACAGTAGTGTTGTACAGTCTGACAGCAGTGTGGATGTTACTTTACAGTAGTATTGTACAGTCTGACAGCAGTGAGGCTGTTACTTTTCAGTAGTGTTGTACAGTCTGACAGCAGTGAGGCTGTTACTTTTCAGTAGTGTTGTACAGTCTGACAGCAGTGAGGATGTTACTTTACAGTAGTGTTGTACAGTCTGACAGCAGTGGGGATGTTACTTTACAGTAGTGTTGAACAGTCTGACAGCAGTGAGGATGTTACTTTTCAGTATTGTTGTACAGTCTGACAGCAGTGAGGATGTTACTTTACAGTAGTGTTGACAGTCTGACAGCAGTGAGGATGTTACTTTACAGTAGTGTTGTACAGTCTGACAGCAGTGAGGATGTTACTTTCAGTAGTGTTGTACAGTCTGACAGCAGTGAGGATGTTACTTTACAGTAGTGTTGTACAGTCTGACAGCAGTGAGGATGTTACTTTACAGTAGTGTTGTACAGTCTGACAGCAGTGGGGATGTTACTTTACAGTAGTGTTGTACAGTCTGACAGCAGTGGGATGTTACTTTACAGTAGTGTTGAACAGTCTGACAGCAGTGAGGATGTTACTTTACAGTAGTGTTGTACAGTCTGACAGCAGTGGGGATGTTACTTTACAGTAGTGTTGTACAGTCTGACAGCAGTGAGGATGTTACTTTACAGTAGTGTTGTACAGTCTGACAGCAGTGGGGATGTTACTTTACAGTAGTGTTGTACAGTCTGACAGCAGTGGGGATGTTACTTTACAGTAGTGTTGTACAGTCTGACAGCAGTGGGATTTACTTTACAGTAGTGTTGAACAGTCTGACAGCAGTGAGGATGTTACTTTACAGTAGTGTTGTACAGTCTGACAGCAGTGGGGATGTTACTTTTCAGTATTGTTGTACAGTCTGACAGCAGTGGGGATGTTACTTTACAGTAGTGTTGAACAGTCTGACAGCAGTGAGGATGTTACTTTACAGTAGTGTTGTACAGTCTGACAGCAGTGGGGATGTTACTTTTCAGTAGTATTGAACAGTCTGACAGCAGTGAGGATGTTACTTTTCAGTAGTGTTGTACAGTCTGACAGCAGTGGGGATGTTACTTTACAGTAGTGTTGAACAGTCTGACAGCAGTGAGGATGTTACTTTACAGTATTGTTGTACAGTCTGACAGCAGTGGGGATGTTACTTTACAGTAGTGTTGTACAGTCTGACAGCAGTGGGGATGTTACTTTTCAGTAGTGTTGTACAGTCTGACAGCAGTGGGGATGTTACTTTTCAGCATTGTTGTACAGTCTGACAGCAGTGGGGATGTTACTTTTCAGTATTGTTGTACAGTCTGACAGCAGTGGGGATGTTACTTTTCAGTAGTGTTGTACAGTCTGACAGCAGTGGGGATGTTACTTTTCAGTAGTGTTGTACAGTCTGACAGCAGTGGGGATGTTACTTTACAGTAGTGTTGAACAGTCTGACAGCAGTGAGGATGTTACTTTACAGTAGTGTTGTACAGTCTGACAGCAGTGGGGATGTTACTTTTCAGTAGTGTTGAACAGTTGACAGCAGTGAGGATGTTACTTTTCAGTATTGTTGTACAGTCTGACAGCAGTGAGGATGTTACTTTTCAGTATTGTTGTACAGTCTGACAGCAGTGGGGATGTTACTTTACAGTAGTGTTGAACAGTCTGACAGCAGTGAGGATGTTACTTTACAGTAGTGTTGTACAGTCTGACAGCAGTGGGGATGTTACTTTACAGTATTGTTGTACAGTCTGACAGCAGTGGGGATGTTACTTTTCAGTATTGTTGTACAGTCTGACAGCAGTGGGGATGTTACTTTTCAGTAGTGTTGAACAGTCTGACAGCAGTGAGGATGTTACTTTTCAGTATTGTTGTACAGTCTGACAGCAGTGAGGATGTTACTTTTCAGTATTGTTGTACAGTCTGACAGCAGTGGGGATGTTACTTTACAGTAGTGTTGAACAGTCTGACAGCAGTGAGGATGTTACTTTACAGTAGTGTTGAACAGTCTGACAGCAGTGGGGATGTTACTTTACAGTAGTGTTGTACAGTCTGACAGCAGTGAGGATGTTACTTTACAGTAGTGTTGAACAGTCTGACAGCAGTGAGGACGTTACTTTACAGTAGTGCTGTACAGTCTGACAGCAGTGAGGATGTTACTTTACAGTGGTGTTGTACAGTCTGACAGCAGTGAGGATGTTACTTTACAGTAGTGTTGTACAGTCTGACAGCAGTGGGGATGAAGGACCTGCTCCTTCTTGCACTGAGGGTGCCTCAGTCTTCCACTGAAAGAGCTGCTCAGCTCCTCTACAGTCCCGTGCAGTGGGTGGGAGGTATTGTCCATGATGGAGGTGAGCTCGGCTAACACCATCCCGTCCCTCACCTCCTCCACAGAGTCCAGGAGGCAGCCCAGGACGGAGCTGGCCCTCCTGACCAGCTTGTTCAGTCTGTTCTTGTCCCGCTCTGTGCTGCCCGGGGCCCAGCACACGGCAGCGTAGTGGATAGCAGAGGCTACAACAGAGTCCTAAAAAGTCCTGAGCAGAGGCCTGCTCACTCAGAAGGACCTCAGTATCCTCAGAAGGTGGAGGCGACTTTGACCCTTCTTGTACAGGGCATTGGTGTTGTGGGACCAGTCCAGTTTATTGTTGAGGTGAACACCCAGGTACTTGAAACTGTCCACCTCCTCAATGTCCTCCCTCTGGATGTTCAGTGGTATGTGCGGTAGTGTCTTCCTCCTGAAGTCAATCACCATCTCCTTCATCTTACTGGTGTCCAAGTACAGGCTGATCTAAATCAGTGTTTCCCAACCAGAGGTACGGGGACCACCGGGGTACGCAATGACTTAGCATGGGGTACTTTTAATTATTTTGAATTGAAAAAGAATGTGAAACTGAGTAGTATTTCAATATTAATATAACATAAAAGTTCTTTAAAATCCAAACCTTTTTACAGCAAAACATTTTTAGAGAATTTTAGGTTTATTTTGAACACAGTACACAATTAAATACCAATAACTTTTTTTTAAATGTATTTATTTATTATCTTTTTTTAATATATATTTCACTGCACCTTCGAGTTAAGGGGTACTTCCAGTAGAAATTAAAAACTCAAGGGATACGAAAAAGGTTGGGAAGCACTGATCTACAGTAAATGACCAGTGACAACCTCAGAGCTACTTTTCCAGTAGATAAATAATGAAAGAAATGTTCAGTGAAAGTTTAGTGATACTGAAAAAAACAAAGGATGGCTTTGCACTTCGACTACACGACCTGCACCAAAACAATAGGCATAACACAACGCGCTTTACGGCTTTATTGAGCGATATGTGCGTGTGCGCGGTCCAATTATTTCCATCGCGTTATTGTTCGCCTCCTCGGATTCCGAGCGCCTCTCGTTTTTACGCACGCTCCCTGAACGAGCCACGGCGGCTGCGTCACGTGACCGGCACCGCTAAAGAGTGCGGTGACGTGGGAGCGCACCGTCAGAGTAGAAGCGGTGCCTCACTGCCTCACTTCCCGGCCTGAGAGCTCCCTGGGCCGGCTGCGCAACCTGACAGGCGTCGGTGCTGGCGCTGGATCCCCGGACGCGCCACTGGGGACATTCCTTCACAGGCGAAACGAGACGGGACACGAGCCGCTCCGAGACAGGGAGAAGGACTGTTTTATTTATTTCACAAACGGGGGGATCGTATTTAAAATTGGGTGTGTGGGGATGTCATTTTTTTAATTAAATGTTCGCTGTTCCCTGGATCTTGCGAGCATCACTCCTGAGTCTATATCTGTTTGTTTTTTCTGTTTTTTTGACACATGGATAACGATTCGCGCTCGTCCATCCTCTCAATCATGTAACTCCAAGTTGGGAAAACCAATTGACGAACATTTGTGCTCTGTAGCGGTGTCGTGGGTGTTGTTTTCGAGACACAGAACGCGAAAGGAGAGAGGCGACTGTACAGTGCGCATCGCTGGAGGCAGAAGACCCCCGCTCACCTCCCCGCAGGTACTCGCATCCTTCGTGGGGGGGCTTTAACCAGACTGTCGCTACGAATCCCGAAACGATGGGCGTATGTTCCGTGACTCTACCGGGAAAAGGACAAGCTGGTGGATGCGTGGAGCTGTTTACCATGAAGCAGCAGCAGCGGACGTGGCGAGGGGAGACAGAGGGGATGAGGCGCACCGTCAGCCCGCAGCAGCAGCGTTAGGAGAGGGAAGGATACAGGAGGGAGGTAGGTGTGCTCCGCATCTCATCCACGGCCACGCCACATGCTCATCATTCATTTAGCCCCGTGCGCCCTCCCCCCTCCCTCCTGTCTCTCTCCCCCTCCATTACACCCAGGCTCCGCGCTCGTACGTCCATCAATCAATGCGCGCTGCCCTTCCCCTGTACAGGACCACAGCTGTTTACGCACACGCTACGAGGCGTTCTAGGGAGAATAGTACATGGCCAAATGCTAGTTGGATAATCATATGCATACATTGATGAGATTTTCAAGGCATGCTGGTGTATTATTTATATCAAGGAAACTTAAAATAAAAGAATTGAGGTTTAATTCACCTGGAAAACGAGTCTAATCTACACATGAAGGTCTTTTGTTATTGCACTGATTCTGGGAAGCTGTAACTTCAAGGGCCGTTTTATCCAAAATACTGTACATTTTTAATTATAGTAATAGTGATGGCTAACATTTGAATAGCACTTTACAAGCCTGTGTAACCAAGTTTCAAAGCGCCACACTGTAGTCGGTAATCTTGCCTGGCTGCTTTGTTCAAAAGGAGGACCGTCTGGAGCTTTGCTAACAGCCAACAATCAAAGGTGGAAAAGTTTAATATCGATCCAATCACGAAATGTTGTCACGTCAGGAACTGAATTAGAGTAAAATTATGTTCTTAAAGAAGGATGTAACTGTAGATGTTGATGCTTCATCTTCTATGAGAGGATTTTCTTCTTGTTGCCATCTATCGAAAGTACTTTTGTCCCGTTCCAAACATGCATTGATTGAAAAAGCCATTACGCATTCATGTTAAATTCTTCTGCATTTAAAATCTCACCCGAGTTGCTGATGACTCCTTGTTTTCTTAAGTTTGTGTGGCAAAAACGCTATACATTGTTCACATTTGTCTCTGCTCTTCGGCTGATGCTTCGTAAAATCACTAAAACCGGCATTTCTGATTGGTTAATACGCTTGTCAATCACACCCATCCGGAATTCAAAGAAATCACCCCTGATCCCAGATCATCTTTGTAAAGAATAAAAGCGTGTATTCTGGCTGGCCAGGCTAGTCCTTATTCATTCACACCACAGTCGATGGAGGTAAACTACTGTAGCCTCAGCCGCCCCTGGGGTAGGCTGATGGAGACGTGGCTGCCAATCTGACCACCACCACTCGCTCGCTCGCGGGCGCGCGCGCGCACGCACACACACACACACACACACACACACACACACACACACACACACACACACACACACACACACACACACACACACACACACACACACACAGGCCTCACTCGTTCGTTCATTCTGGCCTATTGTGCATGTTTTTAAATGTACGCAGTTCCGGGGCCTTTTTCCATTGCTATTATATGACTTATAGTGGTCTGTGACCACACTTTTAAAGCTGGTATTAGTTTCATGTGTGTACTATTTTATTTACAGTAAAATTCCAGTGTTTCTCAGGCGCATTGAGTTGCCTTGTGTATGAAATGCGCGGTATAAATAAACTTGCCTTGCCTTCTCCCCAGTCCCTCTGCTGCCTGTGTCAGCTCCGCCGTGGTCCTGCTCGGTCTGTAGCTGCTGCACCTCGCGACTGCCTTTTGTCCTACGCGTGGATACAAAACATGTCAGTATTTGTGAATGAATAAGCGTGGGAAACACGAGGGTCCGCCGTGTTGCTGTACTCATTTGTGATGTTGATGAGCAGTTTTATTTATCCGTCTTCTGGCATTATGTCCCAAGCTTCCAGATGTCGTGAGATTTTGTCCCAACAGAAATCGCAGATTTCTCCAGTGTCGTTTTAGAGCGTGGAGTTATGGCCCGCAGCTGCCAGCGTCTCATTTCCCCGTGGCGTCGAAGTGCTCTGTGATTCACTCTTACTGCGGGCTGTGTGTGGACACGGGAAACGCATGGGAAAAACATCAGCACGAGCGCATTGTAGTTTGGGAATACGGCTCTAATGGTGACATTCATGAGGAGTGTTGCAAACTGCAATCTGAATCTTATTGTTAAAGAACCAGATTGAGTTCACTGTGGTCATTTTGGACACGCCCAGGAGAAGTAAGGTTTGATAAAAGATGGTAAAATTTAATGAAACTCATGTTGCCTTCGATTGGTGTCCGAACAATGGTCAACGCCGCACCCTCATCTCGTATTATCCATGGGAGAAGCGGGGAATAATCTTGATACCCGAGTTTAAAAGATGAGATAACATTTGGCTGCTTATTTTTTATGTCTTTTTTAGCTGAATGTTTTACAATCTATTTAGCCTACAAAAGTTGATGACCTCTCTATTTCCACCGATATGAACAAGATCATGTTTTAGTCCAATTAGGTTTATTTGGTCTTCTAATAATGATGGTAGCTGGCTGTGAGCAGACACTATCAGCCATGGTGAGCAGTAAGATCGCAAAATGAGGAGAGAGAGATAGAAATGTGAAAATTTGAAGTTTGATACATTGAGGTAGGAAGATATTGCGATAAACGATACGATTGAAGACCTTTCAATGCCACGGAAACAAACTAAAGCTTAAAAATGACAATAAGGCTTTGTTAGAATACAACTGAACCCTTAAATATCCCAGAATAAACATGAAATACAATAACAAACAACTTAATTTTAGTCAACAAAATAAAGTATCACATGAGAAAAAGGGGACATACTGCAAATAAATGTAGATGTGTAAATGAGTCGTTTCAGGGACACTTTTGGATTGATGTGATGGATTCGGGGAACAGGCCAAAACAGTTACCAGAACACTCATTGTAAAGTCTCGATCAAAAGTGTTAGACCACTTGAAAATGGTAAATGTTCACATTTTGCTGCATGAGCTGCATAAGCAGGGCTTCTTGCAGCACGCCATTGCTGCTGAGGCGGAACGCAGTAAACAGTCATTTTAAATGTCTTAGGTAGGGTTATTGGACTGCAGACGGCTCCAGTAACGGCAGTGAAGGACAGCCAATCAGATCCTCCGGCTCAGTCCTGGAGACATTTTTTTTGGGTCGTCCACTTGACTTTTTTCTTCCTTAACCCTCAGGATCTTTGAAGTAATTCAAAATGACTGTCTTACTGCATCCCACCTCAGCAGCGATGGCGCACTGCGAGCGGCCCTGCCCTGCCAGTTTTTCCTATACGCAGATTACACAAGGTGCGTAGGGCCCCCACTGCTGCAAGGGCCCTGCATCTCAGTCAAATCACGGTGTTTCACTGATCAATGAGCGTTGTTACGGTGACAGGCTGTTTGACAGGCAGCGCTCACTCACTCTCCGCCTACTTTGCCACATACAACACCGAAATGGAGCAGTCTGCTGAAGTGGATGAGCAGGAGAGACCTACCGCCTTCCCCCTGTCACACCGGGGCCACACCGCCTGCGAGCGAAGCAACGCATTGCTTGCGTTCGTGAACAAAGTGGGGTGATGACGCAAGAGTGGCCACACCAGCAGCAGCAGCGCCACAAAGGAGAACAGGCTTCCTGTCAAATTAATGCACATTCATGAAGGATGGCGTGTCTAATTTATATAATATTGCAATGCTCGCTTTCTTCCTGAATTAAAATTGTTTGAATAACTATTGAACAGTGATTTAGTAACTAAATGTAATTACAACACAGTTCGGGAATTTGGTTTACTGTTGCCATGGAATTACGCCTTTTTTACAGATGCAACATTGACCATATGCGTACTATCATCATAGACTGTGTAAAAAGTCTCAAAAAAAGGTGAATCGATTCTAGAAGTCTTTCTTTCGGGACATTAGACCAAAGCTTGACGCACGCCCCCCGTCTCTCCGCTCGCGCCATTTGGTCTCAAATGGGAGTTGAATCCACACGGTTCTCATGAGCGCAGTTACTTTCAGTAACTCTAGTTCTCAGAATGTGCAGGTTTCAGTTAGTTTTGAAGTCAGTAGTTCCCAAACTGGATCAGTGACCTTTTACCATTTTAAAAAGTGGGGGAAATAGACTAGTGGTGTCCTAAATCCCAGTCTGACAGTGCCTTAGTGGTTAGTGGTTTTCACACAGTGGGGCAGGGCCCAAACTGAGCTTATATTCCCCTTCTGCCCTGCCCAACTGCACAGTGTAACTGTTTTTAACCATAAATGGGCTCGCTCTTCATCCAATAGCCATGGGATGCGTACTGTAAGGCCGAGTGGATTTTTGCTTATGCAGCTTAACAACCAAACTCTCTAAAAGAGATTTTTTTTTTTTTTGTCTTTGCATCAGGACGTCACGACAGTGAATACCAGACAGAAAATGCCATTGAATCCACATTTTTGCCCAGATTTGGCCTTTTTAAGGCATGTGGTCCTAAACTTTTGATCAGCCAATTTCACTTTATTTGTTGTTTTCAATAAATGGTTCACTCTATTTTTTTTTCTCACTCCCTTTTCTTCTTGTTCCATTTTGAAGGTTTACTTGGAACCTTGGTATGATCCAACCATGCAAAATGTGAAGTTTTTAAACTGGTCTTAAACTTTTGAGCTGATCTCAGACACACCAGAGTCTGTAAAATGGCATTTGGAGAGTTGCCAAGTCTACACATTCATTTATGTATTTATTTATATTCATAAGCTTTTTGCCAGTGCTCATTATCAGCTCCAGTCCCTGGTTGGGCCTTTCTACACTAAATTAAAATGACATTTGTAGTACATTTTGCATTTCTTTTTAAATAGGCTAACAGACAGAAACTGGACCTTACTCCTGAAAGATCATTCACTGATGCTCTAAACCAATGTATGTGAACCAAAAGGAGATTAATTACAAAAACAATAATTAAGTGTCTAAGTCTGTCATTTCAAATTCCTCTGGAAGGTTAAAAATGTGCAGATAGTTAATGTACAGTCTATTTTAAGGTTTATTATAGCTAATAATAAAAAGTTGCTATATCATAATTGACTTAATAAAAAAGGCTTCGTCTGTTGCGGCCCCCAACCAACACTGGGTTCGCATTTTTGGCCCCCAGTCCAAATGAGTTTGAGACCCCAATGAATGAATATCTGATTTCACGTCATGGCGACGTGATAAACGGAAGCGACCTCCCTCTCTTCTTGTGCAGCTTGCCTTTGCCTTCTTCTGCGAACTGCATTTGTGGTTTCTGTGTTCCACATTGTTTTTCTGAATACTTTTGTACGTCTTTGCCGAGTTTTTGTGGAGGTTTGGTGGATTTGTTTACTTTGAGAGTCTAAAATGGTCCTGAAGAAAGCAGCTTTTTAAAGGTAAACAAAATGCTAGCTTATCAGCTAAACCCATTTGAGACCTACACATTTCTTCTTCTGAGACACTGAAGAGGCACTAAGAGCCCCCACAGCTGCAGCACAGTCGAAGCGTCACAAGAGGTGCTACAGGAAACAAAAAAGGGACAAATGAGAGATGGTGAAAGACTGTTGTGAAGTGGAGGGAGGAAGAGGAAGCGCGGCTCAGCCAGCAGCTCAGGACTGACACCTGAACACTATTTCGTTGTACAGTTGTACAATGACAATAAAGCACTTACTTACTTATAGAGGCACATTGGACATTATATTATGTCATCTTGCCACTTCCTTCAACAAATCCCCACCCAGCTGCCCTGACTAGATGACTCTGTGGATGATGTTTACCTCCTATACTGTGTGATGTTTTAAGAAGATGAGGCTTTATGTGCCTGTCGAGAGGGGAGGACCCCTCGCCAACAGATCCATGTCCATCACTTACCTTAGTTCATGAAATTGTGTTTTCCTACAAATGTCTGAGTTTACAATACACTAAAGGAGGACAAAACTAATTTCATTCCATTACTAGGAAAAATCCGGTATGGTACCTTTAAGTTCAACTATTAAAAAAAAAAAAAAGTAAAAAAAAAAGTAACATAGCAACTTTTATTGGAGGAATATTTGACCTGTAGTATCTGTACTTTTACTCAATGAATGTTCTTTGACCACTGCTGATAAAAACACACACAACACAATCCGTCAATGAACCTATGACCTTCTTGCTCCAAGTCGAGAGCCCTAACCCTAAACAGCTAAGCCACCGTGCCGTGTGAAAGGGATCAATAAAGCATAACATAAGAGCTGTAATAGCGCTTTGGCACAAATACAGAGACGACACACGGCTTAACTCTCCATCTGACGACCCTTATGTAACATCCGCACGTCCCGTTTGCAGATTAGAGCCATGGTATTTGACCCACATGTGTCCAGCAGCTGTCCGGCCGTGGCCCCGCTGCTCCCACGGGTGCTACCCCACTCTCCATAAATACACTCTCCAACGGTCTAAAGGGCGCTGCACCCACGTTCACGGAAATGTTTCGGGTTCATTTTGGTGACATTTTAGCAACAAAAATGTGTTTGGAGGGATTTATGTTTTTTACAGATAAACTGTCAAAAGTCTAGTTGTTTATTGTTTGTAGGGATTTAAGGCAAGATGTTGCAGGTGAATAGGGAAAACAATTGCTTTTAGAGATGTCATTTGAAACTTTTGCTAAACATTACTGATATAAATATGAGTTTTCATATAATAAAATAAGACATTTTATGTATAAAAATGGCCAAAATTGCCTATACTTCTGGGGACAAAATCTGAATCGTGGATAGAGCCAGATTTAAATGTATGGTTTTCATTTTGGATATTGTTTAGTTTTTGAATGAGCTCATCATAAGTGTAACTAACTGATTATAAACTAACTGTAACAACTCCAATGTTGCCTTGTTTTTTGGGTTCACAGCTGAATAAATCAGGCTGGGAATTAGTTATTAAAAATACCTCTGAAAAGAGCTTCAAAATATTAAGTCCCAAACTGGAAAGTTTGGAGTCTGTAGGAGCGACTAAAGTGGAGATGTTGCAAGAGTGTAATCAAAACCTCATTTGGAGAAAACTGGGCCTAAAAAAAAGACCCACGAAAGACATCTTTTGGTGAGTAAGACTCTTCTTTAATTTAATTGAATAGAAACTTGGTGGTGCATGCAGGTTGACATGTGTAACTTCCCCAGAGTGTGGGGCTGACCGGGCACAGTTTTCTATCTCTATGCCCGGTTTTTCTGTGCTTATCATCCTAAGTAAGGATGATAAGTAATCATCCTTACTCTATGTATATACAGTATATGACATTGACATTGAAAACACTTGTCAGCCAAATGAGTAATCAAATGAATCCATTTTTACGTCAAATTTTGGACGTTAAAATGTAAAAAATGCAGCAGATACACAAAGATTTCTTTGCGTAAGATTTGCAAATGTTCCATTAAACAGGTGTGCGGGATAACCTTGATATTCAAAAGTGGATTGAATACAACGAGAAATGTTTCAGCGACAAAGTGCGTACAATTTTGGACAAAAAATAATTTGAATGTGATTCAGACCATCATTTTTGTATTTTTGACGAACTTACGCCGTAAAAGTCGCAGAGCAATGTCATTATCTGCAAGTCTGGCCCCATTCATTGTAGTGCCGACTTTAAAAGTACACAGGCTAACAATAGAATACAAATACAATAAAAAAGCATGGTTATCAAGAGCAGCTGAATAAAAGCGTTTTCAGCCTGGATTTGAACTTTGTCGGAGCCGAGTTAACCTCTCCTGGCAACTGTGGTGTTTTACATTGGCAGAAATCAGGTTTAATCAAGGAAATGCACTAATTCCTTTTATAAAGTACCCAGCAACATTCACTCCAACTCTCATCACTTGTTTCCCAGGGACACGTTCTGATTCATAGGACGCTACAAGCCAGTTTCATGTTTAATGGAGAAACCTCCACCTAATAACGATATGACAAATGATGTGTTTTTATGCCTTTTAGTCAATCCTGAGGGACTTCCATGACGTTTTATTTCCCGAGGACGATGTGTCATGATGTGAAAACTCCATTTGTTCGGGTCGAAAGAGGCTTTTGTTTTTCCACAGTGACCGCAGTGTGTTTTGATGCATCAGAGCCAGATATTACTCATAGATTTGTCTTAAAGAGTCCTGACTGCTCACGAGGGGACGGGCGTAAAAAGCAAATCCATACACAATGTTTTTATCTACACGCCACAGACAGATGAGTGTAAAGAAATGTCCAAACAGAAAATGTCGGAATGTTTTCCCTGATTATTTTTAGGAACTGATTGGATTCACAAACCTGCCACATTCATCTAACGTCTGACATGGAGCATATTGTTTTAAGGTTAAGGTTCTTTATTTTTGTAAGTATACAACACTGTACAACGAAATGTGTTCTCTGCATTTGACCCATCCTTCGACGCTGCTATTGTCTCCACTTTTGGGTGTCATGTGACCTTAGTTCATATGTGCTGAGAGACAAGATGCTGAACTTTGCGTGAAACTTTGTTTCATGCAGATAGGTCCAGCCGTTACAGCGATATCAACCATAAATCAAGTCCAAAATTCCTAATTTTGACGGTTACCATAGTTACCACAGTAGGATCCGAAGCTGCACCAACTTCTAACTACTTTTAAATGATAGGCTGTTTACAATGTTGCGACTTCACGTGAACTCAACCTATTCTGGTCCTGAGTGCTTGCTCTTTGTGTCCTGTGGTCACCAGGGGGCGCCAGCGATAGATAGATAAATACTTTATTTAGGTTTGGGTTTAAGGTTATTTTCTACAATTATGCATATCCAAATCTCAAAGCTTATTGACAGGAGAGCTTACAGGCGATATGCCAGTGTTATACCTCCTTTGAAAGCATAGACCATCTACTTTCTAAAACTATGTGTAAGATCTGCGTGAGTGAAACACAACTTAGATGACATTTGCCGCCTTTAAACCTAACCTTAGCCCCTGATCGGCGGGGATACCAAACAACAGGTTAAAAGCGCGGCACACAGTACTGCCGCCTTGATGGTAACACCACATATTCGGGGTCCAGAACATGGCTCGACTCTGAGGTGAAAGAGCGTGTCTAAGTCTTCTAAGCAAACAGGGCATGATTTACTAAGCCAGGGGCTAAATTGCAAGTAAATCTTAAAATTAGCACATGCCATTAAATAGTGTGATTTATCATTATAACTGTTCATATACTTCCTCAAATAAGTGTCCACCTGGATGTAACAGCCAGATTCTACATTCTCTGCGGTCACCCCGTTCCATGCCCCAACCTCTGCAGCAAATACTGTATTTCGTTATTTTGATTATTAAGAAACATTCAACATTGTCCTCTCCGCTCCGAGGGCCTCCGTCGCTGCTCCTCCCCGGCAAAAATACAGATCAACTCTAAATTTATTTTCTGGTCCTTCAGCAGATCAAGCTCCACAATTTATTTATTATTTATTGCTTTATATGGTCGGGACAGTGCATGTTAATGAACATACATGGGTCTCATGCATGAAAACAAGCCACACTGGATTGTAGCCTAAATACTGTTTAAGTGGCGCTAGCCCGCAGTTAGCTTTGCCCCTTAGCCTGTTAGCTTCTTCTTCATGATTCCATTAGTGTGTATTGGTGACTCTGACCCGGTGGCAGGCAAGTGGCAATTGTGGTTTTCTGGCCAGAAACACCAGGAGGAAATGAAAGATCCCCCAATCATCCCATTAACACTTGTATTACCCCCAGAGGGACTACGAAAAGGATTTATTAAGGTAAACAAGTTACTTAGTACTGCTTTAAGACTGAAATTATGAAACAACATTAATTTGAACAGTTAATGAGTTCAATGACTATTTTGTCAACATTGGGCCTCATCTGGCATCAAAAATAGCCAAAACAAACAGTGACGTCTCTCAACATAAAAACATGAATGTTCACTCCTTCTTTCTCACGGCAACAAATGAAAATGAAATAATTAAAATAGTTCAAGCTTTCAAGAATAAAAAATCGACTGATTGGAACGACTTTGACATGAACATGATCATAAAAATTATACATAACATATCTATGCCTTTAACACATATATGCAATCTATCTTTTTCCACTGGTGAATTCCCCAACCTCATGAAGATTGCCAAGGTCGTTCCATTTTATAAAAGTGGGGATAACCGCCAGTTTACTAATTATAGACCGATCTCTATACTTCCTCAACTATCCAAGATTCTGGAAACACTTTTTTTCTGCCCGCCTGGACAGCTTTGTGAATAAACATAACTTGCTCAGTGACTGTCAGTATGAGTTCAGAAGCAACAGGTCAACTGCACAAGCATTAAGGTGCGTACAGACCAAACGCTGACACGCCACCAACTTCCATGTTAACCCTATGTAGACGTGCTTCGACGCGCGTCGAAATGTAAAGCAAAGATGTCCGCGCGTATGAAGCGTTCCAAATGTGAGCAGATGAGGATAAACGCGCGTCAAAACAGTGAGAACAGCGCGGTACAGAACAGCGATGCCGCGCCCACTGCTTCATGCACTCAAGTAATCACAATGTACACGTGCGTTCATTTACGCCTTGTTAACCAATCAGGGACTGGGCTCAAATAGTGAGCACAAGCGTCACCTGTTACCTGCAGCAGTGGCGCAAAAAGGGCATACGCAATATACCTTTCATAGGGGCGCCGAAAGTGATGTGTCGGTCGCGAACGATCCGGCTCTTTTGAACGAGTCTTTACAGTGAACGATATGAACGGGTTCGCGGAGTTTTTGTTGTTAATTCCTCTTTGGGGGAGGGGCGTCACTTTAGTTGTGCATGCTTATTTTGCGAAACAAAAGTCACTGCTGGACTGGGGCAGAGAGGAGTGGAGGATTGGCAGAGGGACAGTCATCTCCACCCCCCACGAGGAGCTCAAAGTGAGCATAAGGCAACAAGTTTGAGAAATAAAAGTCCTAATGAAATAATAAACACGGTTACAGAGGAGATCGCGTTGAAGCAAAACGACTCTTTCACTTGCGTTGTTTTCTCCCCTCTTGCGCGAGGGAGAGAGAGGGAGAGGAGGAAAAGTTACGTGAATGAAAGAATTGCTTTTAATCGGCCGTGTGATTGTTTTTTGTGATAAACTCCATAGAGGGAAATGTCGATGTTATATTGTGTGAAATAGTGACATTTTCGTTAAAATAAAGTCAATTCAGAGGGTATTTATTTACAACAACCACCAAAGAGTCGTGTGTGTGTGTGTGTGTGTGTGTGTGTGTGTGTGTGTGTGTGTGTGTGTGTGTGTGTGTGTGTGTGTGTGTGTGTGTGTGTGTGTGTGTGTGTGTGTGTGTGTGTGTGTGTGTGTGTGTGTGTGTGTGTGTGTGTGAGGGAGGGGGGTAGTTGCGCCCCTGGCCTGCAGCATGGAGGACAAGTTGATCATCGCGGTTTGCGCTCGGCTTGAGTTGTATGACACGCCTCCTAATTATGACACTTGCAAAACTTCAGGCGCCAGTAAACAGGCGTTTCTCGCGAGTGTGAAGCGGCAATGTTTGGCGTCCAACCAGAGGCTGAAGGAGCGTGGACGCACGTTTGGTCTGAACGCACCTTTAATCAATCTAAGCGAAGAAGTCACCAACATTACTGACAATAAGCTGTATTCATTGGGTATATTCATAGACCTCCAGAAAGCCTTTGACACTATAGATCATGAAATACTTTTAAATAAACTAAATTACAATGGGATCAGAGGGATTGCAAACAATTGGTTGAAGTCATACTTGAAAGAAAGCAGTACGTACAAATTGATGAACATGTATCAGGACGAAGGAACATAGTATGCGGAGTCCCCCAGGGGTCTATATTAGGACCTAAATTGTTTTTGTTGTACATACATGATCTGTGTGAAGTCTCAACAAAGTTCAAATGTATATTATTTGCAGACGACACAACAATTCTGGGTTCCGGCAAAGATCTACAACTGCTTGTCTCAGAGGTCACAACAAAATTATATAAATTCAAAGAATGGTTTTATAGAAATAAACCTTCGCTTAACATATCGAAAACAAAAATGATTCTATTTGGTAAACGGAATAGTGCCGTTCAGATTCAAATCGATATTGACAATGCTCGAATTGAACAAGTAAAGGAATATAAATTTCTGGGTGTGATCTTCAGTCATAAGGTTAGCTGGAGACCACAAATAGACCACAAATAGATAACATTTGTGGGAAAATGTTGTAAAAATCACTCAAATAAATCCAATCAATCAATCAATCAATCAATCAATCAAACAAACATACTCCAGTAGTGTTTCCATGCCGTTTCAGATGTAAATATTGAAAATAATGTTGAGAATCAGTTGAGAATCACTGGTCCATCATGACTAAGTCAAATTTCACTTCGGTCCCAGTGAAGTTCTTGGGCTGACGGTCTTGCTTTTGTCCTTGTTTCTTCCTGTTTAATGCTGACGCTGCACTCGGCCCTGTCACTGCGTGTGGCGTATCGGCGGATTCGACATTTAGAGACTCGTCGGGTGGGAGGGCGGATACTCTCCAGTGTTTTTCTCATCATTTATAGAGCTTTGAAACGAGCCGGTAATTATAGCGCGCTTTAAAAGAGACTCTTGTTCGCCTCATATGCAAATGGGGGCGCAGCCTAAAGATATCACAAATTATCCAAATGCTAATAGAAAAATAAGAGCGCTCCAGATTTCAATTACAGATTTTAAGAGGTATTTTTAGTCCTGCTAGACTGCTATTTTCCACCGCTTTGATTTCCTCCATCGAGCTCAAACATGCGCTTAAGGCTAATCCTAAACCAAGCTAAACCTGGAAAGTGCTATGCACTTCCCGAATCTGTATATTTATTACCATTCTAGTTAAAAAACATTCCATAAAACCGAGAAAAGAGAAATGGCTGAAACGGCTAAAAAATAAAATGTGGTACATTTCACCCAAAGCTGCAGCTGAATATGTTCTAGATCAGAGGTTCTCAACCTTTCGGAGCTACGACCCCCGTTCCAACAATTATGTATGTATTTTATTTATTTCCGCTGTTGCGTCACACCGTGGGAAACTAGGACATTAGCCTATAATTGTTAAAAAACAAAGGAAACAAGCAAATGGCTCAATCAATTAAATCAAATTAAGAACAAATAATGACACTCTGGTAAAATAGCACACACATATGATAAAATAATAATAACAAATATTTGTTTTAATCTACATGATCAGGCTGGGAACCACTGTTCTAGATCTTTTTTTTTATCATTTATTTTCAATGAACTTATACAGTTAAATTGTTGAGCAATGTCATAATTTTTCAAGAAATTTAGATTTAATGCTAGTTTGAATCCTATTTAATGCTTTTTAATGACATTTAAAGCCATGATTTTAGCACAATCTATTCAGTTTGTCATGACTTTTAATGCTTTTTAAAGGTCCTATATCATGCAAAATCGACTTTTTGGAGTTTTTAGCCATGTTGTTATGCTATTTCCTTATCAAAAACACCCCCAGAGCGGTTTTTGGCTTCATTCCCGCAGTTCTAAGTAATCCTCCTGAATCCTGCTCTCTGAGCAGCTGCTCCACCCTCTCCTGGTAAACGACTGAGCTGTTCAGTTGTGTCGTCACAGCGGAACGGAAGTGCTCTACGTCTGTAATGTAATGCCTTACGGCCTGATTTTTATTTATAAAACGGCTTTAAAAAAAAAAAAAAAAAAAAAAACAGCAACCCTCCGAAGCGTCTGTGCTGTCCCACGACGCTAATCAAGCGCACCCACGGCTGGAGGAGCCATGGATCCGAGCATAAGTGTTGTTTTTGAAGACTGAGCTCTTTCTAACCTACTCTGGACACCGCCTGCTCTTTTTTCTTACCGATAATGCCACGGATGCGCGTTTGGCTACGAGAGGAACAGGGCTATTCAACCTTCCTAAAGAAGAGTGCACTCGCCAGAAGTTGGAATTTCTTTCCGGGATTAAGCTAGCTACTATATCAACCAACCTGATGGATGCTTGGTGAACCTTGGCCAGAATCAAAGTGGATTAACTTTTATAACTTTTCTAACCAACGCGATCTCATGGGAGTCCAAACTGAGCGGTGAGTCAATCAAAACGCATGTTAGCGTGTGTGTTAGCATGTGTGTTAGCCATTTATGAAACTGCTTTGCACATGTCAACTCCTTATAACTGCATTATGTGAAGTAACTTCACTTTTTGCAGCGATATTTATATTTTTAATACTGCAAATGTGGAATGAGCAGAGAGAGGGGCGGAGTTAACTGAATCGAAGCGTCTTATCTTCCGGGTAGGGAAAATACCCCCCAAAAATACTTATATTTCTCTCAAAATGAGTACTCCATAGTGATAGAGGTACAATATATCATATATATGCCTATACTTTACTTTGGAATGGCTAAAATAGCATGATACAGATCCTTTAATGCCCCACGGAAACCCTGTCACTATTTTAAATATTATTGTAACAGCAAATTAAGTTAGCTTGTAGTTTTAATTTAGCTTTTAAACGAAATTGAAGTCCGCATGATTGATTTGCATGAACTCAGACAGTCTTGCTAATGCAGCTGTTGCTAATTAACTAAACTAGTTCTTTTCCCTTCACTCTCTCACCACACGAGGTGCAGAGTCAATGGGCGTGGAACGCGCATCTCTTTGGTCCTCATGGCGGGCAGCTGACATTGTTGTAATACCCCGGTGGCCAGGGGCGACTCTAAAAGACACTTGGTAGACAGGATTCTAATGGAACTTCAGACCTCCCTAGAATGCCTTATAAGCCTGGCTCCAAAGAGTTTTATTTTGTCTAAAAATCGCTTGGCCAGGTGAAATAGTTTTAACCACGCTGGTTTTTGTACATCAACCCCAAACAGTGGAAGCCTTATCAGTGCATTGACTGGCTCCAGAGCCTGTCAATCAAGCTCTGGAGCTCTGTGGAAGCTCCCGCCTTTTTGCCCTTTTATGGAGTGCTACTTACTAGCCTGGCACTAGCCAGACTGATCTTCCATGTTAAGAGAGACATGGGGATACAGTCTGGAATTGTGCGATGTGAATTTCGCTGACTCCGGCAAAACCAAGACGAGCCAATATTAGCACAGGAGGTGGGAGCATTGAATTATATAGATGGAAGAGGCATGCTGTCCCAGCTCCTATCTCTTTACATAGTGGTGCTCAGTGGCGCATGAAACCAGTTTTGTCCGCCATAACGGCCCATAGTACCCGTATGACGCGTCACCTGTATCTATGCTCCCTACGGCCCAAGTGGGTAAAAGCAGCGGGAGCGCGCACAGCTGCCGACGAATCCTCAGAGCGGAGCGGACGCCATTACGCTGTAAGTTAAATCTCTTGATATAATCGTTATTTTATTACAAAATGAATTTGTAAGGCCATGTTAAGATGACTTGGGGGTCAGTTTGTCAGTGCAGGGCTTAATAAGCTATATCCCCGCTCTTGTACAACAACCGTAGCTTACAGCGGCCCTTCGAACGTACGTCGCCGCGCTAGTGTACTCACGGTCGGCCACTTTTCTGAGAAGTTTCGTAAGTGCTGGCCGTCTTCATATTGCGATAGAAATTATAAAAATCGAGTTTTTACTTCACTGTATTTGCTAGTATAACCTCACCACTAGAATTGTTTGGCTGAAATACAAAGAAGGAGCACTACAAAAGTGTTGCATTATCATTAGTTTAATTTGAAGTATTGTTTTTATACAGCATTTATCTGTACTGGATCCAGGGCAGATGCAGAAATGCATATTTTGTTGTGTTTCAATATAGGTTTTATTGGTACAGTAGCTACGTAATCTGAAAAGTATAAACATCACCACTGAAGTAGCTTAAATGATTTACCATTTGTTTTTTTCTTTACAGAGATGTTTGTGGTGGATGACCGCGTTTCCTAAGACAGGACTGAGGCAGACCTGCTCAGGGGTATAGTTCAGAGATGGTCCTTCATACACATCCAAGGTAAGTTGTAAAATATCTACACCTTAAGCTCATGCCAAAGAGTTTGGTATATTCGAAAATGAATTTTCCCTCGGGGACAATAAACCGAACTAACTAAATTCTTCTGATATTAATTTATTGGTTTATTTGGTAGGGACAGTGCAAGTTAATGAACAAGCCACACCGGATTGTAGCCTCGGGCTAATTTTCATCCGTCGTCCCCCATGCGCACTCTCAAACACACTCTCATACATCCTGACCTATTGTACATGTTTTTAGTGGTAGGGGAAACCGGAGTACCCGGAGGAAACCTACGCAGACACGTGGAGAACATGCAAACTCCACACAGAAAGGCCTAGTCCCTGGTGGGAATCGAACCCGGACCTTCTAGCTGTGAAGCACGAGCGCTAACCGCTGTACTACTGTGCCGCCCACATATGTGCATGTTCTTTGTGTCTCTGCAGGACGACTGACCACAACCATCAGTTTCTGCACAGGAGGAGCTGCCCAGCCACATGCTCCACCTCACTCTGAAGGAGTTGTCTTGTCATCTCTGTGCAGCGCACTCTGGGTGTAAAAGGCTCTACAGCTCTGGGACTGGTGTCTCAGGCTCGTGGTGGTTCCATCTGAGGCACTTCAGACAGGCCTCGGGTCATTACAAGATTTGCTCAATGATTTTAAATTGCACATGTTTAGCTAAGGCTTTCTAATAATTATATTCTCATAATGTTAACTCAATATTTATTTGGGGGGAAAAGTCCAGCCTATTAGCAAAAAAAAAAAGGAAACTGTTCTGTACAACTTGAAAATGTATTGGAATTAAAGGTATAATTTTTATATTTGCTTATGTGGTTTTTTATAGTCCAATAGTATTCAATTTCTAGTGTTGGTTAAGTAAAAATAGTTACAGCCCTTTAAAAGTATGTAAACATTTTAACAACTGTTAATTCTATGGAGGAATGTGCAGTTAAATGTCCAGTAACTGAATGAGCTGTTGCTGTTTTAGACTTTGATGTTTCTGATCAGAACAACTTCACTACAGCTGTTTATTCACCCACTGTATTTGTCAAAATAAGATTCAATATATATATACACACAAGCAGTAGCAAGTCAAATGTAATGCTTTTTAATGCGCATATACTATATTTGAATGCAAAAAACGCTGGGAGAAAAAAAAGCATATTTCATTTCTTCGGATTTGCAAACATTTAATCAAACAGGAAAGATAATTGGACAAAACATGACACTTTTAAGCAAAAACAAAAACAATTCAGCCAAAACTGCAGCTGCACATGTTTTAGACCATAAGCACAAGAAAGGCTCCCGGAAGTACCAACTGGGACAGGAAAAGATGGTCGGGATGCCGGCTCTGTCTGGGCCTCTGGTTTGACTCTGGAAAACATTGAGCAGGACATGTTGTTAACCAATAGATTTGGACATTTATAGCCAGACAAATGAGTGCAACCATTTTGGCAAATGCCAATTAAAGCTCTCACTTATGGTCCCATTTTAAGTAATACTATGTTATTTTAATTAAGTTGCCATTAAATAAATTAATCACTATTCACTGTGATTGATAAACTGACAGTATTAGTGGTTCAGACTAAATGTTCTTTCTTTAAAAGCATATTTACAAATGTACCAAATATAAAAGCAAATGTATGCAAGTAGCTATTGTTCATAAGTAAAAGTACATCACAACATTTATACACAATTGAGTTACAAGTGCGTTTTTCAACATGAACAATTGAAAAACGTCAGCTTTGTATATTGTGCTGTTTCTGTTTCTGATCCAACTTAACAAAAGGTTATGAAGAGGATCACCTTGCGAAAAAAATAAAATGCGCCTAAAAAACCATTTATTTTGTACTTTTTATTTTTGCTTCTCACTACTGAAAGCATTACATTATTGAACCGAAAAGCTATTTTCAAAGCCGTGCAGCCTAATCAGAAAAACGATCACGTCTTCATTAGTTTAAACTGTTGTTGTTCATGTTAGCTAATAGGCCTACTTTTTAACATTTAAACACGCTTGCCATGTGTAGGTTCGCAATACATTTTAGTACTGAGTAAAGAAAAAACTTACTTTAGGTGCCTGTTAGCGTTTATCCTAGTCCAGTCCCGTTCATTACCGTATTGTTGTCTGGCTCTCAGACCGCTTAACGGGGAAGACCTCTGCTCGTTCATGAGTCTACACGCACACGCTCGCGCACGTCCACAGCACTGGTGACATCACGTCATTGGAATACTTTTTAAAAATTATTTTTGATGCTTTACAATTTTTTTACGAAGAAAAAAAGTCCATGTCCTAAAAATAGTAATTTTAAAGAAATATATTTGCCTTAGTCTGAAACTCCAGATGCCCCGTGGACCATTTTACAGGCTGCTCCTTTTACATTGTTGTCTATGGCGAAAAAGGCTTTTGAGCCGTAAGCTGCAATATCACGGCCTGCCACTAGCACAACTCATTTCAGAGAAAAGGGGGCGGACCCCCCACTGGGTGGGAGTTAACAATGCGTCATCTTCCATGTTGGGATTTCCCATCAACCACCAGTGCTCCTCCAGGCCGTAACCAAAACAGTGAAGATGGCAACCGCAACACAGCGATCTTTTACCAGTGCCTTTTTTTCAGTTTTAAAAGAGCTGGACTTGTCCTTAAAGCCACAGCAAGAAGCTGCTTTGAGGGTTTCACCGGAACATTTACTCGACTGCACGTGCCGACTACAAAAAACATGGCCGAGGCGTCACGTCGCTTTGTGTTTGATGGTTCACGCTCATTCAAGCTGCGATCGTTAGCCCCGCCTCGAGTCTCGATTTGGAAATTGCGTCCTATTACCACAATTCCAAACTGTATTTATATGTATTTATAAATACATAAATAAATTCAGTCTGGCTGTATGCCAGGCTAGCTGCTTACATGACTGAGCAGTTTCACAGAGGACTCGGGATCATTATAATGAATGAAGCTGAATGGAACACCGGCTGTCTCTAATTATTAAATCTATGTGCAGAGCTGATCTGCTCAGTGGGTAGTGTTTTTTTATTTTTATTTCATGTATTATTTTTTGCTCTTCACCAAAAACGTCGTATTGTGGCACAAACTTAATCAAAAGTAATATACAAAATAACATACTTCACTGATGCAGTGAGAACCCCGTTTAACAAGGCACTAAGATTACATGTGCTTTTTGTGCTTTTTGGCTGAAACAGGAGAAAAAAATTCTTCTGATCACATTTCGTGTAACTAGATGCTTCAGTTGATTGATAAAGATAACATAACTTCGAACAGCATACAAATTGCTTGTTTTGTTCCTAAACGACCCTAACCCTAACATAACTGTAACAATATCATTGCGACAGTAGTGCAGATGGTTGAGCCTCATGATCGGAAAGTCAGGGGTTTGAATCCTGCCTCCTGAAGGTGCACACTATCGTTTTGTCCTTGGGCAAGACATTTCACCCACCTTTCCTCCAGTGTCTGCGTACACTGGTGTATGAATGAGAGAGTGAATGGGTGACTGGTTCCTTGCAGTAAAGCACTTTGAGTGCCTTATGTAGATGGAAAAGTGCTATATAGGTTGAGACCATTTATCATTACCAATTGTCAAACATAAAATAATACCGTTGTGGATCCGCTTGTACCAGCAGAGGGCGCACTATCACGGTGACTCTGCCTCACTGTCGTGGATCTGCCTCGGCTCCGGGCTTGCAGCTTCCTATGATTGGAGCTGAGAGGGAAATCAAGGGACTGCTGCGCCTGAAAGAAAACTGATCTATTACATAAAAAATATATTGCTAAATAATTACCCCAAAACGCTAATTGAAGGCTACACCACTGGAGACGACAAATATTTTAGTGTAGGTATCAAAACAATTATCGAGACCCAGTCCTAGTCCTGACCCTGGGATCATCAGGGGACCACTCCCTGAGGTTCTCAGAGCCCGAGACGGTTCATATGGGTCCAACTTGTCAGAGAGAGAGAGAGACTTGTGCACAAGCAGGAATGTTTTAAGTCTAGTCTCTGTGCTTGGAGACTTCAGCAGACATGTCTTTTAAGCCGACGGTGCTTGACAATAGCGTCTTATAACAACAGTATCGCTCCGCTGAAGCTCTTGTCGTGAGGCTGCGTGTGTCCCATCTCCATCACGTCTTTCTCTGAGCTCACTGTTCATTTAACGGCCGCATAAATGTCTCTGCCGCCCGATCCGTTCTGAGCAAAGTGAGTTAACCTTTAAAAACCAGCCCCTCCCTCTTTCTCTCTGTGATTGCCATTGTTGGAGCGAGCGCGGCGGCTGAAAAGGTTAGTGCTGGATGTCACGATGGACGGCTGCACATAACCCAAGAAACACAGATCAGGTGTAAAAAAAACCCGCAAATGCACATTTATATAATACTAAGCCACACACAAATAATTGAAAGCTGCAAAGCCTTTTCTAAATATCACGCATCTTTTAAAAAACAAATAAAGCTCAAAGGGCGGAAGACGTCGAAGTGAATTAGCGCCAGGGAAACACAAGATGGATGCCACACACGACCCCGCGGCTTTGTTAATGCTCAGAAAAGCTCTCGGCGAGTTTGTTTACAAGGCACGGATTTGGCTAATGCATTTCTGCGGTCTGTTTCCAACCTTCCTCACAAATGAACATGGAAATGAAGGCGAGAGACGCACACGGCAGGTGGAAACAAGTGGTCAATGTTGAGATTTTTTGCAAGTTTTCTCCCTTAACCTCTTACCTGCCGTTCAAACACAGCTTACAGGTGTAAGCTGTGTTTTACTCATACAGATCTAACACATATTTTCAGAAGGTCGTAGCTTTCAAATGAGCATTGGCATATAGGATGGAAACAAAAACATGACAAAAAATGCAACAAAAAAAGCATTGAAAACCGGACAACAACAAAAATGGGGGAAAAAGCGTCAAAAAGTAATGAAGAACATCGGAAAATATTGAGAGAATCTCTCGAAAGACCTGCAGCTTATTTTTGCTTGAAAGGTAAGAAATTATTACTAAATACGTGGGGGAAAAGTGTTGTTGATGCTTTCAAAACAACAGTGTCCGACTGTCCGTGCATGTTGTACAAACTTCACTGAAACCAAAATAGTTGATCTAATAGTTTTATACCTACAGAGAAGTTGTGTAGTATTAGTAGCAGACTAGTAGTGTCAGTAATAACAGTAATTGTGCTGTACCTACAAAACATTTGAGTAGTAACAGTGGTAATGGTGCTGTATTTACAATGTCAGCTTTTCTTGGCCGCAAAATAAGCATGACTGTTTTATAATTTATAAGTAGTGAAACGACTACAAAAAGTGGACATGTGCCGTTTACAATATAGTTTACAAGTTAGCTACGCTAACTTTGGGCCCAAGGAATTGAAGAGACGAGTTTGGCTTTTCCTAGTAGCATTTATACCAGTGGAATTATTGTATTATTACAATAAGGCCTACATTTATGCATACAAAATATACAAGTTTTTTTTTTCCTCCTTCAAACGTCATTCATTCGTTTATCTGTATAATTTGGCTTCTTCCCTTGATTCACTTTGCTGCATTTGCTCAAGTATCGCATCTTGAAATAATATTAAAATATTCACTCATAAAATATAAAATATTCACTCTAATTGATTTGGTCTAAATATCTTACAAAAAAGTAAAGTTTCTCACCTCAGTTGAAGTCACGCCTGCAAATCTGTAAATTGACCAGGACAGGACTGTTATTTCTGGTGCTTGTACAGCCTCAGCGCCTCATGCACAAGTTTATCATTGAGGCTGCAGTTACACGTTTGGCCTGAGGGGAAATTGCGAGTTCAAAACTGCCAAACTCCACAGAGCCCCATTAAATCACAAGCGGTTAGATTTGGCTGTAGCTGTGAGGACTGAAAACTTAGTGTAAAGTATAAGTGTTGACCCACTTGTCTCCAGTGGGTCAACACTTTAGTTTATGTATTTGTAGAAAAGAAGAAGAGTGCACGTGGCTCGTCGGTCTGTGAAATACGTAGATTTTACGTTTCGTTTCTAAAGCTTTTTACAGCGGGTTAGCAGCAGCAGCTCAGGGGCTTTCTGAGTAAAATAAGCAAGTTTTTAATTTTTAAAGGAGCTATATCATGCAAATCGACTTTTTGGAGGTTTTAGCCATGTTATGCTATTTCCTTATCAAAAACACCCCAGAGCGGTTTTTGGCTTCATTCACGCAGTTCTAAGTAATCCTCCTGAATCCTGCTCTCTGAGCAGCTGCTCCGCCCTCTCCTGGTAAACCACTGAGCTGTTCAGTTGTGTCGTCACAAAGGATCGGAAGTGCTCTGCGTCTGTAATGTAATGCCTTACGGCCTGATTTTAATTTATAAAACAGCTTTTTCATTATTTTTGTTGTAAGAGAGAAATAAAGAAAAAAAAAGAAAAAGTAACTCTCGACGCGTCTGTGCTGTCCCACGAGGCTAATCAAACGCACTCCGGTAGACCCATGGATCCGAGCATAAGACTTGTTTTTGAAGACTGAGCTCTTTCTAACCTACTCTGGACACGCCTGTTCTTTTTTCTTACCGAACGATAATGTCACGGATGCGCGTTTGGCTACGAGAGGAACAGGACTATTCAACCTTCCTAAAGAAGAGTGCACTCGCCAGAAGTTGGAATTTCTTTCTGGGATTCAGCGACTTTATCAACCAACCTGATGGATGCTTGGTGAACCTTGGCCAGAATCAAAGTGGATTAACTTTTATAACCATAACCCGATGGGAAGGCCAGACTGAGCGGTGAGTCAATCAAAACGCGTGTTAGCGTGTGTGTTAGCGTGTGTGTTAGCCATTTATGAAACTGTTGCACATGTCAACTCCTTATAACTGCATTATGTGAAGTAACTTCACTTTTTGCAGTGATATTTATATTTATAATACTGCAAATGTGGAATGAGCGGAGAGAGGGGCGGAGTTAACTGAATCGAAGCGCCTTGTCTTCCGGGTAGGGGAAATACCCCCCAAAAATACTTATATTTCTCTCAAAAATGAGTACTCCATAGTGATAGAGGCACAATATATCATATATATGCCTATACTTTACTTTGGAATGGCTAAAATAGCATGATACAGATCCTTTAACACCTGTCTTGCCGCGCACACGGCTGCAGAGGGAGGCAGGGATGAATCGATCCGATGCAGGGAAAGCATCATGAGAGCGGAGATAACCTTTTTTAATGTGTAGGCGGGTGAAATATTAATGAAGAGAGCCACCAAACTACAAAAATTTTATTTCTAGACTACTCTTCATATTGGAAAGGAAGAGCAGCGGTAATATGTGGAGTATAGTGGAAATTCAAATGGAGAGCTGTGAAGCTCCTCAATCATGCACTACACAAGCACAAACAAGAGTTCAAAAATGACTGAAATGGTTCCTATAAAAAGATCAAACCATGTATAAGCATAAAAGAATTGAATGGCAAATACAACATATTTGTAAAGAACACAAGACAAATAAGCTCACCCTCTTAGTTTGAATGTTACTGGTACATAAGGCAGCTTGCACTATCCAGGATTGAGCAAAACAGGCCAACTGTGTCACATTTGAATAACACATTTAACATTTGAATTAGATTTCGAACAAACACTATAAAACAAAGCTTAGAAATATCACCTGTGTGTTCAATATGCTCAGTTACGAACACCACATGTAACCTCACGCCATCACAGAAAACGCAATCCAATGGCATCCATTAGATGCCATTAGATAATATCGGGAACATCATTGTTACTAATAACAATCTTGCAGCCCAAATAAACTAAATAATCAACTCTTTTATTTACAGTCAAAATCCTGCGTGACTCTCCCATAGCTTCTCCTCAGGCTCAGAGAGAGTTACAGACTCCGGACATAACTGAAGTTATAACTTTAGAAAAAACTCCTGTACTGTTTTAGTAATGCACATACACTTTCATACACGAGAGGAAAAGGCCGACGTATTGCCGTGCGTGGTCATATTGTGTTTACGCTTCACTGCACAAACCCAGTAACTGTACCTGAGCATAAAACCGAAAATATGAAGCGGATCTCTCTCAAATAAGAAGTGGTTAGTGGCTGAAAGCTAGGGATGCACTGACTACATTTATGGAGTAGTTTAAGTTTGTAGAGATCTTGATTTTGTGTAAATAGCAGGTTAATTCCTCGTGACTACATGACTGTCTCCCATGCTAACGCACCACGTTAGCTTACACACCACGTTGGCTTACGACAGCACAACAATAGTCTAATCAAAAAGCAATTGGCACAGCGGCCACCAGCGATAAAAAAACAAACTTTCACTCACCCGTCTGAAATAACCTTTGCATGTATTTTGCTCAGAAAACTCGTGGTAAATCCATTTTCCTGCGTAAGTAGCGGCAACTTCTGAGAGCCACACAGGGTAAGCGGTGCATAGTCATGAAGCCGCACACGCACAAGTCACGCCCCTACTACAAGCTCCGAAACTAGTCAGTTTGAACATAAAAGTTTACGCTTTTATGTGTCACTTGTGTCCTGATTCCCATGGCGGGTCAATTCCAAAGACACAAGTCGGCAGCCCGTGTCTCTAGAAAAACGTAAACAAAGTATTTTTTTTTTAAATTGGTGATTTTCACTTTTGTGCAGAATCGTTCAGTTGAAGTCACGAAGTAGCCTCTCCATGTTTAAGCTAGCAGTATTGGTATATTTAAAAGCGTAAACGTTTATGTTCAAACCGACTAGTTTCGGAGCTTGCAGTAGGGGCGTGACTTTGTCTGTGTGGCTTCATGACTATGCAACGCAACGCAATGCTATGTGGCTCTCAGAAGCTACTCACGCTGGAAAATGGATTTACCAGGAGTTTGCTGAGCAGAAGGCACGCAAAGGTTACTTCAGACGGGTGAGTGAAAGTTTGTTTTTTTATCGCTGGTGGCTGCTGTGTTAATGGTTGTTTGATGGGGCTATTGTGCTGTTAGCTAACGTGGTGCGTTAGCATGGGTCATGCATAGTCATGTAGTCACGAGGAATTAACCTACTATTTACACAAAATCAAGATCTCTACAAATGTGATGTGATGTGATGTGGTCACAACGGGACTGGCGTGTACAGACTAGAGCATGAGAAGGGAAGAGAGCAGACGTAATGCAAACTCACACAGAGACACACATAGGCTATGTGAAAAATAGGAGACATTGCGCAACATGGAAGCGTTCTCTGGATCACAAGCTGCAAAACGCTGCTTGTTTCGTGAAAATCCGACGCATATTTATGTCAAAACCTGCTGTAAAGATAATAAGTCGTGGCTGTGTACAATGAATGCGTGTACGGCGGCCCTCGGAGACCGCGTGTTAACCTGCGCAATGTCGGCCTTTTCCTCTCATGTGTAAGAGAATGTATGTGCATTACTGTCTCCCCGTGCCGCTGTGCTCTGAGCCCGGGTCCGAGACTGTCTGTCCCCAGTCTGAGCGCACCTCGGCAGACTCCGCTCAGGCCCGGGGCTCAGAGCGGAGGCTGCAGCTGCCTGTCCCCGCCCTGAGTGCACTGTGAGCGGGGTCTAACGGGCTGCAACAGAAGTAGTTTTGTAGGGTTTGGGCTGAGACGGAGTCCTGTTGTTTAGGTGTTACAAACAGCATCAGTCTGTTATAAGTTACAGACACTTGTTGAAAAGTACAAATGTTACCATTATATTTGAGGATGCCAGGGAGGCTGAGTGCCAGCAGGAGCCACAGTATATTTGGAAACTTGCTTAATTTAATGAATATTTTTTCTTGGGAAAACTAACAATGTGTCTTTTTTGATAGAGTTTATCAAAAGCACATTCATTCCTTGCTTTTCCCCAACACACAGACAAGTCAGGTATTGATAAGAGAATCGATAAAGAATCGAATCGATAGGTAAATTATTGATGGCATTGATATCAATAAAATCTTATCAATTCCCTTCCCTAATGACTTCAATAATGTCCATATGCATACGATCACATTGCTAAAGGTGCGTTCAGACCAAACGTGCGTCCACGCTCCTTCAGCCTCTAGTTGGACGCCAAACATTGCCGCTTCACACTCGCGAGAAACGCCTGTTTGCTGGAGCGTGAGGTTTTGCAAGCGTCATAATTAGGAGGCGTGTCATACAACTCAGGCCGAGCGCAAACCGCGATGATCAACTTGTCCTCCATGCTGCCGGTCAGGGGCGCAACTCCCCCCTCCCCCCCCCCCCCCCCTCACACACACATGGCTCTTTGATGTTTTTTTTTTTTTTTAAGAAAAGAAACAAAAATGTCACTATTTCACACAATATAGACAGTCCCTCTGCACTCCTCTCTGCCCCACTCCAGCAGTGACTTTTGTTTCGCAAAATAAGCATGCACAACTAAAGTGACGCTACTTCACCTCCGCGAACCCGTTATCGTTCACTGTAAAGACTCGTTCAAAAGAGCCGGATCGTTCACGACTGACACATCACTAATTGGCGCCCCGTCCTTTCGGCGCCTCTATGCAAGGCATATATTGCGTATGCCCTTTTTGCACCACTGCTGCAGGTAACAGGTGAACGCACGTGTAGATTGTGATTACTTGAGTGCATGAAGCAGTGGGCGGGCATCCCTGCTCGTGTACTGCGCTGTTCTCCCTGGCTTTGACGCGCGTTTATCCTCATCCGCTCGCATTTGCTACACTTCATACGCGCGGACGGCTTTGCTTACATTTCGAAGCTCGTCGAAGCACGTCTACATAGTGGTGTGTCAGCATTTGGTCTGTACGCACCTTCAGATGACGAGATGATTTTCTCCGCAAGATTGGGTCCTATATTTACAAAGTACTTATTAAATTGCTCGACAACTTCACTCATATCTTCTTTTTTTCATCATCATTATGGATAATGTAATCTGGTTACACCCCGCCATTCCGACACACCGCTACTTGTCGTCCCGGCACTCCGGCATTTTTTCCCCCCCTTTGTCGGAGTGGTGACACTTTTATCTTTTGTGCAACGTCCCGCCATTCCGACACAAAAGATCATTATCAAAATACGTAGGCCTACTATAGAATTACCTATATTTACGCTCACATCCACTCACACAAGACAAAAGATTTCGAAAATGAAGTGTCACGATCACAAGAGCCTAGGACCAGATAACGCAGTGTTATTTTCTTTATGTCTCTACACGGTTCCCTCTCGTGCGCAATTTCGCACGGCTCCCATCTTGTCCGGGCACAAACAAAGCCCTGAGAATAGCATCCGCATCCACTTTTCAGTCTCTTTAAAGCCTTGAGACAGTGCGCGGCGTCTTTCCCGCGGACCTCAGCGCTTTGTTGTGAAATACAGACTAGCCTGCACCTGTCACTGCCTTTGCCCAAAACTATCTCATGAGCCGCTGTAGAGGGACTGAGAAGTGCGCATAGATGGGCCGACAGCGGGGACGCTCAGAGCGGGGATGAACAGGGAAGGAGACGCTGAGCTGACTCCTCTAGCGCCATGAGGATCGTTAATAAGCCTCCATCATTATCAGCTATTCTCACGAAACACGGGACAAAAGCCGAGGGCAAACAGATAAGCTCAAAACGATTGTCGGAATAGCGATACCAAAAGTGTCGGATTGGCGGGATGTCGCAATAGAGGGGTGTCGGAATGACGGTGTGTCGGATTGGCGGGGTGTCGGAATGGTGGGTGTCGGAATGACGGGTCGACCCCATGTAATCTATAGGGCAGTTTATGGTTAGTCTTTTTTAATTAGACTATTTAAAGGATCTGTATCATGCTATTTTAGCCATTCCAAGTAAAGTATAGGCATATATATGATATATTGTACCTCTATCACTATGGAGTACTCATTTTTGAGAGAAATATAAGTATTTTTGGGGGGTATTTTCCCTACCCGGAAGACAAGACGCTTCGATTCAGTTAACTCCGCCCCTCTCTCCGCTCATTCCACATTTGCAGTATTATAAATATAAATATTGCTGCAAAAAGTGAAGTTACTTCACATAATGCAGTTATAAGGAGTTGACATGTGCAACACAGTTTCATAAATGGCTAACACACACGCTAACACACACGCTAACACGCGTTTTGATTGACTCACCACTCAGCATGGCCTCCCCATCCATCGTCGGGTGTTTACGTTATGGCCCTCGTGTTGGTTATAAAAGTTAATCCACTTTGATTCTGGCCAAGGTTTACCAAGCATCCATCAGGTTGGTTGATATAGTAGCTAGCTTAATCCCGGAAAGAAATTCCAACTTCTGGCGAGTGCACTCTTCTTTAGGAAGGTTGAATAGTCCTGTTCCTCTCGTAGCCAAACGCGCATCCGTGGCATTATCGGTAAGAAAAAGAACAGGCGGTGTCCAGAGTAGGTTAGAAAGAGCTCATCTTCAAAACAACACTTATGCTCGGATCCATGGCTCCTCCAGCCGTGGGTGCGCTTGATTAGTGTCGTGGGACAGCACAGACGCGTCGGAGAGTTTTTTTGTTTTTTTTTCAAAAAAAAAAAAAAAAATTATAAATAAAATCAGGCCGTAAGGCGTTACATTACAGACGTAGAGCACTTCCGTTCCGCTGTGACGACACAACTGAACAGCTCAGTCGTTTACCAGGAGAGGGTGGAGCAGCTGCTCAGAGAGTAGGATTCAGGAGGATTACTTAGAACTGCGTGAATGAAGCCAAAAACCGCTCTGGGGGTGTTTTTGATAAGGAAATAGCATAACAACATGGCTAAAACTCAAAAAAGTCGATTTTGAATGATATAGGACCTTTAATACTTTCCATATTTCTGTAATCTTGTTTTTATTGCTTTCAAGCAGATTTGTATAATAATCTTTCTTGCTAGCTCTTAATAGTTACCAATTTGTTTTTGTATCTCTTATATTTCATTTCATTTTTAGATGAGCTATTTCTTAAGAATTGTCTGTACAGTCGATTACACTGTGTCCATTATCTACATCACTATGGCCCAACATACCCATAGCAACAACATACAAATAACATGACATGACAGTGGGAGCTTTACGGGAGTGTGGCTTATCTAAATGAGATGTAAATGAGCCCTATTGTTATTCTCAACAGCAGAGAGAGGTGAGAGCTGCCCAAAATTCAGAGGGATTTTTCAGCCCTTTGGCCTTTTTGGAATTGTTAACTTCAAATCGCCGCTACGTCTCATTATTATTAGATTTCCATGTGTTGCACATTCTTGGAAAGCTTGGAGACTGCACGTTAACAATCTGTGAAAATCTCCAAATGCCCCAGAACTGACATGTGTCCCTGGTTCTAGTGACTGATCACATTTGTCTGCGCCTCTGATACTCTGATACTGTAGGTGATTTACGGGCAGGCGAGCTATAAACTCCGGTTACATGCATTGCTGCATTGAAGCAGACACAATTTTTTCTCCTTATGCACGAAGGACAGAGAGGCAGAAAAAAGTTATGTGAATGAAGCAACAAGCTTAATCGGGTCGAGTGATTGTTTTTGTGATGACAAACTCCGCAGATGGAAATATCGAGGTTACTTTGTGTGAAATAGTGAATTTGTTAAAATAAAGTCAGCTCTAAGGGTATTTACTTTGAAAATCTGGATATTGTTGCCGTTCTCTTTCCCGTTTGGTGTGGTCTGAACCGTGGAGCCTGATCTGGCCCGCGCTGTCAGGGCGCTCATGGAGCTGAAAATAGAGTTGATCCGTATTTCTATCGTGGAGAGGCGGAGAGGCAGGGAGGCGACGTAGGCCCTTCGGAGCGGAGTGGACGATGTGGAATGTTTATGAATGGTTAAAATAGCAACACATTTGCTGCAGAGGTCGGGGCGGAGTGGAACGGGGCGAACACGGAGAATGTGGAATCTGGGGGTGAAGTTTCTGCAGCCTGCAGTTTAGCGGTTTATGATGATGACACACACGCATGACATGGCACACGGAGTTTAAATAATAGAAATATAGACTTCGTCACTTTAGTGTGATGCATATTGTCAGATTTTTGCACCGCGGTACAGAGTGTCACTGTACTGTATATTGTTACACCTACCCGAAGCTCTTCTTTGTATTGGCCACAACATAAAACACTGTGCTCTTCAAACCCTGGTGTCAGAAATGGCGAAGATGATTTCTTTCAGCCTTCAGAAGCAACCCTCAGGTCTATTTATTCCCGTTAATTCTCATGGAAAATTTCCGATGTTGTAGGTCATTTCTGAGTGGAGGCGGTTGTTTGATGGTCGGCGTTGGTATGGAGTGGTTGTATGTAATGTACATGTGAGAGCTGAGTGTTGGACAGCGCTGAATGGAAGCACATTTACGACACATGCTCCTCCTCTGGGCCCTGATCCCCGAAGGCCACAGATGCTCTCGCTCACCGCTCATTTCATCTGCTCCACTTCTTCCTTGTCTCTGTGTCTTACTTCACTAAAGCTGGGGACGCACTGGAGGAGTTCAACCCGATTGAGCCCAAGTTCGGGGAGGTGTGGAATGAAAAGTTTAATGCAATTAATCCTTTATTATATACAGTGCCTTGCGAAAGTACTAATACACCTTGAACCTTTGCACATTTTGTCATGTTTACAACCCTAAACATAAACATTTTACTCAAAGTTCACACACAAGTAACAGACAACTGTGAAGTGAAAGCAAAATGATACATGATTCTGTTTTTTTTTTTTATATAAAAGTGAAAAGTGGGGCGTGTATAAGTATTCATACAGCATGACTTAATACTTTGTGGAACCCCCTTTTGCTGCAATAACAGCAGCAAGTCTTCTGGGGTATGACTACAAGGTTTGCACATCTAGAGACTGACATTTTAGCCCATTCCTCTTTACAGAACAATTCGAGCTCTGTCAAATTAGAAGGAGAGCATTTGTGAACAGCAGTTTTCAGATCTTTCCACAGATTTTCAATAGGATTTAGGTCAGGACTTTGACTGGGCCATTCTAACACATTAATATGTTTGTTTTTAAACCATTTCATTGTAGATTTAGCTTTGTGTTTAGGGTCATTGTCCTGCTGGAAGGTGAATCTCCGCCCCAGCCTCAATTCTCTTGCTGACTCCAGCAGGTTTTCCTCCAAAATGTCTCTGTATTTGGCTCCATATTTGACACTGGGGATGGTGCACTCAGGACGATGAGCAGTGTTAGGTTTGCTCCATACATAACATTTTGCAATTGGGCCAAAAGTTCAATTTTTGTCTCATCTGACCAAAGCACCTTCGGTAGCTGTGTCCTCCATATGACTTCTAGCAAACTTCAAACGGGATTTCTTATGGCTTCCTTTCAATAATGGCTTTTTTCCTGCCACTCGTCTATGTAGGCCAGATTTGTGTAGAGTACGACTTATAGTTGTCCCATTTACAGATTCCCCAGATTCTGGTGTGCTCCTTGGCCTTCATGATGTTGCTTAGTGACCAATACCAATAAACTCTCTGACTCATGAGTCACAACCAGGAAGAAGGTTTGCCGTGCAGAGGGTATTTTTTTAGAAGGCACAAAGTTACGTCCCTCTGCCTCTTCCACAGCAACGTGATAATCTCTAGTCGGGAGTGTGGTGGAGCAGTATTTTGGGGACAGCGGTACGTAGATGGCGGTCTGTGGGGGTTGGTGAAGCCAGTTTTAAGGATTATTAACCCTTTAACTGCCGTCCCCCCGATCAGGGGGCTACGGTTAGAGTTAGGGTTAGTTAACCCTAATCAGGATATAATTAGGGTCATACCGCCTTTGCTATGCCCAATCCCGTCAGATCTTGGAAGCTAAGCAGGGAAGGGCCTGGTCGGTACTTGGATGGGAGACGGTTTAGTAACACCAGGAAGCCTAGCGAATGTAGTGAGTGAGTGAGTGGTTGGTGGTGGTCGGAGGGGCCGATGGCGCAGACTGGTTGCCTTGCTTCCGTCAGTCTACCCCAGGGCAGCTGTGGCTACAACAGTAGCTTACCACCACCGAGTATGGAGTGAATGAATAATGACGACAGTGTAGCGCTTTGAGAAACTTGGTAATACAGGCTTGTAAAGCGCAATACAAGTGTAAGGCATTATTATTATTATTATTATTAAGAACAGCAAATGTAACGTAAGTTGTGTTTCACTCACACAGGGTTAGGGTTAGGGTTATAGCAGAGTCATAGCAACAGAATAGTATTACATAGCTAACCTCTGGGGACAGTACTGCACGCAGCTCAACAGGTGAAGCAGAACAAACAGCTAAACTTCTTAAAAACATTATTTGAACTATTTGCAAACAAACCATCATTGCTTTACCTAATATTCTTGTCTCTTCGTTAGTAAATGTGGTGTAAAAACCATCATGGGAAGCGCCATTTTGTTCACTTTTTCTTCTTCTGTTTTGAATTTTCTGACTCACTTCCAGCGTCCCCTGGTGGTACCTTTTGATAACACAGACAGGACAATACAAACGTGTGCCAGCATAAATGGAATGACAGTAACTATGTTTGGAACGCACAGATTTGAAATGGAAGCATACAATGAGACTTTAGGTGATTGCGTTTTTCAAGTCGGCGTCTATCTGTTGCTGCACTAGGAGCGTAGTGATTGGCTGAGTGTCACCATTGTGTCAGTGAATGAGCTGGATATTGGAAGGAGAGCTTTTCTACAGTTGTGGGAGTCACTACAATGGGCTCCCTTGCGCTAATTTTGTTACAATGTTAATGCCTAAAGGATCTGTATCATGCTACTTTAGCCATTCCAAAGTAAAGTATAGGCATTTATATGATATATTGTACCTATCACTATGGAGTACTCTTTTTTGTATTAAATATAATTATTTTTTGGGGGTATTTTCCCTACCTGGAAGACAAAACGCTTCGATTCAGTTAACTCCGCCCCTCTCTCCGCTCGTTCCACATTTGCAGTATTATAAATATAAATATCGCTGCAAAAAGTGAAGTTACTTCACATAATGCAGTTATAAGGAGTTGACATGTGCAACACAGTTTCATAAATGGCTAACACACACGCTAACACGTGTTTTGATTGACTCACCGCTCAGCCTGGCCTCCCCATCGGGTTATGGGATCGCGTTGGTTATAAAAGTGAATCCACTTTGATTCTGGCCAAGGTTCACCAAGCATCCATCAGGTTGGTTGATAAAGTCGCTGAATCCCAGAAAGAAATTCCAACTTCTGGCGAGTGCACTCTTCTTTAGGAAGGTTGAATAGTCCTGTTCCTCTCGTAGCCAAACGCGCATCCGTGACATTATCGTTCGGTAAGAAAAAGAACAGGCGTGTCCAGAGCAGGTTAGAAAGAGCTCAGTCTTCAAAAACAAGACTTCTGCTCGGATCCATGGCTCCTCCAGCCGTGGGTGCGTTAGTTTAGCCTCTTGGGACCGCACAGACGCATCGGAGAGTTCTTTTTTTCTTCTTTTTTTTTTCTTTATTTCTCTTACAACAAAATAATGAAAAAGTTGTTTTATAAATTAAAATCAGGCCGTAAGGCATTACATTACAGACGTAGAGCACTTCCGTTCCTTTGTGACGACACAACTGAACAGCTCAGTGGTTTACCAGGAGAGGGCGGAGCAGCTGCTCAGAGAGCAGGATTCAGGAGGATTACTGAGAACTGCGTGAATGAAGCCAAAAACCGCTCTGGGGGTGTTTTTAGGGAAAAAAACAAAAGGAAATAGCATAACAACATGGCTAAAAGTTCCAAAAAGTTTTTGCATGATATAGCTCCTTTAATGCCACTGTTTCATCAACTCACCGGATAAATGTACTAGGGCTGTAACTATTGATTATTTTAGTAATCGATTAATCTATCGATTTACATCGATTAATCGGATACGTATTTTATTTATATTGAAAAACTAAATTCCATGACTTTAGAGCAGATTATAAAAGGAGAAAAAACATAGTTTTAAACAAAGAATTTTTCTGCTAGAAATAACATCATTTATTCTTCATTTCTTATCAGTTTGTCCCAAAAGCAGCCACATTTCACTCTCATAAAGAGACACCTGTCCTTATGTCCATGATGAGAGAGCACCTTCACAGTGTCTTTTATATCAGTACTTTTACTTTTATTCAAGTGAAGTAGGTCCTGACTGGAGACATAATCTTGATATGTTCTGGTGAAGCTCAGGTGATTAATTTCTTTCCCAGGATCTCAACCAGAGGGGTTTCCTAAAAGATGGAAAACATTTTAATTATTTTTGTCATAGTATTGCCATAGAGCAGGGAATAATGTGTCAATTTGCATGGTTCGTAAATGTATTTGTTGTGAGCAATAAAAGGATGGATATGATCAACTTTAAAGTACAGGTGAAACAGTATGACTGTGTTTTATTTTGCTTTTGAAATAGTGTGACCACCTCAAATAGTTTGAACAGAGACCGTTGGGACAATTTGGCAGATCTTTGAAGTACAGAGAAATTAGTTTTTCGTTTTTTCATAGATCAGTCATTTTCATCCCACTAAAGAACGACACACACCTTTTCACTATTACAACGGATATAACACTGGGCTAGCAACAGATCATAATATATTAAAAAATAAAATAATAATACAAAAAAATCATGAGTTAGGCTTCAATGAAAAAGTGGGACATTTTAAGCACCAGGAGGGACATGGCTCTGCAGTACAACCAAAAGAGGGACAGGTGGTCACTGTGTGATCTGTGTATTTATTTATCTTAATTTAAATGCTAGATGATGCAGCGTATTTAGCGCAAAGACACTTTGCAGCAAGGGAGAAGTAGATAGAGTAGAACGTGAAAGTCTGCGTTTGGTGAGGAGGGAAAGGAGATAAGTTCGCCATCATACTTTACCTCATCTCACACTTTGAACAGTGCATGAATGTGTAGATCGCTCGTCCTGATGGTAAAATCATCATTGAGGCAGCTGTTAGCATTGTTGTGGCGCGATAGCGGGGAGAGCCGTGTCCTTTCGGCTCGTTAAGCCCAACGCACACCGAAACGTCTTGACGCGCGGCGAAAGAGCCGCCTCCTTTATTTTCTATGAGAGAACGCACACCGAGGTTGCAGTGACGTGCGGCGACGCTGGACCCCGCGCCACGATTCAGATTTGTTGAATCCAGACGCGGCGGCGCGGAGGAAAACACAGGCTTTTAACCTCCTGCAGAGGCACAGAGGCGGATCTGGTCAGTGACAGACAGGGAGACCGCCGTAAACTTTGTTTGGAGGGACGAGAGAAGCCGCGGAGACAGAAACCATCGTCAGGGCTCAGGCATCAGGGGAAGCATGTTAAACTTGTGTCTGTAGCCAACTCGCTATTAACCTGCAAACAAGAGCCAGGTTTGCTCTCTCTCTGCAACACGGACATACGTGTCTTCTTTTATTTATGATAAATGTATAAATCACGTGTGTAAAGCCCCGCACGGTTTGAGAAAAGCCTCTGAAGTGCCGTGATGCGGCGCGCTCCGGTGCGTGTTGAAATCCCACATGGGCACGCGTCAGAGGACGTGCCGCGGCGCGCTGCTTTCTGGTGTGCGTTGAGCTTTAGCCTCCGTATGAAGTGCTTCGAGCGGCTCGTCATGGAACATATCATGTCTGTTCTCCCTCCCACCCTGGACCCATACCAGTTTGCTTATCGGTCCAATCGCTCAACTGAAGATGCCATCTCCACTGCGCTTCATTCAGCCCTCACTCACCTTGAAACAAAGGACTCTTACGTTAGAATGCTGTTTTTAGACTTTAGCTCAGCATTCAACAGTATAATCCCACAGCAGCTAATACACAAACTGCTCCACCTGGGGATCAACACATCACTGTGCAACTGGCTGCTGGACTTTCTGACGGGGAGACCACAGGCTGTACGTGTCGGCGGAAAGTCCTCCAGAACCATCACACTGAACACGGGGGCTCCCCAAGGCTGTGTGCTGAGCCCCCTCCTGTTCACTCTGCTGACCCATGACTGCGCTCCAAAGTACGACTCAAACCTCTTCATCAAGTTTGCAGACGACACAACAGTGGTGGGTCTCATCAGCAACAGAGACGAGTCAAACTACAGGAGTGAGGTGAGCAGTCTGGCCATGTGGTGCACACAGAACAATCTCTCTCTAAATGTGGAGAAGACAAAAGAGATTGTTATGGACTTTCGAAGAGCGCGGGTCCAGCATGCTCCTCTAACAATCAACGGTGCTGCAGTTTAGAGGGTGACCAGCACTAAGTTCCTGGGTGTGCACATCACAGAGAAACTCTCCTGGACCATGCACACTACATCACTGGTCAAGAAAAGTAATCAGCGTCTCTACTTTGTCTGCAAGTTAAGAAGAGCCAGAGTCCCAGCCTCCGTTATGTGCAACTTCTACAGAGGGACTATAGAGAGCATCCTGACCAGCTCCATCACTGTGTGGCACTTCTACAGAGGGACTATAGAGAGCATCCTGACCAGCTCCATCACTGTGTGGTTCTTCTACAGAGGGACTATAGAGAGCATCCTGACCAGCTCCATCACTGTGTGGCTCTTCTACAGAGGGACTATAGAGAGCATCCTGACCAGCTCCATCACTGTGTGGCTCTTCTACAGAGGGACTATAGAGAGCATCCTGACCAGCCACAAAGCCGTCAGAATCACCAGGGACCCTACGCACCCATCACACAGGCTCTTCAAGGTAATGCCTTCAGGGAGGAGACTGCGGAATCTATGGGGCAGTTCCAGTCGGCTGAAGAACAGTTTCATACACAAGGCCATCGGGAAGCTGAACTCCCTCCCACCCCTTTTCCCCCGCCTCCCGCTCCACAATCAAGGATGAGAGAAATATAATTTCAAACCATGTGAATGGTTTGACAAATAAAAAATCTTGAATCTTGAATCTTGTCCTATCTTCGCCTTTCGTTTCTGAGTTTCTTGTTGTTTAAGCCGTGTTTTGATGATTACGGCAGCCTGGTTCTCCGCTCTGCTACCTGGATCTGCCCGGCTACGAGTATTGGGACAGCTCCGCTCTGCTGTTTACTATCATAGACTGAGCTGTGCTCTTCAGGAGCGGTCATACAGAAACAAGTGCCGCTTAAACCCTCAAGTTCCAGGCATGTAAGCGGCCCCGTTTCACGCGGTTTTAATGAGATATAAATGAGATATATTAATTAAGCGAATCATCAAAGCGGGAAAATGTTCGAAGCATTTTACCAATCGAGTTTATCGATTTAATCGATTAATCGTTACAGCCCTAAAATGCACAAACCTCTTTCTGACAGAAAAAGAAATAAAAAGGCCATGGGACTTTAAGAAAAAACAATTCACTCGCCTGAGACTGCACCACACGGCGTCTGGACGGGGACTAGTGTTGCCACCTGTCCCGGTTTTTCCTTATTGTCCTTATTAATGGTCTGTCCCGGGGTAAAACAAAGTTATTCCGGGAGACTACTGAGTCCAACAAGCACTTTTTTTTTTATCGTCGAGAGTTTCGGCTCTTTTCCTCCAGCCGCTAATCGTCCCCCACACACAGCAGCCGCAGCAGCTCATTCCCTGCCCTGATTGGCCAAAGCTCAAAGAGAGTGAGGCTGACATTGGCTCTTCGCGCGCACGTCCCGCCTTCTCCACTCGCTCTTTGGCTGTCTGTGGACACACCCAGCTCAGTGTAGATCTGAAGTGTAGATTTGAAGGTAAGGCTTTGTTGACTTGTCATTAGCTTCACAGATGAAGATCCTTTTAACTAATTCAGTGCAAACTATCCACATCACTATAGGTCGTCCAGCCTTTGCTCTGCCTGATCCGGTCAGACCTTGGAAGCTAAGCAGGAAGGGCCTGGTCGGTACTTCACTTTCACCATCCTGGTCGGATGGGAGACCATTCGGTAACACCAGGAAGCCTGGGTGAATGTAGTGAGTGGTTGGTGGTGGTCGGAGGGGCCGATGGCACAGACTGGTTGCCTCGCTTCCGCCAGTCTACCCCAGAGCAGCTGTGGCTACAACAGTAGCTTACCACCACAAGTATGGAGTGAATGAATAATGTCTACAGTGTAGCGCTTTGAGAAACTTGGTAATACAGGTAATACAGCTGTACTTATAATTGAGTAAAATTTCAGCCATGTAATTGTACTACTTTTACTTTAGTACTTTTTCTGTACTCTTTCCACCACCACTGGACATTAACCACTTAAAGTAACTACTCAAAGCAAAATAATATCACTCCATCACAAGGTTATTTCCAATTTCGCTGTACAAGGGCAATTTTTGTCTTGGGTTAGATGTGTGAAGGGCGCCACTACGTATAAGCAAAAGAGTTGATTCGGTTGCCGAAATGTCCAGGATTTTTGTCAGACATAGGTGGCAACCCTAAATAACAGCTAGATGTGCGTTATAAACATTTCACAGAGAGCCGTAACATCATGTTGGGTTGGTCTGGGGTATATTGCTTTTAGAAACCTGAGCAGACAAATAATCACCCTGCCCACAAACAGATTTGTACTTTTTACTTGTATAATATAAGTATTTTCAACATCTAATACTTCAGTACTTAGACTTACATAAACATTTGACAGAATATTTGACCAGTAGTATCTATACTTTTCTCACATTCTCTTTCTCTTGTCACGTACTGCAGACTCCAACCCGCTCTTGTGTCGCCTTTTCACCCGCACGCGTTCATTCTTATTTTTCTCACTGCTGACAGGAGGCATGAAAGCGCAGGCCCCCAGTGTTGTCTCGTATCTGTCATGTTTGTTTGGGTCCTACCCTCATGTTCACTCACAAGACTCTTTTTTATGCGAGGAACAGATCTTTACAAAAATAGTGTGTGGTCTCTCATGAATTTATTTCTTTGTTTAGGTTGCTCACATCCCAAATGGCACCATATTTACAGTTACATTTCAATCATTTATTCTGCACATCACAACAGATAACTCAACATTTGTTCCATACCTGCCAACTCTCACGATTCTTTACCTGATTTTGCAATAAGTTGTTGTAAGCGTCTACTTTAGGCTTTAACACAAGCAGAGGAGTGTTTTAAGTGTTATTTCCACTGATAAGTGTTATTTTCCACTGATAATTTAGCGTGGGATGAGTGTGTAATGCAACACAGGGAGAAAATAAAGCATTGCAAATAACAATAACAACAAATATAAGTTCTCTTGCCTCTTTACTGCAGCTCTTGTCTTTGTCCTCAGAGTTTACAGCGATCTCAGTGTCTGTCACAGTCCCAGACCGACGTACCGATGTATTATCTGCAGAAATGACCCATGCTGCCGCATCTGTAGCCTTTGCAGATTTGCAATGGATTTTAGTGAGGACCACCAACATGCACAACAAGTCCTTGAGTGACAAAGGGAAACAGGATTAAGACCTGGACCAATGGGCGAGGAAAGCTCTTTTGTCCTCATGGTGAGGAGCTGACATTGCTGTATTACAACCCCTGGTGGCCAGGGGCCCCTCCAAAAGATACTTTGTAAACAGGAATCCCATGGAGTCTTTGCGCCTCGCTAGCACTGCTTAAAAACTGGGGCGGCCTCCTGCCTTTTTGGCCTTTTAAGGAACGATGTCTGTATTTTGAGATTTTTCGCAAACAAAAAATGGCTCCCATTCGCACATATGAAGCCCGATTTTGCTCATTTTGTTATCAATTGTTAAAGTCACAGTCCTAAAAACTTTCATTTGGCAAAATTCAAATTGGGCGCGATAGCACCCCCTATAGGAATAATATGGAGAGTACAAATTTTAGTTTTACGAAAATTAAAATAATTTGGCACAAAATTAGTTTAGTTTAGTTTAGTTTATTGTTTATTGAAACAGGGACAGTGTACAAAACCATTAGTCTTTACAAAAGAAGAGATGATTTGTACCAGATTTAGCAAAGTAGCTATTTTCCATCTGCAGTCCCTGGACAGGTGAGTACAAAAAACATTACAATCTATAAATCTAATCTACAATAAATCACTATATAAAATACATTAGTTTTCTGTACACTTCTAGAAAAACATATAAACAATCCCTACAATTTACAATACATTCATCAATGCTGACACGATTGATGATCTAAAATATACTTTTCAAATTTCGAGTAAAACTATTAAGATCTACAGACAGTTTCAGACAGTCTGGAAGCTCATTCCACTGTTTAATGGAGCGAAATGAGAAGGCACATTATGCAAAGGCCGAGGATCTTTTTGGGATTACACAGTTTTTATTTGCTATTCTATTTGGTCATTCCGATCTGAAAAGTCAATTACACCTATGCCATATTTTCACGGTGTTGCCGTAGCGATGACCAGAACGTCCCATTTTATTCTGATGGAACAATGTTAAACTCCATAATTCAGCGAGAAGTGAGGAACCAAAGGTTATCCAAAGTACTTGGATAACTTTTGTGGATTTTCTGCGGCACAGCCGCAACCCTAAGTAAAATGTAAAAATATGCTTCAGTTTGCAGATAGTGTGATACAAATTCATACTAATGTTTCTCTGTATAATGTCAAAATTGAGCACGGAGTGCGCGTCAGCCATAGACCGTTAAAAAGAATAGACAACTCCTCCTCACTCCTCCCCGTTTACCATAATGACCACGTTCAAGGGGGAATTCATGGCGGATTTACAGACTCCTCCTCCCCAGCTCTGACGAAGCATGTTCCTAATAAGGGCATAAGGGCGGGATTTTCACTGTAGACTCGGCCCTTGCGTGACGTGTAGCTCGCGCAGCTCCAATGCTAACAGTCCAACCTCCGTTAAGTAGGAGATTTAAAAAAAAAATATTTCGAAAATCAGCCTGGTTTCTTTTTTTGTGACTAACCCAGCGTTATCTCAGGAGGAATATGTAGCCATAGTAAATGTTAAAAAAATTGAAACCAGGCGTTAAAGTTGTTTTTAATGTGTCTAAAGTCCAATGCTTTTCAATGGGGGCCTAGCGATGATATGGAGGTATTACAGCAATGGAGGAACAAGGCGGCCTCCAGTGTTGCGGTCATAAAGCAGAGCAGCTAGCGGCCATTGGCGTCAGCGCATTCCAAAAATCCTAAAACTAAGACCCTAGGGAAAAAGTTAAAAACAAACATAAAGGCAGTAGCAATACCATAATTTTAGACTGAGGGAGACAAAAGGGCGCAAAGCACCCCCTCGCTTTGGGCAGGGCGGTCGGCGAGGGCCGATAATCACCGCTTTGCGGCTATATTTTTTTCATTGTCCTCGATTGTAAACAGTCATTTATGGAAAATCAAAGAAACAATGTTTTCAGAATAAGTGTCCTTCATCAGTACAAGGCAAAAAATGACAATATGAATTTTATATTCACACTTGGGCCACTACACTGATGACTTTCCCCCCCTATTTTCACAACCCAATGTTGCCATGTATGAATTCCACATAATTATCCCATTTCTTTACCTTCATACGAGTGAGAGATGATTAATTGTGGAAAAAAAATCCTTGTATCTGTGGTTTTCATTCCACTTCTTATCAGTCTGTTTTGCATCATCCACTATCCGCACATGAAATCACATTATATTGCGAGTGCTGCCCCGACAGGCTATAGTCCGCAGCACGTCCCCTCTCTCTTCCCTCTCTCTGCTGGAGCTTGATGACTCCCGTTTCACTGGACTGGCTTTAGCATTAGCAACACGTCGCGCTAACCTTGCCATTTGCGTGCGCGGAGGCCCGAGGGCGTTTAGCTGCTAATGACGCCGGGTTTGCACGCTGAGATTCGCCGCCGCATTATCAAATTAACTCTTAGATACTATGATGTCGGCGGCTAATTTTAGAGACGCCTGGCGCGCTCGATGGAGGGAGAAACTCGGTGTGGGGACGGGTGATTTATTCAGAAAATGAGCTGGAAATATATAATTCTGCACAAATCTAAGACGTCTGGTGTAAGTAGGACAGGGCCCTGCTTAGGAAGTCTTTTAAATATGCTCATATTCAAGCAATTGAAAAAACATGAGGATTGGCACTTCACAAAGCACTAGTTGTAACAGCAGCAACAATAATAATGTTATACTGATACTTGTATTGCGCTATACAAGCCAGAGTTGACAAGCCAGGGTTTATACAGCCTGAAGTAAGTCAAATGTTATGCTTTTTAATGCCATTTTATGCAAATACTATATTTTAATGCCACAAACAGAGACAAACATGGCACATATTTAATTTCTTAAAGGGACTAGATGCAAGTTGGTCATTTTATACTCACTACTGCCACCTCAGGTCTGACGCGTAACTGCAGTCTCTATATTACGCTCGTGCATGACGGCGCTTTGGACCAGAATTTACACCTTTTTGAGTGACAGTGCAGGATTTTAGAGGCAGTTGTGGTGAATAGGTCTGGGCTCATTCTACACATTAGTGGAGTACTAATTTTTGAGAGAAATATAAGTATTTTCTGAGGGTATTTTTCAAACCCAGAAGACAAGATGCTTCGATTCAGTTAACTCCGCCCCTCTCTCCAGGACCATGTGCAACACAGTTTCATAAATGGCTAACACACACGCTAACACACACGCTAACACGCGTTTTGATTGACTTACCGCTCAGCCTGGCCTCCCAAATCGGGTGTTTACGTTATGGCACTCGCGTTGGTTATAAAAGTTAATCCACTTTGATTCTGGCCAAGGTTCACCAAGCATCCATCAGGTTGCTTGATATAGTCGCTGAATCCCAGAAAGAAATTCCAACTTCTGGCGAGTGCACTCTTCTTTAGGAAGGTTGACTAGTCCTCTCGTAGCCAAAACATGGATGTAATAGAGCCAAACGCACACCCGTGACATTATCGTTGGGTATGAAAAAAGAACAGGCGGTGTCCAGAGTAGGTTAGAAAGAGCTCCGTATTCACAAACATGACTTCTGATCGTGTCCTCCGGGGGTGCGTTTGTTTACTCTCCCGGGACAGCACAGACGTGTCGGAGAGTTCCTTTTTTTTTTTTTTTCTCTCTTACAACAAAAATAATGAAAAAGCTGTTTTATAAATTAAAATCAGGCCGTAAGGCATTACATTACAGACGTCGAGCACTTCCATTCCTTTCTGACGACACAACAGAACAACTAAGTCGTTTTTCGGGAGAGGGCGGAGCAGCTGCTCATAAAGCAGGATTCAGGAGGATTACTTAGAACTGTTTTAATGAAGCCAAAAACCGCTCTGGGGTGTTTTTGATAAGGAAATAGCATAACAACATGGTTAAAAAACTCCAAAAAGTCGATTTTGCATGATATAGCTCCTTTAAAATGTCATCATTTCTGAATGAAAAGCACTGCTTTTTTTTTAATGAGGATAAAATTAGAAAACCCTCATGGAATTATGCTAGCACCGCTGAAAAGCTAGAGAGCTGGCCTGGGTGACCCCACACTTTTGAGTTTGGGGTAGTGTATATAGTTTGGGGTAGTGTATATATATTTTTTCATTAAATTTACATTTAATGCCAGTTTGAATCTAATGTAATACTTTTTAATGATATTTAAGGCCTTAAGGCACAATTTAATGTCTATTGCTTTCCACCAACCATTGATAAATGATGTAAAGAGCATCTATTTTGTAAATAAAACATTTGCGATTTTATTGGTTTTAATAGAAGGGCACTAAAACTGGCTCTTTTTTCACATTATTAATATGTTAAATAAAATAATGTGTAATTGAACTGGTTATTTAACAAGGTCAATGTTAAACAGTGACTTTTAAACTTTAAGGACAAACAGAACAAAACTTGCAGTTCACATGGTTTAGAAGGATCAGTCCAATGCTCTGGGTTTAGTAGCAAAGAAAAGATGTAAGTCGTCCTTTGTGTCTATAATTGCTGCTGCGCCTTTTGTTTTCACATATGCTCTGGTAAAGATACTCAAATAGCCATTAGCCGTTTGGTATTGATACATCAATACATATCAATCCGCTGATCCCTACTGTCCACCACCAACCGCTCACTCCTGCTTTCTATTGTACTTATGGGCCTATTGTTACAGCTACAAGTTAATCAAACATCTCCAACTACAGAGCACTTTGGCCCTTGGAAGAGTGCACGCTTGAGCATAAATCCATATTCGTAATTTTCAAACAAGAGATGACCTGTTTTGGTGTTGTGTTTCTTGAGAATGTCGACTTACTGATTGGCTACCGTGGCTTAGCCACCGGGGCAGATCCTTTGCTACCCCTGAAGAAAGCTAATGCTATGAGCTAAAACTCCAATCGATGTGAAAACGAGAAATATGCACGAATAAAGTCAAGTAAGCCCCATCTACATAAAGCAACCGTTTAACAATGACCACACACTGAGCCGGGCTTGTTGATTTTGAAGTTTATTCCTCACATCTCATCTACAACGGGTCGTAGCTGAGTGGTTTTCTCCTGGAGCTAGCTGCTCATAGATATCATGATTTCTATGCTAGCCGCTTAGCAGCAAACGGCTAGCTTGCATTGACCCCGTGAAAACAAGTATTATGCATTAATAACGTTAATAAAGCCCTTAACTACACAAGGCCTGAATTGAAAGCATTATGTTCCCCTTCCACCGTGCACTACTGCGTGTAACTGTTTATGACCGTACATGGGTTCACTGTTCGTCGAATAGCCTTGGGATGTGTACTGTAGGGCCCCAGAGTGGATTTTTGCTTAGGCCCGATTTTATGGTTCTAAATGAGTGGGTCCACATTGACTGGCATAAACGCAGCACCACCTGTCGGTTAATTTCATACGGGTCTAGAGCAGTTTCTCCTTAAGACACTTGAACTGCAAACGTTTGGGGGCTGCCCCACACTAAACAAACTGCTTGTGTTAGTCCACCCATACTGTACCAATGGGCCATGAGTTAGTCCCAGTTCTACAATTGTTTTAGTAGTTTTTCTTCCAAAATGATCTTTATATAATTGCAACTCCACTATACACGGAATAATGGAAATGTCTGTTCAATGTTTAATGGAATGAAATGACCGAAAAAACTACTACTACTGTTAGTACAGGCATTATCTCATTAACTGAGCATGCACATGTACCGGTTACTTGTAAAAGGAATTAAACAGCATGAATTACTGCATAAAAACAGACAAAAACATGCTTTGACTGTTGCGAGGTAGTGAAGGATTGTAATTACGGTTCACAACATGTGTCAGCCATAATTCAGCCCTAATCTCAGTCTTCGTGATTTCACTGCAATCTATTTCTTTTACGCATCACATTTTCAAAACCCTGATGCCAAGCACTCGTCCTGCTGCGTCTCTAAACGACCGGGAGGCCTGTCAACTCGATTCAGCTGTCCCCTTTCCAAAACTTGAAGTCCGCCTTCCAAAACAGACGTCTATTTACCGCGTCTGTCTCTGAGAAGAGGAAAGAATCAGAGGGCTTTTTTTTCTCTTTTTCTAATGCGTTCGCGATTGAATTTGTGTCAAAACAAATGAGAAAGATTTAGAAATTGTGCCATATTTCAGAATAAAGTACTGACAACAACTCCTGGCTCGCTGCCAGGGAAAAGGGGGGAAGCTCGGTGGAATGCAGCCAAGATCCTTTTCGTTTCCTATGAAACTAAACGCTGACCAATTACGCCGAAAAAGCAACATATTCTCAGTAAAGTGGATCTAAACGGGCCTCATTTAAAATAATTACAAGCAAATCACAACCAATTAATGCTTTATTGTTGAGAGTAGGGAGCAAAACTGGATCAAAATTGCAATCTGAATGGTCAGTTTTATTCCAGAGCAGATGATTTCTTACTTAAAGCAGTACTAAGTAACGTGTTTACCTTTAATAAATCCTTTCCGTAGTCCCTCTGGGGGTAATACAAGTGTTAATGGGATGATTGGGGGGTCTTTCATCTCCTCCTGGTGTCTCTGGCCAGAAAACCATGCTTGCAACTTGACTGCCACCGGGGCGGAGCAACCAATACACACTAATAGAATCATGGAGAAGAAGCTAACGGGCAAAGCTAACTGCGGGCTAGCGCCACTTTAAACAGTATTTACAGCCAAGTTTGAGTGAAAAAAAATATTTCCATTATATAACTGGATGTACAACACCTCTCTCTCCCTTCACCTTTTCTGTCAGCGTAGTATTTACTCTCCAAGACATTAATAAGTAAAAAAATCGTAACTTGCTAAGACACCTGCAGTTGCGCTTATGGTCTCTACGGGCAAGAGTTACTTAGTACTGCTTTAAAGTGAAGCCACGCTTCAATATGTCCTCCAGAAATAGCTTTTTCTGAGAAGCAGGATCATTTGGATCGAGTCATGAAAAAGAGACGGCTCTGTTGGCTCTTCCTTTTTTACCTATACACTTAAAATCTCAGAAGAAAATGTATTAATGATTCGTTAAATGAACCATTCTACTACTCCCGGCACATACTGTAACAATAACTATAATCAAGCATAAACATGAAAAAGGTGTGCTGTTCCATTTTTCCTCCACACATGACATTGTATGTTCCTCCCAAACTATTTAATTGTGGGTTAATCAGCCCACAGTATATTTTTTCCGTAGTGCTATGGAGCATCCAAGTGCTCTTTCGCACACCAAATAGTTGAACAGTTTGGGAGGAACACAAAACGTCATGTGTGGAGGAAAAATGGAACAGCACCAACATCAAAACCCTATCCCCACTGTGAAGTATGGTGCAGGAGAATCATGGTGTGGGGCTGTTTTGTTGCCTCAAGGCCTGGACAATTTGCTATCATCAATAGAAAAAATGACTTCACAAGTTTATCAAGATATTATGCAGAAAAACCTGAGACATTCACAACAACATAGAATAAGTAAGTGATTCCTTGTATTAAATAGCTGGCTGACCCTCCTTTTGCAGCAATAACTGCAGTTGCAGATTAGACGCTCACAACGATCAGGATGAATCTTAAACCATTCCTCTTTATGGTAAATGGTATAACTTATATAGCGCTTTTCCACCTTCATTAGGCGCTTTACAGCAAGGATCCACTCACCCATTCACACTCAAATTCATACACCATTGTACGCAGACACTGGTGTATGAACAACAACAATGTGCACCTTCTGGAGGTGGGATTCAAACCCCCGACCTTCCGATCATGAGACGATCCGCTCTACCATCTGCGCCACCATCGCCCGTCGCTTTACAAAGCTACCGTGGTTCAGCAAGATTCAGGGGGTGTACTCGATTATTCCTCCCTGTCCTGTGAATGACTACATGTTATGGCAAATAAAATATAAGATGTAAATGCTTGGGTGGTATTAGTTTAAGCAGCCCCCGTTACTCATTCTTATGATTTTCATAAAGATCATACCACATTTTATGACGAATTTTCGTGGAGAAATGTGAGAAATTCCAAACGGTGTACTCACTTTTTCCTCCCACTGTAACAGCAAGGTCTTGGGTGAAGAATGGCCACCAAGTCTCTGTCTGTTTTCAGTGCAGATGTAGCTACAGTATATGGGATTATTTTCCCGCCACAGGGGAATGTCTGAGGAAAATTGGCATTGATTAGAAAAACAAAGTTGTAGCAGTAACAGCTGTAGTTCCACGTGTGGTCCACTTTGGTCACGGTAATGTTGCTGGTTGGAAGACTTTGAATTCCACAACTTCATTTGTACAGTCTTTGACCGAAAGTCAAGCACCAAAATGACCATCCTCATCTTCATAACAGTCACATAGCAATTTGATTTGCCCTCCAAATTAACAATTCTCTTCTCTTTCCTATTTTTCAGATTTGGTAAACATGGTGGTAAACATCACCCAACATTTGTGGACCTGAACCTCTCAAAGCCTGTAGCACCAACAACTTTTTGGAGACTTCGCCAATTTTGATGCAGCCACGAAGGCAACATTACAAAATCTATCGACCCTCGCTGGATACTAATGTCCTTTTCTTCCTAATCTGGTCCAAATTGACGTTTCTGTGAACCACATGTTTGAGCAGACTATACCTGAGCATTTCTCCCATTGCCGGTCTCCACGATGCAATGGAGAAGGCGCCACTGCTGTCCCGTTAAGATGACCTGGACAGTCAAACGCTCCCTTTTCCGGACTCACGTAGCCGGCCTGCTATCACTGGCTTTACTCCTCACTTTTTTTTTGTTTTTTAGCCATCAGGATTGGCTGCCAGGACGCAACGGGCCGAGGGAGAACCCGTTGGCGTACACGATCAGGGGATTCCGAAGTCCCAAAGTTGACAGTAGTCAGAATAGCTCGCTGCGGAGTTTGCTGAAGGAGAATGGCTACGTCGCGGCGGCTAAACCCTCACTCAATCTCAGCATGCAGCAAGCAGAGTCCGCGAACACTGGCGGGAATTCGGACCACGTAATGGACTGGGCGATGCCATGAGCGCCAACAACAGTTTACAAAAGGAAATGGATGTGGGAGGGAAGCTGAGCGCCCAGCCGTACCACTACATCCTCAACGAACCGCTGAAGTGCAAGGACCGGGTGCCGTTTCTCGTCTTGCTGGTCGTGGCGGAACCAGGACAAATCGACGCCCGAAACGCCATCCGCCAAACCTGGGGGAACGAAAGTGTGGCGATGGGGCTCAGATTCGTGAGACTCTTTCTTCTGGGGACGGGCAAAAGCTCTTTGCAAAGCCGCATCGAGGAGGAGTCTCGAACCCATCGCGATATTATCCAACAGGACTACCAGGATACCTACTACAACCTCACCATAAAAACTCTCATGGGTATGAACTGGGTGGCGACTTTTTGCCCGCACGTCTCCTACGTCATGAAAACGGACAGCGACATGTTCGTCAATACAGAGTATCTCATCCAGAAGCTGCTCAAACCGGACTTGCCACCAAAGCAGAGGTATTGTTTACTCCTTTTGTGGCTGTAATTTTCAATGTTTTCAATCAGGCAACCCTGCTGTCACTGGTGTTACGACACATTAAAGGTGCATTATGCAACTTTTTATGTGTCTTTTTATTCTTATTTTATTTATTTTTTTCCCAGCGGCTGTATGAGTGGTCAGCATAAAGCCCTTTACCTTCCATCACAGTGGTCACAGGATCAGTTGTTTGGAAGTTTCTCACTGCTGAAGGATCCTCTCACCAGAAAACCTACAAAGCATTGCACAGGCCACCGTGAACAAAATAAAGGCGCCATGCAAACCACTCATAAAGCGGCTGGGTCACTACAAATTCAAACGCAAACAAATATCAAATTATTTTTGCATAAAAAAGTTGCATATTGCACCTTTATATATAGGTGGTCTCTTGCAAAGTCATTGATGATCAGCAAGTCACTCCATACTTGGTTGTAGTAAGCTAGTATTGTAGCCACAGCTGCCCTGGGGTAGACCTACGGAAGCGAGGCAACCAGTCTTTTTATGCATAATATGTTGGATTTGTCTATGAAAACAGAACACTTGCAATACATTCTTTCCTCATATTTATATCAGTAATCTACAGCAAGATTTTAATTGATATCTCAATATCACTGTAATGGCTGGACCTGTCCTCATGAAACAAAAACTGCAAAGTCTTCTCTCTTAGTACATATGAACTACTGTCAGCTTACAGTCTCATACAGGTGTCTAAAACTGGAGACAATAAAATGATGTGCTTGATATTGGTCAGATGAACTTTCAGCCATGAGATGAATGTCACAGGTTTGTGATCAATCAATTCCAAATAATGATCAAACATTTGGAGATTCTGTGCTTGGAGATTTCTTTCTATAACTGTGTCTCTCCATTGAGTTGTACTTGGCCCTTTCCCTCCAACTGAAATGCCAGAGCTGAAGGTGAAAAACCATAACATCCTATTTTTTCTACTTTAACCAGGTACTTCACGGGATACCTGATGCGTGGCTACGCCCCGAACCGAAACAAGGACAGCAAATGGTTCATGGCGCCGGAGCTGTACCCGAGCGAGCGCTACCCAACTTTCTGCTCGGGCACGGGCTATGTCTTCTCGGGCGACATGGCAGAGCTGATCTACCAGGCGTCCCTTGGTATTCGCCGACTGCACCTGGAGGACGTGTATGTGGGGATCTGCCTGGCCAAGCTGCGCATCGACCCGCAGCCACCGCCCAACGAGTTCCTCTTCAACCACTGGCGGGTGTCGTACTCGAGCTGCAAGTACAGCCACCTCATCACCTCGCACCAGTTTCAGCCCAGCGAACTGGTCAAGTACTGGCATCACCTGCAGACCAACAAGCACAACGCCTGTGCCAACACGGGCAAGGAGAAGGGTGGGAGGTACCGGCACAGGAGGTTTTACAGGGAGCGGCCGGCATGATGGACTTTTTATCAAATCAAGAGTGTAACTACGACCGCAGGAAAGACATAGTGAAGCATAAAAGCACATTGTTTCTGTACGTGGACAGTGGGTGATTCAAAGTATTTTTTTAATTTAAAGAAAGTATTGTGAGCTGTGTGATATTTATGAAAGGGAAGTACTGTAAGTCAGGTCGATTTCTGTGGATTCAAAAGTTGGAAAAAATATTGGATGGATCAAAGTGAGAAGCAGCATTGTTTACCTGTGAAATTACACACTTTATAAAGTTCAGACATGGAGAATTTTAAAATGTGGTTGGATAGCTTTTAGAATTTGTTTTCCATTTTTGAAGAATGATGCCGTATCACCAGCTAGTTGGCTGATTACCAGTTCTGTACCAAGGGCATTCTGGTATTTATATCATTACAATCTTTTTTTTTTTTTTTAAATATAAATAGATATTAACTCGATAGCCAAAAGAAATAAGTCCGGTGAAATTGAGCACCCCTGTGGAATACCGACACAAACATTACAGCTTGGAGTAGAACCTATGGAAAGGAGAACATACTGTAGCTATTTTGTTTTTATACAGATCACAGATTAGATTTTTAAATTCTAGTCCAAAACCAAAATGACCTAGTGCACTAAGAATAAATGGGGGTTCCACTGAATCAAAAGTCCACAAATGAAAATAAAACCATTGTCTTGAATTAAATCACAATCTCAAATTCAAGACAATGATGTATGTCGACTCTTCCCTTGAGAACCCAGATTGTGTCTGCAATTACATTTGGAAGCCCCCGAATTAACAATAATTGGGCTCATAAAAGCGGTCAAATCAATATAATGTCTCCAGTTTGGCAGCAGATACAGCAACAGCAAAACAACTTTGAGCCCAAGACGTAGCAGAAAGGTAGACTAAATGCTAATAGAGGAACACTGAATGTAACTCCCAACAAAACACAAAAGAACGGAAACAAAGGACACCAACTACTATTTGAATCGAAGGTAACAAACATCACACAAAAATGCCAAACCAGGAAAACTTAAGTAATGTTAGCATAGTTTTAAATTTAATCGGTAAAGTGTGTTGTCTAACTTGTCTTATACACTTTATGTTGAAGGTCATTTGAAACCTTCAAACATAGGCAAAGTGAGATAAGAGTATTTCCCAAAACCACAATGTCTGTAAGCAAAGTCAATAGCATGGATTGAACCATCAACATTTAGCAAAGCCTTCCTTATTTATTACTCCAGTTATTACATTATTGGGTAATCTCACACTCACTGTTGTTCATGTGTTTTAATGCGCCTTGTGGATCTGTTTCCATCGGCCATTTTTTGTGTGCATTTTGATTCGTAATGCTCATAAAAATTGTGCACATCACCACATAATTATTTGTTTTCATTTCCCTTGTGTTCAAAGGTTTAAGTTTATTTGTGTCCCTAGACGTATAGCTTTAACATAACCATAGCAAAACTAGCTTTGTCCTCTAGCGCTGGAGACCATGTTGTTATTGTCCATGCGACTCAAAGTACTTAAGTTTTTTTTTTTTTTTTACTTTTATTCAATGAAATAACTGTCCCTATTTTTACATTATAAGGATTATGCGTGTGATGTCATTGCATGGCAGTTACCGTTCCATCAGCAGCATAAAAACAGAGCAAATAAAATTAATTATTAATTGTGTAGGGAAAAATCGGATAATTAATGTCAGAAAAACATTACTAAAGAAAATCCAGAGTAAATGTGATATTTCTGTGCATTCAGATGTTTAAAAAGAGCCTTGTAGTCAGCTCTATAGCAGGTTCAAATAAGAAAAATCATTGTGAATAAGGCTAAACGTTGAACCCGGAAGTAGAGCTATGACATCATCACTTAACAAACCCATAGATACAGATGGCATCCCTGGAATCGCTCATATTTGGTCATACGCAAAGCTGCCAGAGGGAAAACGAGGGAAAGAGACTAAACTTTGACCCATTACTCCACTACTTGAACAAATGCTTAATTCTGAATATATTTTCAACTTAATAAAGTGGTTCAACAGCTCATAAATACTTAAATAAAGGCAACTGCTAACCATTATGCTAACATTAGCTTCATGCTACATATGCTAACAGTAGCTTAAGTGTTGTTTCTTTTCTTTTTATCGCGTCTACTGAACAATGTGCACTGATAAAAAACATCCATAAGAACCAGATTTTGACTTAACTTTATTTGTGATATGTTTACAGTCCGCCATAAAACGGCTTAAAAGAGTGAAAAATTGCGGTTCTCATATCCAGCTTCTTTCCACTTCGTTAGGCCATGCGTTGTCTTCTGTATCTGTTTTTAGTTTTAATTTGGCTAATATGTCTTTCACAAATCGAGTTTTATTATAAACATGCGATAAATGAGTGGAAATCATTACCATTAGTACCAGAGTGAGTTTCGAAGAGACTGTTGAGCGGCTTTATAAACAGATGCTACTTCTCACTGACTTCTTTTCAACATTTTGCGATGCTTGAACCATTCGGGCGTCTCCCGTGTCCTTCACCGGACGTCTTTGTAGCTTACTTTTCAGGAGAGCTGTTCATTCAGGTGCCAAGAGGAAAATGGAAAGAGAGAGAAGATTTAAAATGTCGCACTATTTACAAATGTATAAAATCGTATGCCACTGACGTGTTTACACTCCAGACAATGAGAAATGTATGTCTTTTGTTGAACCTACTACCTACTTCTGTGAAAGTAACCGCGGCCTCCTTCAGTATACAGGATTACAATTTAGGGAATATGGAGAGGGTCGTTATAAAGGGCTGAGAAAGACTGATATTTTGAACAAGTGGCTCTTTGTACAGGGAGGAGGAAGTCAGATTAAATCCTTTCCAACACCAAGTAATGCACAAACTCTCTATTTTTAATGATACAACCACAAAAATCTGCCCATGTTAAGTTATTTGGACACCATTTGAGCAAAATAACAGGGTAATTTCAGCCAAAACTGCTGCTGAAATTGTTTTCTAATTGTTCAGTCAAAATAGTTTACCAATGATATTGTTTTCGAAAAGACACTTTTTCAGTTTGAATCAAAGTATTAGCGTTTTAATGACATTTAAGTCAAGTAACAATAAAACAACCAAAATGGTATGGTCAAAGAGAAAAAGTAAGGCTATTGGGATATACAGCGGGAACCATATGTTTAAAAAGACACATTTGCATTTTTGTCTGACATGAAACCAGAATTAACTTTTATTTTTTTAGGTCACTTAGAATTTTAAAAAATATTTCTATTTACTAAATGCCAGAAGAATTAAATATATATATTTTTTGTAGAAATGTTTTTGTTACTTTTTACAAAGTCAAAAGTTTACATACCCTAAGATTACTATAATAATGCATTGGTTTTATATAGCGCTTTTCTGGACACTCAAAGACGCTTTACATTGCATTATTCATTCACTCCATACTTGGTGGTGGTAAACTACTATTGTAGCCACAGCTGCCCTGGGGTAGACTGACGGAAGCGAGGCAACCAGTCTGCGCCATCGGCCCCTCGGACCACCACCAACCACACACTCACACTACATTCGCTAGGCTTCCTGGTGTTCCCAAACGGTCTCCCATCCAAGAACTGACCAGGCCCTTCCCTGCTTAGCTTCCAAGATCTGACGGGATAGGGCATAGCAAAGGCTGGATGGCCACAATACTATACCTTTAAACAGTTTGGGAAAGCCTAGATGACGATGTCATGACCTTGGAAGCACAAGTCTGGTTCATCCTTGGGAGCAATTTCAAGATACTTGAAGGTTTAGGTTCATTGGTTCAAACAATGATGGAAATGACCAGCCATCATACAGATGAGAAAGAAGGCGGGTTCTGTGTCCCAGAGATGAACATGTTGTGGTCTGAAATGTGAATATCAACCCAAGAACAAATGCAAAAGACCTGCCAGGAAGAAGCTCCTACTCCAAAAGAAACACACACACACACACACACACACACACACACACACACACACACACACACACACACACACACACACACACACACACACACACACAAACAGTTTAGAGTTTTCAAATAAAAAAGTAAAGACTTATATTTTTGGAGACATATCCTGTGGTCTGACGAAAAACAAAATATAATAATGGCCATGGTCATGTTTGGAGGAAAAAGCAACTGGTTACAAAGTGGCTTAAGGATAACAAAGTAAATGTTTTGAAGTAGTCATCACAAAGTCCTGATCTCAATCCAGTTTAAATGTATGGGCAGAGCTGAAAAGGCATAGGCACATAAGGTGGCCTACAAATGTGTCACCAGTTCTGTTTGGAGGATTGGACCAAAATTCCTGCCAACTATTGTGAGAAGCTTGTGGAAGCTATTGTGAAACGTTTAACCCAAGTTATACAGTTTAAAGGCAATGCTACCAAATATAATTAAATGTATGTAAACGTTTGGTTAAAAAGGTGTAGAAAAATGTTTTCTCTCATTCTTCTGGCATTTACCAAATAGAAATATATATATTTTTTAATTCTAATTGACCCAAAAACAGAAAAGTTAATTCTGGTTTCATGTCAGACAGTGAGACAAAAAATGCAAATGTATATGTATATGTAAACATATGGTTCCTGCCGTATTGTTGAAGGCTCCGGGAATCAAACCTGGGACTTGATCACAGTGAGACAAATTTTAACCCATGTCCAGAAGGAGGCCCTTGACTTTTATGCTGCCCTCTCTCTCTATGTTTACCAGATATTTGATCACTCCTAAAGATCCCTGTTTATTCTGTATATTCTGATTGATATTATTATTTTTTGAACCTTGTGGAGAGAACTCGGACAGAGATTGTATTTTTTAAAGCTTTACAGTGACTGCCCTTGAGCAGACGTGCAATGAATCAAATAACAAATAAATGTACGGATCCACGCCGCGTGCCGTGTCTCATTGGGCGAGGGCTTGGACTGGAGCAGGTTTTGTTGCTAAGTTTCAGCCAGAGGTGGGAATAAGAAGCCTGAAAATTCACGAAAGTGGGAGCAACGTTTATTGAAATAAGGGCCGTTTTCATCATTGGCTGCTGGCTGCTCTGCTTTGTGACAGCAGCAACACTAGGGGCCACCATTGCTGTAGCACCTCCATATAGCCGCTAGTTCCTCATTGGAAAGTATTGCACTTTAGACATGTTAACAACAACTTTTAAGCCTGGTTTCTAATTTTCCTAAACTTTCTACAGCTAGATATTCCTCTGAGGAGTCAGATCGCGCAGAAGAAAAATCCTAGAGTACTGATTGGTTCGACAAGGACACGCCTACTTCATCATGTACTTTTGTGTGTGGCTTGGGGGAGGGCTCTCTCTCTCTCTCTCCTTGCTGGTCGATCAACATGTGTCCCTGGGGACAGCTGCATAACTTTTGTTTTAGATTGTAAATACAGGGAATAAAATAATGATTTTGATTTTAATAGAACGAGTCTCCATCTTCTCTCCATTATTAAAGAACACAACAATTTGGTGACCGCGACGTGAGATGAGGGAGAATTGGAGAACTCGAACAAAGACCCATGTGTTCTCTCGCCAGAAAGCAGATGTGCAGGACCGCAGCTTTAAAACAAGGTAAGAACGATACCTTTTAGCAAACTTGTTCATATTGGATACGGTGAAAAAAATAAAAAATAAAATCTGTTTTATGGTGTTTGAGATTTTGTGATCATGCTAAAATAAAAATAAGAGATAAAATAAAAAACGAAACTTAAGAAAATGCAACTTAACTAACTACTATGCCTTGCAGCATCAAAAATGCGCCTAAAGGCCTGTATAGTTGTGTTTTATTGAAGTTACACCGCTTTAGCTGCGCCTCAGCCATTCGAGAAAAACAGGCCTCAGTGTAACCATGCTTGAATCTCTTTGTTTTCGAAAAATATCTGGTGTTTAAGTTAACTAGTCTTCCACTTTGCTATTAACATGTCCCATGAATTGTTAGCTTCTCATGGTCTGTGTAGAATATTTCCTAGTCTATTTCCTGTTCAAATGTCCTTGTTAGTTTGACCAGGCCTTCCTAGCTATGTTAGCTGCGTTAGCTTGGCGATCGCTAACATCTCATTGTTGATAAAAAGTATTTAAAAAACGGGTGTTAAGCACACCTTGGTGTGTGACCATAGTGATGGCTGTTCTGTGTAGTTAAAGGCTTTATTGACGATTGTTCGAGTTGCTTATCTGGTCAAAGCATGTTTGTTGTTGGGGTACTTGGCTGCTGAACTAGCTTAGAACAAAAGGCTAACATTAGCTTTAGCTTTAGCCTTAGCTTTCTGGGGTGGTAACCAGGGCGGCTGGTGATGTGAAAACCAGGGGGGGCTGCTGCCTCTACCTACCTTCAATATTTTAAAAGATACTTATAAACATTGTTTTTAACTTCAAAAAGAAAGTTATCTTTGGGGCTTTTAATATTATTATCTTATGCAGAATATAATCAAAACTAAACATAGTTTTATTCATCTAAAAATAAAGAAGCATGGAATGAATTTATGCTTTTGGAAAATCTTTTTTCTGACGAAATGAAATCAAAGTGTAAAGATAGTCACTATACACATTTTAGTTTTGTACCACTGATTTGTGTTTTGTACCAACAGAACCAAGGCAGGAGGTGTTTCCTCTTTGATTTCATGTACAGTATTAGTCCCAGACCTGCTATGGTTCCATTATGAGCCTCAGAGCCACAGGTTTAAACCTGTATAAACCGTCAGACAAATGATCCGGTCAGAAATAACTATGTGACTTACGTGTTTAGATGAGCGTCCTCCTCCGTAGCACCTGGAGCTCCACCTCTGTTTCACTCAATGAATGAATGACTGAATGACGTTTCCCTCTTCTGTCATACGCTCCTTACGGTCCTGAATCTTCTCTCCATTAAATGTCCACGTCCTGGGACATAACTGTCCAAGTCAGCGAGGGTTGTCCCAAAGTGTGAAATAAACTAGCTCGTCTAAAGCAGACGAGCTAGTTAGCATCGTAATGCTACCTCCAGTAAAGTCCTTTTAGACGTCACTTCTGACTGAAGAAAGGTGTCCAAAGTCCATTAGTTTGACTAAATCCTTTCACCTCCTCTCAGGCAACAACACGAAGATTCTCCGGTCTCTCAAATGAGAAGTTTTTCCTCCGATCGTCCGTGAGCTCAGAGCTGCTACTCGCGTTTGTTTACAGTAGACGCCTCCAGGCCTCGCTTCGTCTTTCACCGTGTCTTTCACCTTCGTCTTTCACATTGCGCGTCTCTGATTGGTTGAATTAATGATATGTAGTGACGTTTTTATACCATAGTAGAGCGCCATTGGTTATATCGCGAGGGCGCTGTTCCTCGCCGCCCCAAGCACAAAACTACACATTATGACGCTGCTGCGGCATAGGATGAAGCTGAAAATTACACGCTCCTTCCCCTCCGCTCCGCCTCCCTCCAGTGTATAACACACCTGTACATAAGAAAGTCATGATTTTGCTCAACTTAAATTTGTTTTTTTGTTTTTTTTTTTTTTATTTGCAAAATTGATAGGAGGGGCGGCGCCCCACCGCCCATAATGGACCAGCCGCCACTGGTGGTAACAGGTAGCAGTACATTAAACATTCCCAGCATAGATTTAACCACTGAAAATACATTGTTTTGTCGTTTTGATCCTGGGTGTTGAGAATTGAAGAAGCACTGTGTGTTTTTCTCTGCTGCTCTGACTGGTTTATTGAGCGTCTTTTACCAAATCCATTCCGCAAATCCATTCCGGGTTTTGTTTTATGAGTTACCACCATAGACTGCCTGTTAAATCCAGTCCGAGTCTGCGTTTTTTACGGATCCAGTCCGCTTTTTGCGCTCAATAACCCAAGCCATGAGATTTTTTGTTTTTGTTTGTTTTTGAGCATTTTTTTTTGGGTCTGAACACGGAATAATTTGGTTAAAGCAACTACAATATAATTTAAGTCACCTTGGTGGCCAGCAAGGAAGACCAGAGGGTGAGAATTGTCTTGTTTTTGTGTCTTGTTTTTGTCGTCTTGTTTTTGTCGTCTTGTTGTGTGTGTGTGTGTGTGTGTTGACTGTTGTAGGGGTGGGCGATATGACAACAATAGAATATCACGATTTTTTAATTATACATTTTGAGATTTCTGTTTTATCATGATTTTTTATAGTAACTAAAATAATTACACACTGAAGAAGAAAAAGATTTACTAAGTTATTCAACTTTGCCATAATCAACAAAGCAAAAATAGACTTAGAACTTAGTTTGCTGTAGTTCTAAGCTTAGATTAAACAACCATTTACCATTAAACTAATGAGCAAAAGTGCTTAGAACCGTGATAAAACAATCCCAGAAAATTGACAAATCGTCAGCTCTGGAGATCGTAAGACGGTCTGATGTCATATCGCTCAGCCCTAGATTGTTGGTGATATAAAAAAATATACAAAAAACAGACAAAAATAGAGAGAGGTGGACGCAATCGCACCGAGTCACTAGTGGAGTTCGGGGGTGTGACGTTATGTCGCTGAGCATTGTGGGATTGGCAGTAATTGTAAACTAGTAAATAAAACTAGTAAATACTGTAGCCAGCGGTGACTCAGCGGCTTGCGGAGTTGTTCCACGGCACTTTAGCTAATGTTAGTCAATGGAGTTGTATGCTACCAGCTGCAGAGATGGCGCATCCCATGGTAACGGCTGAATTTCCGAACTCTCTTCTTACTTTTTCGTTGTAGCGTTTATCCGGTAACCGTTGAGGAAGTTCTGGTCCTCAAAAAAACGATGAAATAATAAAGACAAAAAATAGAGAGAATAAAGGTGAGAACGCGTTTAACCTTGGTCACGTAAAGAAGAACGGACCTAAATTTGTCACCCCGACTGGTGCCGAGTCCGACGGGACGGAGCATTGTAGCGTCTATCCGGTATTCGTTGAGGAATTTGTTTATGTTTCGATATTTGTGAATATTCTACTGGCAATTACAAATGAGCTCTTGTATGACCAGGTTAGATATTCGTGCATGTGGTGATGGGTTTATTGTGAAATTCTTGTGTCTTGTCTCGTTGTCAGATGTGTTTATTGTGGAGTGACGAGTGTGAACAAACGAGGTTGAATGAAAATGTGTGTGTAACTGAAAGCAGATTGTGAGTGATGTGGTGGCAAGAGAGAGATTTGAAAAGTATTGAAGTGTCTGGTGGATGCTGAAATGGCATTGAATGTGGTTTGCGATTTAATAAGGTGTGTGTGTAAGTGAAAAATGAAGGTGGTTGTACGTGACAAAGTTATAAAATAAGGGAGTTCCTTGCTCAGAAGTATCTGTGCATGTTAAAGTTTAGAGATGATACACGAGAATGAATGTGGTGTGGAAACTGTTTGCAGTAAAAAAAAAAAAAACTTTAAAAAGGCTGTATTTGCTCTGTCTGCATTAGTGTAGATGGAGCAAAGAAAGAAAGAAGATAAATGATTAAACAAAAAGAAAAAAACTGTCAATGTATAATAACGAAGTTATTATTATTTTTTTAGTCATTTCTGCTGATGGCAGTGCTATGTCTCAATAGCATAAAATTGCTATTTTGAAATATCCAAAATTAACTAATGTGTGATAAATGCTATTTTTTAATTTTTGTGTGTGTCTGTGGTGAATAGAACATTTTAGGCCCCCGAAAGAGATGTTTCTAAAAAATTAGAATCTCTCTCTCCACTGTGGTGACATGGAATGAGAACAAAAGTGTTTATAGGTTATAACTTTGGATGCATTGATTTGGAGTACAGACCGTTATCTATTTAAAGTTTATGTTTGTTTATGCACCATCTTGGACGCATTACTGAAAGTTATGAATAAGCAATATGCAAAATTTTGAATTATTATTTTTAGGAGACCAAATAAACAAATTTAATAAATTAATGAATACATTTATGGTACATAATGTGGTGTACGCCATTGACCAGAAGTGAGAGCAAGCTGAATTAAAAATTAAAGAAATTTAAGTGCAACTTTTAAAGATGCAGCTTAAAGAAGTAATACAATTAAATAAAGAAAAAGACTTAAATGTTTACTAAAAGTTTACTTTTGCTTAAATGTGGAGCTATTTATGGGTGTGGTGGTTTTGGTGATAATTGTGGTTAAGGTTTTCAGACGGCGAAATCCAGAACCAAAACTGGACCAGCAACGTTCGAGGAGAACGAGGCAGTTGCCAGCGCTGGTTGCTATTACTGAGGGCGCCCAGAAGTCCAGAGACATGGCAGAACTCGTGTTATCTGTGAACGGACAGACTCTTGGCATGTTGGTGCAGAAAGGTGAAACACATCTAAACCGTTCACCACACCAGTGCCTATGATCTCGCAGGACATACCTATGCAATAGAGCCCTTAAGACTCCTGTTTCTGTCCTCGGACATGATGGACATGGCTGTCTTGAGAAGAAGAAGATCTTTATTTATATAGCGCCTTTCACAGACATGGTCACAAAGCGCTTTACATGAAAGCATTTTACATTCACTCCATACTTGGTGGTGATAAGCTACGTTGGCTACGTAGCTACGTAGCTTCAGTTTCCCCTCGGGGAGACTGACAGAAGCGCTGTCGCGACTGCACACATCTGCGCCAACGGTCCCTCTGACCACCTCCATGCATTCACACACAACATTCATCCTGGCCTATTGTACATGTTTTTAGTGGTAGGGGAAACCGGAGTACCCGGAGGAAACCTACGCAGACACGGGGAGAACATGCAAACTCCACACAGAAAGGCCCCGTCCAGGTGGGAATCGAACCCGGGACCTTCTAGCTGTGAAGCGAGAGCACTAACCGCTGCGCTACCGTGCCGCCCGAGTCATCTGGAAGACCGTGTTTGCTGTCGCTTGAACCGGACCCACCACAAATCATCTCTGCATACCGCCTAATCACCCGTAAATTGCTACACAAAATGTTATTATGACAAATTAAGATTTGGTATATAGAGAAGCTTTTAAGGCTAACTTGAGTGGATGCCTGAGTGGATGCCTGGATCCGGCTCCTCTTTGCAGAGGACCCTGATCTTAAGATTGTATGTTATATTGGAACTATGTTTACTGATTTGGCTTTTGAGTTTATGCACTCAGATCTGGAGTATTGTGTTCATTCCCGGGAGCTGCTGAGAATGCTCCTTGCCAACCTTGCCTGATTCTGGGCTGCGATTGGACTGAACCATGCTGGTCTGATCGTTTTTGAAGTTATGGCCAGGACCTCATATGCTGCTGTCAAGGTCCCAGAGAAACCAGACGAGTGGTTTCACACTAATCACTCGCCCTGTTGACCCACATTGACTCAGTAAAACCACATAGAATCTCGATGGACTTGCCCTAACATTTATTAGTTTTTGTTCATTTTTTCTTTGTGTTGATATATGTATTGTGTTAGTTTTGCAGATGCCGAAAGTATTAATCTCCAGTGAACTTTTGAGCTGGTTTGCTGTGTTTCCTGTTCAAGGATAGAGGTCTCATCTATGGAAGGTTGTTTTTACACGTTTACATGACTCTTTGTTGGACTGAGTTTTCCTCAGTCCAAAAGGAGGTGTTAATTATGGGACGATTATAATTTGGCTTATTTTGGGCATGGGAAAGAACAAATGCAAATATATCTAAAAGACAAACAAAAAAGTGATAAATTGATAAATTTTATGGCAAACTACGATATAAGACATACGTTTCAGATAGATAGATACATTTTATAATGCTGTTTTTGGCATTTGTTGCAGTTCTGGGTCGACACTGAATTGTGCAAATGTGGAAAACAAGAGGCTAAAGAAGAGTTTATTCTCTATAGAAAATCAGGATTAATGAAACTGAGGACAACTCCGCACACCCAGGAGGCGACAGGTTAATGAAACAACATGCCAACAGATAAATCAAGTTACATAGCTAAATTTCAGTACAGCCATATGTTACAAAATTAGTTGGCATGGTCGTTCTCCGGCTCACGGTGAGCGATCTTGATGAGAATTTTTTAGTAATTTTTTAATGTCTGTTCTTTTGTGTTTCTGTTACAGAACTCTGTTTTGGTTCCTTGCCTCTGTGGGTGCACGTAAGTGGTTGTAAATATGAGAATAGTTGACCCAAATGATTAAATATGATTAAATGTGGAAAACAAAACAAACAAAACAAAACACACCAAACAAAAACACCCCAGTAGTGAGTATATGATTCTATAGCCCAGACGCAGAACCTGCACGGACGGAGGCAACAACCAACGACTAGCTCAAGAACATTTCATCTGTAACTGTGATTTCATGATAAATATTCAGTCTGATTGTGATGTCTTTTAGGTGACATCAAAAGGAGCAGTGGCGGCTGGTGATATAAAAAACAGGGGGGGCGCTGTTGTCTACACCTACTTTCAATTATATTTTAAAAGACACTTATAAACATTGTTTTTAACCTAAAAAGAAAGTTATCTTTGGAGCATTTTATTTCATTATTTTATGGAGAATATTATGAATAGACACTTGTAAACAATAAAGAAGCATTAAATGAATTTTAACTTTTGATACATATTTTTTCTGACAATGAAATAAAAGATAATCACTATACATATTTTAGTTTGGCACCACTAAGTACTAGATGATTTGTGTTTTGTACCAACAGAACCAGAACAAAGGCACGAGGTGCATTATTTTGTCAGATTCCCTCTTTGATTTCCTGTACAGTATTAGAGCCAGACCTGCTATGTTTGCATTACGTGCCTCAGAGCCACAGGTCTAAACCATAGTTTAAACCTGTATAGTTTAAACCATAGTTTAAACCTGTAAACTGTCAGACAAAAATGATCCTGTCAGAAATAACAGTCTCCGTACCTCTCCGTAACACCTGAGCTCCTCCTCAATGAATGAATGAAAGACGTTCCCCTCACACCGTCCTCACGGTCCTGAATCTTCTCTCCATCAAATGTCCACGTCCTGGGACATGACTGTCTGTCCAAGTCAGCGAGGGTTGTCCCAAAGTTTTACGAAACAAGCAGTAGCTAAGGCAGACAAGCTAGTTAGCATCGTAATGCTACCTCCAGAAAACTCCGTTTAGACGCCGCGTCCAACTAAAGAAAGTTGTCCAAAGTCTATTAGTTTGACAAAATCCTTTCACCTCCTCTCAGACAGCAACACGAAGCTTCTCCCGTCTCTCAAATAACAAGTTTTTCCTCCCCTGAGTTCATACGTGAGCTCAGCGCTGCTACTCGTATATTGTTTACAGTCGAGCACCTCCGCCATTGATCGACACCGGCCAGCTACGCATGCTGGTCACAAAAATGATTGACAGCGCCGTTGTCCAACTACATCAGACAAAAAACACAATAGCAAATATTAATTGGCTGATAATCTAAATGGGAGTGTCCGGGGCGCTATCCTTGCGCCCCAGGAGGAAAGTTAAGGCGGCCACTAAGAGAGAAGCCTGTGGTCACATGGTTTCCAAAAGTTCAGGGACTTGTATTAACTTACAGCAGACCGGCGCCCACGGGTTAGAGACAATGCATTCACACACAGTAATGAATGAATCCAGTGTAAAAAACCCTTTTAAAATAAATCTCCGAAAGGCATTTCTGCAAAATATTATGCAATATTTTGTATTATTGATATATGATAATGATGATATTTTTGGAAACAGTTTTAGGGAGGGCGGCGCCCCAGCGCCCCCTATGGACCAGCCGCCACTGAAAAGGAGGATTATTGAATATTTCTATATATGTTTTTGTCATAATAGGCTTTAATGATTATATGAAACTGTGTTGATTGTAATCTGTGCTTTAAGGTTCATTTTGAATTAGGCAGACATTTTGTTGTTTTTACTCTTGGATCCATTGGGGGGCAGTGTGTTAGAATGAGGAGTCAGATCGCGCAGAAGAAAAATCCTAGAGTACTGATTGGTTCGACAAGGACACGCCTACTTCATCATGTACTTTTGTGTGTGGCTTGGGGGAGGGCTCTCTCTCTCTCTCTCTCTCTCCTTGCTGGTCGATCAACATGTGTCCCTGGGGACAGCTGCATAACTTTTGTTTTAGATTGTAAATTCAGGGAATAAAATAATGATTTTGATTTTAATAGAACGAGTCTCCATCTTCTCTCCATTATTAAAGAACACAACAGATAACACTGAGTTAGTTACAATTAAAGAAACTAGGCTGATTTTCGTAAGAATTTTTTTCAGAATCTTGTATACTAATGAGGGCCGGACTTTGATTGACATGATTGACATTAGCATTAGAGCTAATGGCGACTACGACCGGCTACGACCAAACTATGTGCCCCGCGAGGGCCGTTTTTGCCCTTTTTAGGAACATGCTCCGTCACAGCAGGGTAGGAAGTCTGTAACTCCGCCATGATTTCACCCTCAAACGTGGTCATTGTGGTAAATGGGGAGGAGTGAGGAGGAGTTGTCTTATTTTTTACAGTCTATGGTTTTCACACACGTTGGAGACCTAGCTCTGGTTTTAGCTGTATTCCCTTCTTGACGAAGGAGACATAATCATTTCGTAAAATGTAAATTATATCCGATATTATCTTGTAGTAGACAATATATTGCCCACCTTTAGTCAACAGATCTAAACATTTAGTCAATTGATTTACAATTTTTTATGAATTTATGACCATCTCCAATGTTATAAACATAAGCCCACTGGAAAATGTGCCTACTGTCCCGATCACCCAGCATGCTACTGTGCTCTTCAGACGTCGTGTTTTGGTCTTTTTGCCGGCGGCCATATTTACTCCCTGAACATATTACATTATGAACAAGCTGAGCAGATAATGTGCCCATCTGCGGGTGAGGCAGCACAATCAGGAAATTAAAGACATTTGGGGTCACAAAAACATTGCCAAAAACAAGCAATCTCCCGCTCCAGCAACTGCAAATGAATTAAACTTTTGTGTCCTCGGGACCTGAAGGAAATTGTTCTCCAACAAAACTCTCTTTGAGATTGTAATTATGAATAGAGGAATATGACTATGCTGCAGGTGTTTATGAATGGAAAGGAACAAGTCCTTAAACAAACACAGAGTTTGAAAATTGATTTGAATAAGTTACATACACTTTATGTTGTTTTATAGATTGGATTTGGTTACACATGCAAAAAGAAGAGGTTTATTTGTCATGAAGTTGCAAAGTTGCTGTTAAAGATAAAAATAAAATTTGAAGCTAAATCTTTCAAAAAAGGGTGTACTTTCTGTAGGTTATTCTGTTTAACAAAGCAATCTAAATTAAGACATTTGCCAGCACATTTTTGATTTATGCTTTGCAAAAACATGGCTTTACCAGTTCACCATCATTATCAAGAAATCCCCAAATATTCACATAATAATATCCCCAAAATATTCAGCCCTACAAACACATAAAAAACACATCCTTCAGAGGAATTAACATTAGAGCAACTTGAACAGCACTAAGAGGATATCCCTTTTCTTGTTAACAAATAAATACATACTTAGAGAATGGTTGAAACTGTATCTTATTTGTGCTCTTTCTCTGCTGGCTTTTATGCAAAAAAGTAACTGAGCAGACACATAAGCAGAGCGGAAACCATAAGCAAAACGTTTTTGCACAAAAAAAATGACTGGGTAGGGCAATTGAAACCTGTTTTCATTCATGTGACACAACTTTGTAAACAGCCTATAATTTAAATCTCTGTAATGGCTGTCTATTCAGGTGAAATAAACACGGTCACATGTATGATAGATGCAGGCTCTTTGTTTCCTGCATTATCGTCCGGGTCACCCATCTCATCATGTGGTCAGCAACTTCCTCAATCTGACCTGACTGATTCTGTCTTATCGAGTCTTTGTTTGGATTCTGCTTTGGAGCTAGCTGGGATTTCTTTTGGAAGAATCACGCTCTTCCCCAGCCCTGTGTAGAACAGAGTCCAGAGGCCCGTGTGTGGAGTGTTTTTCTCTGCGTATGCAACATGTGTTCGCCGCTGCTGTGGGCTTCCCCTTGTTAGGACTTGGTTCTTTTGTATCACGTGAGAACAGTTATTTGGATATAGCCAAAGCATACACTGGAGATAGAAGTCGTATCAAGAAAAGGCGTTTATTGCCATTGTTCCTAGTTACAAAGCAGTATAACCAGCTGGTGACTTCAGAGAAAGAGAAGAAGTGAAGTCCAGACCTCCGTTGACAGTTGCCTTTTATCCTAGTCTTGCACTTCTCTACGCAGAGAGGGTGACTGCCTACCAGTGAGTCAGTTGTTTGTGTCTATGTGTTTGTACTTTATCTGTACTTCGCGTTATGTTCAGAATGATTATGGTGTTGACCATTTTCTATCAGCTAATCTCACTGACATGGTCGTCTTGTTCTGTAGCGGGTAAGCAAAGCATGGGTCAGCTTGTTCAGATTTCGTTACAATTCTTACAGTCCTCCTGTTACTTACTCACTAAGAGTAAGTATAATAGTAAGTTCTAAAACTAAGCTATCTATGTTAGACCTTAAATCTAAACTAACTAACTTTCAGCTTGTGTGGTGTGTGATCCTATGTGTAGTGACATTCCACCTTCACCTCCATAGCTAGGCGTGGCTTTAACGTCATGCTGACCACCTCCAAATCAGCTCTGCCACCCTTTCAGTTCCAGTCAATGCCAGCATTTTTTATTTTTGCAAAGCACATAGTGTATTATTTTTATTACTAAACATTGTGTACCTGTCAATAATCTAGATAAGAAAACCTACAACTATTTCTAGTTCAAAGCACAGCGTTAATGTGTGATTAACTTTAGCATTAACATTGTGTATCAGTAATGTAGACCCTAAACTATTACGTCCAAGGTTTCCAGCCTCATGATCTCCATCTCCATCTCACCAACACCTGTAACAGAATCAAGGGGAACAACCGGGGAAGTTACCCTACTCTCCCTCACCCCCATGTCTAACTTTGTTATTTTCCAATTGGCTCACCTGGTAATTTTGGGGTTTGTCTCCTATACTTTGATCAATTTCTGCGTCTATGGCCTTTTTTAAATTCAGTTTAATTCAAAACATTTATTGTCAATTCTCATAAGAATCGAATAATGTATTTCTCATATGATCAATCCCTTTTAACAGAAATCGTCGAAGAGTCGAAGCTGTATTATTTTTTATTTTAACTAAATTAATAACAAATACAGTTCCCTTTCTTCCAAAGTTTAATCCAAATGGGATTTTAATTTTTTGTTTGTTTACTATAAGCAAGAAACCACCATTAAACCCTCCTTTTTGACCTAAACAAACCTGCAATGAGCAGCACCCACAAAGCCTAAACTGAAAATACATCACCACAAGAAAACAAAGTATAAAATAAGCACTAAAGATTAAAATACAAAATCAACCAAGAGGCTCTTACCACTTGCAATGGTCCAATGTTTTTAAGTTTTGTCCCACCTTGGGCTGTTCTGACTTCTCATCCCCCAGTCTCCTTCCTTTATTTACTCCAGGACCCAGTTCTTGGGTTCCTCGACAAGCGTTTCCTCTGCATCCGGGTCCGGGTTCGATTCCCACCAAGGCCGGGCCTTTCTGTGTGGAGTTTGCATGTTCTTCCCGTGTCTGCGTAGGTTTCCTCCGGGTACTCCGGTTTCCCCTACCACTAAAAACATGTACAATAGGCCAGGATGAATGTGAGTGTGTTTGAGAGTGTGCATGGGGGACGACGGATGGAAATTAGCCCATGGCTACAATCCGGTGTGGCTTGTTCATTAACTTGCACTGTCCCTACCAAATAAACAAACAAACAAACAAACAAACAAGCAAGCATTTTGGGATAAAACTTCACAGCAGAGTTTAGTATTCTTATGTATTCAGTTATTTATTGGTGTTGCTCTTTCGACAACATTGTTTTGGCGCTTGGCCCTACACTCCATATACCTTTCTGGCCTGACAACCCCGTTGGACCCTCACACCCCTAGAGCCGTGTTAGGTTATGTGCTTTAGGTAGAGTGTACTGTGCACTTTGCGCTCCCTGTGGCTGCACCCCCTGTTGATTTACACCAACCCCCAGTACGGGTTGGTAGTAAGCAAGTGCCTGTCGCTGTTGGATTGGTATCATTAAATACTGCTGTGGTTGTGGTAGAGGAGCCTGAACCATGGGCATGTACACCCCCTGTTGTTGTGGCATATAATTTTCATTGTACATATCAACGTATTGCATTTGGTTTCCAGACTGTCCTCTCCATCCCCTTCCCCTGTTGCTGTAATTATTATTCCTTTGTCCCTCAGTGTAGGGACAGCCTCTTGCAAAATGGCCAATATTTTGGAAATTACAACACTGAACGCTCCCCACTTGAGATGGCCCTTTAAACTGTTTCCCGCTCCTGATTGTGGACAGCTCTTTTTCTACTACTCCTAATTGTTTTTTTTTTCAATTTCTCTAATCTTGTCATTGTTTTTTGTAACTGCTTATCCATTTTGTAACAATTTATTTCTATTAGTCTATTACTTATTATAATATTTTCCTTTTTATTTATGTATTTATTTATTTTATTTTTTTATTATTTTATTTAATTTTAATGTTTTATGTTTTATTTTATTTTATTAAAAACTCAGGCCTGTGACTTTTTTTCGATCCCTGACCGTGTCCCTGACCAGCCACCGCAAGTTTATATAGTGGTCCCTGACCCCTGTGGATTTGACTTATCTAAATGAGTCCTTGTAAGAAGGAACGGCAAACAACTTTTTCCCACTTTCTCTTGCCTTTGATCAGTGTATGTAATTTTTTTTTAAATAGGGACCTTAAGAGCACGGCCACTCAAATATAGGGAAAATAACATGCAAGAGTGTGGCAGAAATGTACAAAAGGTTTTCTGCTTACCTTTTTCTGAGGCCTCTTTCCCGTTTGAGTGGTCTCGTCCTCAGGCTGCGGCTCCCACGTCTGCTACTGGTTGGCCTGTCCAATTAGGAGATCGCCATGGGGTCGACCCGTCATTCCGACACACCACCATTCCGACACCATGCCAATCCGACACACCGTCATTCCGACACCCCTCTATTGCGACACCCCGCCAATCCGACACTTTTTGGTACCGCTATTCCGACAATCGTTTTGAGCGTATCTGTTTGCCCTCGGCTTTTGTCCGTGTTTCGTGAGAATAGCTGATAATGATGGAGGCTTATTAACGATCCTCATGGCGCTAGAGGAGTCAGCTCAGCGTCTCCTTCCCTGTTCATCCCCGCTCTGAGCGTCCCCGCTGTCGGCCCATCTATGCGCATTTCTCAGTCCCTCTACAGCGGCTCATGAGATAGTTTTGGGCAAAGGCAGTGACAGGTGCAGGCTAGTCTGTATTTCACAACAAAGCGCTGAAGTCCGCGGGAAAGACGCCGCACACTGTCTCAAGGCTTTAAAGAGACTGAAAAGTGGATGCGCCGCTCACAGCACTGACCAAGCCACGCGATCCCCTTCGTTCAAAACATTGTCCAAAAACAAGTCCTTCTCCAAGAAGCAGCGCGCATGGGGGTGTGTATGTGTGGGTCACTGTGCTTTTACGCATAATGGACACGCATATGACGCGCCCCACGGACAGTGCCGCGTAATTGTGCTATAAGCCCTGATTACTGGACATGTTGGCATGTTTCCTTTGCTGCTCTTCCTTATCGTTCTCATTTAATATGGATCGTTTTTATGTCAACTGCATTAATAAAACAGCGGCACAAATACTGTTCAGCATCATTCAATTACAGTGACCTCAGTGGTGCCTCTTGGAGCATCAGACAGCCGACGCACAGTGCGTAATGAGCGCATGACAGGCGGCGGCACTGAGAGAGGAGTGAGGATGCAATGCATGTGTTGCTCCATTCGTAAAAAGATTCCCAATTTAACGTGCATATGGATGGAGTGCAGCCGTCAGAAAAAAAAAAAAACTTACTGAGAGCTAGGAGCGGCTATGGCACGAGCCGCTGCCCTTGGCTCTCCGCACACCGCGGACTCCTCCAGCACCATCAGCTATTCTCAGGGCTTTGTTTTGTGCCCAGACAACACGGGAGCCGTGCGAAATTGCGCACGAGCGCGAGAGGGAACCGTGTAGAGACATAAAGAAAATAACACTGCATTATCTGGTCCTATAGGCTCTTGTGATCGCTCTTGTGATCATTTTGAAATCTTTTGTCTTGTGTGAGTGGATGTGAGCGTAAATATAGGTCATTCTAGTAGGCCGCGAAAACAGTTATTTGGATATGGCCAAAGCATACACTGGAGATAGAAGTTTTTTCAAAGAAAATGCTTTTATTGCCATTGTTCCTAGTTACAAAGCAGTATAACCAGCTGGTGACTTCAGAGAAAGAGAAGAAGTGAAGACCAGACCTCAGTTGACAGTTGCCTTTTATCCTAGTCTTGCACTTCTCTACGCACAGAGGGTGACTGCCTACCAGTGAGTCAGTTGTTTGTGTCTATGTGTTTGTATATTATCTGTACTTCCCGTTATGTTCAGAATGATTATGGTGTTGACCGTTTTCTATCAGCTAATCTCACTGACATGGTCTTCTTGTTCTGTAGCGTGTAAGCAAAGCATGAGTCAGGAGCTTGTTCAGATTTCGTTACAATCCTTACACCGTGGATCCTAGTGCTCCACCTCCCATTGTCGGAAGCCATCTCAAGGCTTGGTTGCATGTGGCTGGAACTGGCGCGGGTGCACAGGTAAAGGCGATTCTGTGCTATTCTTTTATTTTAAAGCAGTACTAAGTAACTCATGCCCTACAGGCCATAAGCGCCACTGCAGGTGTCGTAGCATGTTGCGTTTTTTTACTCACTAATTGTCCGTGAGTAAATACTACGCTGACAAAAAAGACAAAGAGAGAAAGGGATATTGTACATCCAATTACACAATGGAAATATTTTTTTTTCACTCAAACATGGCTGTAAATACTGTTTAAGTGGCACTAGCCCGGAGTTAGCTTTGCCCGTTAACCTGTTAGCTTCTTCTTCGTGATTCCATTAGTGTGTATTGGTGGCTCCAACCCGATGCAGGAAAGTTGCAATTGTGGTTTTCTGGCCAGAGACACCAGGGGGCGATGAAAGACCCTCCAATCATCCCATTAACACTTGTATTACCCCCAGAGGGACTACGGAAATGATTTATTAAGGTAAAGTTACTTAGTACTTCTTTAAAAAGTCTAAATTACAAGAATTCTCGTCATGGCACGCAAATTAACACAAATGAAGCTTAAGCATAAATTCAACCTGCAGCACTCCATTCATCACCTTATCTCCGACTACACCTCACCAATCATCCAATCACCACATCTTAAGCCGCACCTCCGCAACAGCCAGTCACTGCAGCAACACGTTCCTGCTTCAACCAATCATTGCCCAGATTCCTAAGCCGCCCCTCCTCCACATGGCCTCATCTCTCCTCTGCTTGTCGAGGCTCGTTGTCCACTGGCCATCTCAGACCTCATCCTCTACCACCACCAATGTCCAGACTCCGCGGGGAAGTCTCTCCTACATTCATTCATCACGCCCATGTATTTCATACCCTTAATTCACCGGGGTCTGAGCGGCAAACATGATTCATGTCCAATAAAACTCTTCTAATGCCACTTGGTTTCTGTGAGTCTTTTCAGTTTGATATGCCATAACATAATTTTAGCTTCATTTTTACCCCTGTGAATTTTAGCCTGGCGAGGCCAGAATGATACCCCACTATATTTTTATACAGAGGGATATCAGTGTGGACCCATGCCCTCAAATGACCCCGTGCAATCAGATTTGTATATTTTGCGTCACGTGTTGTTCGCGAGCAGCGTCACTCAAGGATGTCCCCTCAATAATAATCTACGAACGGCGCACGAGAGAGAGAGTTTTTTTTCAATCGGCGGTAAATGACCAAAAATACATCAACAGTAGGTGAGTTTCATTTGTTTGTTTGTTGTTTGTTTGGCGTCAGACGCCCACCTTTCGCTGATTGGTTTACTCCACTTCCTGTTTGCTTGCGTATGTACGTACATCTGTGGGGAATGGAGTTGATTACACGGTCACAAGACTCAATCACTGGTACAGTGGTGAGTCTGGTTTCCAGGCAATATGAATTTAGTTTAGTTTAGTTTAGTTTATTTATTTAGAGAAACAGGGACAGTGTACAATAAACATTAACCTCAAAGGGAGAGATGCATCGTACCAGGTTATAGCTCAAGTGCTAATTTCCACCCGTAGTCCCTGGGCAGGCTGATGTTATAGTTAAATACATAAAAACATCATGCATACATGGATAATGGTATTTACATTGACCAAGTTCATAATAGTAAAAGCAAATCTTCACATACAGAACAATCAGATAAAAACTCTTATACACCCCTTTCATTTACTCAGGTCTACCCTTATAGACCTCAAAACACACACACACATACATATACATACTGTACATCCGGTCACGTGGGTGCAAGTTTGTTTTGACAAAAGCCATTTCTTTGCCAGGCGTGAGAACGTGTAAAGGTTTGTGCTTGCTATCAGCTCTGTAGGCAACATATTCCACTGACGAGCAGCCACACAAGAAAAAGCAGAGTTTCCAAATGCTGCCTTTACCAATTAAAGCACTGTCTTTACCAATTAAAGCACTTATAAAACAAAATAAATATGATTAGCAAATATTATACTGCATTCATAAACTAAACTGAACTTGTCGTCCACACACACATTTAACATTAAGTTAATAGATTTTGATTAGATGTTCTATGATTAGATGTTCTTAGTGCTTTATTTGTCATTGTACATTGTCAATTGTATGTTGAATTTGCATTCAGGTGTTGGGTTAGTCCTGAGCCCGCAGCCATTGTGGGCCAACCTGACCAGTATGTTTTTGCAAGTTAAGGAAACCGGAGCACTGCCTTTAGTCTCCTCTGAAATGGTGCACTGCCTCCTGGATTTGTTCCTGTTTTAGAGCATGGTGACCTGCACTGGTCAGCTCCTCCACCTTCTCCGTCCTCTTGCGCAGCTCCCTCCGCTCCACAACAGTTTTTCAGCGTTTTGTCGGAAGAACGTAGCTGACAAATAAAATCCATCTTATTGTCCAGTGAACAAACATTAGAGACAACAATAGTCGGGATAGAAGATTTGTGTGGCATAGCTGCGAGTCTTGCCCGGATACCTCCTTGTTTGTCCCTTCCTTGTTTCCTGCAGCTCCTCTTGTGATGCCTCCACTGTGCTGCAGCTGTGGGGGCTCTTGGTGTCTTTTCAGTGTTTCAGATGAAGAAACAAATGTCTTTAGCTCATAAGCTGCTGTTTGTTTACTTTTAAATAAGGCTGGGTCCTTCATGGCTAGTACAGACTCTCTGCAGTAAAAAAAATGAAATGAAATGAAAAATGAATGAAAATGAATCTTACATAAAACACGGCAAAGATGCGCACAAGTATCCAGTAAAACTATGTGGAACACAGAAACTACAAATGCAGTTCGCAAAAAAATGCAAAACCCCCACTGTACCAAGAGAGAGGGAAGTTGCTCTTTGTTTATATGTCACCATTACATCACTAAATCAATGAATACACTTTTTGTGACATTTTTGTTTGTTGGGGTGTGTTGTGATTTATCTATTGTAAAAAGAGGCACCCTTTTTACAATAGATCAATCACAACGCAAGGGTGCCTTGGCTCCAAAAGTTTGGGAAACACTGTACATGCACAGCCCAGGAGCAGGCATAAAGAGTCACATGTGACGCCTGTTCCAGCTCCACTCCCTGCACCGCTCCACTCTTTGGCCATTGACATTTCCCCTAAACTTCCCGCTCCATAAACTCAGAAGGTACGTGCCGGAAATTTCATTCTGGCGACTCTTTCACGCCCCGACGCTTTCCACCCGCACACTATATGCGGAGGTCGTCTCAGTCACTTCCCCCTCGTCTCGCGCACGGAGGTGATTTGTTGAGAGTTGCGGAGGCAATAAATAAAAGGCTCACGCTTCGCCGGCCAAGGCCACGGCGGCGGGCACAGCGACATTTATAATCTGCCAATAGCTCAAAATGGGCCGTATCAGATTGGAGTAATGTAATTAAGCTAATGGTGGAAGCGTAGTTTTAATCAGCCATACCTGAGCGATTTGATTTAGCAACGCGTGCACTGGGTTAAGTTCGTGAAGCGGGAGAGTATTTTGAGCCAATCAGGAAATGTGAGGAGGTACAGTGAGAAGATGGTGGCATAGATCAATGATAAATGACTGTCGGGTTACGGTCAATGCAGTAGATAAGATATTGCTCATTTAAAAGTATTTATTTATTTCAAGAACTTCAGTTAAGGTTTAGGTTATGGACAAATTAGCCCAATATTTCACCAGAACATAGTGAATGAACACTAGGACAAACTGACAAACCTACCAAGATCCACAACACACGCCTGGTCGGTACTTGGATGCAGTGTTGTTTTCGTCAACGAAGACGATAACGATATGATTTCGTTGACGCCCCTTTTTTTAATGACGATAACGTAACGATGACGAGCTAAAAATAGCTCTTTGGGGACTAAAACCTGACGAGACGTTTATGAGTTTACGTCAACGAGACGAGACGAGACTAAAATGGGAGAAAGTGGTTCGTCAGATCGTTCACAAACAGAGTTTATACGCGGAGCAGAGCGGCGCCGTCAGCTCTCATGATGCGGCCGGTCAGCGGCGCCTCTCTTTCTCTCTCTCCCTCTCTCTCTCTCTCTCTCTCTCTCTCTCTCTCTCTCTCTCTGTGGCGTGCAGTGCACTGCTAGCGTACATCCTCCACGGAGCGCGTCTGACATCGATGTCACAGGGACATCGACCTCAGGACAGTTTTAAATACCGTAGCATATGAACGCAGAACGCATGTTGAGGCTACGTATGTGCAGACAGCACTGTTGATCAGAGGACGAGGCGAGCGGGCGCTTGTGGGAAAAAGTCCTGTTCACAAAGACACTTCTACTAGTGCCTATTGTGGTGTAATCGGTTTGCCAAAAGCTATAAAGCCAATAGATAACTATTATTTATCCCAATTTCCAATAGTTATCTAAATTAATTATAACTTTTTATAATGAAACTGACGAAAACTTGACTAAAACCTTTTAAATTTTCGTCTGACTAAAACGTGACTAAAACTATCACATTTAGAAATGACTAAAATGTGACTAAATCTATAAGCATTTTCGTCCAAAAGACTAAGACTAAAACTAAAACTAAAAGGGCTGCCAAAAACAACACTGCTTGGATGGGAGACCGTTTTGTAACACCAGGAAGCCTAGCGAATGTAGAGAGTGAGTGGTTGGTGGTGGTCGGAGGGGCAGATGGCGCAGACTGGTTGCCTCGCTTTCGTCAGTCTACCCCAGGGCAGCTGTGGCTATAATAGTAGCTTACTACTTATCTAATTTACTTATTTAAATAAGATGTAAATGAGCCCTACTGTCACTCCAATAGCAGAGAGAGGTGAGAACTGCCCAAACTTTAGAGGCCGTTTTCTCACCTTTGCGAGATTTTGAGTTCCTACATTCAAATTGCCACAGCTTCACCAAATATGATTAGATTTCCATGTGTTACACAGTGTTGTAAAGCTTGGAGACTACACTTTCATAATCTGTGAGTAACTTATAATGCCCCAAACCCTACTTGTGTCCCCCGTTCCCGTGATTGGTCATATGTGACCGCCCTGGTTTCCAGGGACACAAGTTGGCGGTTTTTTGGGGGAAAATTGGTGATTTTCACTTTTTTGCAGAATCGTTCAGTTGAAGTTACGAAGAAGCCTCTCCATGTTTAAGCTAGAAGTATTGGTATATTTAAAAGCGTAAACTTTTATGTTCAAACCGACTAGTTTCGGAGCTTGCAGTAGGGGCGTGTCTTTGTCTGTGTGGCTTCATGACTATGCAACGCAATGCTATGTGGCTCTCAGAAGCTGCCGCTACTTACGCTGGTGGCTGCTGTGTTAATGGTTGTTTGATGAGGCTATTGTGCTGTTGTAAGCTAACGTGGCGCATGTGGTGTGGTGACAGTCATGTAGTCACGAGGAATTAACCTGCTATTTACACAAAATCAAGGTCTCTACAAACTTAAACTACTCCATAAATGTAGTCAGCGCATCCCTAGCTGACGCTCCATCCTCCCAGCCGCCTCTCAAATTCAGCCCCGGGCTGAAGCTCCGTCCTCCCGGCTGCCTGTCCCAGTCAGCCCCGGGCTAGCTCCGTCTTCCTGGCTGCCTCTCCCTCTCGGCCCCGGGCCTGACTGTGTATACCGCCAGCCTGTTCTGTGCTCCTTCAGCCCTCTGTGTCATTTTTCGGCTTGCTTCTTTTCTCTTGTGATGTGGTGCGTGTTCGTAAAGTGCTTTTTTCCCCTTTAATTCCATCCAGAGATGAACGGGACTGGCGTGTACAGACAAACTCACACAGAGACACACATAGGCTATATGAAAAATAGGAGACATTGCACAACAAAGCGTTGGAAGCGTTCTCTGGATCACAAGCTGCAAAACGCTGCTTGTTTCGTGAAAATCCGACGCATATTTATGTCAAAAACCTGCTGTAAAGATAATAAGTCATGGCTGTGTACAATGAATGCGTGTACGGCGGCCCTCGGAGACCGCGTGTTAACCTGCGCAATGTCGGCCTTTTCCTCTCATGTGTAAGAGAATGTATGTGCATTACTGTCTCCCCGTGCCGCTGTGCTCTGAGCCCGGGTCCGAGACTGTCTGTCCCCGGTCTGAGCACACCTCGGCAGACTCCGCTCAGGCCCGGGGCTCAGAGCGGAGGCTGCAGCTGCCTGTCCCCGCCCTGAGCGCACTGTGAGCGGGGTCTAACGGGCTGCAACAGAAGTAGTTTTGTAGGGTTTGGGCTGAGACGGAGTCCTGTTGTTTAGGTGTTACAAAACAGCATCAGTCTGTTACAAGTTACAGACACTTGTTGAAAAGTACAAATGTTACCATTATATTTGAGGATGCCAGGGAGGCTGAGTGCCAGCAGGAGCCACAGTATATTTGGAAACTTGCTTAATTTAATGAATATTTTTTCTTGGGAAAACTAACAATGTGTCTTTTTTGATAGAGTTTATCGAAAGCACATTCATTCCTTGCTTTTCCCCAACACACAGACAAGTCAGGCATCGATAAGAGAATCGATAAAGAATCGAATCGATAGGTAACATTATTGATGGCATTGATATCAATAAAATCTTATCAATTCCCTTCCCTAATGACTTCAATAATGTCCATATGCATACGATCACATTGCTAAGATGATGAGATGATTTTCTCTGCATGATTGGGTCCTATATTTACAAAGTACTTATTAAATTGCTCGACAACTTCACTCATATCTTCTATTTTTTCATCATCATTATGGATAATGTAATCTATAGGGCAGTTTATGGTTAGTCTTTTTTTTTATTAGACTATTTAATACTTTCCATATTTCTGTAATCTTGTTTTTATTGCTTTCAAGCAGATTTGTATAATAATCTTTCTTGCTAGCTCTTAATAGTTACCAATTTGTTTTTGTATCTCTGTCTGATTGTACAATTAGTCTGTACAGTTGATTACACTATGTCCATTATCAACATCACTATGGCCCAACATACACATACCAACAACATACACATAACATGACATGACAGTGGGGAGCTTTACGGGGGTATGGCTTATCTAAATGAGATGTAAATGAGCCCTATTGTTATTCGCAACAGCAGAGAGAGGTGAGAACTGCCCAAAACTTTGGAGGTTTTTTTCAGCCCTTTGGCCTTTTTGGAATTGTTAACTTCAAATCGCGCTACGTCTCGAGATATTATCAGATTTCCATGTGTTACACATTGTTGGAAAGCTTGGAGACTACACTTTAACAATCTGTGAAAATCTCAAAATGCTGCAGAACCGACTTGTGTCCCTGGTTCTAGTGACTGGTCACATATTCTGGCTGGTTCATCGCTGAATCCTGGAAAGAAATTCCAACTTCTGGCGAGTGGACTCTTCTTTAGGAAGGCTGAATAAAGTCCTGTAACCTTCATAGCCAAACGCACATTTTCGCCGACACAATATCGTTAGGTAAGAAAAAAAGAAAAGGTGGTGTCCAGAGTAGGTTAGAAAGGAGCCTCTTCTGCACAACTTCGGCGCAAAAATGACCTTGTTCAGACGCTCAGGAGTGTGTTTACACTACAAGGGCAGCATGGCCACGCCAGGCACTTCCTATTTTTTTTTTGTTACAACAGAAATAATGAAAAGGCTGTTTTATACATTAAAATCATGCCGTAAGGCATTACATTACAGACTACGAGGGACCATGAGAAGGTTCTGATCCTGAGACCTCAGCCTCCGAGAGGGGGTATGAGGACACAACACGTCTCTAATGTAGGAGGGAGCCTGACCATGCAAGGCTCTGAAGGTCAACACCAGGATTTTAAAATTGAAACGAAAAGTGACTGGGAGCCAATCAAGGGCTTTTAGAACGGGAGTAATATGAGCCCTTCTGTTTGTACTAGTCAGTAACCTCACCGCAGAGTTTTGTACCTGCTGAAGGCGAGACAGCTCCTTTTTGTTTAGACAAGAGAATAAACTGTTACAATAGTCTAAACGGGAAGACACAAAGGGGTGGATAATCATTACAAGATCATCTCTTGGCACAATTGTTCTAAGTTTGGAGATTTTTCTCAGTTGGTAAAAACATTTCCTTGTCAGCAGTTTACAGTGACGCTCTAAGGACATTGCTTTGTCAAAGTTAACGCCTAGATTTCTATTCACAGTGTCAAATGCTGACGAGAGATCTAACAACACAAGCACAGTACATCTTCCAGAGTCCGCAGACATCATAATATCACTGGACACTTTAAGCAGAGCCCCTCCTGGAACCGCCACCTTAACGTGGTGGAGGGGTTTGAGCCTGAATAATCCTGGAGCTCTGTTGTTGGGGGCTTCGTGCCCCTGGTAGGGTCTCCCATGGCAAACAGGTCCTAGGTGACGGGTCAGACAAAGAGCGGTTCAGAAGCTCCTTATGAGAGACCAACAGGCCCGGTTAGAACCATGAGGCCGTCCTTCTGTGGACCCACCACCTGCAGGAGGGGCCATAGAGGCTGGTGCAGCTCCAACAGCTGCCCCCACGACCCGGCAACGGACAAGTAGAAGAAAATGGATGGATGGACTTTAAGCAGGGCGTTTTTTCCGTGGAGTGATGCTTGCGGAACCGGACAGGAAAGAGTCAAACATTTGGTATTTCTCCAAGAAGGGTACCAACTGATCAGAGACCACCTTCTCAAACACTTTGGACAAAAACTGAAGTTTTGAAATTTTTCAGATCCCTAGGGTCCAGATTAGGCTTTTTGAGAAGAGGTTCCACAATAGCGTGTTTAAAAGAACTGGGGAAAACACCAGTTGACAGAGAGGGGGTGTTTTTGATAAGGAAATAGCATAATGGTTAAAAGCTCAAAAATGTTGATTTTGCATGATATAGGACCTTTAATGCATTGAAACAACAACAATAAACAAGACAATGTAAAGTTCAGGCAGACATAATCTCCAAATAAGTGTCGGCAGCAGGTGGTGACGAGCCTCATGGGTGTCCCCCGTCCTTAGACACTCCTACAGCAAGGACAAACTCAAAAACGCAGTGGGAGAAATGAGAAACCTCAGGAAGAACTACAGAAGGAGAGATCCACTCCCATGGACTGACAGGCTATAGACAGCAGACGGGCCAAGATCGCAGAAGAACGACCAGTCCTTGTTGGACCTTCAGTTCTTCTTGTCCAGTCCCTGTAGGCGGGAGTTCCTCCATGGACACTGCTGATGACTGCGGCACCAACGAGCCACCGTCTGAAACAGGGGCACTCCCAAAGGGGAGTGGGACAGGCGACACCATATGAATAGTAATGAACAGACTTCATATAAAAGAAAAAATATATTATAATTAAGACAAAGTCTGCAGTAAGAAGAACTAGAGGATAGCGCTCAGTGTACCATACTTCCCACAGCAATGTTTCTCCTAAGGCAGCTTTACTTCAGGCTGTGGGTTAGAGCTTTACCTAACTGACCTGATCATCAGCTAATTTGAAGAGGTTTGTTCTGAGCCTAGTCTTAAATGTAGGGACTGTGTCTGCTTCTTTAACGTGAGCTGGGAGTTTATTCCATAAAACCGGAGCTTGGTAGCTAAAGGCTCTTCCTCCTACAGTGATTTTGGAGACCCGAGGAATCACTAGTAGCCCTGAGTTTTGAGAGTGGAGTGCTCTGGTTGGCTAATATGGAACAATAGCTTCATGGAGATACAGCAGATCCATACCCTTTATGGCCTTAAATGTGAGAAGCAGGATTTTAAACTGTGAGGAAACATCGCGGACACATCACATAGAGGAAGTGGAAGATTTCCCCATTTCCTTAAAGGTGTGAGAGAGGATTTTGCTACCAATGATGACTCCAACGACTATTTGTGAATTTTTGAATAGTGCGCATGCGTAAGAGCCCCCACCTTCGCACGAGCTTCTTACGTTGGAAACGCCTCCGCCAGTTCCCCCGTGTGTGTGCTGCACAAGTGTATTTGTTTACTATTTGTTTACGAGTATTCACTGCTGCAGCTACGACTTCTTTCTGCCTTTAAAATGTCGGACTCCTCCATGGTAAATACCGTTTTACTATAAAACTTGTGTTCCTTTTATTTATTTATTTTAAAAGACAAAAAAACGATCTACAAATGATCTAAAATGCTTGTATGAATGCTGCATTGTCTTGCTACGTAGTTACAGCATTTATATTATGCTACAAGTTAGCTTTACAGATGCAAGACATAGATTCATCCTTCTGTCTGTATTAGTTGTTTGGTCAGTACATAAACTTCAGTATATAAATTGATATTGAATGTTTTTTTTTCGTTGTTAGAGCTTTGAAGGTGACACATTTGAGGGTTCCGACATCGAATATGAGCCACCCACATCACAGGCAAGATGGGCATAGGGCAGGCGTGGAAGAGAACCTCTCTGAGCACCGGGTGTCACTTGGAGCAGCAGGAGACCTCCAGCTAGAGGACGAGACTCTTTACTAAATGATTTTTTCGAATGAATGACAACATAACAAAAGTTCTGGATTTCCAGCAACAAAGGACTGACAATGACCGGGTGTTTGAAAGATTTGCGACCATTACCCAGACCCATATGGCAATTACGTTAGATTCATTCCTTTCAGACTGTAGATATATATTTTTAAACTCTGCATTATTTTGGCAAGTGTGCAATAAAAACGTTCTTTACATGTGTCTTGCTACTTTAAAAGTTGAGTCATCACAAGGAAGTTTATAAGTTACTCAATTTCATATTAGAATATTCAAAACAACCTTTCACATTAGTAATCACAATCAGAATATCAGGTTGTAACTTGTATCACCATTGTCAGTGTGTCTTCAAAATGTAGAACATGTATTTTGTACCATAGTGCAACATGGAAATGTAAACACAACCATGAAATGAAGACAAAAACAAAGAATGAAATAAAAAGTGTGACCTCAGTATATTTTATGGACCACTTTGTCTTGGTAATAATATATAAGCATAAATTATGAACGCAAACTTAGAACACAACTGTTTATTCAGTGTTTTGAGTTTCTAATATTTTCATTTGACATTACTGTACAGCTATAATTTTGATGAGTCTGATGGCAGAAGCTGGTTCCCCGTCTATTCTGACAGTTGTCCTGTTTGAAAGAAAAAAACAATTTATGAATTCAAAGGATTGTTTTCTTCAATACATCATTCTACTTACAATATTGCTGTTATATCATAGTGTCTACTCAGTCAAAAGAAATGTAATGATAAAATATACTAGTCATCTGCATAATACCGACTTACTCAGTCCTCTGCTGACTTGTTGCTGCTCTAGCTCTTGTATTGTTGGGGTTGGTCCACCAGCTAGAGTCCCAAGCTTTCTTCGGTCATCAGGTCTGAAAGGGTTTTTGCCATCCCTCCCTTAGATAAATCCTTGTGCGAAGTGTGATCGCCTGCTGGTCCGATACGTTTTTGTAATCCTTTGGAACTTTGTACAATCGCCACAGCTTTGTTCTCTTGCTGTAGAGTCTGCCTTTTCTGGAGTGGGAGGGGAGAAAGGGGGTAGAAAGAACAAATAGAGCGCATAATGCTTTATAAGTGCATTTTTTCTTATAAAAATGTGGACTAAGATTTGTGTGATATTAAAAGGGAGTTCTATATGATACATCAATATGTGATCATCAAAAGACTCCAAATCTGCTGTGGACCTGAATGAAACATTTTTGAAATATGTAATATAAATGTAGATGTTCACTGTGAAATGGCATTGACAAGTTATGTAACACATAACACAGACACAAAGACAGGTACTTTGTTATGCTGCGTTCAGACCGAACGCGATGGAGGCGAAAAAAAGGTCGGGGATGTGAGTGCTGTGGCGTGGTTCACACACAGAGTGGAGCGGAGCCCGTAGATCAAATCCCCGTCTCGGGTCTTCTCTCCTCATCCTCCCGCTCCCTGGCCGCTCTGTGACCGGCATGTTGTGCTCACGTCACAAAACAGCTCGTCTTCTGATTGGTCAACGCGCCGCGAATTGACCAAAAAGTTCAGATTTTTCAACTCGAGCGAGGAGGGCGGTGGAGGCAAAATTGCAGAATCGCTTTAACGCTTCCCTCCAGAAGCGAGCAAAACGCCCCTTCCGCCACATTCGTTCCGTTCTGGTCGTTCTACTCGCCCTCATCGCCACGCTCTACTCTCATCCATCGCACCGCCGGCCTTTCATTCGCTCCTTAGCGCACCCTGGCATAGGGATAACATGTAAATCACTCGCCCTTGACTCCTCCATCGCGTTCGGTCTGAATGCAGCATTATGATCTTCAGTCAGCGTGAATCCAGCACTAATTCACATAGTTGCTTGTGTGCTACAGAGCCCTTTGGAATCAACGACTTGTCATTGTCCTTCAAGGGGCCATGATGACAGGAACCCAGGAACCACTCATGTACACTGGTGATGGGTGTAAAACTCCATGCCATAGGTCCTGAAAGAATAGCAATCATAACATTATGGTCATTACTTCATGTAAGTAATTAAGTTGATTGGCTTCATTTGGAGTTATCATGCAGCCCCCGTACGCGTCTGCATTTCTACAGCAATACCTGAAATGATTGGGTATATCTCAGTTCCAGATCAGTAGTGTGGCACACTGCTTTTCACGCCCAGCCTTATTAGACAGATAAAGACATATTTACAACACATACTACAAATACATTTAAAACACAAACAGCAACTTCATTACAAAACATACGTACTGCAGCAATCCTTTTACTAAGGTTTTTAGCCCCATGCCAGATGTCAAGGTAGTGCTTTATGCCCATGTCTTTGTATTCACCCGTTTCTGTAAAAACAAATTTGATGATGGGCCAAATAGTGTACATAAATAAACATGTTCTCTGAAAAACACTTACGAAACAGTGCTGATATCTGTGAGTGATATCAACTCTTGACTTATTGCATCTATACACTTGATAAAACAAGCCTTCTCCATGATTACAGAGTTTCTCTGGGTATACCGTTTATCTGTTGAGAATGTGTGGACAATTTTCTTGGAGTCATTCTCCATCATGGTATACGTGCAGTATTGTGCACAAAATCCAGGACTGTCTATCCGAGCATCACCTTAGATTATAAAAGAAAGAGTGTACATACACAAAATTCAATATGTGAGACAGAAAGTAAGTACTATTTGGAGTACAATATTCCTTGATATTGAAAATGTAAAAAAATCCAAATCACTCACCAAGCAGAACTATGGATTCTTTTGTTTTAAGCTCATTGATTATCCCTTGTTTAGTACTCTTCCAGAACGCTTTGATGTTGTCCACACAAAATCCGTCTTGAATCTTGTAATACGTAGCTGGATCCATTATCCCCATGTTCATAAATTTGAACATGAGTGCTATGTTCCTGTAGTTGTTTCCCGACAGCAGGATATTGCAGCCCAGCATGAAATCTCCCGCAAGCATCCCATATTTAAAATAACGCTGGGAGGTCCACCTCCAAACTGTATGGCCATTTGGACAGATCTAGTGTTAAAAATAAAGCAAATATTAGAATGCTACATCTGGAGGACAGTACAGTAAATTTACATAAGTAATATAGTACAAGTGTGTAAACACTTACCCATTCTGCATTAACTGCTGTGCATCGGCGTTTTACAGACACTTCAAAAGGTGCTGCAGCATTGCATGGTTCTTTTGTTACAGAATCCTTTGCTTTACAAATGTCTATTGGCAAGCGCACGAAATCAAGAAGCTGTTTTAAGACATGGTGATATACTATCGATGCTGGTTTGTCCAAAACATCTTCTTCAGTAACGACCATAGCCGTTACTGGAGGAGCAATGACTTCTTGTTTATCACTGCTGTCTGGTTGATCCAGTACGGTTTCCTCTATTGAAACCTCAGGTAGTTTGTCGATCTCAATCCGTTTTTTAAGTGCGCCACCAGCCCTGTTGTGCATAAAAAAACAAACAACATTAACACCTACCCCCTTGTATACAGAACAACAAAAAAAGGTCTGTCCTTGAAATTACAAAAGAAATATAGATGTAAATGTTCTAACCGCAGACAAATAGGTGGAACGTAGTCTAGATCTTTACTGTCATCCAAGTCTGAATCGAACTCCTTCGTTTCGTCCTCTTCAGATGTAGACAGTGACTGGGTTTCCATCTCTGAAGTACATGTTTGGTCCTCGTCATCATCATCCTGATCCCACTCAACCCTGAGCAGTGTATAACACAATAATATAATTAGTTAAACAAAACACAAGAAATAGTATTATTTCAATACCTACGTAGCATTTAAAAGACTGTTGAAGGCTTGTTCATGAACGTCTTCCATTTGCTCGTCTCTGGAAGTGGAGGGACTAGAACATAGAAACAGCAATGAAATACACAATGTGTCAATAATAGGAATAAGCAGGAATACATTTACTAAAATTTACACCAAGACACACATATTTGACCAAAAATGTATGCAGTTTAAGTGTATTACCCAGCATCTTCTTGCTGCTGAGAATGTAGCTCTTCATTACTGCTGCTACTGCTTAATTTCTCGACACCTTTGACAGAGAAATCAGCATCTCTGCAATCACAAAATACTGATTACTCCAAATTCCATTACCATTACATATAACAACAATTTGTGGAAGCTACAACAGTACAGTTGTGGTTTGGAATTTAAAAAAATGTACAGATGTTCAAAATAACTAATAGTAACACGGTCCAACAAGTCATGGAAAGGGAACAAACATGGTGCGTTTACATTTTGGACTATTACTGTTTCTATTCCATAACCACCAATGTGCACCTAAAGAAATCATACACATATACAAAACACCAACCTGTCTGTGAGTGACTCCTGCATTATACTGGATACAGGAGGCTGGGGTCTCACCCATAGACCATGAGTTAATGGTGTTGACGTAATATTGTCATAGCTGTAAACACAATTACATTCGATTTAAACATACATGCATGAAAATATCATATAGCATACTCCATTGAGTATGTATTTGGAAAGATTAACAAATCATTTGCTATCAAATTAGCCTACACAAGCCTGGCACATTAGCATTCTCACGGTCAGAATGACGTTACATTAAAAAAAAAGCCGACTATTCTCCTTTTTTTTAGCCACACACACACGCACGCACGCACGTCAAATAGGCCGTGGGCCCGTGGCACATCTGTATCTTACCAGTAAACATGCGAGGGACGTTTGCGTTTGTTGTACATGGAGCAGGGAAAGACCATTTTGGTAAAGGGACGACTACTAGCTTAGCAGCTACAAGAAGGCTAACCGGAGAAAAAAGTTCTTCCGCAACAGTGACGGCAATTTAAATGCTGATAATTTCACCAAACATCCACGATCTACCGTGCACTTGAACCAAAATGCGAAAAGTGAATGAGAAAGATTAAGAAGCCTACAACTCGAGGTTTTACGAGGAGCTCATTGTTTACACAATGGAGGGACATGATCGCTCATCATCAACAGTTGTGCCACGGTCATTGCTTTCCCCCAACAAAACCATAGGTCATAGCTGCACTCAGGACTACAGGCCAGAAGTATTATGTCCACAGATTTAAAAAAAAAAGTGCTGAAGCTTGTGCGTCTCTTGTACAACTGAGAGGGGTCTGGCTGCAGACCTCCACTCTCAGGACCTTGCCTTGCAGACCTCCACTGTCAGGTCCCCTCCGCTGTCAGGACCGGACCGGAAGTGCATATTGAACGGAAGAGGGCAGCATAACGTGTACAGCCTGCCGGAAACCATTAGAAGAAGAAGTGCATATTTATTAGTTTCCCATACTATATCTTTTCTTATCTTTTTTAAGCAGGGGCGTGCTGGGACCTAATTTCAGCCCGGGAATGTGGAGAAGACCGGCCCGGAATTATGGCTCCGTAATAGTGCGCTGGTCTCAAGTACAAGAGGTCGCTGGATCAAATACCACACATTGACAATTTTCTAACAATTTCTCTTTTCACATGGGCCGCTGCACACACAGTCTGAGCCTGATACAAACCCACAATCAGCACAAGTTATGTAGATAAAAACATTTATTTGTCCACTTTTCTACCTTTCACTGCCTTTTAGTCTCTTTACTCGCGCAGACACTTGTCTCCGCTGGATTGGACTGCACCAACTTGAACTAAAGCAGAGGGGTGTTCCACTTAAACACCCCTCTGAGTTAGTTCAATATGAAATGGTATCTCCCCGCCGCAAGAATGAAAAGTTCGATGCGAATATTTTTCAGATTTTCATTCATCAGTCGTTATTTTGATAGATTTCCATGACAATTACGCTTGTGTTACTTCATTTATATCTGGAACAGCAGCTCATGCTCCTGCTGCAGCCCAGTTAAAGCATTTAGGCCTGGAATAGTGAGTTATTATTTCATTATTTTATTCTGATGGCCCCTCTGTTTTAAGTCAACGTGATTACACGTAAATAATACTTACATATTTAGACATAAATGAATGCGCCAAGAGCTAAAGTGTGCTCACATAGAAAACTAAACAAAAATAGAAATGTCATCTTGTTCAGCGCTGGTATCGAACCTATGTGGTTTGCACTGGGAGGCGCCCGACTTACCCACATGACTACCAGACAAGTATCTGTAATGTAATCATTGTGTATTATGAAGTGTAGAGGAGTGAGATTTACCTAACGTACTTCTGGAAGCCAAGCAGCCTCCGTTACATAGGCTACTCCTGGAATACTTGCTTTTGAAACATATTTACATTATATACATAAAATATGGCCCCAATAAATAAAGTATATTCACATGGGGAACGACAAATACGTCCTCCGGTATGCCTGCTTTTCATTTTGGAAGGGGAGTGTGGAGGTCTGCAGCCAAACATGAAGGCTACTACTTATAGTTGCTTTTATATCATATTTTTATACATATATTATACATTTTTATATCATATTATCATATTACATAAAATAAAGCCCAAGGAACAACGACAAATACGTGCTTCCAGTATATCCGGTTGTATTTTGAAAGGCTTCGAATAAACTTCCGGTCCTGACAGCGGAGGGGACCTGACAGTGGAGGTCTGCAAGGCAGGGTCCTGAGAGTGGAGGTCTGCAGCCAGACTCTCTTGGTACAACTAGCCGCATATAGCTAAAATACATCGGAATACAGCTAGGCTACACGTACAACTTTAAATGTTTTTGACTTTACATGTTTCCTAAATAACAAAGTACAGTATTTACTCCACTATTAAACATGACGTACCTGTCCAGTAGAAGTTTTGCGACCAAAGCATCCGTCTTAAGATTCTTTAGTACCTTTAGCGCACGCCAGCGCTCAAAAGAATCTCCTACACAGATAGTTGTTCGCCCCGCTCTCTCTGACTTTCTCTCCCCCGTTCAATCACCTCAGACATAGGCTTTCTTTTTCGGTTAGGTTTTTCAGGGTTCTTTTCTGCCATTTCTTCAAAAGTTCCCAAGACCACAACGACAGAACTAGCTCGTCGCTTCCTTCGTCTTCGTCTTCGTCTTGCGGGGTAATGGCGGACTGCTTACGCTTGGAGCCTAGGTAAATTACGTATCGGGGGCGCTTACGCAAAATGTTTGATTGACAGACTAGTAGCCAATCGACTTAAGAGCAATGTTCAAGTCGATTGGCTAATGTTTTACAGGCCCCACCACGGCCACAGTTTATGGATATTAATTTTTTTTTTTTGGGAACCATAATTACAAGAGTGCCACCGATCAATTAAGTCATTTTGGTTGAATCTGGCAACTTAATTTCTGGGAAAAATCCTCTCTAATGCCTTTAACTGGAAATCAAAATATTCTGCTCCCTCAATAAATCTGACTCACCCTGGCGTTTAGAAACAGGAAATGAGCTGAGATCTGGAAGTGCCAAAGAGAGAGCATCCCTCAAACTAACTGATACAGCCTGGATCAGGGAGGACACACTGTTTAACTGTTCTTCTTGATATTGTTGATATGAACATGGAGTTGGATCTGTAACTCATGCAATGCTTGATTATGGTTATGGTTATTATGGTTATTACTTTAATGAGCAACACTGTGATGTATTTTGGGATGTTTGTAAATTAATTTTCAGTTTGGACATTTGAGCACTTCCTTGATCCTATATTTGAAACAAGTGTCAAATATGAGCAGCGTACAACTTCAGACGATGGACACACACACACACACACACACACACACACACACACACACACACACACACACACACACACACACACACACACACACACACACACACACACAAAATGAAATTAGGGGATTTCCTATGTCAACAAACAATTGTGTAAGGAAATATTAATTGCAGGCTTTGTGACTTTGTAATTGTTAAATTGCTAAAACTGCAACTTCAATTCTGTTGAGATAATTGTTGCTGCCCTAAACACCTGAAGCTTTTAATCGACGACTGAACTGTTTGTTGAATTGATGATTTTTCGTCCTAGTCGCAGAAGCTTCTTAGCTCTTGTGTTCAGAAAATGTAACAAGTAAAGCCAAACTAGACATGGCTCCAATAACACTCAGACCCGTCCTTAAATAGAAGCAAAACATCCTGAAAAAATCAACAGTGCATGTTAATGAACATACATGGGTCTCATGCATGTAAACACGCCACAACGGATTGTAGCCTTGGGCTAATTTCCATCCGTCGTCCCCATAGACTGTTAAAAAGAATAGACAGCTCCTCCTCACTCCTCCTCGTTTACCATAATGACCACTTTCGAGGGGGAAATCATGGCGGATTTACAGACTCCTCCTCCCCAGCTCTGACGAAGCATGTTCCTAATAAGGGCAAAAGGGCGGGATCTCACTGTAAACTCGGCCCTTGCGTGACGTGTAGCTCACGCAGCTCCAATGCCAACAGTCCGACCTCCGTTAAGTAGGAGATAAAAAAAAAATATTTCGAAAACCAGCCTGGTTTCTATTTTTTTGACTAACCCAGCGTTATCTCAGGAGGAATATGTAGCCATATTAAGTGTTGAAAACATTGAAACCAGGCATTAAAGTTGTTTTTAACGTGTCTAAAGTCCAATGCTTTTCAATGGGGGCCTAGCGGCCAAATGGAGGTACTACAGCAATGGAAGAGCAATGGCGGCCTCCAGTGTTTGCGGTCACAAAGCAGAGCAGCCAGCGGCCATTGGTCGTCCCCCATTCTCACTCTCAAACACACTCTCATTCATCCTGGCCTATTGTACATGTTTTTAGTGGTAGGGGAAACCAGAGTACCCGGAGGAAACCTACGCAGACACGGGGAGAACATGCAAACTCCACACAGAAAGGCCCCATCCAGGTGGGAATCGAACCCGGGACCTTCTAGCTGGGAAGCACAAGCACTAACCACTGTGCTACCATGCCAACTGTGCTACCGCTATGCTACATACTGCCATTGTTACATTTTTGCGTGGTCCATCCATCCATCCATCCATTTTCTTCCGCTTTATCCGGGGCAGGGTCGCGGGGGCAGCAGTCTAAGCAAAGATGCCCAGACTTCCCGATCCACGCACACCTCCTCCAGCTGTTCTGGGAGGACCCCGAGGCGACACCAGGCCAGCTCGGAGACATAGTCCCACCAGTGTGTCCTGGGCCTTCCACGAGGCCTCATCCCAATAGGACATGCCTAGAACACCTCCCGAGGGAGGCGACCAGGAGGCATCCGGAACAGATGCCCTAGCCACCTCAGCTGGCTCCTTTCGACGTGAAGGACGAAGGACGAAATCCGCATTGTTCCTCCTGGATCCAAGGTTCGACTATCGGCCGGATCCTCCTCTCCAGCACCCTGGAGTAGACCTTACCAGGGAGGCTGAGAAGTGTGATCCCTCTGTAATTGGAGCACACTCTCCGATCCCCCTTCTTGAAGAGAGGGACCACCACCCCGGTCTGCCAATCCAGGGGCACTGTCCCCGACCGCCACGCGATGTTGCAGAGACGTGTCAGCCAAGACAGTCCTACAACATCCAGAGGGTACTCGGGACGAATCTCCTCCACCCCTGGGGCCTTGCCACCGAGGAGCTTTCTAACCACCTCGGTGACTTCAGCCTGGGTGATGGGCGAGCCCCCCTCAGAGTCCCCAGCCTCTGCCTCCCCACCGGAAGATGTGACAGTGGGATTGTCATTGTCATTTTTGCGTTGTGTAATCATAAATTAATAATAAAGTCTTGAATGTTGATTTAAAGAGATACTTCGGGATTTTTGACATAGGGCCTCATTTCTTAGTTATCCAGAGTGTTGTTGATGTTTGGAGATATTTTTTTCTTAAATTCATGCAGTTCTTATATTTGAAGAGTCTAGTTGCGGTAGGCTAGAGCAAGGCTAAAGCATTTCTATGGTAACCGCTAGCCTGCATTAAAAAACAGTCTGACCCACTCCACAGTGCACCTGAGGTAAATCACATATAACACCAGACTAACCATATAAATGTCTGTGTTAATAGAATAATTTTTGAAATATAACTGACCTTGTATCACATGAATTACCGCATTTTGAGGGACTATTTTCTCGCAGATCACTCCGCCGCTGCATTAGCTTACAACCACGAAGCTATGCTGCTCAAATATAAGTTATTTTAAATGCAAAATGGTTAAAATTATTCTATTGACACAGACATTTATATGGTTAGTCTGGTGTTATATGTGATTTACCTCAGGTGCACTGTGGAGTGCGCCAGACTGTTTTTTAATGCGGGCTAGCGGTTACCATAGAAATGCTTTAGCCTTGCTCTAGCCTAGCGCAACTAGACTCTTCAAATATAAGAACTGCATGAATTTAAGAAAAAAATATCTCCAGACATCAACAACATTCTGGATAACTAGGAAATGAGGCCCTATGTCAAAAATCCCGAAATATCCCTTTAAGCTCTCTTCTGGGTGTAATTGCTCTCCTAAAACAGGTTCTGTATCTATTAAGTTATTAAAGCTGCAACACTTCATTTTAAGGGGCACATTAATAGTGAACTCATGATGAACTAACCATGAGGTAATTTTTAGTTGTAAGTTTATACAAAGTTTGGTCCTTGTTGGGTTGGTCCTTGTTTTGGTTGGCAAACAAAACATTCATCATGATCATGATGAATTAATCATTATTATTAGTGAGTTCATTGCCTGAATTAACGGTGTGAATTCATGAGTATTTCATCATGAATCATCATGACCTCACATTAATTCATAATGAATTAATTCATGAAGTGCCAAAAACTGTATAAATCAGCTGACCAGACACGTCACAGCAACACCACGTGACAACTTCTGAGGAAGGCCACAGTTGTAGCCGAAAGCGTCAGGTAACATGCATTTGATACATTTTGTGGTGATTGATTAACAATTTCCTTTTCTGTGTATTTGACCTGATTACATTTTATGATTTAGTGTTAAATTTGATTTAATTTCAAACAAATAGCCAGTAGGACGACATGATTGGTTGCCAATGAGATACACTGCAATGCCAATGGCAGTCATTTCTTTGTTTTTTCACTCAGAGCATCCGGTCACAACTGAGGTGAGGAGGTGGAGACAGGTGTGAACACATTACAGGATTAGGCGGAGACAGATGTGAACACATCACAGGAGGAGGCGGAGACAGATGTGAACACATCACAGGAGGACACAGAGACAGATGTGAACACATCACAGGAGGACACGGAGACAGATGTGAACACATGACAGGAGGGCATTGTGACATCTACACAGGCCACAGATGACAAGCACAAACAACAAATAACACAGCTGAAAGGATCAAAAGGGAAATCTGGTCAAATGTTGAGGTTGGGTGCCCAAATGATGTGAATATAATCAAAAACTATTATAAATTTTATACTATGATAATGCCACATTTGTCCTACTGTGTCACCAGCTGGTCTCAGGGCTGTAAGACGACGCTGAAACCAATCGACTCTGTCTATAAGCAGGCTCTGAAAGTCCTGGACAAGAAACCTTTTCGTCATCACCACTGCAGTATATTGGACAAATATAACCTGCTGAATTGGGAAAACTTTGTAAAATTTCATGATGCTAATCTGGTTTTTAAAATTTTACGTGGTTTGGCTCCTCCACCACTTTCTAATTTTATAAGTCTGAGCAGGAGACAAACTAGATCTGCCACCTCAAATAACCTGTTAGTCCCCCTTAGGAAAAGTGCCTTCAGCCAGTCGGCCTTTTCAGTGAGAGCAGTCCAGTTCTGGAACACTGTCCCCTCTCACATACGCAATGTCGATACATTAAGGCCCTTCAAAAATAAGTTAAAATCTTGGTTACTTGAGAATCAAACTTGTGCACATCAATGTTAATGTATTTTATTTTTGCTGCTTTTGTGCTGATGCCTGCTGCCGTTGTAATTCTGTTGTGTGTAATTGTCTATGGTGTAATGTGTGTGCCGAATTTTAACAGGTTGTGTGTGAACTCATACTAATGAATTGTTTTATCATTTTTAGGTTAATAATGATTAGGCCCGAGCGCCATCAGGGCTGGCGAAGGGGCTCTTGTAATCGTATAGAGTGCGCGGAGCGAAGCGGAGCGCACTCCCCCAAAGTGCGAACAAAACGCACAAAACGAGCGCGAAGCACTCCCCTCCTCTCAAACACTCACAAACACACTCCTCTTGTCGTGCACGTCCCGTGCACATACATATATAATGCAAAAATCAACATTGTAATTGTACAGAGCCCATAAAAGTCAATGGGCGACTGAGAGCCCTGGGTCACTGACGGGCACTTCGTGCCCATCAGTGACCCAGGACCTCTACCATGAGGTAGGAATGCGCGAGCGCTTTCCGAAAATATATAGTTTATGGTACCCGCGTAAGCGGGAACATTGTTTTCGTATGGGAATATTATTCTTTCTTTCTTTCTTTCGCACCGTCGCAATTTTCACCCAGTGAACATCGACGAAAAGTCACCGATTTTGGCCCAAAATTCAAACCCGATCCGACGCAACTTTTGACTATTTCCAAATTTTGAATTTCCAAATAGTGGCGCCACCTCCGTTTTTTTTTAACATTGCGAGATAGGACTTGGCCAAAAATGAAGTTTGTCGTAGAATCATAAAAATCGGTACAGACGTGCAACATGACAAGTTGAGCAAAAAATATTATTACGGCAACGCCATCCGCCATATTGGGTGTCGGCCATTTTGGTTGACAGCCCGCGAAGCGGGAATCCGCCTTTATTTTTCACTTTGTACAAATCTATCTCCTCCTAGAGCGTTTATCGGAACGACCTAATTTTGGGTGGAAAATAATCTTGAGAAGTAGAACTGTAAAAGTTATCCAAATTACTTTTCTAAGTATTACGGTTTTTATGCGGCGAAGCCGCAAACTGTACGAAGTATTTTGAGATTTTTCGCAAACAAAAAATGGCTCCCATTCGCACATATGAAGCCGGATTTCGCTCACTTTGGTATCAGTTGTTAAAGTCACATTCCTAAACACTTTCATTTGGCAAAATTCAAATTGGGCGCGATAGCGCCCCCTATAGGAATTATATGGAGAGTACAAATTTTAGTTTTACGAAAATTAAAATAATTTGGCACAAAATTCTATTTGGTCGTTCCGATCAGAAAAGTCAATTACACCCATGCCATATTTTTCACGGTGTTGCCGTAGCGATGACCAGAACGTCCCATTTTATTCTGATGGAAAAATGTTAAACTCCATAATTCAGCGAGAAGTGAGGAACCAAAGTACTTTGGATAACCTTTGTGGATGTTCTGCGGCGCAGCCGCAGCCCTAAGTAAAATGTAAAAATATGCTTCAGTTTGCAGATATAGTGTGATACAAATTCATACTAATTTTTCTCTGTATAATGTCAAAATTGAGCGCGGAGTGCGCGTTAGCGCATTCCAAAAATCCTAAACTAAGACCCTTGGGAAAAAAACTTAAAAACAAACATAAAGGCAGTAGCAATACCATAATTTTAGATTGAGGGAGACAAAAGGGCGCGAAGTGCCCCCTTGCTTTAGGCAGGGCGGTCGGCGAGGGCCGATAATCGCCGCTTGCGGCTATATTTGTTGTTGTTATTGTTATATTTTTCAACGAAGGTACTTGAGTCATCTTCTGTACTTGGTAGTTGAGGTAGTTGAGGTCTCCAATATTGTTATATGTAGTTGAGGTCTCCAATATTGTTATATTGTTGGCAATCTACATCTTGCCCAGGGACTATAGTTGAAAATTAGCTTTGGAGCTAAAACTGGCACATTTACAGTGATGTTAATTAATGTGCATTGTCCCTGTTTAAATAAATTAATAAATAAAAAATAAAAATAAAATTATTTTGGTATGTTGATCTTTTAGGCGACAACAGAGGATTGTGTATCCAATAGCTTAGATTTTTATTAGAGATTATAATGACATTAATAAAAAATATAAATCAAATAAAAAAAATAAAAAAAATATTAAAAAAAACAAAAAAACAGAATTTCAGGTCAGGCTTGGGCTTAAAATCTTACCTCTATAGCTCCAACAAGCCTTTCACTTAAATTTCTGTTCCCTAAACATCAAAAGCACCTTCCCCAAAAACAACTTTATGGTATTGGCTTCCTGAGCGCTTTGTGTCTAGTTTCTCTCGTAACGCTTTTATATGTTTTAGTTTTTCTTTTATTTGACTTTAGATGGGTGCTGTACATCATATTTAGTTTTCAAAACGTTACAGCACATTATGGGTAATAGTCCACAGGTGCATTCTTGATAAATTAGCTAAACGTAAGAGTCAAAACGCCCCAAGATCCACTTCCTCTTCTCTGATCCTCTGTTTTCCATCACCGGTTCCTACTCTGCACCCGCACTCCAACTCCCCAGACGCTTCACTCTGTTTCTGGCAGGAGCCTTTTATTCTACATTTACAGGCTTTTCTGTACTCGTTCAGTCACTTCCCTCATCCATCACCTCCTGGCTCCTCCAGTTCCTTTAGCACCTTCACTTCCTCTGGTTCAGGAGATCATTTCTTTTCTTTTCTTTTTTCCTACCTTGTTGGTCGTGCCTCGCTACCAGTCAGACTCAGACTGCCCGCTTTTAAACCCACCTCTGCACCAGTCAGGGTGATTTTTCTGGATTACTTCTTTCGTGGATTATTTCCCACGATTGAAAAGATGAACATACAAGTGGAAGATTAGCAGTTCACACGTTCACCCACTTGTACACTTGTGTTCAGTGTTGAGATTTTTAGCCAATTTTCTCCTTTAACATTCTAGTTTTAATGTCAGAGATAAAATAAACGAGTCGTGGTTCTCAATTTTTCAGGAAATCCGAACACCATCTCGGCGCTCCCTGGTCGTTCACACACTCAGGGCTGGACTGGCAGAAAATGTTGGGTCAAAAAATCAGTCATACCATATGTTCTTCCCAATGGGTGCCCAGGCAAAAAAAATGTTGGGCGGGTCTAGGCTGTGATTGACAGCGGCCTTGGCATTGACTGGCAATTTATAAAAATGGAGAGTGACCACAGCGACGCCAGCTCATTTGCGACCAATCGGTCTTGGGAGGTGGAGGACTTTTCTCCACCTTCCTCACCGGAGGTTGAGAGAGACGAGGGAGCGGTGGAGGCAGACACAGGCCCTCAGCCATATCAGTTTGAGCTGCTAGCTCACGAGCTAGCCGGCGCCACTGGGGGAGCTGAGGCACTCTGATGCCTGATGCCTGATGCCACATGAATGGTATATATGTGGTATAGTTGCATTAAAAGTCTGCATGTAGGTCACAGGTCTTGAAGAGCAATTCTGTAGGGATCCGGTTCCCAAATGCTAACCTGTCTGAATCGAACCTTGACAAGCGTGGGCAACACATCCCTATATCATTATAAACCAACCCCTTTGCTTGACATTTTTGTCAAATTAAACCTGTATAAATGTAATTAATGACTCCAGACCTAAAGCAATTGTGTTATAATATAGTTATAATATTGTAGACTCTGCCTCTATAGGTGCACCTGCGGCCACTGCACCTCATTGTCCCCAAGGGAAAATGTTTGCTGCAGGGAGATCCAGAAGGTCTTATTGATAGAAATTATACACCAACATAATTATACAAATATGTTCAGTAAGGTGCACAAAACACGCATTTAACACACTCAAACATTTTGACTACACTACACTAAAGTCTTTCATTATTCAAATTATGACTGACATGATGGCTGTGTGATTGAAAATGTATTATCTGCATAATCTTATTGAATAATTAAGATAAAGTGCTTTATTGTCATTGCACAAGCGTACAATGAAATAGTGTTCAGGTGTTAGTCCTGAGCTGCTGTGGCTGAGCCGCGCTGCCACTGTGTGTCAACCTGACCCGCATGACCTTGGAGGTCGGGGAAACTGTAGCACTCAGAAGAAACCTGGCTGGCTGCCCTCTGTCTCCTCTGATCCTCTGAAACGGTGCAGCGCCTCCTGGGTTTGTCCCTGTTTCAGAGCGTGGTGTCCTGCACTGGTCAGCTCCACCTCCTCCTTCCTCTTCCTCCTGCAGCTCCCTCCGCTCCACAACGGTCTTTCACGATCTAAAACACATGCACCACCTTCTTTCAGCTGTTATAGGCACCTGCTGGGGGTATTTGGGGGAACACATCAATGTTGTCATCCCCTCCTGCGCAGTGACCAGGATTAGGAGCGAGTTCCCGAAGATGGGGAATACATAGGGTTTCTCCCTCCACTAGAGTTTGAATACTTTTAATTTTGTCATGTTTATATATTTTTTTATTAAATTCCAATATCTGAAAAGAATTGTAGCTGTTAGTTATTGGTCCATGAAAACACAACATTTCTCAGTATCGATTTGAAATCATACTTTTATGCTTCACTTTTACTCTCAATATCTATGCAGACAGCTTTTGGAAGATAGGCTGCACCTCCAAAAAATTCCACATTTTATTTGAGTTGTCAGTGGAGGAATTAACTTACTACAGCAACAGCTTTGAGGAACACATTTGCATTAAGATACATTTGAAAACAAGTACTAAGAATAAAAGTCCCTTATGTACAATGAATAAAACATTTACAAACGAAGCAAAAAATAGAACTTGATTAGACACAACAAAAAATAAACATTCATTGGCTGTCCAAAACTAAACCTACAAATTAAAGTCATAGTTAATGTGACTATGGCTGATACAGTGATGGCAGGTATTTGAAAATACAGACGTTACTGCACATACTGTAGGTGAAACTCAGAAAAATAGAATATAATTACAAAGTGCATTCATTTCTGTTATTCAACTTAAACTGTGAAACTAATATATGATACTTATTACATGCAACGTGAGATATGTATAGCCTTTATTTGTTATCATTTTGATTATTGTGGCTTAGCTTGTAAAAACCCTAAATACAAATTCTCATAAAATTCAAATCTTTCAGTGGACATGCAGACGGTAATACTATATTACGTTTTTTCCACCTATTTTTCACCTGGACTCTACATGGACAACAAAAACATAAACATACACACCTAAAAGATGTAATGCGATGTCTGTGTCTGCAGCATTTTTCATGACACTTATGTTGTGAGTGTGAAGCATTGTCTAGAAATAAACATTACACATAATTACATTGCCCATCAAGCATAAAAAATATTCTCCCATCTGGTGGTGTAAATGCTGAACTACAAGACAGGCTAATAGATTGCACTGGGCAGCACGGTAGGGCAGTGGTTAGCGCTTGTGCTTCACCACTAAAAAACATGTACAATGGGCCAGGATGAATGGAGTGTGTTTGCGGAACAACGGATGCAAATTAGCCCATGGCTACAATGCACAGTCCATCCATCCATTTTCTTCCACTTGTCCATTGCCAGGTCGTGGGGGCAGCTGCCCAAATCACATTGCACCAGCCTCTTATGGCTCCTCCTGCAGGTGGTGGGTCCACAGAAGGACGGCCTCATGGTTCTAACCGAGCCTGTTGGTTTCTCATAAGGGGCTTCTGAACCGCTCTTTGTCTGACCCATCACCTAGAACCTGTTTGCCATGGGAGACCCTACCAGGGGCACGAAGCCCCCGACAACAGAGCTCCAGGATCATTCAGGGACTCAAACCCTCCACCACGTTAAGGTGGCGGTTCCAGGAGGGACAATGCACAGTCCCAAACAAATAAAAGAAAATACATTAATAATCCTAAACTAAATTTGTTACAATTGATATGTGGGTTGTACCTGTGACAACACATATTAGTTGCCTTTTCTGTCTTGCAAACGCCTCAGGCAGGATATTCAAGAAAATGGAACGTGCAAAAGAATTTCATCATCCACTAGATTTTGGTTCATGATAAGCAACAGCACTTGACTGATATCTTTTTGCTTCTTAAACACTGTTGGTCCTTATTGCCATTGACCATTCAAGATAAATCTGAATTTAAAAAAATAAAACAATACAATACAAATCACAAATGTATTAATTATGATACTACAATCTACAGTATATTACACGTTAGCCTGGATAACGCCAGACTAAAATCAGAAATTATATTTAGTCTGGGGACGACCAATTCATTTTCTCGTAGGAGAGGTGTGGTTTTTACGATTGTCCATAGCCGTTTATTGGGCGCTACAAATGTCTATCATGCGTCTGCACGTAGCCACAGCCAATCGTATCATCGTATTGACGTATGATGTACCAGCTGTAAACCTTCGAGCTAAACTATTTAGAACACGGTCTAAACTTTGATCGAAAGATGACGTCGCGTCTGCTGCTGTCATGTTGGATCTGTAAATAAACTTTTTATTTTATTTTTTATCCATAAACAAACTACAAGCTTCTGTATGTTGAATACGGAAGCTGCATTCATTATTGTGGCTTAGCTTGTAAAAACCCTAAATACAAATTCTCATAAAATTAAAATCTTTCAGTGGACATGCAGAACGGTAATACTATATTGCGTTTTTTCCAATATAGTATTGGAAAAAACTATATTGTTCTGTGATTGGTCCCCATATCCATGCGAAGATTTCGGCCATGGTCCCCAGACTGTTGTGAAGTTCGAAAGGATTCGAACGCACACAGCAGTCTGGCGTTAGCCAGGCTAATTACAGGAGGACGCCTGAACTTTACATTGTCTTATTTACTGCTCTGTTTTATTGCCTTAATGTTCGGTGCAGCCCTATGAGGCAACTCCTGTTGTGATATTGGGCTATACAAAACCATTGATTGAGGCTGTTTTACCAACTGGAACATGACCAATACATTATTGTACATCAGAGTTTGTTCACAATGGCAATGCAAACATTTAATATAAGATAACTGTAACCATACTATGCAGCATATACGGAATATACCCCCATATACCCCTCCTATGTGCCAAGGGTTAAAGTAGTGAGTGATGTCATTTTATTCTTCCCTAAAAAACTTTGACAGCTGCATGTTGTTCTTCGTGCCATTAGGGCCACTCTGATAAAACATATTAGTGATTAAGGCCCATTTAACCAATATACCAGCACCATAACGTTGCTTACTAATTAGGCCCAGGGCTGGCGAAGGGGCTCTTGTAATCGTATAGTGCGCCCCCAAAGTGCGCGGAGCTCGCCTCCTCTCAAACATGCACTAACGCACTCCTCTTGTCGTGCACGATCCGTGCACGTGCACATGTATCAGAAAACGAACATTGTAATTGGACGGTGCGCGGAGCGAAGCGGAGCGCACTCCCCCAAAGTGCGAACAAAACGCACAAAACGAGAGCGAAGCGCTCCCCTCCTCTCAAACACTCACTAACGCAGTCTTCTTGTCGTGCACGTCCCGTGCACATACATATATAATGCAAAAATCAACATTGTAATTGTACAGAGCCCATAAAAGTCAATGGGCGACTGAGAGCTAATCTACCATGAGGTAGGAATGCGCGAGCGCTTTCCGAAAATATATAGTTCATGGTACCCGCGTAAGCGGGAACATTGTTTTCGTATGGGAATATTATTTAGGCCCGAGCGGCCTGCCGTCGCAAGGGCCTATTGTAATCGCAACGCAGTGCGCAGAGCGCACGAAAACAGCGCGAAGCGCTGTCCCCATGTTAAACGTAAACTCACCGTGTAAAACAGTGACCCTTTATACTTAATATTGCAGCAAAATGAATGGGGGTATATGGCCAACTGACATACGGACGTGGATGAGCCCCACGGCTGCGTGCGGGTCGCTGAGAGCTTTCCAAAAATGTATAATGTGTTGTTTTTCCAAGAAATATTATTAGGCCCGAGCGCCATACATGGCGTAAGTGCCTATTGTTCCTGCAACGCAGTATGGACCTCTGCGGCCAATCACGCGCACAACAGACACGACAGCGACCAATGACCCCGACAATTGCATAGCTCTTGGTCAGAGCTTTCCAAACATGTATAATGTGTGGTGGGCGGGAACACGGCTATATTGTTTTTGTAAAAAATATTATTATTTTTCTTTCTTTCTTTCTTTCTTTCTTTCTTTCCTCCCACGGAAACTGGATTTTGACCCCCTGAACATGCACGAAAACTCAATTAAAATTCACCGAAAAATCCGGTCCGGTGAAAAATTTATGAAAAAATGAGGTTCACATTTGGCTCATGCAAAATGACACAACAGCGCCACCTGCAAAATTGCAAAAAAACATTTGATGAGCCAGAGCCTCAACAAACTTTGGCGGACAGTCACGCCGTTCGGCACAGACATTATTCAAGTGATGACCAGCAAAAAACATTATTGTGGCCCCACCCCCTGACAAACAGGAAGTCCCCTATTTTGAGTGGATAAATGAGGCTGCGTTTACGCTCATGTCGCATTTGAACGAACTCCGCCTAGGGCGTTTGTCCGAATGAGCTACTGATCACTTCTACCTCATCTACACATGATGGGGATCAAAAGTTATCCAAAGAATTGTGCTATCTTTTGCGGTTTCCGTCCAGTGGAGCCCCAAAATTGACCTTTATTTTGGCAAATTTTCAGACATGAAAAATGCCTCCTATTTGCACAAAACAACTCAGATTTCAACCAAAACTTAAACACTTACTGCCCCTTCACATCTGAATGGCTTAAAGGAGGAACGGTGGTCGTGGACACTATAGCGCCCCCTACAGAGTGAAAATATGTTTTTGCATTGAAGCCAAAAAATTAGTTTCTCCAAATTGTGTGAGCTTTGGCAGAGACATAGCTTATGGGATCCCAATCCAAAAAGTCAATGACACCCATGCCCTATTTTGTACAGTATTCTCATGGCGATGCCCACATGGCTAATGTTAATCCAATTGGAGAGGCACACAACTCTCCCATTCTTCAAGAATTCAATACCGACATGGAAACTTGGGCATTTGACACATTCTTTATTTCTTGCCCATTCAAAAAATCCATGGGAGCCACTAAAATTTCCAAAAACAGCGCCACCTATCTATATGTTGAAGAATGCAGTTTCAATTTTTTTTTTGCAAACATTGTAAGAACATTCGTATCACTTCATCAAGTAAAAAATTGCATTATAGACATATCCTATTTTGAAAGATGTGGGTGCGGCAAGGGTAAGTGTGTCTCTCATGCCATTGGCTCCATTATAATATATATGTGCATGTAATCCCTTACTCACTGGATACTCGGCAGTGACCAAAGACCCCGCCAGTCACATGCGCCTTAGTCAGAGCTTTCCGAAAATGTATAATATGTGGGGGTCAAGGCAACCGCTACCCTTATTAGGCCCGAGCGCCATACATGGCGTAAGAGCCTATTGTTCCTGCAACGCAGTATGGACCTCTGCGGCCAATCACGCGCACAACAGACACGACAGCGACCAATGACCCCGACAAACGCATAGCTCTTGGTCTTTCGCCATTTACCTCTTCTTTCTCAATATTTCCCAATGGGTCTTTTTTTTCGTATTTTTGTGCGAGCAGAAGCAAATATGCCGCTTTCGCGGCAAAGACCTATATTATCGGATAGGTCTCGATGCCCTGAGTCACTCTAACAGTGTTTTGATTGCTGGTGAGTGGCCATCATCGACTGCTTTCTTGTCCATGTTGCGCCTTGCCTGTGGTTTTCACCTTTTTTTATTCGAGCAGCAACAAATGTGCCGCTTTCGCGGCACACGCTTACATCACCGGACAGGTCGTGGTGCCGGGAGTGTCGTTATTACTGTGTAATGCATGGGGAGCGCTCCGCGCTCTGTTTCTTGAGCGCTCCGCGCTCTTTTTGGGACGTGCGCTACGCGCACGTCTTTCGTCAGTGCGCTCCGCGCACTGCCTGTACAATAACAACAGGCCCGGACCCTGTCAGGCTCTCGGGCCTAATTAAGAAAAAGTGTGGTGAATGCCAAAGAATATATGTGTGCGTAATAAAACACACACTTCTTCCGTGCCCCTCCTGGAACCGCCACCTTAACGTGGTGGAGGGGTTTGAGCGCCCGAAATGATCCTGGAGCTCTGTTGTCGGGAACTTTGTGCCCCTGGTAGGGTCTCCCATGGCAAACAGGTCCTAGGTGACGGGTCAGACAAAGAGCGGTTCAGAAGCCCCTCATGAGAGACCAACAGTCCCGGTTAGAACCATGAGGTCGTCCTTCTGTGGACCCACCACCTGCAGGAGGAGCCATAGGGGCTGATGCAGCTCCAACAGCTGCCCCCACGACCTGGCAACGGACAAGTGGAAGAAAATGGATGGATGGACTTCTTCTGTGTTCCATTTCGTGCAGAGTGAGGTGATGGTGAACGCAGCCCAGAGCAGAAGCAGTGACAATGACTTTGATTCGAGCCTGACCTCGTTTTTGTGAATTTGATTTTAATCCTGAGATAATCTGCTCTAATCTGTCTGAGTGCTAAAGCCGCAGCTGGACACGGAACACTCTCTTTTCCTGCGTACGGCTCCTTTGTCCGCGGAGAGGGGTCAATCACTGTGTACCAAGACTGCGCATTTCAAATAATGGAAGCATTTTCTAATTTTACCTTGTCTCAGAGAGAAAGGGAATTTACAATTATAAGGTGATGAACATAACAACAAACAATAACAATAACATAACAATAACAACTCTATGTTCTACAATTAGATAAACTCAAAACATCAGATGGAAGGTATAATATCAGGGTCTCCGTGGGGTATCAAAGATTCAAAGATTTTTTTATCTGTCAAACCATTTGTGAATGACTTGAAATTATATTTCTCTCATCCTTGATTGTGGAACGGGGTGGTGGGGAGTGAGGGTTGGGAGCACAGAGAGGGCAGGGAAGGCAGGGAGTTCAGCTTCCTGATGTTCCTGGTGTATGCAACTGTTCGTCAGTCGACTGGAACTGGCCTGTGGATCCTCTAAAATATAATGGTAACATTTGTACTTTTCAATAAGTGTAACTTGTAACAGGCTGTTGCTGTTTTGTAACACTTAAACAACAGGACTCGGTCTCAGCCCAAACCCTACAGATTTTCATCTATTTCTGCTTCATCCAGCGGCACATTCTCCTTCCCTCTCAGGGCGGGGAAAGGCACTGGCAGCCTCAGGCCCGGGGCTCAGAGCGGGGGCTGGTGTCCTCAGGCCGGGGACAGGCAGAGGTAGATTCGCTCACAGTGCGCTCAGGAAGGGGACAGGCGGCTGCAGCCTCCGCTCTGAGCCCCGGGCCTGAGCGGAGTCAGCTGAGGTGCGCTCAGAGCGGGGACAGACAGCCTCGGACCCGGGATCAGAGCACAGCGGCACGGGACAGTGAGCGCAGCAGTGTGGCACTGAACCCCGTGTGTCATGTCAATAGCGACATATCGAAAGTTTGGAAAGAAACAGCAATACAGTGCAAATAAATGGAGCGTTCGCAGCAGCAAAGCGAAAACGTAGAACTGACACGTTTATAACAATGGACTGTTTTAATTGACGACACTCTTTCGTCTCGTGAATGCGCAAAGGGAGGGGAAAGGGGGAGCGGAGGGCTAAGGGGTAGAATTGAGATTGGGCTGATGTTTCCCTGCTTACTTCGAAGCAGCCTCAACAGACTCGGAAAACTATGTCATTACGCACGTGCGTCTAGCTCCGCGGCGCAAAAACAGTGTTTTCAGAGCGGGAGCATCGATAAGAGGGATCGAGAAAGAAGACGTACGGTTCCGATGCTTTGCTCAAACAGAACCGGGTCTACTTGCCCGAGGCTTGTGTTTAGTTGCAAGCCTCGGGCACACGCCGTGGGGGCGTGTGCGGTTTCATGACTAACGAGTTTACCACGAGTTTGCTGAGCAAAATGCACGCAAAGGTTACTTCAGACGGGTAAGTGCAAGTTAGTTTTTTTTATTGCTGGTGGCCGCCGTGCCAATGTGCTGTGCTGTTGTAAGCTAACATGGTGTTAGCATTGGAGACAGTCATGTACTCACAAGGATTTAACCTGCTATTTACACAAAATCAAGATCTCTACAAACTTAAACTACTCCATAAATGAAGTCAGCGCATCCCTAGCTTTCAGCCTCTTCTTATTTGAGAGAGGTCCGCTTCATATTTTCGGTTTTATGGCCAGGTACAGTTAAACGTAAACACAATATGACCACGCGCGGCGATACGTCGCGATGTCGGCCTTTTCCTCTCGTGTATGAGAATGTATGTGCATTACTAAAACAGTACATGAGTCTTTTCTAAAGTTATAACTTCAGTTATGTCTGGAGTCTATAACTCTCTCTCTCAGCCTGAGGCTGGAGCTGACACAGGGAGGGACTGGGGAGAAGCATGCAGTATTTTGACTGTACATTTTGTCATGTATACAACCATAAACATAATGATTTTATTTTGATTTTTTTTACTGAAAGTTCACACACAAGTAACAGACAACTGTGAAGTGAAAGCAAAATGATACATGATTCTGTTATTTAAAAAAAAATAAAAATAGAAAAGTGAAAAGTGTGGAGTGCACAAGTATTCATACAGCATGACTTAATACTTTGTGGAATCCCCTTTTGCTGCAATAACACCAGCAAATTTACAAGGTTTGCACATCTAGAGACTGACATTTTAGCCCATTCCTCTTTACAAAACAACTCAAGCTCTGTCAGATTAGAAGAAGAGTGTTTGTGAACAGCAGTTTTCAGGTCTTTCCACAGGTTTTCAATAGGATTTAGGTCAGGACTTTGACTGGGCCATTCTAACACATTAATATGTTTGTTTTTAAAGGTGAATCTCCGCACCAGCTTCAATTCTCTTGCTAACTCCAGCAGGTTTTCCTCCAAAATGTCTCTGTATTTGGCTCCATGAATTGAACAGTGCTACGTGAGATGTTCATGACCCTGACTCACACAAATGTAGGTCTGCACTTTATATCTACATGCAAACATAAGGTAAAACACATGCAGTGAAAACAGTGAAGGAGCTGGTCTACATGTCTGAATACTGTTTCTAATGAGAGATTTACAACTTTCCATACGTTCGTTTTCCTAGTGTACCAAAATGTACACGCTTTTCAAACTGCTATAAAAACCACATACTTTCATTTTTTTTTAAATTTTTATCACAAATCTGAAGAATCACTTCTCACCTTCTCAAAACTACCAAACATGTTGTTTATTTGGGGACTTGACCCTTTGTTTGCCTGTTTGAAAAAAACAAAACTTTGAAGTTTGTTTTACAAAACAACATAAAAATCTCATTATTTTTTAGAATAATGAATAGTAGAGAGCTGGGACTTTGGTGGATCTTATGGCCTTGGATGTGTCAAAGATGAGCCAAAAATTGATTTGAAGCATTTGTAGTTTTTCTGTAGAGATTTGCAACTTTCCATACGCCATAAAATCTGCATTTTTCAATATTTTTTTCCACTTCTTTTTGCATAAATCACTACCAAACATGTCATAATATTCTGGATTTTAACCCTAAAAACCCAGTTTCAAAACTTAACTCTCTGAGACAAGGTAAAATTAGAAAATGCTTCCATTATTTGAAATGCGCAGTCTTGGTACACAGTGATTGACCCCTCTCCGCGGACAACTTAACTTTCCCCAGGTATAAGCAGGTAAATACGTTCGAGGGCGAGCATCGGCAGCGCGGCCAATGAGGAGCTCTTTTCTTGGAAATGGCAGATAAAAGGATTAAACCTGTGCAGCCCTTTCTGCGGGGGCCCCCCACGTCAAGACTCGTCCCCTGGAGGGGAGTCTGTGGGCGGCCCCGCCTCTCCTATCTCCCGCTGATCTGTAGTTCAACCTCTGACACAGTTCTATCAGGTTTTGAAGAGTGCAGGGCTCCTGTCGGTGCCGTGGCTGGACAGGACGCTACGGAGGGGCTACGCACTGCAGTTCTCTCGAAGGTCCCCACCCTTCTGCGGTATGCTCGAGACAAGACTGCGAGGCCCGGACAACACGGCGGCTCTCCAAGGGGAGGTGAGCTCTCTGCTATTGTGAAGGGGGATCCGCTCAGGGCAGGGACAGGGTTTTATTCGCCCTACATCCTCGTCCCCAAGAAAAACAGCGGTGTCTTGCCAATTTTGGTCCTGCGCGTCCTCAATGGCTGTGTCGCCAAACGGCCATTTCGCATGCTCACAGTCAAGCAGCTGCTGCAGTATGTCAGGCCCGGCGATTGAATGACGTCAGTGGACCTTATGAACGCATATTTCCATATTCCCATTGTCCCGGAGCACAGGAAATTCTTCCGGTTTGCAGTACGGGGCAGGTGCTTCGAGTATTGCCGCCTTCCATTCAGCTACTCGCTGGCCCCACGCACCTTTTCCAAGTGCGTGGAGGCGGCCCTGGACCCGCTCCGTCGTCAGGGTCTCCGAATACTGACCTACATCGACGACTGGCTGGCTTCCTCTCCACGGGAGGCAGAGGCTCATACAGCCAGAGTGCTAGAGCACATCTCCCATCTAGGCTTTGTAGTCAATCACGACAAGAGCCTGCTGCAACGGTCGGTTGCAATATCTGGGGCTAGTCCTGGACTCCAGAAACATGAGAGCCTCACTCTCGCTGGAGAGGCAGGCGGCGATACGGGACCTAGGTCTGGCCGCACTTGACGGGCCTCAGATCCGCCCTCAGTGGATCCGCTCACTGCTCGGCATGATGGCGGCAGCTCACCCGGTGGTGAAGCTGGGCCTGTTGCATATGAGGAACCCCCAGAGGTGGTTTTCCCGTCTCAGAGGGATATCGAGGCCCGTGCGGGTTTTTTTTTGCGGCAGCCAACACCACTGGTCACATGGGGTTTGGTAGTTTTACAGCCCGTAGTCACCCCCTGGTGAAGCGATTCTTGCGGGGACCGCTGTTGCCTCGAACCGGCCCCGTTGTGGGATCTTCAGGTGGTTCTCAAGGGCCTATCCGGGCCCCATTTTGAACCCCTTGGCAAGGCAGACATTGTCCTACTTTTGTCCTACAAGACGGCGTTGCTCTTGGCTCTGGCCTCGGCTAAGAGGTCGGGCGATCTGTGCGCACTTTCTGTGCATCCGTCCTGCTTGTGTCTCCGTTGCTGTGGAGGATGAGTGTCGTCACAGCCATTGCCCGGTGAGGGCTGTGCGCTGTTATTTGGATCGGACGTCTGGCTTCAGACGGTCAGATAAATTGTTTGTTGGATTTGGAGCCAAGAATCGGGGTGCCCCCTTGTCCCCCCAGCGTTTGGCTCACTGGGTCTGCCTTGCTATTTGTATTATATCAATCAATAAAGCAAATCACTCAAACAATGCTTAGAGAGCGCTTTTCATACCAGAATGATAAGATAAGGTTACAATATATTTAAAAAACAAGAGAAGAGATCTTTGGGTATTTTAATGTTATTGCGGTGCTCTGATTCATGAAACCTCACACAGTAGACTGTTTCTACACATCATCCCCCAAAAAAATCAGTCTCTAGATGTGCAAACCTTGTAGTCATACTCCAAAAGATTTGCTGGTGTTATTGCAGCAAAAGGGGATTCCACAAAGTCATGCTGTATGAATACTTGTGGACTCCCCACTTTTCACTTTTCTATTTTTTGAAAAAGAACAGAAGCATGTATCATTTTGCTTTCACTTCACAGTTGTCTGTTACTTGTGTGGGAACTTTCAGTAAAAAATTCAAACTAAAATCTTTATGTTTATGGTTGTAAACATGACATAATGTATAGTCAAAATGCTGCACGCTTCTCCCCAGTCCCTCCCTGTGTCAGCTCCAGCCTCGGGCTGAGAGAGAGTTACAGACTCCGGACATAACTGAAGTTATAATAAAAAAAAAACGCCTGCACTGTTTTAGTAATGCACATACACAAGAGGAAAAGGCCGACATCGCGACGTATCGCAGCGCATGGTCATATTGTGTTTACGTTTCACTGCATAAACCCAGTAACCGTACCTGGGCATAAAACCAAAAATATGAAGCGGATCTCTTAACATGATATAAAGCTTGAAAAAGTCGATTTTACATAATACCCCCCTTTAAAGAAGTGTCTTGGTTGTTTCATCTAAGATGAATAAGAAGTGGCTGAAAGCTAGAGATGCGCTGAGATTTACATTTATGGAGTAGTTTAAGTTTGTAGAGATCTTGATTTTGTGTAAATAGCAGGTTAATTCCTCGTGACTAGATGACTGTCTCCCATGCTAACACCATGTTAGCTAACAACAGCACAGCACACATTGGCACGGCGGCCACCAGCGATAAAAAAAAAACTTTCACTCACCTGTCTGAAGTAACCTTTGCGTGCCTTCTGCTCAGCAAACTTGTGGTAAATCAATTTTCCAGCGTAAGTAGCGCTGGCCTCTGAGAGAGCCACACAGGGGAAGCTTACAGTCATGAACCGCACACGCCCCCACGGCGTGCGCTATTTCTCTGACAAAACAAGACTTTTTCAACCTGAAAACTGATCGACAATAGGCATATGTATGAAACAGCCTTTTTTGCGTGGCATTTGTTTGCTAAAGCATGTGTCAACAAAACAAATCAAAGCAGCTCTGCCTCTCCTCCTCCATGCTGCTTACCCAGTATGTAAATACACACAGACAACGTCACGCCTCTACTGCAAGCTCCGAAACCCACCTCAAACTAGTCGGTTTGAACCTAAAAGTTTACGCTTTTAAATATACTAATACTGCTCACTTAAACATGGAGAGGCTACTTCGGGACTACAACTGAACGATTCTACAAAAAATCACCAATTTCCCCCCAAAAACGTTGTTTGCGTTTTTCTCGAGAACCGGGCTGCTGACTTGTGTCCCTAGTTCCCACGGCGGGTCACATTTTCCTTCTCTCCATTCCCTTAAAAACAGGACAAAATATGCAGCCAGCGAACAGCAGCATGTAATAAAAACATCAACCCGAACAGAAAATGTCAGGCTTCTGTGATTGACGAGTGATTTATGAAAGGCCCCAAAGCTGCACTGGCGCCACAGCAGCCCGGTTTCACTGCACAGATGGAGACGAGAGAGAGAAAACCTGTGTCTGTGGCAAAGAAATCAGATGTGTTTAAAGACTGACATTTCTGTGAGTGTGACAAGTGAAGAAACGGCACGGTTTTGAGTGAGAAGTTACTAAAGACGTCAAAGTGACAGAGGGTGAATGGGGAAATAAAGGGAAGGGGTCGTACACAACATTAACTTGTACAACTTCCAAATCTCCAGACTAAAGCTGAGCACAGAGTACACGATTTTTTCAGTCTTTTAAAGATTTAGTAAGGAATGTGGGGTCCACACAATAGGTCTGCATTGTGTGGACCCCACACAGTATATAATATAATAAAGATAATATAAGATAATAAAGATAATATAATATAATATAATATAATAAAGATGAGCAGGTCTGATTCAGCCCCATTCATTGTAAAGGTTCCCGAATCGTGTGTGAACCTTAATGGTAAATGGTCTCAACTTATACAGCGCATTTCCACCTACATTAGGCACTCAAAGCGCTTTACAGCAAGGAACCTCTCATCCATTCATACACCAGTGTACGCAAACACTGGAGGCAAGGTGTGTCTTGCCCAAGGACACAACGACAGCGTGCACCTTCAGGAGGCGGGATTCGAACCCCCAATCTTCCGATCATGAGACTACCACTTCACCATCTGCGCCACCGTCGCCCCTCTGGCCGCTACTACGCAGCCTGTTCATTAAAAGGGCAAAAAAGGCGGGAAGCCCTGCGCTCGCGGGGCAGGCAGAGCCTCCACAGAGCTCCAGAGCATTATTGACAGGCTCTGGAGCCAGTCAATGCACTGAAAATGCTTCCAATTTTTGGCCTGATAAACAAAAACCAGCGTGGTAAAAATATTTCACCGACCCCAGCATTGTCACATGGGTCATAGCGATTTTTCGTAAAGAAAAAAAAAAATCTGTGGAGCCGGACTTTTGAGCCATTCTCTGGATGTTTGAAGTCACATTAGAATCAATGCTCCCAAGTGTCTCTTGGAGTCACCCATGGCCACAAGGGGTGGTATTACAGTAATGTCAGCTCCCCGCCATGAGGACCAAAGAGAAGCGCGTTCCTCACCCATTGGTCCCAACGCAAATCTTGCGGGAATGGACGGTTTCAATTTAGCTGCGGGCTATGCGGGTATGTGCGGGACAAGCTAGCCTGCTGTGTCTGAATGTCCACCCTAGTCCCTAACCCCTAATTCACTACATAGGCCTGCACTATAGTACACTATATAGTCACTGATTCTGTTTGTGTTTCGGACAGAAGCCCATTACACATGTGCTGCGCCATGCTGAAAGTAGGTCAGCAAAGCGCCAGCAGAATGAGTGCCCTACGTCTGCTAAAAGTTTGCTAAACTCCGGGAATAAAGTATTTCTGCGATAAAGCCCGAACAAACTCAAGAGACAGTAGAATATTTATGTATAAATATGGGACAGATATGTGCTCCAATTACAGAGGGATCACACTTCTCAGCCTCCCCGGTAAGGTCTACTTCAGGGTGCTGGAGAGGAGGATCCGGCCAATAGTCGAACTTTGGATCCAGGAGGAACAATGCGGTTTTCGTCCTGGTCGCAGCACACTGGACCAGCTCTATACCCAACATCGGGTGCTCGAGGGTTTGTGGGAGTTCGCCCAACCAGCCCACATGTGCTTTGTGGATCTGGAGAAAGCGTTCGACTGTGTCCCTCGTGGTGCCCTGTGGGGAGTGCTCCGGGAGTATGGGGTCCGGGGTCCTCTACTAAGGGCTGTCCGTTCCCTGTATGACCGCAGCAGGAGCTTGGTTCGCATTGCCGGCAGTAAGTCAGACCTGTTCCCGGTGCGTGTTGGTCTCCGCCAGAGCTGCCCTTTGTCACCGGTTCATTACCTATATGGACAGAATTTCTAGGCGCAGCCAGGGGTCGGAGGGTGTCCGGTTTGGGAACCTCAGGAACTCACCTCTGCTGTTTGCAGACGATGTTATTCTGTTGGCTTCATCAAATCAGGACCTTCAGCGCGCACTGGGGCAGTTTGCAGCCGAGTGTGAAGCGGCCGGGATGAGGATCAGCATCTCCAAATCTGAGGCCATGGTTCTCCACCGGAGAAAGGTGGCTTCTCCGCTTCAGGTCGGTGGAGAGTCCTTACCTCAAGTGGAGGAGTTCAAGTATCTCGGGGTCTTGTTCACGAGTGAGGGACGGATGGAGCGTGAGATCGATAGACGGATCGGTGCGGCGTCAGCAGTGATGCGGTCGCTGTATCGGACTGTTGTGGTGAAGAGGGAGTCAGGGGGCAAAGCTCTCGATTTACTGATCGATCTACGTTCCCACCCTCACCTATGGTCATGAGATCTGGGTAATGACCGAAAGGACAAGATCGCGGATAGAAGCGGCTGAAATGAGTTTCCTTCGCAGGGTGGCTGGGTGCACCCTCCAAGATCGGGTGAGGAGCTCAGTTACCCGGGAGGAGCTCGGTGTAGAGTCGCTGCTCCTTCACGTCGAAAGGAGCCAGCTGAGGTGGCTAGGGCATCTGTTCCGGATGCCTCCTGGTCGCCTCCCTCGGGAGGTGCTCCAGGCATGTCCTATTGGGAGGAGGCCTCGAGGAAGGCCCAGGACACGCTGGTGGGACTATGTCTCCGAGCTGGCCTGGTGTCGCCTCGGGGTCCCCCAGAACAGCTGGAGGAGGTGTGCGTGGATCGGGAAGTCTGGGCATCTCTGCTGAGACTGCTGCCTCCGCGACCCGGCCCCGGATAAAGCGGAAGAAAATGGATGGTCAGATACGTTTTATTTCACATGCATTTTACATGAATGAAGAACACGGCTTGGCCTTTTTCTGTCCGAGAGAGGAAAGCTGTCGGTCATTTACAAAGGGGAGCAGCTAACATTTAATAACATAAGCATTTTTTTCACTGTAACCGGTAATATTCAAGTCGTTTATTCATAAGAAATGTGCAACATTGTGTCCTGATCATAAGAGTGCATAAACATAATTTAACAACATAATTCAGAGCTAATGCTTGCAGATCGGGTTCTCCATAAACCAATCCTTTACTTCTTTAGTAAAGGTTCTGAAATCAGTTATGGTCACAATATCTGGAGGGAGCTCATTCCATTTCTTAGTGCCTATGTATGATAATACAGACTGGGCAAATTAAGTTTTGCATTTCGGGATTCTACACTGCCCCCTGGTGGTAGATCTCGTTACCCTTGTAGCTGTATCTGCTGTTTGGTGAACAAAAGCTTTGAGTGAAGGTGGGGCCAGGTTATGAACAATCTTAATGACCAACTGTACATGAGAGAGTGAAATAAAGTTATCAGTTAAGCATTTCATATTTGTTCAGTATGTGACAGTGATGGTATCGTTGGCTTTTTTTGTCTAAGATTTTGCTTGGGACCAGCTGCTGATGCAGTAGGAGAAGTGGGACATAATCATGGTCTTAAGAAAGCCTTTTGCTGCTTCTATAGACATGGAGCCTCGTATATGTTTAAAGGTGGCCAGGTTGTACTTTAAAATGTTTGTAAGGTTTTTAATATGTTTATTGAAGCTAATGGTGGAGTCGAGAACGAGTCTTAATAATTTGTATTCTGTCACATTTTGTAACAATTTCTCACACTTACAGTTACAGTTGGTTAGGGTAAATGTATTGCTTTTTTGAGAAGAACATGGCAGCGGTTTTATTGACGTTGAGTGTGAGGTAGGAATCTTGTAGCCATTGGGCTACTTTCTCCATGGCTGTGTATAGCATCATCCGCAAACATTTGTATATTAACATTCTCGAGGTTCGCTCGGGCCCAAAAAATCAAGCCCGACCCGAGCCCGCGGGCCTAAAGCCCGACCCAGCCCGAGCCCGAGCAATTAACTTGAATTGTCGGCCCGAGCCCGAAACAAACCCGACGTAAATTATTTATTTAAGGCTCGGATAGGAGCATCTGCGCAGTGCTTTCAGCAGCAGCACTAGGGATGGGAATCGAGAACCGGTTCTACAAGTAGACCCGGTTTTGTTTGAGCAAAGCATCGGAACCGTACGTCTACTTCATTATTGATCCCTCTTATCGATGCTCCCGCTCTGAAAACACGTTTTCCCCCCTTTTCGGACACCATAGCCTCAGAGCTAGACGCACGTGCGTAATGATGATGTTCTCCGAGTATGTTGACGCTGCTTCGAAGTAAGCAGGGAAACATCGGCCACCCCTTAGCCCTCCGCTTAGCCCTTCCCCTCCGTTTTACGCGTTCACGAGAGACGAGTCGTCAATTAAAACAGTCCATTGTTATAAATGTGTCAGTTCTACGTTTTCGCTTTGCTGCTGCGAACGCTCCGCTGTATTGGCTTGGAGTTTCTTTCCAAACTTGCGATACGTCGCTATTGTCATGACACACGGGGTTCAGTGCCTCGCTGCTGCGCCTGCTGCCACTGTGCTCTGAGCGCGGGTCCGAGGCTGTCTGTCCCCGGTCTGAGAGCACCTCTGCAGCCTCCGCACAGGCCCGGGGCTCAAAGCGGAGGCTGTAGCTGCCTGTCCCCGCCCTGAGTGCACTGTGAGCGGGGCTACCTCTGCCCGTCCCCGCTATGAGTGCGCTATATGAGCGGAACGGCTGATCTCTCGCAGCTTTGGCTAACGGGCTGCAGCCACAGCGACCCGCGGTAGAAGCAGCAACACACGGACGGGGAAGGAGAATGTAGCGCAGGATGAAGCAAAAATAGATGAAAAACTGTAGGGTTTGGGCTGGACCGAGTCCTGTTGTTTAGGTGTTACATAACAGCATCAGTCTGTTATAAGTTACAGACACTTGATGAAAAGTACAAATGTTACCATTATATTTTAGAGGATGCCAGGCAGGCTGAGTGCCAGCAGGAGCCACAGTATATTTGGAAACTTACTTTATTTAATAAAATGTTTTTTTTCTTGGGAAAACTGACAATTTGTCTTTTTTGATAAAGTTTATCAAAAGCACATTCATTCCTTGCTTTTCCCCAACACACAGACAAGTCAGGTATATATAAGAGAATCGATAAAGAATCGCATCGATAGGTAAAATTATTGATGGTATTGATATCGATAAAATCTTATCAATTCCCATCCCTAAGCAGCACCATGTGTGAGAGGTACGCAGCTACGCGCACGGCCCATGTGCACGCAGCAGTAGCGCACATACCTGAGTCCTGGGCAGGCCGAGACATGTGCGCGGCGTGGGGGCATGTTACGTGCCCGCGCCGCAGCTCAGTATTAAAAACTGTCTCTGTCTCCTCTTTCCCGTCTCTCTCTTCTCCTCCTCCTCTCTCCTCCTCCGGAGTCTCTCTCTCTCCTCCGCCTCTCCTCAGGTGCATCTAAATTTAGGATAATAAATGGAGTGGAGGTGGACATTTTAAAGGCAGACTAACAGGTCTTTGAGGGTCAGAATTCTAGCTGATAGACAGGTGTTCAAATACTTATTTGCAGCTGTATCATACAAATAAATAGTTAAAAAATCATACATTGTGATTTCTGGATTTTTTTTTTTAGATTATGTCTCTCACAGTGGACATGCACCTACGATGACAATTTCAGACCCCTCCATGATTTCTAAGTGGGAGAACTTGCAAAATAGCAGGGTGTTCAAATACTTATTTTCCTCACTGTATATATATATATACTGTATATATATATAAAAAAATAGCCGGGCTCGGGCCTAAAAGCTAACCTCTAATTCTCGCACGCTTGAGGTAGGTCATTGATGTATATTGTGAATAGAACTGGACCCAGATTTGAACCCTGGGGAGGCTTGTGGTAAAGGACCTTTACATGGACATACTTTGTTTTATTCGCACCGATTGAGTATGATCGGACAGACAGAAGTTAACCAGTTTAGTGTGTCATATTGTATTTGGCCAATTTAGAGAGCAGAGTTGCATGATTCACTGTGTCAAATGGCTTTCGTAGGTCGAGGAAGATGGCCCCTACCACCTCCCCTCCCCCACCTCTAAATATTGCTTTAAGTTTTCAATGAGGTAACAACATGCTGTGTCTGTTGAATGTTGTTTCCTGAATCCAAACGGCATGGGATGTAAAAGTGTGTTTATTTCCAGATGTCCCACTAGTTGTGTAGTGACTAATTTTTTAATGGCTTTTGTTAAAACTGGTAGAATACTTATGGGTCTATAATTGGTAGTATTTGATTTATCACCTGTTATATGTATTGGGATGACAATGGTGTGTTTAAGAGAATTAACACATTTACTTTACTGGATTGATGCGTTGGTTAGTTTTGTAATTGGCTTTATTAGGGCTTCATAATTCGGTTTAATGATTGCAGAGTTTAACCCGTAGATGTCTTTAATTTTGGATTTAGACAACCCGGAGAGTATTTTCTTAATCCCCCTTTCATTTGTTGGTAGCAGGTCCACCTACATATTGTTCAGGGGCATGTTTTGGATTAGGTGGGTTAGCTTTATATGAGATGGTTTGAAACATTCTATCCAAAAGGAAGAATGTGCAGCAGGAGCAACAGACCTGGATCTTACATTCGGAGAACCAAAGATCGAAAGAGTCTTAGGTGCCCAATGGTGTGTTACCTCTGACACATTTCGCTGCAGAGTTATTGTCAAGAATTATCCCTTCACAAGAAGAGGAGTCCTCTCCACAGTGGCCTCAATATTCGACCCATTGGATGGATTTGTCGCTCCATTCATTCTCTTAGGCAAAATATTCGATTCGAAAGTCATCCTTCGTTACATTAACAATGGCGCAAGACAATTTCATGTATTCGCTGCCAACAGAATACAACAAAGTAGGTCAAGTACAGAGCCAAGTCAATGGCCATACGTTGCCTCCGAAGTAAATTCCGCTGATCATGCATCATGCATGGAGTCATGAAGAAGGAACTAGTGGAGTCCGACTGGTTCACAGGACCAAGTTTCTTATGGCAAAAGGAACAACCAAAAGAAGATGAAGACATCAAAGTGAAAGAGATTAGTACTAAAGAGTCACACATGTTTTCACTGTCAAAGCAAAATAAGAGAAATCTATTTCAGAACATCTGAAAAAGTTATCAGATTGGACGAGAGCTGTGAAAGCAATTGCAAGATTGAGACGACGCGTAAAGTACACAAAGAACTTGAAAGAAATGTCTAATGAAAGTACTACATTGGAGGAAAGAAAAGAAGCAGAGGAATTCATTATACGCACAGTGCAAGGTGAAGTATTCAGTAAAGAAATCATGTCCCTCGAAAATAAGGAAGAAGTCAAAGTATCTCACTCCAAACTATACAAGTTAAGTCCATTTCTTGACAAGCACACTATCCTGAGGGTCGGAGGAAGACTTACAAAACCGTCTCTCCACCCCAACCTCAAACATCCAGCCATCCTGCCAAAACAGCATCATGTCTCACGGCTACTCATCAAGCATTTTCATGAGGAGATACATCATCAAGGTCGAGGGATGACAGTCAATGAAATACGCGCTGATGGCATATAGATAATTGGCTGCAGTGCTGAAGTATCATCATTCGTATACAAATGCGTAAAATGTAGCAAATTATTATTATTTGTTTATTTAATATGGACATATCTGCATTGGACAAACCAGATACATTGTTTTTAGTGTTATAGCAAAACTGTTCATTTGCAACACTTGTCGATAGGATAAATACAGGAAATACATCAAGAACAAAGGATGGGCGATCTGCCATCGGAAAGACTCCTTTTACATACAGCGGTATGGACTGCTTTGGACCATTCTGTGTAAAAGAAGGGAGGAAGGAAGTAAAGAGATACGGACTCTTGTTTACATGCAGACCCCCATTAGGCCTGACACTGATGAAGGGAGACCCCCGAAACGTCTGACCGGCTATAAAGTTTATCCTGACTAGGAGTGCTGTCCTTTCTTTCGTTCAATAGTGAACAATCGACCACTAACCGTATAGTGTATCAACGACTCTTTAGGACCAGAGCCGCTGACACCGAACCACATTCTTTTTTTCTTTTTATTTATGATTTTTGACAGCTTATAACATCATAGCACAATGAAACTTCTCTTTGCTGAGCCTTTTTCAAACAACAACAACAAAAACCCCAACATAGAAGACAACATAATTAGACATTTAAGATTAGGCAATTAAGCAGTTTAAATACCATTAAATCAAACAAACAAAGACAAACAAGACAAAAAAAATAAAAATAAAAAATAATAATAATTAAAGCTGCTCGCGGCGATAAAGGCCCTCGCCCCTTGCGACCGCCCCCCTTGCGACCGTGCCCCCTTTGCGACCGTGCCCCCTTGCGACCGTGCCCCCTTGCGACCGCCCCCGCTCGCTCTCGCCCAAACCTGCTCTCGCCTCGGCCTTAGACCCAACCCGGCCTCACTCTTGCGCCCGCTAGCTCGTGCCCCGGCAAGTTTTTCGCATGTTTTTTTTTTAGCAAGAGGAAGAAGGTTTATCATGAGCAAGGAGCCTACAGCAGAGAGGAGCGCAATGGCGTGCTGGGTAATTAGGAGAGTCGAGATGTTTCCTGGTGGGCCGCTCAGTTGCGGTTCTTTTGGGCTGAAAGAATTAAATAATGAATTAATAACAGATGCACAGTTGTGCCATTCCTGGTGGAAAGGCTTTAACTGGGCTGCAGCATGAGCTTGGGCTGCTGTTCCAGATATAAAGTAAGTAACACAAGCGTAACTGTCAGGTAAATCTATAAAAAATAACGACTGACATCTCAAAATCAGGGAAAAAGAGTTGCATCAAACTTTTAATTCTTGTGGCAGGAAGATACTATTTGACGTTGAACTGCTTTAGTTGAAGTTGGTGCAGTCCAATCCAGCAGAGAATAGTGTCTGCAATGGTCTGCACGAGTAAAGAGGGAAAAGGCAGTGAAAGGTAGAAAAGTGGACAAATACATAATTGTGTCTACATAACTTGGTGCTCATTCTGGAGTTGTATCAGGCTTAGACAATGTGTGCAGCGGCCCATGTGAAAAGAGAAACCTTTTGCACCAGAGAACAGCATACTATCATTATCCTTCCACCAATAAGTCAACATTTAATTTAGCATTGCCACTTGCAATTGGTAATTTGAAACAAATATATCTGTCCAAAATGTATCTGGAAGCACACTCACGCTCGATATATGTCTTGATGATTTGTAAATGTACCACAGTTTAGATGCCTGTAAAACAATCTGTATTCATGCGTATTTTACAGTGCAGGTATATCGATTGACCTTTGACCGGAAGCGCTGCGCACTACAAGATTGCGATTTCAGTTATATGGGCAGCGGCCCACTTGGTTTCACGCGTGATTCCCACAAGACCCCACGTGTGAATCAATCAATCAATCAATCAATCAAATTTTATTTATAGAGCCCTTTACAACACTCAAGGCGACCAAAGTGCTTTACAATAAAATCACATAAAATACATTTAAAACATTCATTCAAACAAAAATAAAAATAGAACAGTAAGATAAAAACAGATAAAAAAAAAGTGTTGCTGTGCTACTGAATGTTAAAAGCCAGTCTGAATAAATGTGTCTTGAGCCTGGATTTAAAAAGGCCAAGATCAGTGATGGTGCGCATTTCAGGGGGAAGCTTATTCCAGAGTCTGGGTCCAGCGACTGAAAAGGACCGATCACCCCAACGCTTGGACTTGGTCCTAGGCACTTCCAGCAAGAGCTGATTTGACGACCTCAAGGACCTGCCCGAGTCACGAATAGTCAAAAGTTCAGACAGGTATGAAGGGGCAAGACCATTGAGGGCTTTAAAAACAAAAAGAAGAATTTTAAAATCAACTCTAAAAGAAACTGGAAGCCTATGTAAAGAAAAAAGGACTGGGGTGATGTGCTGACGTCTGGGAGTGTTTGTTAAAAAACGAGCTGCAGCATTTTGCACCAATTGAAGACGATTAAGACAGGACTGGGACACTCCACAATAAAGGGCATTACAATAGTCAATTCTTGAACTGATAAAAGCGTGGATGGTTTGCTCCAGGTCTGAGGGGTTTAAAAAGGCTTTACTTTAGTTAAAACACGCAGCTGATAAAAACTTGACCTGACCACGCTGTCAATTTGTTTGTCAAAACAAAACGAATTATCAAAGACAACCCCGAGGTTGTCACACGTCTTTCATTCATTTTTCCCCAGTGACGCTGCAATGACCCAAACAACCACCAGGTGGCACTTGTGAGCAGGGTTAGGAACGTTGGAATTTAGCACCATAGGCCTAAGCAAACGATTCAGAAGTGAATTAAATCCCAAGGCAAGCTGAAAATCTTCTGCTTTTAATATAACCTACCCTGCTCCAAACATAGTTTATTGTAAAACGTGGAACTATCACGCAGTGGCGTGCTGGGACCTCATTTTGGCCCGCCAATTTAGAAAAGACCAGCCAATTTTTCTGTGGGGTTATAGCTCAATGATAAGGTGCTAGTCTCTGGTGCAGGAGGACCCCGATACAACTCCACAATCAGCACCAAGTTATGAATATAAAATATGTATTTGTCCACTTTTGTACATTTCACTGGCTTTTTATCTTTGCAGGGTTAGGAACGTTGGCATTTACCACCATAGGCCTAATCAAACGATTCAAAAGTGAATTAAATCCCGAAGCAAGCTGAAAATATTCTGCTTTTAACCTCTTAACTCCCACCTGAACCGAGCACATTTTCTCCAGTGTAAAAGCTTCTAATAAAAGCTACAAGAACTTTTTACAACCTGTCCCTGTTTAGCTCTATTGATACAGTCACTGACTGTGATGCGGCAGGTTCCTAGTTCAAATCCTGTTTTTTATTTATTGTTTTACCGTAATGCTAACTTTAATCATTAAATGATTACATTTTGTTGACATGTACATTTTTCTAAAAAAAAAATATTAGTAATTAGGCCAACACATTTAAAATAGTTGGTGTGGTGACACCAAAGAAGACAAGAATGATATCTTACATATCTGAAATGTTAATTTTAGATTGGAATAATGTACTTTTAGATGTCTCGAAATTTCATTTTGATAAGGAAAGAAGATAACAAGCAGATAATGTTACGTAATTGCACACCAGCGCACTGAGCCAAAATGCATCCGCCAAGATTCGAACCCCAGCCTCCCGTGTGCCAACCTATAACACTAACCATCATGCTACGGAGTTTGCAGGCAGTCTTATACTTGAGCGTTTAATTTGTTAAATTTATCTTAGCTAATAAACCGATATTTGCAATATCGTGAGAATGTATTTCATGTTTAAACGTGTTGCTATTGAATGCTATATCTAAGTAAGAGAATACCAGAGACAGCAAGTTGCATTTGCAGTTTGGTTTACTTTTTATTGGAGTCACATATGGAAACAGCCCCATCTGGACATGAAGTCCACCGTTTTTCAAGATTATTGATGGCTTATACCTGTAAAACCCAGAGACTGGTCAACTGACCCAAAGGATTTTAGCTAATACCTGTCCTCAGCAGCTTTTGTTATGTCAATGGCTATTCCTATAGGTATAAATATCCTAGCAGGAAAGATACTTTAGATATCTGAAATGTTAATTTTAGATAGGAAGAACGTAGTTTTAGATGTCTGGAAATTTCATTTTGACAAGGAAAGAAGATAACAAGCTGATAACATTACGTAATTGCACACCAGCGCACTGAGCCAAAATGCCTCGGACAGGAATCGAACCCTGGTCTCCCACATGCCAACCTATAACGCTAACCATCAGGCCAGCATACTCTTTTGGGAAAAATTGACGATTTTCAGGAGAAACTCTGACAGAGGCCAACATGCTGCCAGAAGAACAACTCTGGCAATTTTGACGGTGGAAGGGTGGGTCACATGCCACTTACAAGCCATCTTGAGCCACAAGGTGGCGTTGTTGTGCTCAGGCATAAGCCAGCAGGTGGTGCTGTTGTGCCATCTTGCAAGGGCTTAATAAGTGGAGTGGTTAACTTGACCCCCACATATTATACATTGTCGGAAAGCTCTGACTAAGGTGCATGTGACTGTCAGGGTCATTGGTCACTGCTGAGTATGCAGTGACCAACATGTGTAGATGACTTGGCAGAGTGATGCCTCTTTGATATGTTGATCCCCATGACAGGAAAGGCCTGTATTTTCACAACTCCATACCATCCCGATGTTTTTATTTGAATTTTTCAAGAAAAAACCTTTGAGGGGGCGCCAGTGGGTCATTTTTGGCGATAGTGGCTGCGTTTGCACATGGTTAGGTCCAGCTCGGGAATGTGCACGCGCGCCGGATTGGGTCCGTTCCAATCCGACAAAGTCTGTGAAAGATATGAGACTTTGAATTTTGTTGAAAATGGCCTCTGAGTTGCGGGCTTGTCATGACCACGCCCAATAATATTTCCAAAATTTAAACGATGATTTTGAAAGCCACATGGGTCTGGGACATTTTGGGCAAAAATTGAGGCTTTTGATTGAAAACTCGGGGATCAGGGGTCAGAAGTTCAAGAGGGACGATTTTGAAGGTTCGAGGTTTGGGCCAAGATGGGCGACTTCCTGTAGCGTTTAGGGCGGGGCCATAATATGTTTTTTTACATGTCCTGACATGGTCTATGTCCCTGACCAGTGTCACCTTTGTACGATGACTTTTTTTTGCCACCGGGGTCTCATTGACTCAATGTAAACTGCGTGTTTGAGGGGGCGCCACTGAGCCATCTTTTATTATTTTCTCTTGCGGACCCCACCCAAAATTCGAGCTCCCAGAGCACTAATTTCTGATCCCTGTTACTTGCATATCGGTTCACGTTTGCTATGTGAATTCTTGCGTTTTCTGTTTCCGTTATTGATTTTAATTAGTCCCTCGCGGGACACTGCGTGTCACTAGCTCGGGCCTAAATATAGCCGCAAAGCGGTGATTATCGGCCCTCGCCGACCGCCCTGCCCAAAGCAAGGGGGCGCTTTGCGCCCTTTTGTCTCCCTAAATCTAAAATTATGGTATTGCTACTGCCTTTATGTTTTGTTTTTAACTTTTTTCCTTATCGTCTTAGTTTTAAGATTTTTGGAATGCGCTAACGCGCCCTCTCAGTATCTGACAAAGTTTTTCTCAGAAAAAAAAGAGGTTTTTGTTTTTTTTGACTATACTGAGCACTCCACGCTAAATTTTGACATTATACAGAGAAAAAATAGTATGAATTTTTATCACACTATATCTGCAAACTGAAGCATATTTTTACATTTTACTTAGGGTTGCGGCTGTGCCGCAGAAAATCCACAAAGGTTATTCAAGTACTTTGGTTCCTCACTTCTTTTCCATCAGAATAAAATAGGATGTTGTGGTCATCGCTACGGCAACACCATGAAAAATATGGCATTGGTGTAATTGACTTTTCTGATCGGAACGACCAAATAGAATTTTGTGCCAAATTATTTTAATTTTCGTAAAAGTAAAAATTGTACTCTCCATGTAATTCCTATAGGGGGCGCTATCGCTATTGATAGCGCAACAGCAGTTGGAACGTTAGTTTACAGTAGTGTTGTACAGTCTGACAGCAGTGGGGATGTTACTTTACAGTAGTGTTGTACAGTCTGACAGCAGTGAGGATGTTACTTTACAGTAGTGTTGTACAGTCTGACAGCAGTGGGGATGTTACTTTACAGTAGTGTTGTACAGTCTGACAGCAGTGAGGATGTTACTTTTCCAGTAGTGTTGTACAGTCTGACAGCAGTGGGGATGTTACTTTACAGTAGTGTTGTACAGTCTGACAGCAGTGGGGATGTTACTTTACAGTAGTGTTGTACAGTCTGACAGCAGTGAGGATGTTACTTTTCCAGTAGTGTTGTACAGTCTGACAGCAGTGGGGATGTTACTTTACAGTAGTGTTGTACAGTCTGACAGCAGTGGGGATGTTACTTTACAGTAGTGTTGTACAGTCTGACAGCAGTGGGATGTTACTTTACAGTAGTGTTGTACAGTCTGACAGCAGTGGGATGTTACTTTACAGTAGTGTTGTACAGTCTGACAGCAGTGGGGATGTTACTTTACAGTAGTGTTGTACAGTCTGACAGCAGTGAGGATGTTACTTTACAGTAGTGTTGTACAGTCTGACAGCAGTGAGGATGTTACTTTACAGTAGTGTTGTACAGTCTGACAGCAGTGAGGATGTTACTTTACAGTAGTGTTGTACAGTCTGACAGCAGTGGGATGTTACTTTACAGTAGTGTTGTACAGTCTGACAGAAGACTGTACATGTTTTTTGAAAACATTAGCCAATGTAAATATTCCCCTGTCTGTAATACCAAACAAGACGGTACGTCGTATCTGATATGAAGAATGGTGTTGAATCAGAAAATGGGTCTAGTGTTGACAAAGAAAGTTTTGTTAAATGTAAATATTCTGTTTCACTAAAGTTCAGCACGCCTTATGAGTCTCCCAGAGTTGATGATGAGTTGATGAAAAAGTCAGTTCCTCTTTTAACGCGCTTCCTCATAAGTTAGTCAACTCAATAGTGTTCATTTTGTGATTAGTAGTAGTCCAACAGAACCTGTCTCCGGTTTGATATCTCAATAATGGTGTCAAAAACAGCGTAACAAATTAGATTAACAGTTATCGGGAGAGGTACTCTAAACCATACTTCAAGCTGCACATTGCCCGTCTTAATTAGAGACACATTTCCACAGTAGCCTTCGTCGGGCTCCAGATTGAAACAAAACGGCGTATATCCATCTCCATACTCGCCATGTGTTATTGCCATAGGCCTGTCCTTAAGGTGACGACCTGTTTCCCCGGATAAGGGTGCCTGTCGGCATCCAAAGTCATAAACTCAGTGTCTACATGTTCAAAATTAAAAGGGTTACGAAAATAACTACCAGTGTACGTGTTGTTGTCAACGAATGCTACAACTAGAAATTTCAGAATTTGACCCAGGTATAAATTGTCCTGGTTGCAGACTCTAGTCCCCCCAGGATAGAGAAAGTTTTTAATGCAACGCGGTCAACTGCATATTTTGCGTTTGTATGCTGAAGAGCGCTGTCATGCGCTAAACGTATAGTAGGGGCTACAGAAACTTTTTTAATGAACAAGCTTGCTGATACGATTTTTACACGATTTTACGATTTTTGGAGTAACTTTTGATGACGGGATGTCCCTAGAACGGCATACCAAGCAGCTGATCAGAAACTGCAACTTCCACTTGCGCAACATCTCTAAGCTCAGACATATAGTTTCATGTCATGAGCTTGAGATGATTGTTCATGCCTTTGTATCCTCGCGACTGGACTATTGTAACAGCCTGCTTACATGTGTTAGTAAAAAGATTTGGCCCGTCTGCAAGTAGTCCAAAATTCTGCTGCAAGGCTTTTAACCCGCGCACACAGGAGAGCTCATATTGCTCCAATTTTAATGTCTTTACACTGGCTTCCTGTCACACACAGAGTCAAGTTTAAAATCCTGGTTCTGACTTTTAGGGCTCTTCATGGTCAGGCGCCTGAATACATTAAGGGCCTGATCCAGCCTTATGTCTCCAACAGGATCCTGAGGTCCACCCAGAACCTGTTGATGGTCCCTCGCACTTGTTTTAAAACCTGAGGAGACAGATCATTCAAGGCTGTCGCTCCTCGCCTTTGGAATGAGCTGCCCCTTTCTCTGCGCATGTTGGATTCTGTGGACATTTTCAAGTGTCAACTTAAGACGCACCTGTTTAGACAGGCTTTCATGCCTCACCATACTTAGGCCTATGTGTAGTGTGCCTTTTCTATCGTGTACTTCCCCGACATAATGTAATGTGACTTGTATGTGTATTGTTTTTACAGTATGTTTTATGGGAAGCGCTTTGTGACCCTGGTCTGTGAAAGGCGCTATATAAATAAACTTTACTTACTTACTTACTTACTTACACAGAAATCAGCATTGTTAACAGGTGACATTAGGGCAAACTCATCTAATAAATTTCAACATATACAGCCAGTATCCAGCCAGTTTAGCATAAGTTTTTCCTGAAAGAATAAATCTGCATGAATAGGCCCAATTAATTCTACAATCCGCCCGCCATCGGTATATGTACCTCTTGCATTTAAACCCTGATTAGCACCTGCTACAGACGATGCATTAATTCTTCCTGTCGTGTCCTTGTAAAATAAAGCTGTGCTGAAATGGGTGTTTAGCGTGGCTTTGGAATAACTTAACAAACATTCTATAATTCCTCTATAGGCGTACACGTTCGAGGAATGAGTGATCAGTCTATCTCCCAGCATTATGTCAATAGGCCGCCATTGCTCCGCTATTGCTGTAGTACATCTACATCTACCCTAAAGAAAATTTTATTTCTGCAAAAGCGTTTTGTTAGGATTGCAACATATTCTACGCAGCAAACACCATCTGCAAATTTATTTGTCAAACTTAAAGGTCCTATATCATGCAAAATCGACTTTTTGGAGCTTTTAGCCATGTTGTTATGCTATTTCCTTATCAAAACACCCCCAGAGCGGTTTTTGGCTTCATTCACGCAGTTCTAAGTAATCCTCCTGAATCCTGCTCTCTGAGCAGCTGCTCCACCCTCTCCTGGTAAACGACTGAGCTGTTCAGTTGTGTCGTCACAGCGGAACGGAAGTGCTCTACGTCGGTAATGTAATGCCTTACGGCCTGATTTTAATTTATAAAACAGCTTCTTTTTTTTTTTTTTTGAAAAAAAAGAAAAAAGAAAAAAAAAAACAGCAACCCTCCGAAGCGTCTGTGCTGTCCCACGACGCTAATCAAGCGCACCCACGGCTGGAGGAGCCATGGATCCGAGCATAAGTGTTGTTTTTGAAGACTGAGCTCTTTCTAACCTACTCTGGACACCGCCTGCTCTTTTTTCTTACCGATAATGCCACGGATGCGCGTTTGGCTACGAGAGGAACAGGCCTATTCAACCTTCCTAAAGAAGAGTGCACTCGCCAGAAGTTGGAATTTCTTTCCGGGATTAAGCTAGCTACTATATCAACCAACCTGATGGATGCTTGGTGAACCTTGGCCAGAATCAAAGTGGATTAACTTTTATAACTTTTATAACCAACGCGATCTCATGGGAGTCCAAACTGAGCGGTGAGTCAATCAAAACGCATGTTAGCGTGTGTGTTAGCATGTGTGTTAGCCATTTATGAAACTGCTTTGCACATGTCAACTCCTTATAACTGCATTATGTGAAGTAACTTCACTTTTTGCAGCGATATTTATATTTATAATACTGCAAATGTGGAATGAGCAGAGAGAGGGGCGGAGTTAACTGAATCGAAGCGTCTTATCTTCCGGGTAGGGAAAATACCCCCCAAAAATACTTATATTTCTCTCAAAAATGAGTACTCCATAGTGATAGAGGTACAATATATCATATATATGCCTATACTTTACTTTGGAATGGCTAAAATAGCATGATACAGATCCTTTAATATTCTTAATATTTATAGTTTCAATGTTTATCAAATTTGTATATTTATGTACAGAATTCAGTTTAATCAAACCGTCACACCAGAGCACTTTAGGTCTTACTTTAAAGCCAACACTGAGGTCCATCATTACAACACACGTCAAAGTAAAGATTTCCATTTGCCAAAAGCAGTTACATCAAGAGCACAGTTTTGTTTGAGATATAGAGGCTGTAAGTTGTGGAGTAAATTTTCCCATCTTGTAAAAGGCACATCATTAATGTCATTTAAAATTATATTAAAAGTTTCTTTGATTGAATGTAAGTGATTTGTGAATTTTTTTAGTGTTTGTGGTATTTTATCATAACTAACGCATTTTTGTTGTTTTTAAAATTTTGTTGATTTAAAAAAAAATGTATACTCAATTTTATTTCTATTGATAGGTGGAGGTGTAATTATAAGCCCATCTGGGTTTTCTGCCTCTTCCTGCACTTTTATTATTATATCTTAATGTTATAATCGATTGTTTGCTATTATGTGCAAAACTAATAAATAAATAAATAAATAAAAAAACCTCCATATGGCCGCTATTCCCCCATTGGAATGCATTCGACTTTAGACACGTTAAAAACAACTTTAATGCCCGGTGCCTAATGTTTTAGAAGTGGCTAGAGCTAGATATTCCTCCTGTGATTACGCTGAGTTAAAAACAATCTGGGGCACCGGGCTGGTTATGGTAGCATACATTTTAGGAATCTCCTACTTAACGGGGGTCGGACTGTTAGCATTGGAGCTGCGCGAGCTACACGTCACGCAAGGGCCGAGTCTACAGTGAAGCTCCCGCCCTTATGCCCTTATTAGGAACATGCTTCGTCAGAGCTGGGGAGGAGGAGCCTGTAAATCCGCCATGATTTCCCCCTCGAACGTGGTCATTGTGGTAAACGGGGAGGGGTGAGGAATGACGGTCTATTAATAATATGTCTATGGTCCAGACCCACCTTCCTTCGCGCAGAAAAGAAGTGGGTGTGGTTTATCAGGCTACTCTTTCGCAATCCATTCCGGTCCTCCGTTGTCGTGTTCTAACCCCTGGCTCACATTAAATCCGGTTAAGGTCCGGTACGGCATCCGCAGACTTAGAAAGTCATTAAAACCAATGTTGCAAGGTCAAGGTCAAGTTTATTTCTATAGCACATTTACAACAGCCACAGCTACCCAAAGTGCTTCACATAAAAAGGATAATAAACAAAACAAAGAATACAGCACATAATAAAACATCAAGAACAATGAAACAGAAAAAAAAACTAAAAAAATAATGGAGAAACAGCTCAACTTATTGAAAAGTCGGGGCCAAACGGATACTGAGGGGCAGACCGTTCCACAGCCGGGGGGCAACAGCGGCAAAAGCTCTGTCTCCTCTGGTTTTCATGTGTGTTTTGGGCACATCCAGAAGGAGCAGGTCAGCTGAGCAAAGTGCTCTGGACGGGGCATGGACAGACAGGAGCTCAGACAAGTACAATGGTGCCAAGCCATGTAAACATTTAAAACAATAAAAAGAATCTTGAAGTGGATTCTGTGACAGACAGGGAGCCAGTGCAGACGGGCGAGCACAGGTGTGATGTGCTCCCGTCGTCTGGTGCCGGTCAACAAACGGGCTGCTGCGTTTTGGATCATTTGCAGCCTCTTTATGGACGCTTGGTCCAAACCACAGTACAAGGCGTTGCAATAATCTAAGCGAGTGCTAATGAGGGCATGTACCGCTTTTTCAAGTTCATTTGGGGGAATGTAGGATTTGACTTTACTTAAAAGTCGCATCTGGAAAAAACTGATTTGGACAACTGAACTGATTTGCTTGTCTAGTTTAAAGGAGCTGTCCAAAATGACGCCAAGATTCCTCACAGATGGACGGACATAAGGAGCCAGTGGGCCAAGCAAAGCAATATCCGCAGCTTTAAAATTACCAAATAGTGCAAGCTGGGTTTTATTTTCATTAAGATTCAAAAAGTTTCTGGACATCCAACTTTTTATGTCTTGCAGACAATTTGACAGGGTTTGGGATGAGGTTGATTTTAAAAGGCAGATAAACTTGGATATCATCTGCAAAGCAATGAAAAGAAAGCTTGTGTTTTTCAAAAATCAAACCAAGTGGCAACATATATAAAGAAAAGAGGAGGGGTCCCAGAATAGAGCCCTGTGGAACCCCACTGGAAAGTGGGGCTGAGCTCGAGGAGTGAGATCCGAGATGAACAGAGAATGTTCTGTCGCTGAGATATGAGCGAAACCAGTCTAGAGCCACGCCTTTGATACCCACGTCCTGCTCCAGACGTGACAACAGTGTTCGGTGGTCTATTGTATCAAAAGCTGCTGACAGATCTAAAAGAATTAAAAGGGCAGGGCAACCAGAGTCAACAGTTTTTTAACTGTTGACTCTGGTTGCCCTGCCCTTTTAATTCAGGTCGTTGAAAACTCTAAGAAGTGCAGTTTCAGTACTGTGCTTAGATTTGAAGCCAGACTGAAATTTTTCTAAAATGCAATTTTCATTAATGTATGTGAACCAGTTTCTCCAAAACTTTGGATAAAAAGGGCAATTTAGAAATAGGCCTGTAGTTTGAAAGAGTTCCGGGATCCAGATTATGTTTCTTTAGGAGAGGCTGAACAACAGCGTGTTTGAATGCGCGTGGAAAACAGCCTGAGGCTAGGGAAGTATTTACGAGCTTTAGTAAATACAGACCTACAGCGTTAAACACATTGTTCAACAATTTTGGGGACAAGCTATCCAGGAGGCATTCCGAAGGTTTTAACAACTGCACGACTTTGGACAGTTCACTTAGAGAGACCATTTCATTTGACGGCACTGTCAACTTCTCTAAACATCCAGCGCATGTATCTCCAGTCTTGCTGTTGTATACAAAAAAGGGTTTCAAAAAATGGTTTACACTTATCATCAAGGAGAGAAGGACAAAATATGATCAAAAATATGACAAAATTGATCTTGGGTTCTTTTTCTTTTAACAACTTCTCTATCTGTGCAGACAGATACGCGAATAATACCCTCTGTCTTTCCGGTGCCGCTGCATGACACAACGTGGTACATTTTGGACCCCGTTGCACTGGCCCATTGACAGACATAAGGACTACCGTCAAAACCCCTCAAATCAATCTCGTAAACACAAGTCATTAACCATCTCCAGTCCATGAGAGACATAGGATACATCCTGTCAACCCCTACGACATGCATCCTGACAAACGCCACTTCGTAACGTGATTTTTCCATCAAAATAAGCTATCCAACAAACATACCCTCTTTCACTGTTAAAGGTTTTCTCACACGGGTTTGAGCTCGGAAAACGCCCGCACTTAGGACGCCGTCCTGCCACCACATCTTGCATAGTACGGGTTGACGTACCAATGTTATGGGTAAGATTGACTTTGTTATGTCCATCCATAGCGGTCCGTTGTTACAGGATGGATGTTCGTGAGGATCGTTAGACGATGAATGAGAAAAAGAACACTGGTATTTATACAAACCAAAAACACGCCCACTAAGCGGAGATTCAGCAAATCAAAAACATGTCCGGACACTTCACTACAGGTGTGACATGAAAACAAGTCCAGACACGCACCTACAGAGGTGCGAGGGGAGGCGCCACTCTGTCTAGTATGCTGCTGGGGGGTGGGAGGTGCGAACTAATTTGAATATGCTAATTTGGGTAATTAAGTTAATTCAATTATTTATGCTAATTTAGGGGGGAAAGGGAGTGAAAAAAGAGCAATTATATTACTACTGTTATTATGTAACATATTTTTATTCCATTTAAGATTTCATGTTTATTTATATCTTATAGGTATCATCAACACTTCTTTGGTGAAAGAACTCCACTTCCTGACTCTCTGAGACTAATAGTCTTAGGTAACACTATGCTAACATGTTCTATTTTGAAATAGCCACTTAATACAAGTCTGACAAGTGTGAAAAATGTATTTCTGCTTATTGTAAGAAATGCATTGCTGCTTGCTTAAACCATATCTAATACTCGTTAGGAGAAGAACAACGTGATCTTTGTCTTATGATTTTGCTGTAACATTGTTACTATAAATGTCCTACCGTGACAGTACTGGCAGATCCATCTTGGCCGAAATACAATGTTAGTGATTAAACAAAGTCGTTTTACTGAAACTTGCACGTAATGTCTGAGATAAAGTCAGTTTGTGCGTCTGGATTAGGGGCTGAACTAAGAGTATATAGAGGTGAAGAGAATAATATTTTTATGTGATGTGTTGCCCTTAGGGCTATTTAGAAATGTTAATCAAAGTATTGTCCGAAGTGTTTGCAGTTCTTTATTACAGGGGAAAATTACAGATCCGAGGGGGGATGTGTGAGAGAAGAACAATGGAACCCTCCCCCAGGAAAAAAGGAAAAACGTGGGGAAGAGAATGAACTCATAAAATGGCCGCGAAGGGCGGAGCCAAACGTCACATGACGGATCGGAAGCCAATGGAACAACGAGACGTAGCTTAGGCTCAAATGATTGTGTGATGTGAAAATGTGACGTAAGCTCCAACTCCTCCCAGAGAGAGACAGTTTTTCCTTTGGGGACGGGAAAACTTAAGAGAGAGTGTTAGGGACTCTTTGAGGGGAGGTGGAGCGCTCTGCTTAGGTGATTTGTATTAGGGAATAAAGTTTTCGTGACTTTAATCTTCCGAATCCTGGTCATCTATCCTGGTATGTCATTATTAGCATTGTTAGAGTAGTGTTGACGGCAAAAGCTAATCTTCTTCGCCAGTTTTGAACACGCGGTTGTCCCGGAGTCAGGTAATTAGCATCAGGACAAAGAGACGCATTGGTACTGATATTGATTTGCTCTTTAAAGGTAATCGAGGACAACTTAAGAGAAATAACGATTTCTTCATTGGTGCCCCTGTACGTGCTGAAGGAGGAGGTGGTTTTGGTTCGTCAACTAACGGACTGGCGAAGGTCTAGTCTGGTGAAATCTTCGCGGTAGGACATGCCGGGATCTTCCTTCCACGACCACTCAACAGGAAACTTCACGGACGTCCAAATAGATTAAGGTAAGACGACTTTTGATCACTACTACTGTGAGTCTCAAAGTGCGTCTATTGGCATTTTTTCCAAATTTTAGATTACTTTTTAACGAAGTTAACTGTTGAATGGTGAAATCTGTGAATTGATGGTGGACGGGAGAAGGGAAAAACGTTATTATTAATATCTAAATTACCGAACTAAAATAAAGTTAATTAAAGTTAAATTCTAAAGTTAAGTGTGTGGTGGGTTCAAGGCCCTAGGATTCGGCGAAATCCTTAAAGTATGCGCGCTGGGTTGGAGTTTTGAGTTGCAGGTTTAAGGCCTGGTTGTGTTGTAGGTTTAAGGCCTAGTACAGAGCTACGCGGTGGGTGTATTCCCTTTAAAAGCCGAGAAAGGTCCGTAGGTAGTATCTCCCAAAGACACGGACGCGCGTCTTGAAATCAAGCGGTCGAAATAAGATCGTAAGCAGATTTGGGGGCTGTTTGAAATACTTCGGTTGGAGGCCAAAGGATAAATAAGATCCTTAAATTCCATTAATTGGCGAAATATTGGCGAAATATATATAAATAATTTGGTGAGTTAATGTTCGGTTTTTGTGACTATAAAAGTATACGAGGTAGTTGTAGTAAGGATAATTTGTGTGCAGGGAACAGTTACAAGCAGGTAAGGAAATGTTGGAATTAAAAGACTGCGAAGGATGGGTGAAAATGGTAAGTAAGGCATCACCTCTTTTGAAAAGATGGCGGGAAAAGCCCTGAACAAAGCAGTCGAGGCCTGTGCACAAGGATTCAGAGAACAAAAGAGAGACCCAAAGGCTCCACAAACACTGGAGTTCTTTTGCGGGGTGTTGACTGCAACTGTGGAGGCCTGCACGATGGAACTGCGGGAGGAGGAAAAGTTAAAGAAGAACAGCGGACTTTCGAAAAGTGAGAAGAAATTGCTGGAACTCACAATCAGTAAGTATTACAAGCTGGGAAAACGAATCGAACCTATCCTGGAGCTGGCAACAGCGCACTGGATGAAATACGAAAGATTTTTTCCCCCACTTCGGGGGGCGGGACCCGAAAGCCCCTCCCAAGAGGAGGAGCTCCACCTTGGCCCCGACGGCCCCTCCTCCATACGAGAAGGGAGGAGAGTCAGGCTCCACCCTATACCCGCAGCTAACTCTCCATGGAGTGGTGGATGTGGATGTGGCAGCCTCAAACTCGTTATCAGTGGAGGAACATGATAAGGTAAGGACTTTGATAACCCGCGCCTACACTGATAACAAGCCTGCACCACGGGATGCAATTGGACAACTGTGGGGGATTAAAGTGATCGAACAAACGGGAAAATACGCTCAGGACACGATGGAAGCCATTAATGCGCTGAAGAGAAACTCACAGGCGCAGACGCAGCAGGCAACAGAAGAATACCAAAAGGCCCAACAAGAACTAATGAACAAATTTAATGAAGAAAAAGAAGAAAGAAAGGCCGAGGTTCACGAACTAACCGAAAGAATACAGGAACTCGCGCTTAAGGCAAACGAGGCCTACCAGGCCCCGGTAGTGAGACAAAAGAAGAAGTCATCTGAAAAGATTCCCTTTTTCCCTTTATCGGATGATAGCGAGGAAGAAGGCCGCTGTAAGGCCAATGAGGAGGCATATCAAACATATGATGAATTAAGCGCGCTATACACTGAAAAAAGAGGCGCTTTGGATCGTCTAACTAAACTTAAGAAAAGAGACCATGAGAGGGAGGATGACTGGAAGGAGAGGCTGCGACAGGCAAATAAGGACGTATTGGACCTACAGGTGGCAATCGAGAAAAAGACTAAGGAATTGGCTGGGCTCCCAAAAGGAGCCACACAGCGAGGTAATTATCCTCTTATTCCAACGGGACCCCCAGTAAATGCAGGGGACCCGGTCCCAGTGGCCTATAAGCCACTGAGTAGTATCGAATTACAACACCTTAGGGATACCTTACCCCCCTACAAGAAGGGGGCAAAAAATGGTTCCGCACAATACAGCTACAATGCGCTAATGCGCAGCTGGCGGTTGGAGATATTAAGGGCCTGGTGTCCGCATGTGCGGCCCCTCACACTGTAAGACACCTACTGAGAACCGCAAACCTGCACAACGTGCAGGTACATGAACCCTTTGATCCCCTGGCAGAGAATTTCCATATGTATCCACCACCATCCCCACAACCTCCCACATTCCCATCATTTGTACCGAGCACATGCCCTACTCAATTTCTGGATAAGTGTATCCAATTATACATTGCATCCATGCATGTACACCCGTACAGACACCCCCAGACATCCTGTCTGTTCCTCCAGAACGTGCTGGACGTTTTTCCAGAACCAATTAAGACAAGTCTGACCAATGTCCCAGGACTGACCTCAGACTCAACCACATTTCTGACTCATTTTAAACACCACGCAGAAATTTTTAATAAAAAACACCGTGATAGACAAAGTAACATTGAAAACATGCAGGAAGAGCTGCTAAAGAGCCAGCTTAATCAAACACGGCAGCAACTTACGGTTGCCAGAAATAACAATAAAAAAAAGACACAAATGGTGGCAACAACACCCACACCCCTGACACCTGTCCCTACACAAGCAAGCGTCTTATACGCCTCCCAAGACCAGCCCTTAGGGCCACTATCTCAAATGCACACGCATGTACACGGCCAAGGTAGGGGTAAAGGTAACACTAGGGACGGTCTAGGGGCAGGGGATTCGGAGGAACGGGCTATGGGGCTACTGGAGCTGGAAGGGGCCAAGACCAGGGCTGCTTTAACTGTGGGGGGCTGGATCATTGGTCAAGAGACTGCAACCAAGGTGGCCAACAGGAGGGCTGCTTTCACTGTGGGGGCTGGATCATTGGTCAAGAGACTGTACCCGAGGTGGCCAACAGGCGGCCTGCTTTAACTGTGGGGACCCCAGTCATTGGTCTAGGGATTGCCCCAACCCACCTGCTCGTGTGCCTCTGGGAGGTGCACGCGGGGCACCGCGGCTCCGATATCCAACAGGGCGACCTAGCCGTTTTGGACCAGCCCCGTGGAATCGTGGGGCGGTGGTGGCAACTATCCAGTAAATGACACTCATGGTTGCCTCCCCTACGGCCAAGATGACTTCTGCTAGGGGTGCCCAGTGAGTCCTGGACCCACCCCAGAACCATTTGTCCCAGTAGAGGTGGGTGGGGAAACGTCGCTGATGCTCGTGGATACAGGAGCCACTCATTCCACGACTAGAAAAGCAACACCAAATATGCTAAGTGACAAAAGCATCAATCTTTCAGGACTCACGGGAAAGGCAACCCCTCTACGCATGACCAAAGAACTGACTCTTAAACTGGCTGGACAGACTTTCAAATCGTCATTGATCTATTCACCACAGACTCCGGTGAATCTGCTGGGTCGAGACATTCTACAAGCTACAGGTGCCGTTATCAACTGTTCCCCTGACGCCATGTATCTCACATGGCCAAACGGATATTCCATCGCCTGTACACCGGCACGATCACATGGACTTTATGTTTTTCGAGAAGAACACATGGACGAAGGAGTGTCCATTTATTGGCTACTCCTCGAGCCAGGGACTCCTGAAATGACTGGACTCTACGCAAAAATGCTTGAATGGAAACCCTGGTTCACTATGCTCCACCCATACGCCCCTCCAAAAGATCCACTGCACTGCACCCTCTTCTATGACAGAAATGCTGACGCCCAATATCAGTTGGCTTTTGATAGTGAGGTTAAAGGTAATACCTATAATATCACATCCAAACATTTCTATGTACACAAATCAGGTGTTGTTGCCCCAGTTGTTCTACCAGACAATATAAAATGCTTCTACAAAAGAGACACTTTAACTGACCCACACGTGTCACTATTTTGGGCCCTGGCCATGAGGCCAGGGAGTTGGGTCCCCTAACACATAAACTTAACAATGTTCTGGACTGGGAGCAGACTGGAATGGATGGGGTAATGTACAGTTCTAGTACACAGGCATACAAGGTCGACATAGGTAAAGCAACAGACGAAACAGTGGCCGAAGAAGAGATCCTTTCTCGGTCTCATGGCCGGGAGTTGACCGACCATGAAGGGGCGGCGGACATGTTACAGCGCTTCTCAGAGGACTTGTGGGCGAGGGGCCCATCGGACATCGGTCGATGCACAAAGATGGACCCGGTAATTCTGGAAGTGGTTCCGGGTTCCCGTGTCTATGTCCCACAAAGATCCTTTCGAACAGACAAACAACGGGAGGGCATTGAAACCGCCCTAACAGATTTATGGGAAGCTGGGGTATTAGAACTTTCTGATTCCCATTGGAATACTCCTTTGAACCCAGTCCCAAAACCTGATGGCACCTTTAGACCTGCACATGACCTCCGAAAGGTGAACGAGGTCACCACTACACCTCTTTTGCCTGTCCCAGACCCTCACAAATGTCTCTCAGTCTTGACACCTGAAATGAAGTACTTTACAGTCATTGACCTAAAACATGCATTCTTCACCATCCCTTTGGCTGAGGAATGTAGGTACCAATTTGCATTTACCTATGGGGAGTAAAACTTCAGTACAAAGTCTTACCTCAAGGTCATAGGAACTCCCCTGGGATCTTCAATAAAGTTTTGAAGGACTGTTTGTCCCCGATCGAAGTCCTTTCTGGTGCAGTTGTCGTCCAGTACGTAGATGACGTTTTGATCGGAGCAAGAAGTGCTAAAGATTGTCTAGATGTGACGGCCGCAGTCCTGTCACGTCTCCTTGAATGTGGCTTTAAAGTCTCAAAGACGAAGCTACAATGTTGCCGATCACAAGTTGTCTTTTTGGGTAAAGTTATCTCGGCTGGTCATATTACCCCTAGTGCCACTCAGAGACAGTCCATTCTTGCGGCCGACCGTCCGGATACGGTACGGTCCCTTCTCTCCTTTTTGGGGTTGGCGAACTACTCCAGACACCATGTTATGGACTACACAGGTAAGACTGCCCCATTGCGGGATATTATCCGCGCAGCCGGGGTTCGGGATCTCCAAGCCTCTCTGTCTTGGACGGAGGAGGCTGATAAAGCCTTTACAGATCTGAAGGCAGCATTGGCTTCCTGTGCTGACCTAGCTATCCCGGACTATGGTAAGTCTTTCCATCTTGACACCACCATTACTAACTGCTCTGGACATGCGGTCTTGTGGCAGAAAGGAGCAAGTGGTCAACGCAATATCATACTTTATGCATCCACCTTGTTGGATCCCATTGCTAAGAAAGCCACTGACTGTGCGTTGTTTGCTGATACATTGGCTTCCTTATTGAAGAAAGTGGCCCATGTAGTAATGGGTCATTCATTGGTGGTGTATACCTCTCACTCGGTGGTAGCTTATGTTCAATCTAAAACTTTTGCCCTAACTCCTCAGCGACAACTGAAACTTGCTAAGGAGCTGACGGCCCCGAACTTGACTTTTGCAGCCGATGATGCTCCAAACGCTTCGGCAGGGCTGACCCTTACTGGCTCTCCACATTGTTGTGAGTCCTTCTCTCAATCTCAAGCTCGGATTAGGCCTGACCTATCTGACCAACCTTTACCAGACTCTCGCTTACTTTTCACTGATGGCCATTGTCATAGGCTCCCGGACGGGTCCCTGTCAGCTGGGGCGGCAGTTGTTGAACTCTCGCCACCGGACCACACTCGCACTGTTACCAGCTGGGGCCCCTGTGGTGGCTCCTCCGCCCAGTTTGCGGAGTTGATGGCTTTGAAGTTGGCTTTGGAGGTTGCTTCGGGTCAGCGTGTCACGATCTACACCGATTCAGCTTATGTGTGTGGCCTAGTGTTGCGTGACTTGTCGTCCTGGAAAAGAAACGGCTTTTTGACCGCGAAGGGCACTCCTATAGCCCATAAAGAACTTTGCGAGGAAGTGGCTGACTGTCTGTTGCTCCCTGCTGCGGTGGCGGTGGTGAAGGTTTCGGGCCATTCAAAAGCAGGGACTATGACTGCCATTGGCAACAGGGCGGCGGATGTGGCGGCCAAAGTGGCTGGTAGTTACCATTTTGATTCTCCCATTGATGGAGACTGTGAAGCCTTAATGTTAGTTGAAACCGTTCAATCTTCAATTTTGGAATCTTTACAGTTGGACTCTGATGGGTGGGTCCAATTTACTAATATTGACGGTCATGAGGTTGCACTGACGAACTCAGGTCATCTCTGGATGCCCTGGGAAGTGTGGGATAGCTTGGGAACCTTAGCGGAGACCTTGCCGACCGGAAGGGCACACCATCTTAAGTTTCATTTAAACACCTTTTGGAAGCCCTTCTTGGCTGCTCCTGTCTTTCAGGGACTCTTGAGTACCACTGACTGTCGTTCTCATCATAAAAAATACGGTGAGGACTTTTGGTTACAACATCGCCTTGCTGACGCCTATGTTGATGGTGTGTATCGGGGGCCTAATGGCCTGCCTTTTTTGACCCCATCCATGGAACAAAGCGTTCTGGAAGAATTGCATGGCGTTAATCACCTTGGCCCGAAGGCTATGTCCCGGATTATGGAACAATACTATTTCTATAAGACACCCTTGCTACTTTGCAAAGACTTTGTTCGTGCGTGCCAGGTGTGTGGCATGTTTAATCCACACCCCCATCATACACAAGGTGCGGGCGCCGTGAAAACGGGACGCTTCCCTGGTGATGTGATCCAGATTGACTTTACAGACATGCTCGTACCACACCAAGGTAAGCGTTTTTCTTCTGGGTATTGTAGACACGTTTTCTGGATGGCCGGCGGTTTTCCCCGGTAAAAGGGAAAGCTCAGCTGAAGTGATGGCTGTATTGTTGAAAGAATGGATCCCTATTTTGGGGTACCCTCGGAGTTACATAGTGATTCAGGTACTCACTTCACGGCACATGATGTTAAGACTCTTTGCTCACTCTTGGGAATTAACAAATCATTTTCCTGTGTCTACTATCCTAAAGGCAACGCTAAGGTAGAAAGAATGAACAGATCCCTAAAAAGTGTTCTTGCTAAAATGTTGCGAGACAACCCCAAAGCTACTTGGTTGTCCTTACTTCCAGTTGCGTTGCTTCATCTTAGGTCTACTGTAAATAACACCACTAACTTCACTCCCTTTGAACTGATGTTTGGTAGGGCCATGCCCGGTTGCCTGCCTAAATCTAACTCAGCGCCCCTGCCTGAGGTCATTAATATTTTCCAGTTCAGACCGTATTTTGAGGCTCTCCAATCACTTTTGAAAGAACTAACACCTATTGTGACAACTGACACCAATGTTTCTGACTACACAGCTGGTTTACCATCGCAAGTCTACATTAAGAACCACAATAGGACCCGGTGGGACGCTCCAAGATACTTAGGACCTTTTGAAGTGACCCAAAGGACTGACACTGCCGTTAAGGTTGCGGGGCGTGATAACTGGTACCATTGGTCACACTTGAAGCCCTGTTCGGAGAAATCAGGCTTACACTGGACTGATACACATCCCAGACAGTTGACACAGCCTGACAGATATGGTAGTGGGTCTAAAGGCCCCACTGAAGGGGGAGGGGGACACCAACCCCAACCCAGAAGGTCACAAAGACATCAAAAAGACTAAAAAATATGAACTTAAGGCCTGGGTCTTGAAACCAGGACCTTTAAGGTGTCCATATGGGGTGTGGGGCCTGACATTTGCTCTTTGCTTGCTCATAATACCAACAGTCATGATAATAGATGACCTCTATAGTTGTGAGGGACGAGTCAGAGGACATCCCGTTAAAAGATTGAAATTGGCCCTTTATGAAGTATGCAAAAATGTAGGTAAAACACCTGGAGAAAATCTGGTTATCTACTGCAACGAGGCAGGTATAGTGTTGGTAAAAATGAGAGGTGCCGTGCCGGACCAACACACCCTAGACTGGATCACTCATTGTACAGAAAATGCGATAAAAACGTGGGAAAAAGAGGAAGAAAAAATGTGAAATTTGAAATTTATGATGTAACTAATATGTTTGTTCCCACAGAAGGAGATGGGTCTAGGAAGCGACGGTCTCGTATCACAGGGGGTCATGAACCAGGAGAAAATAAATGGGTAAAATTAGCCAGACACACAGCCAAGGTAACTAACTCAACCACGCCCTGTTGGGTGTGCTCCTTCAGGCCCCACCATGCTGCGGACGTGCCATCTACTGTCCCAGTCCCTATTTCGGCATCAGCTCATGTATGCCTGTTATGGCACTATCAGTGGGGACGAGGTAACCGTACCGTCCTCCCTGGGTGTGAATCTTATACAAAGTATGCCAATCTTTCGAATTGGATACAGCCCGTGAATTGGACAGTAAAGACCAATGAAACCCTGAAAAAGGGCCTGCAATTTGCAGGGTCAACACATTTTAGAGAAGAGCTGGTGGCGCCCTTCTGTTTTAAGCGAGAGTGCAGGAAGGGTGACTGGCTTCTGGGTAAAACACCCTGTTTGGACTACCTGGGTGATGGGTTTACTAACAGGGAGGAAACATGGGCCACTAGAGTGGCTAAACTTCATAGTGAGTTAGTGAATACAACTGAACTAAAGTGTAGCGACTGTATGGTCATAGGGCAACGGTGGCCTCTGAATCATACCACATGGACCAAGTTAGTACAAAAGACCCTAACTTACTCTCCATGGATTCCCGTCCCCCACCCCGGTTGGACAGGTTTGGTTGTGTGGAAGTAATAGTTATTTGACCCTTCCCGTTGATTGGTGCGGGACTTGTACCCTAGCTCGACTTAAGCCCTCATCTATAGTAGTTGCAGACACTTTAATGCAAAAAGCCGTACAAAAATATAGACATCATAACCTACATAAACAGGGCATGGTAAGAAGAGCAATGCTGAAGGTGGGGGACCGCACCCTCGGTCAATCCTACGTCCCCTTTTCTGATAACGGTGGTCGTAAGCCCCTGTTCGGAGATGGGAGGGATTGCTCGCCACTCTGGTCCCTATGATCGGTGTGGCGGCCTCCATGCAGCGTCTAAATGAGGTATGGTGGATCCTGGAGGACCTAACTGAGGTAATAGATGGTGTCTTGGACCAAATGGAACGGAGTCCAGAACTTAAGGCAGTGGCTGCTGTGGCTATGCAAAATAGAGTGGCGTTAGACGCCCTGTATGCTGAACAGGGTGGTATGTGCGCAGCAGTGGGCATTGACCACTGCTGTACATATATCCCTGATGACACTGGCAATTGGACAGCTTTTAGGAATAGAGTAAAGGAACTCAAAGACTTTCTCGAGTCTCAAGAAGACCAGGGTCCGCAGTGGACCTGGCTAAATTGGTTAAATTCCGGTTCCTGGATCCATATCCTTCAAAAGGTGGGTATTTTTATAGGTATTGTACTTTTGTTTTGTTGTATTTTGTTTTGTTTTGTTGTGCCTCTCATTCGCAGCATGGTCTCCAGGGCTCTGGGTTCCACTGGGGGCATTTATATGGTGAGTTGTGCGCCCCCGGGGGACACGGAGCTCGGGACAAGGGAAACGTCAGAAGGGGGTGTTCCTAATCTGTACTTGAGAAGAGTACAGGAGGCCTTGAAATATGAATGGAACAACCCCGAATAAGGCGGAGATGGAAAAGTGGGGGTGGAGATTGTATCTAAACAACACTGTTTAGTGTTGCTGTGTTTGTTGTGCTTTGTGTTGCAGGAATGTTTATTTTTGTGTCAATCAGTGACAGTCCCAGAGGGAAAGAACAAATGAAATTGTACTGTGGACATGGAATGCTAACTATCCAAGTTCTGCATGGAAAGATTAATAAGCGGAAATGATACCTGGGAAGAGAGAGAAAATTTTGAAAGTACCCAGCAGCTGGTTGAGTATGCACAATATAAAGTGGGAATGTTAATTTGGTATTATACGGTTGAAAATTGTACCTGGATTTTTGATACAGGCTGTACTTTTGTGAACTAAAAAATATTATCTTTTTAAATGATCTCTATGGAGATCAGAAAGGGGCTTGAAGAGAATAATATTTTTATGTGATGTGTTGCCCTTAGGGCTATTTAGAAATGTTAATCAAAGTATTGTCCGAAGTGTTTGCAGTTCTTTATTACAGGGGAAAATTACAGATCCGAGGGGGATGTGTGAGAGAAGAACAATGGAACCCTCCCCCCAGGAAAAAAGGAAAAACGTGGGGAAGAGAATGAACTCATAAAATGGCCGCGAAGGGCGGAGCCAAACGTCACATGACGGATCGGAAGCCAATGGAACAACGAGACGTAGCTTAGGCTCAAATGATTGTGTGATGTGAAAATGTGACGTAAGCTCCAACTCCTCCCAGAGAGAGACAGTTTTTCCTTTGGGGACGGGAAAACTTAAGAGAGAGTGTTAGGGACTCTTTGAGGGGAGGTGGAGCGCTCTGCTTAGGTGATTTGTATTAGGGAATAAAGTTTTCGTGACTTTAATCTTCCGAATCCTGGTCATCTATCCTGGTATGTCATTATTAGCATTGTTAGAGTAGTATTGATGGCAAAAGCTAATCTTCTTCGCCAGTTTTGAACACGCGGTTGTCCCGGAGTCAGGTAATTAGCATCAGGACAAAGAGACGCATTGGTACTGATATTGATTTGCTCTTTAAAGGTAATCGAGGACAACTTAAGAGAAATAACGATTTCTTCAGAGGCAAGGACGAGACTTGCACGGGAGACTTCCTGATGTTATTGTGATGTAACTTTATGTGCGCTATTGATCAAATAAAGGCTTCTTCGAAAGAATTCATTCTCCTGAGGTTTCTTGCTTAAAGTCCCGGACCAGGAAAAGACTGACACAAGCAATTCGAAAACTGAAAACAAATTATTTCTGAGGCGATGTCCTCACTGCCAACGACTGGAGGCTCAGTATTGAGGGTCGTGGTCTCTGCGCCTGGATTCATTGCTAAGCTTCTACAATTTCAATCTACTGTACCTGGAACAAGCTGCAAAGGTACGTTTTAAAAAGATGGACAGTTACAGCATGTCGGTGCAGCGGTTAGCGCTGTTGCCTCACAGCAATAAGGTCCTGTGTTTGATTCCTGGGCCTTTCTGTGTAGAGATTGCATGTTAAATGGTGCAGTGCTTTTCTCCCTGCTTTAGGCACTCAAAGCGCTGAACCAGTCGCCCTCTAGTTACAAAGCCACCCGCTTTACCATTTGCGCCACTGCTGTCCCATGTTCTCGCCGTGTCTGAGTAGGTTTCTTCCAGGTGTTTCCCCTACCACTAAAAACATGTATAATAGAATCCCCTCTGGGGCCAGGAATCCCCTGAGAAAGAGATTCTTAATCTCAGTGGGACTTGAATGAATGAATGAATGAATGAAAGAATGTTCAACACAACCTCCTCGGAGCTGTGGTTCACTATTAATGTTCACTATTAATTCATTCTTACCTATTTTCTTTTTCCTGGTGCTTCCGCTCCTTTTATTTAGTTATTTTTGTTTACTTGTTGGGGACAGTGCATGCTGAGCTGCCCAAATCAGTGTCAGTCATTTGTATGTTGTATTTGTTTTAGACTAGACTAGACTAGATACTAAAAAGATGTATGTACAACTCAAATCACTTTCATTAATTCTTACTAACAAGAATTACATTTTTATTTGAAGTTCAACAGTGAGGGGAAATGTTTTCATGCTGTTTGAAACGTATGCTTCGATTGTATGTGGTTGCAGATGTTTCGTCGGCCTGAATCCCACCACCAAGACTGTGAGACTGTGAATTACATCCAGAAAATGGGGAAAGTGAAAGAGAAGAGGAACAACGGCATTCACCCATCCTGTTTCGTCCCTGCTAAAGAAGTTAATGGACTTTTGAATGGCAGCAAACGTGAGTCAGGTTAAGCCTGTTCTAGTCGTTTAGTTGTCAGAAATTTTTGTTCAGTTTTTTTCTACTATTGGTTTGGTCATTGTTAAGACCTCATTCCATGTTCGGTTCGATCTTTGTTTTTTTACCTTTCAAACTAGTAATTCCAAATAATTGGTTGGTTTTATAATTTCTTTAATCTTAAAACAAAACATGTGAAAAAACAGAAGTAGAAATAAATTATTTATTGTTTCTTGGTTTGAACGGGGGAACAACAAGAAGCATGAAGGCGCAGCATCTTTGCTGTGCACAATGACACATCCAGCTGTAGCCAAGACGGTGCATGTTCACTTCCTCTGTCTTGTTCTCCCGTTTAAACCAATGAACAATAAAAATGCCCCGTTTGATAGATATCTGTTATTTTGATTGACACATTTTTTGTTTTAAGATAAAAAGACAATAAGCCATACCAATTATTTTGATTTTCTACAAAGAATGAAGCATATGATGTACACAAGGATTGACCTCATTTAGTTGTGTTATTCACCTTATTCCGGAAGTTCCCCTGGGCGCAGCCATGAATTGGTTGATCTTCACTCGTCATAGATAGATAGATAGATAGATAGATAGATAGATAGATAGATAGATACTGGACTTTTTATAATTCACCCACAGAAACAGTGATATGTTGACTTTTTTGTGCAAATCCAAATTGGACATTAGACTGATTTGCTTAAAATGTCCATAATATTTAGCAGCAAACATTTTCCTTCGTTCTCCTCTTCGTGAACAGACTTTGCGCTCTACCGAAAGAGTAACTACAAAAGGAAGTGCTGATCTGTGACAAAAAGTGTCAAAAACAAACAAAAGTGGGCGGGCGGAATAAGGTGAATAGTGCTGTCATAGTAATACAGCTCAGGCTAATAAGCTATTTTTATTTATTTACTTTTTCACTACAAGGTACTAACTGTACTATAAATGTTGATCTTACTATTTTACTAGAGAAAAATGCCTGCTGATCCATAGCCTTTCCTTTTAGGGTTTCTGTTATGTTAAATGTTAAATTTAATGTTAATAAGTGTTTTTTTGATGCTCTATGTTGGTCTTGCCTTTGGTATTATTAAAAGACTCACAGGATGTTTGGTTACACTAAGAAAATGTAATGTCAAATCACAGTTAGTTACTGAGAAAATTACAGTTTAAATCTTGTAAATTAGGAATACAGCACTATATTGTAAATGGTTTTACAGTTAATTGTCGGTTTTCAAAAAAGCTATAGATAACTGTAAAATAAAATACACCAAAAACCTGTAAACCAGATCCAGCAAAACACTGTAAATGATTTTACAGTAACAGACTTTAAACTTCAATATGCGACCCTCGATGAAAAAAGTTTGGACACCCCTGGTGTATATACTCTGTTTGTTTGTTGTTAAATAATTGTCGTCCTAAATGTACAAAGACACAAAATACTGTACTGAGTGTACATTAATGTGCACTGTCCTCTCCAAATAAACAAAGTAAAGTAATCCACTGCCATCTGCCATCGCTCAGGATGTAGTGGATGAGCAACACATGTAAAAAAGTGAGCAAGCCATAAGCAATAAGCCACAGCAGTCGCTGTAAAGCTTGAAATCTAAAATGAATCATGCTCATAGTAAAAATGGTCACGAAAAGAGGTGTCGAATCCCATAAATCCGTTGCAGAAATCTCCTCTTCTCTTCTGTCCTCGTGGAGAACTGCTCGCTGCATATTTAATGTTTATATCTGGGACACTCCACTGCAAAGCCTCATGGGACGCGAGTGCACGGTCCATTCATCATCCTCGCTGACCCCGCCTTCAGAGTAAAAGCATGATCCATCTTCCCCGTGACCCAGCCTTCACAATAAAGCACCTCACATTGTAAGTCCTTTGTTCGGATGAAGGGCCAGAGTCAGGCGTAAGAGAGAGTCGATAAATGGGAGCGCACTTGTTCTGTCCGTATCGAAGGGCTGAAGGAGTTTTTCTGTGGATTAGGGTTCATAAATATGGAGCTGTTCACATACAGGCACCTCTCGTCATTTAAAGCCACACTGAGCGATTGTTTATGACTTTTTTTAACATCACTAGGTGGCGTAGTGTTAAGAGCACTTAGACGTCTGCCCAGTAAAGTGAAGATACAACTGCACGGACGTCGAAGTGCTCCTAAGGTGTTATTACGCCCTACAATATAGTACCCTTTTTTATCCGCTTAGAAAATCCACATGTTTAATTTTGTATAACTAGACTTGGATTGGGTAACTACTCACATTACCGTATTTAAATAGGGAGAACGTGGAAGAGCTTGGTCGATTCTAACTTCACCCCCGTTTTGCCCCATAGGAGAGGAGGAGAGGCTAAATGCTAACAACATCTTTGGTCCTTGTTAAGAAATTCTGTATTTGATGTTAACATGAGAATATTACACTGATTTGGACTGTTAAATCTGTGTTAGTTGAAATGGTAACTTCTTAAACCTTGAGTTGATGTTGGAGGCCAAATGCCAAAGGTCTCCCGTTTGTTTTGGTTAAGGCACTGAAGCTTGACTTAATGTTACCACAAAACACCAAAGATGTCCTTATCAGTCACACGCGCTTTACAACCCCAAAACTAAGCCCTTCCTGTCTCAGAGGTAAATTATTGCAGTGCCCTCTTAGGGCGCAGGAAAAGGGGGTTAAAGGTTTTACGATTAACTTCCCACCAGCGGACAGAAAAAAACAGCAACAGCCCCACCCTGACTGAAGGAGGGAAGGAGGGGTTTGGGGTCTTACGATGCCAGTGACATCATGGAAAACTACTGCTTTGATAGAGAAAAGGGGTTGTGCCTGTATTTTGTATTTTGTTGAGAGTGAGCTGGAAGCATGGCAAGGCTGCCAGACGGCCTGTCTCATTCTCCCGGTATCTGTTTAATTTTTTTAAATTTTCTGGGGCAGAAATTAACGGGGCCTTTTTAAAGACTGTGCAAAAATTCCCGAAGAGTCCTCTTGCGTGACTGAGGGCACGCACAAAGACCAGACAGGTATGCATCAACTTGGTCTAAGCTCAGGTAAGAACATATCTCAGTATGGAAAAAAATGGTGGCCTGTTCCTTTAAGTCACGTGACCAGCTGTTATTGAAACAGGCTCCGGTGCAGTGCTTTGCAGTTGTCTGCTTTAGGAAGAGCGATACAAGCTCCGGAGTCCCAGTATTTTTGCCCATCACTAGTTAGTCCTGGCCTTTTCACCGCGATTGCCTGTATATGCCTGTAAATTCACTTGAATAGTCTATGCTCGGGGCGAACAAGCAAACAGCATAATGACATCATGCGTATTCACACTCGGGTGAAGCGGGTGTATCTCCTCCATACTGAAGCGGAGAATAAGAAGAGACCGGCTTCAAGCACCGGCGAAACTCCAGCCCAGACCCCAACTAACGAAAAGAAACAAAGAGTTTATTCGAGTGTGACAAATAAGTCGGAAAATGTTGAGAGAATCACTGGGTATGACAAAGGATCCGCAGTTAACATAATTTTAGCTTGAAAGCTAAAAAATGATTATTAAATACGTGAGGAAAAATGTTGATGCTTTCAAAACAGCGGTGTCCGTATACTCATACACAAAGTATACGAGTATTTTTTTCTCCTTCAATTATTTGGCTTCTTCCCTCGGTTCACTTTGCTATGCATTTGCTCAAGTATCACATCTTGGAAAATATACACTCAAATTGATTTGGTCTAAATATCTAACAAAACAGTAACGTTTCTTAGCTCAGTTAAAGTCATGCCTGCAAATCTGGACGGGACTGTTATTTCTGGCACAAGCTTATCATTGAGGCTGCAGTTACGCGTTTGGCCTGAGGGGGCAATTAGGAGTACAAAACTGACAAACTCCACATAGCCCCTTTAAGGCGAGACACAGCAGGCGAACATAGATTTTTCACGCAGTGGTCAATGTGGAGATTTTTTCCTAGTTTTCTCCCTTAACATCTTAGTTTTCATGTCAGAGTATAAAAAGACAAAACTTACCCTACAGAATGCTTATTTTATGCTTATTTATTATTTCCCAGAAGTAGCTACATCATCGCTTTGCAAAGCCGGCTTTCGCGCATTCATTCACAAATATTGTCATATATATATTATAACCACGTGCCCTGAAGGGTCCAGGAGATGACGCTATAATCCAAATTAGGTCATTTTCCTGGGAGCCACCCGTACGTAAGACTGGAGAAATGTACTCGCACATGTGCACACAATCCCCTCCTGGAATCGCCTCCGTGGAGGGGTTTGAGCACCTGTCTATTGTCGTGGGCTTGGTGCCCCTGGTAGGGTCTCCCATGGCAAACAGGTCCTAGGTGACGGGTCAGACAAAGAGCGGTTCAGAAGCCCCTTATGAGAGACCAACAGGCCCGGTTAGAACCATGAGGCCGTCCTTCTGTGGACCCACCACCTGCAGGAGGAGCCATAGGGGCTGGTGCAATGTTGGAGCTGCCCCCACGACCCAGCACAACCCAGTCTCACAGAAAACTGTAACAGTTTAACAATATGGCACTCACGAAACTGTATCCATTTCACAGTTTCACCTCTGAAACTGTAGCTATTTTACACTTTTTTTTTTTATTAGAGTCACGTGACTTTTCTGTATTGTCTGCGCTCGGCATTCAAACATGGCGGACGTTTGTCATATATTTAAGCCAAAATGCTTTATTACAGGTTATTTGGGGGATTTATAGCACATTTTATTGCAAATCTGGCGAGAAATGTGTAACTTTGATTCTATATATGCAATTGTTGCCTTTTCAAAAGCTTTACATTACGAGTTTGAGCTACTTTACGCGATGAACAGATTCACATTGTTTTATTGTTACAGTTTTTTTTGTACTTCGTGCGCGTTCTCGTCGATTACGTCACAGTTAGCCTGCGTAGTGTTTATTGAAATCAAATCGCATTTACAACATTGCTGGCGATTACTAAATTGATGATGTACATTATATATTCATCTAGCATTGACATTCAACCTCGTATTGCTCAAGCTTTATTTAATAGCTGATCGTTTGGCTCTATTGGTAGGTGGTTCCTTGACCTGACAGTTTTCACTGTGCTCACGTTGCTATAATAACAATAACACACTTCTACCAATCAAGTCAAAAAGAGTTCTATATATTCTTTTTAGAAGTACAAATATTTTTCATATTCTTCAAGAAAGAACAAGCATACAATGCCTTTATAATGTATTTTATGCCTTCCTTGCCTATGGTAAGCTTTGTTAAACATATGCTATGAAATATTACGGTTTAGTAGGCAGTTTTTTATTATAGATTGAAACAATGCCAATATGTAAAAACTAGGCCAAAAAGCAAGCATTAAAGGAGCTATACCTAATTCTGCCCAATTTAGAACCATGAGCGATAGGAACTGTTCAGTTTAAACTGTTGGCACCGCCCCCGCCCTGATTTAAATGGTCCTTCTCAGCCCCATGCTCTCCTCCCACTCGACGTGCGTGAAACGGCACGCACAATTCATACTCGTGCACGAGAGGGAACTCTGTTTAGACGTCTTCGAGTGACCTTTTAGTGTTTGGTTGAGATAAATGGCTTCGTCTCAGGTAAATATTTTCATATATAAATAGTCAACACTTACATCCTCTTGCAGAGCTTTTTTTTTCATTCTTCTGACCGCGTAATGATTGCTACACCAAGTAATTTGTTACCTAAACCTGCATTGTCTTTGCCAATAATACTACAGTAGCTTGTTTACATTTGTCATGATACACATTGTATGCGAATGATAGTTGCATTATAAATTTACACCCAACGTAAGAGTACCTAAACTATTGCAATCATAGCTGATGTGATGTGACACGTTTAGCCTATGTTTGTATTTTGATAACCTAATAAAGTTTGACTGTGCGCTATGCTAACATGACATTTGTCAATAGCCTACAGGCGTGAAAATCACAGAGATCAAGCATAATATTAAAACGTAATTTACCATTTGTAATTATGTTTATCATAGCAAGGGTCACAAATCTGATAGTGAGTGCTACATGGATAAATGATGCACAAGTTACTGTGCTCCCACTCCACTTTTGCATGTACCAATTTTCAAATGATCCCCTTATTGACATAAGCATATCATTATAATTTTGTGTTGTAGTTGGCATGAGGACACATGAAAATATAACTGTAAACCGTATTCTATATGTCATAGAGACAAATTAAAATATAATTTTGCATTATATATGGCATAGGGACACACAGGTCGTGGAGGCCAAGCCCCCAGAAGCAGAGCGAGATCGAGAAGCCGAGGTCGTGGTCAGGGCCGGGGCAGGGGTCGTGTCCAAGATTCCGGTTCGGAAGGAGTGGCAGAGCAAGTGGCTGATGCTGACCTGGAGCGAGTTCGTCAACTGCAGCGCCGCCGGATTGAAGATGAGGAGGTAATTTCAAATTCATACTAGATTTACACATGAATACACATAACATATGCAGTTTCATGATAATAATATTGAATTATTGTCTTTGCAGGCCAGAATCCAAGCACTAAATTTGGGGCAGTGCCAGGATCTTTTGAGAAGGTGTTTACACAGGGAGCCTGGCTTTCTATTTGACATACTTGCAGAGAATCCTCCAGCTGACCCTGATGTCGAGGCACCACATCAACCAGATTGGTGTGTTTGCAGTAGATGCAGGGAGATGCCCACAGACATTGAGAAAAAGTGCTGTGGTCAAGACCCAAGAGACTGCATTTCACAACTACCACAAATGGAACTTTATATACTGGATGAGGGTGGTCTTCGGTTAACCCGTAGAATTTGGAATGATGTCCTGGCTTGTGAAGACCAGCAAGAGCCCGGTGAAGATAATCGACAATCGAGATATGCTGCTTATCGGCAGTATGTCGTTTGGCAGTTTGGAGCATTGGGACGAGGCAACAGGATTGTAATCCCAAGCTGTGTCGTCTGGCGGATCAGGAACAAACATCCAGACCCATTCAACCAGTATGTGGGGTTTATTCCACGCAGACTCTGACAATTTGAGGTTCATAACTGTTATATTATACCGTTGGATATGTTCCTCTATATTTCTGAAGTTTCGTGGTAAACAAATGTTTTCTCTTGTTTACATGTTTGGTATGTACTGTATGTGCACGTGTTCACTTTTAACTTTATTTTGAGTGTAACAATTAAGATTTCCTACTTGTTCTGTACATGTTTAAATTGACAATAAAACCATTGTTTTATATATTCAAGAACACATTTATTAGATGCTTTATTCCTACAAATGTGGAATATGGTCCAAGTATATACGCAGTATATTTGTAGGCTCTCAGTTGTACAGGAGTTGTCCATCTTCAGTGAAGATTCTTGAGTCATCTTCTGTACTCTGTAGTTGAAGTGTAATGTGTTTCACCTCTTCATCCAAAGGTTTTGTCAGCGACACTACATTTGGATGAAGAGGTGAAACACATTATACTTCAACTAGAGTACAGAAGATGACTCAAGAATCTTCATTGAAGATGGTGCTAGTACAACAAACATGAATTGCCAGTTTAGCATAAAACATGTCAACAAAGAAGCACATAACTTCATTGCTGCACTCCTTTACCTAGGAAAATAAACAAAGTATTAGGATGATTTCCTTACTTTTTTTTTTTAATTTATATTTTATTGTCTTTTTCACAAAATGATTTTACAGAGTAGAAAGGCAAACAAAGCCAAACCTTTTAGATTTGTCACACAAGTTTTCCTTGAATGCCCTATTGATAAGACAATAGATTTTTTAACATATAAAGAAACAAAAATAAAATAAGTAAACTAAAATTGTAGCTTCGAACCAGGGTGTGATATACGACATTTCTTGTATGGTAAATATGCTTTTCTCCTATCCTGTACACTGAAAAAGTATCCACACACACTCAGACATCACAGCAAGTTCCTACACAAAATCTGTTCTATGTTGCCTAATATAATTGAGCCATCCTTTCCAGATGTTGTTAAATTTATCGACTTCCAATCTAATGGACGCAGTTAGCTTTTCCATATTGTAAATGCTTAGCATTACATCCATCCATTCTTCCACTTTAGGTACCAAATCACTTCGCCATCTTCTGGTTATTGCTTTCTTACTCGCCAACAACATAATTCTGAGTATTTTGTAATCGTCCCTTCTTTTTAAGTTAAGAGCCCCAACAATCCCAAGATACATAAATTCAAAACTGGTTGGTATATTAGTTTCTATCACCTCATCAATTACCACTTTTAATTGCGTCCAATATTGAGTTATAAGGGAGCATCCCCAAAAGATATGGAAGTGACTTGCTTTTGTTTCCCCACATAATCTCCAACATTTGGTATCCCCATGTTTTCTCTGTGCAGGGGTTGCAAAAAACCTTAGAGTATTCTTCCATCCATGTTCCCTCCAAAATGAGGAATTTGTGGTTTTCCACTGATATTCATTTATTTCCTCCCAATCCTCTCCTGACATTACTATATTTGCCTCCCTCTCCCATCTTTCTTTAACATATACCGTGTTGTCTCCTTTCAAGTCTTCCAGAATCTTATACAGTTTAGAAATAACTTTCTGTTCCATCTGTGAATTATATGCTTCCATCATAATTTGTATAACCCTGGCCATGTTGAATCTAGTTTAACTTTTTTAATTTCTTCTCCCAAATAATGACGTAGCTGTAAATATCTGTGAAAGTCCCGATTCTGGAGGTCATGAACATCCTTCATTTTTTGAAAACTCATTACAGTTTGATTTTTTATAACCTCCCAATGCATTCTTGGGCCATTATTCCACAATTTAAACCTGTCATCCAACTTATTGGGTGTAAAATCTATATCGTGTGCAATCCACCTCAAAAACCTGCAATGACCTGTTAAGTTATATTTCCTCACAATTCCAGTCCAAACTTTAACATATACCCCCAGCCACGGATTCATTTTTAGTTTCAGATGAGACCTCAATGTTTCATCGTATAAAATAGCTTGTATCGGGAGCCCCTCTATTAGTCTTTCCTCAATGTCTTTCCATTTTGCAGAATACTCTGGATCACATAAATTAATCAAAACCCTCAGCTGTGCAGCCTGAAAGTAACTTTTTAAACAAGGTAGCGCTAGACCCCCGCTCCCCTTTGGCAATTGTAATGTTCTATATTTTATTCTGGGTTTAGTACCTTGCCATATGTATCTAGATATAATTTTATCCCATTCTTTAAATTCTTTTCCCGACACTTCAATTGGGAGATTTTGAAATAGGTATAGTAGCCGGGGTAAAACGTTCATCTTAATCACTTCCACTCTGGATACCAAACTCAAGTACGGTATCAAGTTCCATCTTCCCAAGTCCATTTTTATTTTGGATATTATTTGGTCGTAATTTGAGGATTTCAATTTTTCAAGCTCTTTTGGTAAATTAATACCTAAATACTTCATAGACGTCATATTCCAATTAATGGTATAACTCTGTCTTATAATCCGTTTTGGTTCATAGTTGAAAGTTATGACTTGGGTTTTTGGACATTAACTTTGTACCCCGACAGTACACCAAATTCCTTAAAAGCATCCATCAATATAGGCAATGATGAATCTGGATTCTCCAGATAAATCAGGACATCGTCCGCAAACAGTGCTATTTTCTGTTCTACACCTGACATTACAATACCTTGGATACTATCATTTTGTTTTATCCACTGGTTCAGTGGCTCCAGAAAGATGGCAAATAACAAGGGGCTTACCGAACATCCTTGGCGGCAGCCCCTTTCTAATTTGATAATGTTAGATAAGCTACCATTAACCTTGATCCTTGCTGTAGGACTTGTATATAAAGTCCGAATGGTTTCTATGCACCGAACAAGAAATCCCACCTCACGGAATCAAATGCTTTTTCTGCATCCATTCCCATTATTAAAGCTTCTAGTTTCTTATCTCTAATATGTTGCATAATGTGTAACGTTCTGCGAATATTGTCATGGGTTTGTCTATGTTTTATGAATCCAGTTTGATCTAAACTAATGATGTCAGGTAAAATCTTTTCAATGCGTCGTGCAAGAATTGCTGTGAATATTCTGTAATCTATATTAAGCACACTTATAGGCCTATAATTTGAACAATTGGTTTCATCTTTGCCCTCCTTAGCTATTACTGAAATAATTGCTTCTCTCCAAGAATCCGGAATAGCCTCTCCCGTCAATATCCAGTTAAAAGTCTTGTGTAATAGTGGAATCAACGGTTTTCTAAAATGTTGTACCATTCCGAAATATAGCCATCCGCCCCAGGGCTTTTACTATTTTTGAGTTTAGAAATTGCTGAGTTTATTTCTTCTGCCGTTATTTCAGACACCAATGAATTATTTTGCTCTTCTGTTATTTGTGGCAAATGTAATCTTTTTAGAAAATCATCAATCTCAGATTCATTGTTATTATGCATTTGGGAGTACAATCTGTTATAGTAAAATTCAAAACTCTTATGAATTTCTTCTGCCTTGTATACCATAGAGTTGGTCTGTGGATCTTTAATTTTGTAAACATGTCTTCCTGTTTCCTGTTTTTTAAGCCTATATGCCAGTAATTTAGCCGATTTACTCCCAGCTTCATAATATCTTTGTTTAGTATATATCATTTTCTTCTGAATTTCTTGTGACAAGATCTCATTAATCGCCGCTCTTTTCATTTTAATTTCAGCCATCTTCTTGCTATCTACTGTGTTTTTATGTTCCATTTCCAATCTTTTCAAATCACTTTGTAAAGTTTTAAGCCTTTCTTGATTCTTTTTCAACCTAAATGCAGATCTCGCTATTAATTTTCCTCTCATAACTGCTTTGCACGCATCCCACAATATTGATGGAGAAACCTCCCCATTGTCATTTTGTTCCACATATTCACAAATTTCCTTTTCAATTTCCTCCTTCGTTTGGCCATTAAGCAGGCTTGAGTTCAACCTCCATACTGTCTTTTTCTTTTCTGTCCCCAAGGTTATATTTAAATATATTGGACAGTGATCCGACAGGTCCATCACTCCAATATCACAGCTTTCAATTTTGTACCTATCTCTTCCATAGATTAAAAAATAGTCAATCATTGAATACACCGAGTGTGATGCAAAAAAGTAAGTATAGTCTCTTTTAGATGGATTTAGTTCCCTCCATATATCCAAAATTCCCAGATATGATATTATGTTTTAATTTTTTTTGCCAATAGCATTTTTCTGCTGTGCTTTTCCTGATGAGTCAAGCTGTGCATTAAGTCTCTGATTGAGATCTCCTCCTCCAATTAGCATACCCTCTCCCTCTGTTGCCAATAGATCAAAAACTTGTTTATAAAAACCCAAATCTGAACCTGGAGGAGCATAAACGTTCAATAAGGATACTAATTCCCCTTCCAGTCTGCCTATCACCAAAACGTACCTGCCCTCTTTATCTTTAATTATCCTCAACATATCAAAACTAATTCTGCTTGATATCAGTATTGATACCCCTCTTCTCCGGCCTGACTTATAAGATGATGAAAACTCCTGATTATAACCACTTCTCTTCAGCTTTTCATGCTCTTTATCCGTTAAATGGGTCTCCTGTAAGAAAACTATCCCAACTTCTTCTTTCTTCATTTTACTTATTACCTTGTTCCTTTTAACTGGGTTACCCAAACCATTAACATTATAAGAGGCTACTTTCAATTTACTATTTCGTGTTGTCATTTACCAAACATTGTTGTTTAACATTCATGACCCTACCCCATATGCTACAACAAGAGAACTTTGTGTACAAAAAATTAACACAAGAACAAAACAAAACACACATGAATTCCAAACCCGAGGTTTTACAGTCAACCTTTCCTGAGCTCACTCCAAGCTTTGAGGGATAGCCCCTGTAAATCAGGGGGCCCTCATGACCTTTTTCGGACCTTTCCATCAGTCAAATCTGTAAACCAATTCCCCAATTGCAACATATAAAAGAAACATGTCATTTGTCTGCACTTGTCCTCTGCTGGAAAAAAACAAAAACAAAAAACAAAGTGTCCGCCTAGACCATACTTATCCAACGCTGGAACGAGACGCAACAAAAACGTCTTAGTCCCATATGCAATATACTATCAGTTACTGTGGCTTTATGGGCTTACTCATGAACAGTCTCCGTAGATCTTCTGTAGGCCTGTAGTTTCTCCTTATATCCCAAAGTGGAAGTCTCCGCCTGGTCCTGTCTGCCTGTTCCCTGGGTGGAGCGCCAAATCCCGCGTTGAATCTTCTCCAGCGGATCTGCAGCTGGTTTAACAATACGCACCCGAAATCCTCTGGCCACCATGTCTCTAGTCGCCTCTGCTGCCGAGTTGTAGAGGCATGTATCCCCCTCATAGAACACACAAAACTTCGCAGGGAACGCTCTTCGCTTCGGCATATTCCTTTCTCTTCTTCATCACCTCAGGTGCGTAATCATGATCTACATACACTCGCTTCCCTTCAAAAAGAAACCCTTTTTTCTCCCATGCCTTCTTGATGATGTCCTCTTTACATTTGTAGCTTGAAAATGTAGCTACTATAGACCTTGGTGGTGCATCGTCGGACGGGCGGGGTCCCAGCGATCGGTGGGTTCGCTCCAGACTGAGCTGGTACCCAGGTGGAAACTCAAGTTTTTCTCTGAGTAAAGCTTCCACAAAAGCCCCCACTGACTCTGCGTCCTTTTCGGCCCCCTCTTTGATCCCATGTAAACGAATGTTGTCTCTCCTGGCCCTTCCTTCTTAATCGATTTGTTTCTCCTCAAACTTTCTTTGGAGATTGATGAGCTCACGTGTGGCTTCCTCGATGCTCTGGACACACTCCTCCGTGTCCACGATCCGTCTTTCAGCTTCATCAATCCTGTCATTCGTCGTTCTTAAATCTTCTCTGATGCCGATTAGACCATCTGCCGTCTCCCGTCTAAACTCCCTTATCTCCCACAGGACTGCCTCCAAATCTGACATTTTCTCTTGTACTTGCGTTGCTTCGGATGTTAGCTCCACCGCTAACTCCGGTTCCGACTCCGTTAGCTCCGATGCTAACTCTGCGTGTTCATCATGCTCGTTTCCGCGTTGTTTAGCGTTTCCAGCCTTCCTTCTAGTTTTCCTTTTTGACATATCACGAGCCCCCGATATTGTCTTTTTTCAAATCATCTAAGTTTCCCTCAGGCTTTGGGCTTACAGGGCAAATTCTAAACTTTTAGCGGGGAGCTGCGTCGCTACGGTGTCGCCATGATCGACCCGGAACCGGAACCCGATTTCCTTACTTTTGTAATACAGAATAACATTTAATTTTCATACACAATCCACAGAAATGAGAAATGTAAAAAAGTCAGAGCAAATTATACAAGGTAAATTTGAATGTGTTGACACACATTTCAGCAAAATACTTATCATTATAAATAAAGTGTACCTATGCCTCGGCTGACTTGTGTCTGCAAGAGTTCCTCTGTGGATGGCCGTGGAACCGCTGGGAGAAGTCCATATGCTTGTAGAGGATCATCAAGCCTCTTTGGCATATGGACTTCTCCCAGCTTGCTTGGCATGCCTTTCCCTGACGATATGCGACACTGAATGATGGCCCTCTGGAGGTCTTTGATGTATGTATGCGTAGTCCTTCTCCACTTTTAGAGTGTACAGTCTCCATTGATTTGACTTCTTGTTGAATACCCTCTTGTGTCTAAAGCCGCAGACAAAATATAATAATAAAATAAAAAACATAAAAAAGAAGAATGTAATAGTAAGAATAATACTTACTCCACTTCACCCTTAGCATTCCTTAGGGCTGGTCGGTGTACATGATGATTGTAGTCCAATCCAGCCAAAAATGTCCGCACTTCATACACTCTATGTGAAAAGCCAAATCTTTTACCTGCATACATCAGTATATGGTTGTGGAAAGATTCCAGTTCAGCTGTGGACCTTGATCAAAGAAAATGTGGGGGAAAAAACAGACTTTATTTTGCGTTTTTTTTCCTCTTTTTTTACATCAATCGATCTGACACGCATCAGATTTCAAAAGCCAGATATTTTTCACAAAATTTTAACATTCAGTGTCTAATTTATTTCATAATTTAACATATTAAAACAAAAAAAAGACTCCCATAGTTTTTGTTGGAAAAATGTAATGGGACATGATTGATTTTATGTAAATAGAGTCAGTTGTGACCAAATTGAGATTACAATAGAAATGTAAAGGATGGATAGTGAATGTTGGATTGGTAAGATGTTGATCTTTAACCTTCTAAGAATCTACTAGCATGAAACTTTATAAATTCATGTCATCTATGAAGGATGACGCTTTCATAAAGCTTTCATAAAGCTTTATGAAACTTTGAAAGATAAATCTATGTACTGTACCTAAAAGTCAGGAACTTCTCCACTTCTTTTAGCCACCGTTGATTCAAGATAATCTCGGTGAGAGCCTCATGTGCCTCAGATCCCTTGACAATCCAAGTCTTTTCCTTGTCATCAACCAGAGGACCATGATGACAGGCGCCTAATGCCCATTCGTGTTTTCCTGTTACGTGGTGGAGAACACCTCTCCACATGTCCTACAGACAGAATGAAAGTCATATTACAGAAAGAATATTTTTGTTCCGCACCCGCAGACATGACAAAATACTCACCAAAAACTCATCATAGGTGGATGTTGACTTTGCACAAAACCAAAAATTATTGCAAATGTCTTTGGTCCACAATGCAAGAGTCCTGCAGCCCTTTTTTTGACTTGCCCACACACACATACACACACACACACACACACACACACACACACACACACACACACACACACACACAATGTAATATCCATCCATCCATCCATTTTCTTCCGCTTTATCCGGGGCCGGGTCGCGGAGGCAGCAGTCTCAGCAGAGATGCCCAGACTTCCCGATCCACGCACACCTCCTCCAGCTGTTCTGGGGGGACCCCGAGGCGACACCAGGCCAGCTCGGAGACATAGTCCCACCAGCGTGTCCTGGGCCTTCCACGAGGCCTCCTCCCAATAGGACATGCCTGGAACACCTCCCGAGGGAGGCGACCAGGAGGCATCCGGAACAGATGCCCTAGCCACCTCAGCTGGCTCCTTTCGACGTGAAGGAGTAGCGACTCTACCCCGAGCTCCTCCCGGGTAACTGAGCTCCTCACCCGATCTCGGAGGGTGCGCCCAGCCACCCTGCGAAGGAAACTCATTTCGGCCGCTTGTATTCGCGATCTTGTCCTTTCGGTCATTACCCAGATCTCATGACCATAGGTGAGGGTGGGAACGTAGATCGATCGGTAAATCGAGAGCTTTGCCCCCTGACTCAGCTCTCTCTTCACCACAACAGTCCGATACAGCGACCGCATCACTGCTGACGCTGCACCGATCCGTCTATCGATCTCACGCTCCATCCGTCCCTCACTCGTGAACAAGACCCCGAGATACTTGAACTCCTCCACTTGAGGTAAGGACTCCCCACCGACCTGAAGCGGGGAAGCCACCTTTTTCCGGTGGAGAACCATGGCCTCAGATTTGGAGGTGCTGATCCTCATCCCGGCCGCTTCACACTCGGCTGCAAACCGCCCCAGTGCGCGCTGGAGGTCCTGATTTGATGAAGCCAACAGAACAACATCATCTGCAAACAGCAGAGATGAGATCCTGAGGTTCCCAAACCGGACACCCTCCGGCCCCTGGCTGCGCCTAGAAATTCTGTCCATAAAGATAATGAACAGAACCGGTGACATAGGGCAGCCCTGGCGGAGACCAACACGCACCGGAAACAAGTCTGACTTACTGCCGGCAATGCGAACCAAGCTCCTGCTGCGGTCATACAGGGAACGGACAGCCCTTAGCAGAGGGCCCCGCACCCCATACTCCCGGAGCACCCCCCACAGGGCACCACGAGGGACACGGTCGAACGCTTTCTCCAAATCCACAAAGCACATGTGGACTGGTTGGGCGAACTCCCACGAACCCTCGAACACCCGATGTAGGGTATAGAGCTGGTCCAGTGTGCCACGACCGGGACGAAAACCGCATTGTTCCTCCTGAATCCGAGGTTCGACTATCGGCCGGATCCTCCTCTCCAGCACCCTGGAGTAGACCTTACCGGGGAGGCTGAGAAGTGTGATCCCCCTGTAATTGGAGCACACCCTCCGATCCCCCTTCTTAAAGAGAGGGACCACCACCCCGGTCTGCCAATCCAGAGGCACTGTCCCCAACCGCCACGCGACGCCGCAGAGACGTGTCAACCAAGACAGCCCTACAACATCCAGAGACTTAAGGTACTCGGGACGAATCTCATCCACCCCCGGGGCCTTGCCACCGAGGAGCTTTCTAACCACCTCAGTGACTTCAGCCTGGGTGATGGACGAACCCCCCTCCGAGTCCCCAGCCTCTGCCTCCTCATCGGAAGACGTGACAGTGGGATTGAGGAGATCCTCGAAGTACTCCTTCCACCGCCCGACCACATCCCCAGTCGAGGTCAACAGCTCCCCGCCCGCACTGTAAACAGTGTTGGTGAAGCACTGCTTCCCCTCCTGAGGCGCCGGATGGTTTGCCAGAATCTCTTCGAGGCCGACCGATAGTCCTCCTCCATGGCTTCTCCGAACTCCTCCCAGACCCGAGTTTTTGCCTCTGTGACAGCATGAGCTGCAGCACGCTTGGCCTGCCGGTACCTCTCAGCTGCCTCCGGAGTCCCACAAGCCAACAAGGCCAGGTAGGACTCTTTCTTCAGCTTGACGGCATCTCTTACTTCCGGGCGCCACCACCGGGTTCGGGGATTGCCGCCGCGACAGGCACCAGAGACCTTACGGCCACAACTGCGAGCAGCCGCATCGACAATGGAGGAGGAGAACATGGTCCACTCGGACTCCATGTCTCCAACCTCCCTCGGAATCTGGGTGAAGCTCTTCCGGAGGTGGGAGTTGAAGACCCTACTGACAGAAGGATCCACCAAACGTTCCCAACAGACCCTCACAACACGTTTGGGCCTGCCAGGTCTGACCGGCTTCCTCCCCCCTGCCAGCGGATCCAGCTCACCACCAGGTGGTGATCGGTTGACAGCTCAGCCCCTCTCTTCACCCGAGTGTCCGAGACACGCGGCCGGAGATCAGATGACACAACTACAAAGTCGATCATCGACCTCCTGCCTAGGGTATCCTGGTGCCACGTGCACTTATGGACACCCTTGTGCTCGAACATGGTGTTCGTTATGGACAAGCTGTAACTAGCACAGAAGTCCAATAACAGAACACCACTCGGGTTCAGATCGGGGAGGCCGTTCTTCCCCATCACCCCCGTCCAGGTCTCACTGTCGTTACCCACGTGGGCGTTGAAGTCCCCCAGTAGAACAATGGAGTCCCCAGTCGGAGCACTATCTAGTACCCCTCCCAGGGACTCCAAGAAGGCCGGGTACTCTGCACCGATGTTGGGCCCGTAGGCCGAGACAACGGTGAGAGACCTGTCCCCAACCCGAAGGCGTAGGGACGCGACCCTCTCGTTCACCGGGGTAAACTCCAACACGTGGCGGCTGAGCTGGGGGGCTATGAGCAAACCCACCCCAGCCCGCCGTCTCTCCCCGCGGGCAACTCCAGAAAAATGGAGAGTCCAGCCTCTCTCCAGGAGTTGGGATCCGGAGCCCAGGCTGTGCGTGGAGGTGAGCCCGACTATATCTAGCCGGTATCTCTCAACCTCCCGCACAAGCTCAGGCTCCTTCCCCCCAGCGAAGTGACGTTCCATGTCCCGAACGCCAGAAGCTGCGCACGCGGACCAGGTCGTCGAGGCACCCGCCTTTGACTGCCACCTAGTCCTCTCTGCACCCGACCCCTACGGATCCCTCTGCGGGTGGTGAGTCCACAGGAGGGCGGGCCCACGTCATCCCTTCGGGCTGTGCCCGGCCGGGCCCCGTGGGCAAAGGCCCGACCACCAGGCGCTCGCATTCGAGCCCCAACCCCAGGCCTGGCTCCAGGGTGGGGCCCCGGCTGCGCCATACCGGGCGACGTCACGGTCCTTGAATGTTGTACGTCCATATGAGTCTTCTGAACTGCTCTTAGTCTGACCCGTCACCTAAGACCTGTTTGCCATGGGAGACCCTACCAGGGGCATGAAGCCCCAGACAACATAGCTCCAAGGATCATTCGGGCACTCAAACAACCCCACCACGTTAAGGTAGCAGTTCACGGGGTTGAATTGTCATATTATTGTCATGTAATATGACAATTCAAAAATGTAAATAAATAAATAATTACTTGGTGAATCTTTTTTCCAAGGTTTTTGGATCCATGCCATATGTCAAATGTGTGACGAATTCCACATCCATGGTATTTTCCCTTTGCTATAAAACAATAACATAGAATAGTATGAGGTAAAATGTAATAAGTAATGGAAATTGACCACATCTATTCTAGTAACTGACAAATACAATATACATAAATTAATAAAAGCTTATAGAAGCAGACTTGCAAAATGCAGTCTATCACTGTTAATTACCCAAAACATACTTCACTAAGAGATGAGTATAAGAAAACATTAAATACTTACCAAAAAGTGAACTAATTTGCACATGTGCATCTGTACACACTTCTTTTAGGTTTGGCAACACTGGAATGAGGTAGTCAAGGGATTTGATGAAAGCATCCTTCTCCATGATGGAACTATTGCGGCTCACATGTCTTTTGTCTACACTCTCCATGGAGAGAATTTCTTTGGTGTCGTTCTCCATGAATGTGTAGGTGCAGCTTTTGGCACAAAAACCAGGGCTGTCCATTCGACCGTCCCCTTTAATCAACAGACACAATTGAATTATTTTAGGATTTTATTTAAATGTTAATATGACATGTATTGACTTTGGGATTTTTTGTAAATCTTACCAAGTGCAACAATGTGTGGTTTATCCTTGAAATGGGACATTCTTTCTACTTGTTTTGATTTCCAGAACTTTTCAATTGTGTCGAGGCAGTAGTGACTAGGGCTGAAACAACTAATCGATTAATCGACGACTAATCGATTATTGAAATAGTCGACAACTATTTTAGTAATCGATTAATCGTTTTCTGGTTCACACAGACTCAAATAGAGCAAAAGTGACATGAAAATGTAGTATTTTTGATGAAAACCTATTTTGTTTTTATAGTTAGGGTCTGTAGTGTTTTGTACATTGAAAATTTCATGAATATCTGTCTGTGTCTCATCCAATCAGCAGAATTAGCACCAAGAGCTTCCAACAAACATTTTCTGTAAGTTTATGCCATCGATAAGTCCTCAAGTGGTGCCACTTTAGCTTTTTGTGATTAGAAAAAATACAATTTTTCTACACAATTCACAGCCAAGCGATTACTCGATTAATCGTAAAAATAATCGATAGATTAATCTATTACAAAATAATCGTTAGTTGCAGCCCTAGTAGTGACCTTGAATTTTGTGGAATGTATTCTTTCCAACCATCCCCAGATTCATAAATTTGAACATTAATGATATTTTAGCAAAATTGTTTCCTGATAAGAGGATGTTGGTCGCCAGGATAAAGTCTCCAATCCGCATGCCATATTTTAAAGTAGGCTGTGAATTCCAGCGCCACACAATGTGACCCGAAGAACATATCTGAGGTTTAAATAGAAGAAATTGAAATGTTTAATTGTAGGAAAGTACAGTAAATATCTTCTAAAAAACAACAATAAAATGTACCATTCAATTTACCTACCCATTCGATGATTGCGGCAGAGGCTCTTGATTTCACAACCACTTTAAATGGTCCTAGTGCCTGACATTGGTTAGAACTGTATGGGTCTTTCATGGTGCACTTATAGAACGGTAAATGAACAGTCTCAGCAAGTTGTTAGGCAACAGTGATAAGCAATAGATGAGGGCTGGCCAATTGTGTTTATGTTTATTTGGTAGGGACAGTGCAAGTTAATGAACAAGCCACACCGGATTGTAGCCTTGGGCTAATTTCCATCCGTCGTCCCCCATGCGCACTCTCAAACACACTCTCATTCATCCTGGCCTATTGTACATGTTTTTAGTGGTAGGGGAAACCGGAGTACCCGGAGGAAACCTACGCGGACACGGGGAGAACATGCAAACTCCACACAGAAAGGCCCCGGCCTTGGTGGGAATCGAACTGGGACCTTCTAGCTGTGAAGCACGAGCGCTAACCACTGTACTACCGTGCCTTCACCCAGCCAAGCCGCTCCTCTGCATCAGCAATCATCGCAGCCGCCATCCATCAGCAATCATCGCAGGATCCCCTTCTTAAGCTCCCCGGTCATTCACTCGGCGTCTTTCAGCTGTGCAGCGACCATCCTCCGCCCCACCACCTCCGGGCTCTTCTCAGGCTCCGCCCGTCGCATGGACGCGCGGCAGGTCCCGTTCTGCCACCACCAGTGTCCAGGCTTCGGGGGAAGATTCTGGCATCATCTATCAATACCATGCATTGCCTATCGTTCGGCAATCTTCCGCCGGGGTCTGAGCCCCAATCACGATCCAAGTTCAATAAAACCTTCTAACGCATTCTGTCTCTGTGAGTCTTTGCAGGTTGAAATGAAGAGAGCCACAAGAACAGAAACACTTATTTATTAAAACAAAATATAAAAATCACTTTACAAGAAATTGAACTTTATTTTGTCGCGGGGATACTGACAAAGCTGAGATGAACAAATAACAATATAAAAGTATAGAACAATAACATTATTGTGGCCTCGTGTGATGTGGGTCTGTAGCCTCATTAAACTTCTTTAGGATGTGATCCATTGCAACGGCCACTTTTTTCCACTATGAGAAAAGAATGAAGATTATTTGTATAATTGCATTATAATTAAAAATAATTATTTACCAAAATATGACTGGGTTGAAATATAGGTTGTCCCAGACAAAACAATAGATACCTCAGATGCCAAACACTTAAAATGTCATGACATTATTATTGACATTTTTAACATAGGGATGAGGTGAAATATATATATATATATATTTTTTTAAGAGTTAGAGGGGAAGAAAATCAATAATTCAGTCAATAACTTAAAACACGTATTTCAAGTTTTTTAGAGAATCTTTTACCTTTGATGTAGAGGATATAAAATACTTGATTATGTAAAGCTCAAAACACACTTACCACATTTCGCAGGGTTCCCACTCTACCAACTCCATTTGTGTTGCCTAAAGGGGGAAAAAAAAGTTTTAAAAGAAAAATCAAAAAAAGCATCCGTCACCTGCTTTTACAGGTTACGCCTTCAGTTGCTATTATTTTTCAATACACACTATACTAAAAATATTTAATCTATTATGTCACATCATCAGTCTCAAGTAAGTGGTCACAGATGTCCAAATATTTTTTCAGCATGTCCCACAAATACAAGCATATTATGGTATTGAGCAGTGGTCCCCAACCTTTTTCTTGCTAGGGACTGGTACAAGACCTGAACTATTTTCCGTGGACCGGTCTGCATGGGGGAGGATGTGTCTGTGTGGCCCGAGCCCTGAGGAACTAATAATTAGACTATGGGTCTAAAACATTCTTTTGGGTTCATTTAGCTCCAGACTTAACACAGTAAGTGGGACAGTCATTAGATTATCTTTCTCTCGCGACACAGACCGTGTTTAACTTACAGTGGGATAAATAAAGTTTAGATATTGTCAAGTAAGAGCTGAAAAGCCTAAATGCTGAAGAAAGGCCGTGCAATGTTAAGGAGGAAAAGATGATGAGGCTCCAAAAGGGAAAGCAGCAAACCACACCTCAGTAGACCTTTTTAATAAGCCATGCCCCTACGCCACTGGCACAACTACAGCCCAACAACTGCGCACATGCAACATGACACCTCATTTGGACCAACGCTGTTCTTGTGCTAGGTGGAAGATCGGGCCCTATATCTTTATTTAGGCTTGGCACCAAAATTCCAGCTTTGTCTCAAACTAAAATGTTCGTTATTGTGGTTTAAATCGTGTAAAATTAAAAACTGCCATCTTGCTATGAGTACCAACTCAACAAGACAGCTAAGAACTAGTAGAATTTTACATTTTCACACCCCTGGCCTGAGTAGTGGAACAAATTGTTATTATACCTTCACTTTTTTCCGCTTCACAACTCTTTTGACGGGGTAGTACTCTCCGTCGTAATTGTGCTTGCATTCTGAAAAGGAAAGGAGAATATACAGCATGTGATATGGATATTCCATCAGCTATTATTGCTGTAACACAGTGGTGGCATGTAGTGCAGCCCTATCAGTTTCCAATATTGGTTATGTTATTTCTGTGATTGTACAATAGTGTTTGTCTGACTGTTTCAGACCAATGGCCACTTTCTCATTCAAAATGTATTGATGACCAACTAATATAAAAACTCACCCTGACACACTGCACGACCACAAATAGGAAGGACATTAATTTATGTTTAGTTATGGTCAGGGTTAATGACCAAAGTTTAGACCCAAATACATAATGAATGCAAGTCATTTTTGTTTGTTGTTTGGGTCAATATAAATCGCTAGAGGCGCTCCTACTGCTTACCCTGGTGAGACCAGAATGATGACTTTTATTTATTTTTTTTACACAGAGGGATATCAGTCTGGGACCCACGCCCTCGTTGCGGCAATAGAAAACTCAAACAAGCCCATGCATTCAGATTTGTTTCTTTGTGGTTCCATGTTGTTCGCAACAGCGTCATGCACGGGATGGGTAAGTTCCCCCAATCTACGGGCGGCATGCGGCAGAGAGCTTTTTTTTTTTTTTTAATGGATGGTAAATTACCAAAAATACATCGACAGTAGGTGAGTTTGGTGATTCATAATCTTGCATGAATATTAACGCAAAACTGTTAGTATAACGCAAAATTAATGGCAGACTCCTGCCCTTCACGAAGTGGTTTACTCCACTTCCTGTACCGCTGTGGAAATGGAGTTGATGCCACGGTCAATCGCTGGAATAGTGCTGCCCCCTTCAAATTGGACTGGTCTGAGCAGAGTCACGTAAAGTTAACCTTCCTGGTTGTGCCAATATGATTCACAATTTGCCACATAATTTGTCAATACTACAGGCATTTTTGCAGCGTTTGTGGCCCCTACAGGTGCTATACCTGAAAATCAAGTGTTTCATCAAGTGGATATTTGGGAAACACTGGAATAATATGTAATTTTTAACCCCCCAGAAGAAGGCCTTTGAGGCTGAAAGACGTAGGGGCTATGTTTGTCCATTTACACATTCCATAACAATAAAGGCATTTTAACTTCACAAGAGAGTGCCTTGGTTTTTCTGTTTTTTAACTACTTACTTACTCCCTGCTCCAAAGAGCACCTCTGGTTTTTAATCACACTCTGGTTGTCCAGGAAGCGCTTCTCCCTTTCTCTTTTTAATATGTAATTTAGTTTGGAAATTTTCTTGCGAACCATTATGCAGCACTGGTGGACCACACTTTGAGAATCACAGTTGTTCAATGTTCAAATTCTCTGTCCAGGCTACTACAGTAGTATTTGATCTTTAAATACCTGATTCAGTCACCACTGTCGTGCTGGAAGATGGAGCAGTGCGGGCAGCTTGCAAGTTTTTCCTTATTTTCTTCTTCTTTGTTGCACAAACTGTTGGGGAAAAAATATAGTGTCAATTGATAACATAAATTCACCATTGATTGTAGTGTTGTGTCATGACCCCTCTGCAGAGTGCACCAAATTTGCTTGTAGTTACTGATGTGGTGCCAGTACCATTTTTACTACAACATTGGCCTCAGTGTAATACAGTACATGGGTGTTACTTGCCCAAAAAAGCACTTTTATAATTTTATAATTCGATGCGGGCTTGATCTAATCAGCAGCAATTGCTGCACTAGACGTTTGTCATAAAATCTAAGAATTTAAACAACAGATTGATCAATCTGGCTCTTGTTATTGGTTACCTCAAAATGTGGCACATTTGTGCTCCACTGCCCCATCAAGTGGACAAAAAATTAGTACATTAAACGAGATTACATATTACAACTGAAAATAAAATATAATAAATTATTAGGTTCTGATGGCCTGGATTCAAACAGTGACATAAAAAAGTAGTGTCCAGACTGTAGATTCGAACCCCAAACCTGCTCTTCACTAAACTTGCACTCTACTCTGCTGCATTTTTTTTTATTGTAATGTAGAGCTATGGAAGAGGTGTGTCCATTCTCACCTCCTCCATCACTGTGTAGTACCCCGGCGCTACAGAACGGGACAAGCATCGACTGCAGCGCATTGTGCGTGCTGCTGAGAAGGTGATTGGCTGTGCGCTCCCATCTCTCCAGGACCTATTCATCTCCAGGACCCGGAGAGGTGTGGGTCGGATCATAGTTGACCCTTCTCACCCTGGACATGGACTATTCACCCCTCTCCCCTCGGGCAGGAGGCTACGGTCCATCCAGACCCATAAATCCCGCCACTTGAACAGTTTTTTCCCCAACGCCATTAGACTCATGAACAAAAACAAGACCCAATAACCCAGTTACAGACTCATGGATGTAATCTGCTCTATTGCACTGTGTGGTGTGTCCACACTTAGATCTGCTGCTATCACTTATCACTTTATATCACTTTATCACTTTATATGCCTACACATCTGTTAATACAATCCCGCTGTTGTTCAATGTGAAATTGTTGTTGTCTTACCATATCTCACTTTTATTTTATCTTATTTATTTATTTAATATTTTTCACGCATGCCCCTATAGCCTTATAGTTTAAAGTTTTTTAGCTTATTTGTATCTTAACTCTGTGTTATATGTTCTATGTCGCACGTTTGCACCGAGAAAAATTCCTAGTTCGTGAACCTGTTCTCAGACCATGGCAATAAAACCGATTCTGATTCTGAAAGAATTATTTAGCTGTCACCCACCATAAAGTTGTGAAGCGTGCTTATAAGTCATCCTTGTGACTGTTTGGAATGTACATGTGTGTTTGAACTGTGAATAATAGCATAACTAGCCACTTCTGTCAACATGTAAAGAATGGGATACAGAATCTTCATATAAGCCTGGTTGTTAAGCATAACTTAATATTAGCATTTAGCAAGATTTCACTGAGGCCCTTTTCTCAAAAATACAGTATTAATGTAAAAATGTAAAATGTACTGTCTACAATATTAAATGTATTGCATATCATGAGAATTCCAAGTGAACATACAACTATGTACATTAAAATGGTGCTAGAAATTCATGCAATACCTGAATCTGTGACAATCACAGGTTGAGGACCAAGTGAGGCAGCACTGGGAAGAGAACTGGGGGGAGGACCAGGTGAGCCGGCACAGACCGGAGGACTTGGGGGAGGACCAGATGAGCCGGCACAGACCGGAGGACTTGGGGGAGGACCAGATGAGCCGGCACAGACCGGAGGACCAGATAAAACAACACTGGCAGGAGAACTGAGTGGAGGACCAGATGAGGGAGCACTGGGTGGTGACTCAGCTTCACCAGTGCCCCAATCTTAAATAATAATAATAATAATAATAATAATAATGCATTAGTCTTATATAGCGCTTTTCCAGACGCTCAAAGTCGCTTTACAATTTGGTGCATTATTCATTCACTCCATACTCGGTGATGATAAGCGAGGCAACCAGTCTGCGCACATCAGCCACCACCACCAACCACTCACTCACTCACTACATTCGCTAGGCTTCCTGGTGTTACTGAACGGTCTCCCATCCAAGTACTAACCAGGCCCTACCCCGCTTAGCTTCCAAGGTCTGACGGGATTGGGCATCGCAAAGGCGGTATGACCACAATGATAAATAATACAATGTATATATATATAAAAATGTGTCTTGCGGTAGCAATACATTTTAGGTAGTAAGATATGTACTATCTACCACAACTTTAAACAGGGCTTTCATCCTGTCAAGGCACTTGTCCGCCTGCTCAGACATTTCCCACTGTGGGTGGATAATGGATGCCTTCCACCCAGATTTCTTTCGGATGGGCTTGGCGAGCAAAATTAGACCTCTGTACCCCAGGGCGTTCAACTGTTCAACCTGAAAGTAAAACAAAGCAATAAAAAAGATTCCATTAAAATACATTAATATTAAGTAATTATACTTTTTTAACACTTACCCATAAGGACGCTTCATCAAGTACATGTGTTGTTGTTAGGTTTTTTTTCCTCTGGCTAACCCAATGTTCTTTTTTCATTCGAAATTTGTCGATTTTTTTGACATTTCTAGGTTGACACGTCTGGCACACTGGACATGTCTTTTTTTGCCACGTGTAAGGCTGTTTTGCAGTGCACACATGCTGTTTATTCACGCTGTAAAACGTACAACATATTCAAAGTGGCACTGTGTAATATTCAACATATTAAACATATACGAAGGCATATTATAGGTAAAAAATCAGCTACTTCTGGCGATAAACGTGAATTTAACTACTCACAGGTCCAGACGCTACTTTCTCTTTGCTGCACCTGTCGTTCCTCTCAACAAAGTTTACAATGGTTGCTTCATCTGCCTCTGTGGAGAGACTTATATTTACTTCAGTGGGAGAGACCCGTCCGTGTCACGGCCATCACTATGGACGCTGAAAGCCTGTGTTTTCTTTAGGGGCTGCGCGTGATTTCAGTAGCCGCGCATCTTGGTGTGACATGCCAATTAGCGAGACCTTGTTCAGATTCGAATTTGTTCATATAAAGACAAATATACGAACATAAATAAATAATCTATTTTACATACAAACCTTCAGACCATTGCGCACTACATATTACCGCTCGCGAAGGCGCGCAAAAAACGGATCTTTGCAGCTGCTTGTATTGCTACACGGACCTTTTTGGTGTGACACACAACAGGTAAAAACAAGTTTCGCGTATGTAAATGAACAACAAACAAGCAAACACATGCGAAACTTCATGAGGATTGAGCCTTTTTCAACTTAAAGTCTAGAAAATGTATGGGTATGCAACAGTTTCATTATCTATATTCTTGTTTTCAGTGCGCAGTGTGTGCGCAGTGACGTGCTAATGTCGAGTCTCCACGGTCGAGTGTGGGCTGGGTCAATGAATGATGTACAGTAAGGCGATTATTAAGCCTATACTTTTTGTGTCTTACACATATCAATGCAATGCTATATCACATATTAAACGTAAGATAATGCATGTTAAGCACAATAGCACAGTACATCTAATTAATTTTAGTGAACACACTAAATAACTACATTAGCCTCACTGTCAGATACATTTTAACCTAGCTGTTTATCAGTTATTTTTCTTAGCCCATTGCTTTTACCCTGATCTTATACCATATATACTTTACACAGCTGACAGCTGACCCTTATTCTCCCGGGCCATGTCTGGGGCCCCCGCCAGTGACGTCATCTGTAGTCACTGGGTATTCACCATCCACGCCCACCACATCTATATCTGGTGGGTGTGGTCACCACGGACAACAGCTATGAGGAAGCTGTCTGGATAGACAGCGAAACTGTCAGCTCTTTTTAAAAGTAAGTCCAGCTGCGTTGATTTATCCCTTTTTGAATTTAATTAATTACCTGGAATACTGAGAAACTACATTGTCATATATACTTTAGTGTGTATTTATTAAGTGCATTGTTTTTTTCAGACATCCAACATCACTATTGTTATGTTACACCACAATACACCAGGATCAGAGGAACAACAGATGTGGACAATATCCAGCGGTCAACTCTGGAAAAAATATACTGCTTGAAGTATGTTTCATCAGCAAAAGCTGAACAGGTCCTTATTGTGTCAATAACATCCTCCAGAAGGAAGAACGGTGGGCCTTCTGGTGTACTAGTGGAGCTAGTAATCTACAGAAGCTGCAGTGTCTCACCTTAAATCAATAAAGTTTACTTATCAACTACAGAGGAACCTTTGTTACACTAACAGGTCTTTTCTGTCTCATCTTTGTGAATAAACTGCCTCTCATCTTACATCAAGGGCCATTACACCATCACAAACAGCATCTCTCTCCTTTTCTACTGACACTGTGCCAAATTACAGCTTTCCATGTGATAAATCCTCCATTTGTCGTGTTAAAAATGCTCGCTCCAGTTTCGCTCAGTGGTTTGGGCCGCGCTGCCGTTATCAAGACGACTGTGTTCGATTTGAATGAAAATGTAGCTGTTAGAGTGGCGCATCCATCACCTCAATTAGCCAACGGGGGGCGGCGTGGAGCAGGGACATCCGTTATGTGTCTCTGTGTGGCCGACGAGCGAAGACGGATTAAATAAAACGCCTGCAACAGAGAGGGTAAAGAAGCCAGAGCTGCTGGGAATTGGGACAAAAGATAGTACTTGGTCAGTGGGCTCATTGTTGAGGTTTTTTGACACAATGCGAATGCGCTGATGACAACTGGGAAAGTGTGAGAGACGAGAAACTTTCTTCGATCGCTGGAACCTCCTTCAATTGGTGTCAGCCAAAACAATACATTAACAGCTGAGATCTCGCAAGAGGAGATACTTAAAGCTATAAATACATTATAAAAATGGCAAGTCTCCAGGAAGCGATGGTTTTCCAGCCCAATGGTACAACATGTTTAAGAATGATTTAATAACAATTCTATAAATCTTTGAACTGGACCCTAATAGGCCATCAGCGAGCTCTCAGAAAGTGCCTAGAAATTGACTTTTGTTCCAGGAAATAGGAAATACTTATTTTATCAAGTAAAATAGTGTCATAACCGCGGGCCTCTCTTTTGTTTGTAACAAAATCACCCTTTCTTATCCTCATTTTCACTTAGAAGCTTTGCATTTTACTGAAGCCTGAAGGGCAGTTGGTAAGACCCAAAAAGGGCGTTACTATGTGCTATCTAGCTTGTATTCATTATGTAATCATTTATTCCTATATACTGAACGTATTACAACCTTGTGAGTTGTATTAACCTGTGTTTGATTAGTAAAGGCATATTAGCGTCTGGCTTTTGCCTTATTTGGAGCTGACCTGCATTGAAGCGTAACAGGTCGTGTGTATGAAAGTCAGACCTGAAATTACATTTTTTAAATACATTGTATGTACAGTTTTGGGGTTCATATGAGTAGATTATTAGTTCCAAAATATTGTTTAGTATCTGGGATGACAAGGGATGATTACTTATGAGGATGATTGTGGATCTGTGAGGGGTTAGTTGGGCCCTTTCTGAAACCGCGTCCTCCTTCCTTTTCCTACGCACTCGCACTCGAAATGCGCATTCCCTTGAAGAAAAGCTCTGTCCTAAACAGACTACACAGCGAGGAGAATTGGCTGACTCACAGGTGTGTGTTACACCAGAGAGCAGCCCCATGAGCAACACGCACCAAATTATTTCAGTTCCATATTTATTTAGAAGAGTCAAAGTTTGAATTTCAACAATTTTACATTCATATAGATATTTGTTAATGAAAAAGAAAGCCACAGCTCCAAGTCTCTGCTGAAGGACCTTCTATAGGAGCCTTCACTGGGGAATTAGTGGAAGTGGGAAGCAAAAGGAAGGCGGAAGCAGTTTTGGAAAGGGCCACGGTCAGATGCCACAGACACATAGCCAAGTTATAATTTGATGGGGGGAAAAACAACTTACTTATCTGATATTAATTTAGACCAACTCAATAAATCCCTGAACATCTAAATGCATGACTTGATTATACAGTAGTGTTCAAAATAATAGCAGTCCAACAGTCCCACTGTTACAAAAAAGACATGTGCTGAAGAGGATAAAATTTTCAAAAGAACACATCATCTGGCCGAAGGAGAAATGGAGAAACATTTTGTGGACTGATGAAAGTAAGATAACTCTTTTTGGGTCCAAGGGCTGCAGACAGTTTGTCAGACGACCCCCAAACTCTGAATTCAAGCCATAGTCCACTCTGAAGACAGTGAAGCATAGTGGGGCAAGCATCATGATATGGGCATGTTTCTCTAACTATGATGTGGGGTCTATTTATCGAATACCAGGGATCATGGGTTAGTTTGGATATATCAAAATACTTGAAGAGGTTATGTTGCCGTATGCTGAAGAGGAAATGCCCTTGAAATGGGTGTTTCAACAAGACAATTACCCCAAATACACCAGTAAGCAAGCTAAATATTTGTTCCAGACCAAGAAAATTAATTTTATGGAGTGGCCTGCCCAATTCCCGGACCTTAATCCCATAGAAAACTTGTGAGGTGACATAAAAAATGCAGTTTCAGATACAAAACCAAGGAATTGTGGAATGTTGTCAAAGCATGCTGGGTTGGAATACCTGTTGACAGGTGCCAGAAGTTGGTTGACTCTATGCAACACTGATGTGAAGCAGTTCTAATACAACTAAATATTAGTTTAGTGATTCACAGGAAAGCTAAATCCTATGGGGAATTTCTTTTTCATGTAGTACATGTTGAGCTTGTAAAGACAAATGCAGACACTGCTATTTTTTTGAGCAGCCCAATGTTCATATTTTAAAATGTTCTACAAAGTACTTGAAGAAATTATACATTTCTCTTCATGTTTTGATTTAGAAAACCATGGGCAAAGCTTCCAATGCATCGAAATAAATCTATTATGAAGATTTTGTGCTTAACTAACGTATTTAAACACACTGCTATTATTTTGACCACAACTGTAAGATGGTGAACAGAAAAAGACATTTACCTGTAATCTGAGGCATCTGATGATGCTGCAGTTTTATTGATGATCTTTAGAATAGTGCTCATCAGAATAATTTTTCTGTTGTCCAAAATCCTCTAAACAATCACAGGAGATCTTGTATGTGGCCACAAATGGCAGAATTCTCCCACTGTAAAAATAAAATAAAGTTTTTAACAAAAAGTACACAGTCAAGAATCAAAGCAGAATATCTGAGGAACCAACAAGGACAGAAACTATGAGAATTCAGAGTTTAGATTAATATGATAATGTTGCATTAGCATGTTCAGTCAGATATTTCTCAAAATGAATGTGTTGAGAATATTGCTATAAAAAAGGCCTCTCGATAAATGTTGGACAGCAGTTTGCAATGTGTATCTAGTTGTTCCGAGCCCTGGAGGATTAATTCTGAATTTCCCATGAATACATACCTCACTCTTTCATGTTGATTCTTGGAAATGAAGCGAGTTTACTGTATGCTTTACAGCATCTGGCCTCCACCGCAATATGATCTTTTCATCACGTAGTTGCCCTGGAAAATGAAAATGCTTATAGTTCACACAGATTAGTTTTGTGTTAGTCTTAAAGTGACTAGATGGAAGTTTACAGTTTTACACTCTCTACTACCACCTCAGGTCTTACGCATAACTGCAGTTTCTAAACTGCAGTTAAACTCATGCATGACTGTACTTTGGACCCGAATTTACACCTTTTTGAGTGACAGTGCAGGATTTTAGAGGCAGTTGTGGTGAACAGGTTTGGGCTCATTCTACACATTAGGACATTGCTGGAGCAAGTAGGGGGTAGAAAATACATAATTTTAACATTTTTAAACTCTGTTTAGTCCCTTTAATGTCTGCAATGTTTGTATTCAAAACATGTTTTGTTTTTTGCTGAAAAATTAGATTGATTAGTACAAGGAAATTATAAAACTGTATACCAGTAAGCCGGTGCTCGTCATATAATTAGAATATCATGAAAAAGTGCATTCACTTCTGTTATTTAACTTAAACTGTGAAACTAATCTATGATAGACTCATTACATGCAAAGTGAGATATGTATAGCCTTTATTTGTTATAATTGTGATGATTATGGCTCAGCTTGTAAAAACCACAAATTAAACATCTCTTAAAATTAGAATGTTTTGAAAATGGACTGTAAGCCATAATCATCAAAATTATAACAAATAAAGGCTTGATATATGTCACTTTGCATGTAATGAGTCTATATCATATATTAATATCACATTTTCAGTTGAATTTCAGAAATAAATGAACTTTTTCTTGATATTCTAATTATATGTCAAATTTTAGTTGATAATTGGAATTCTATGTGTGTTTTTGCTCTCAGAATTACAGTGAGGAAAATAAGTATTTGAACACCCTGCTATTTTGCAAGTTCTCCCACTTAGAAATCATGGAGGGGTCTGAAATTGTCATCGTAGGTGCATGTCCACTGTGAGAGACATAATCTAAAAAAAAAATCCAGAAATGATGTATGATTTTGTAACTATTTATTTGTATGATACAGCTGCAAATACGTATTTGAACACCTGAGAAAATCAATGTTAATATTTGGTACAGTAGCCTTTGTTTGCAATTACAGAGGTCAAACGTTTCCTGTAGTTTTTCACCAGGTTTGCACACACTGCAGGAGGGATTTTGGCCCACTCCTCCACACAGATCTTCTCTAGATCAGTCAGGTTTCTGGGCTGTCGCTGAGAAACACGGAGCTTGAGCTCCCTCCAAGGCAAGGCAAGGCAAGGCAAGTTTATTTGTAGAGCACAATTCATACACAAGGCAATTCAAAGTGCTTCACAGTTGCAGAAAAATTACAAAAAAACAGATAAAATCAATCAATAAAACATCAACATAAAGTTAATCAATTACAGTAAAAGGCAAGAGAGCAGATAAAATACTTTCAGTTTTCATATGCACGGGTAAAAAGAGCTGTTTTCAGCCTGGATTTGAACATTGTCAGAGTTGAGGCCTGTCTCACATCCTCATGAAGACTATTCCAGATTTTAGCTGCATGAAACTGAAACGCAGCCTCACCGTGTTTATTATTGACTCTGGGAACCACCAGGAGACCCCTCCCTGATGTTCTCAGGGCCCGAGATGGTTCATACGGCTCTAACATGTCAGAGATGTACTTTGGTGCTAAACCATGAAAAGACTTGTACACAAGCAGAGCTGTTTTAAATTCTATTCTCTGAGTGACAGGAAGCCAGTGCAGAGACCGGAGCACTGGACTAATGTGGTGGTATTTCTTGGTTTTTGTCAGGACTCGAGCAGCAGCGTTCTGGATGTACTGCAGCTGTCTAACAGCTCGTTTAGAAAGGCCAGTGAGCAGCCGTTACAGTAGTCTAACCTGCTGGAGACAAATGCATGGATGAGTCTCTCTAAGTCTGGTTTTGACACTATTCCTCTGATCTTAGCAATGTTCTTCAGATGGTAAAAAGCTGATGATGTTATTGCTTTGATGTGGCTGTTTAAGTTCAGGTCTGAGTCCATGATTACTCCTAGATTTCTAACCTGATTTTTTGGTTTCAGAGCGAGAGACTCAAGGTGACTGATAACACTTTGTCTTTGTGTCTGTGGGCCAAAGACAATGATCTCAGTTTTGTCTGAATTTAGTTGGAGAAAGTTGTTTTGCATCCACAAACTGATCTGTTCGATGCAGTGACAGAGTGTATCTACAGGCCCATGTTCACCTGCCGTCAGTGACACGTAGATCTGAGTGTCATCTGCGTAGTTGTGGTACGACACATTGTTGCTGTTTATTAGCTGACCCAATGGAAGCATGTACAGGTTGAATAAGAGGGGTCCCAAGATTGACCCCTGGGGGACTTCACAGGTCATGGAAATTTTGTCTGAGACACAGTTGCCAATTTCGACAAAGTACGTCCTATCCTCGAGATAGGACTTGAACCAGTTTAGAGCAGTACCAGAGATTCCCACCCAGTTTTCTAACCTGTGAAGTAAGATCCCGTGGTCCACTGTGTCAAAGGCAGCGCTCAGGTCCAGCAGAACTAAAACTGAGACCTTACCTGCATTGGTGTTCATACGGATATCATTTGTCACCTTGATCAGAGCTGTCTCAGTGCTGTGGTGGGGCCTAAATCCTGACTGGAAAGTATCAAACACATTGTTAGATAGGAGAAAGTAAGTGAGCTGTTGATATATTACTTTCTCTAGGACTTTTCCTAAAAACGGTAGGTTTGATATGGGCCGGTAGTTGTTCAGTACCTTGGGATCAAGGCTGCTCTTCTTTAGAAGAGGCTTAATGACCGCGGTTTTCAAGGCCTTTGGAAATGCTCCAGTCTCAAATGAGATGTTAACTAACTGAACAAGTTGTGGTAAAAAGCTGGTCAGCACAGACTTCAGAAATCTAGTGGGTAATTCATCAAGGCAGCATGTACATGAACTCAGACCGGAGATGACCTCTTCGATTGTTTTGCCAGTAACAGGTGTGAAATGTGTCAGCTCAAGGTGTCTAGCTGGTGGCAGGGTTGGTATTTGTGTTGTGGAAATTATGGCATTTTTTATGCCTTGGACTTTGTCATAAAAAAATATTGCAAACTCATTGCACTTAGATGTAGAGATTAGCTCTAAGGGCAGTGAAACTGTAGGGTTAGTTAATCTGTTTACTGTGGAAAACAGAACACGAGAATTGTTTCTGCAGTTTGCGATGATTTTAGAGAAGTATTTCTCCCTTTCTCCACGCAAAATCTGGTTGAACTCACAAAGCACTTCTTTGTATATCTCACAATGAACCTGGAGCTTTGACTTGCGCCATTTCCTTTCGGCTTTTCGGCACTCCCTTTTCTGTGCCCTGACCGAATGTTCACTTCTCCAAGGTGCCTTTTGTCTATTGTTAACCATTTTTACCTTGACAGGAGCAATAGTATCCAAAACATTTAAGACGCTTGATGTAAGAGTCCAACAGATTATCAACATTTGAACATGGAGGATTTTCAAATCTGATCATTTCTATAAACTGTGTCCTTGTTGTATCATTTATGTGTCTTCTTTGAATAACTCCAGGCCCAACCACTGGTTTGGGTGCAACAGACAGGTGTGGAGTTTCTGTGTGGAGTTTGCATGTTCTCCCCGTGTCTGCGTAGGTTTCCTCCGGGTACTCCGGTTTCCCCTACCACTAAAAACATGTACAATAGGCCAGGATGAATGAGAGTATGTTTGAGAGTGCGAATGGGGGACGACGGATGGAAATTAGCCCAAGGCTACAATCCGGTGTGGCTTGTTTACATGCATGTGACCCATGTATGTTCATTAACATGCACTGTCCCGACCAAATAAACCAATAAATAAATAAATCAAAATCAGTGCATATAAATGAAAGTAATAAATAAAATAAAACAATTCTGTGGTGGTTTGTAAATAGTCATATAAAGAATGGAAGATTGTTTTATCTCCATTTTGAAAGACACATACTCAAATGATACAAAAACCCCAAATGACAATTTGTGGATGACTATATTGTCCCTGAATATTGAACAGACACCCCGCCCCTCTGATTTTGGCGTGTTTCAGACACAAAATTGAAATTTGATGGACTACACTCAATCAAAACTGCGTTACCAGTGTTTTTGTCAAGCCATGTTTCAGTTAAAAACATAAAATCTAGATTATAAGAAGAAATAAAACTATTTATTAAAAAGGACTTATTTTTTAACGATCTGGCATTGAGTACAGCATGTTTGAGATTTATCTGTGTTTGAGTGGATGGAATCTTTTTGCAAGGGATATGGATTAGAGTTCTTTGATTGAACGGTCTGACTGTTGCCCTCTTATCTAATCTATGTTGTTTGACTGTACTAATTGTTTCAGAAGAACACACTCCCTCTATGGACCTCTGGTTGGTTTTGAGTTTGCTATGCATGGTAGCAATGCAGAGGCCCTTAATGTCCTAGACAGCAGCAGTGAAGCTGCTGGAAATCGGAGGTGGGGGAGGGGCATGATACTTCTTCGGGGATGAAAGCCTTGGTCTTGACATGACTGGAGTGAGGGGAGTCATTTGAATCCCTTGTTTTATCAAGGCTTCAAAGTGGCTGGGAAATCCCATAGGTGACTTTGGTGATGGGAATGATTCAGAAAAATCTCTGGAGGGTGTAGATGTACCAGTCGGGCTCAAGGCCTGTGGTGGAGTTGAAGAAAGTGCTCCTTCGGCTGAATCATTTACTATAGATGCAGGTGGTGCTGAAGCGGAGCTTTTCCCCGGAGATGCAGATGCAGGTGGCGCCGCTGCTATGGTTGAGATGTTTTCCGGTGCAGCTAATTCCTTAACTGTGGCTGGATCCTTAACTGTGGCTGAGTCCATTACTGTAGGTGCAGATGATGCAGCTGCGACTGAATCTTTTATTGGGGATGCAGGCGAAACCTTTGCTGGTGAGCCAGGAGCTCTTCTCATGCTCCTCTCTGCTCTCTCTTGTTGCTCAGGCCTCCACGGATTCTGCAGAGCGTGGAGGAGATTTTACGTCAGTCGTCTCACTCCACCTCTGCTCAAATGTGGTCCATTTCCTTTAAACAGATCGTCGCGTTTCCAGAAAAGATTAAAGTTCTCTATGAAATACAGTCCTCTTGACTCACAGACTTTGGACAGCCATGTATTCAACTGAAACAGCCGGGAGAATTTGTTTATTCTCCCGTCGATGTTTGGGATAGGTCCACTGATGAAAATTTGTATCGCGTCTTTGTCTAGGCAATCAAGTCTCTCAAAAAGTTTATTAAACTTTTCTTTCAGGACTTCAGACTCTCCGTTTCTTGTGTCAACAGCACCAACATGTAAAACAAGTTTATTTATTCCAGGGTTATTTCTAATTTCCTTGTTTAGAACATCTATAATGTCAGAAACTGTAGCAGACGGATAAGTGATTGTAGTCATGATCTCATTGTTTATATTAGATATGGCTCCGTCCCCAAGCAATAGGATATCTCTGGCCTTGACACTTGGCACAGTATTTCTCTCCATCTTTGTTTTGACTTCTTGTTCTGTGTTTCTCTCTGACATTTTCTGCTTTTTATACACATCCTCTGAGAGAGGTGAAAATCTGTTAACTTTATTCCAGGTGCATTTTTACGAGCATGTTGTCTTTGCTTTGGCCTAGCACCAAGTTGTCTGTTTAGTTTCGGAAATGTTATGGTATCGTTTAGCTTTAGGTTGCAAGTATCAGTTTTTTCCGTCTTCTTACCGGGTTCCACAGGGAGCGTGTCATTAAGTCCTCTTTCCGTCTCTAGAGCATAAATCTTGTCCCGTAGCAGGGAAATTACTTGTTGATACAGCCGACAGCTTTCACAAGGAGATGTTTGCGTTACTGCCTCAGCCATGTTGACAAGATTGTCGTCGCTGGTTCGTCAAATGAGTTATAAAAATGGCATCAAAATGAGTAAAAAGCCTTGGTTCACTTAAAAGAAGAGAATTAAAATCATATCCAAGACATGTGCCCAAAAATAGAATGATTTAAAAAGCAAATAAAGAGGCAAGCAGCAGCAGCAGCAAGCAGAGATACGTCTGCACTCTTGATTCTCTATTGGGTTTAGGTCTGGAGACTGGCTAGGCCACGCCAGAACCTTGATATGCTTCTTACAGAGCCACTTCTTGGTTATCCTGGCTGTGTGCTTCGGGTCATTGTCATGTTGGAAGACCCAGCCTCGACCCATCTTCAATGCTCTAACTGAGGGAAGGAGGTTGTTCCCCAAAATCTCGCAATACATGGTCCCGGTCATCCTCTCCTTAATACAGTGCAGTTGCCCTGTCCCATGTGCAGAAAAACACCCCAAAGCATGATGCTACCACCCCCATGCTTCACAGTAGGGATGGTGTTCTTGGGATGGTACTCATCATTCTTCTTCCTCCAAACACGTTTAGTGGAATTATGACCAAAACGTTCCATTTTGGTCTCATCTGACCACATGACTTTCTCCCATGACTCCTCTGGATCATCCAAATGGTCATTGGCAAACTTAAGACGGGCCTTGACATGTGCTGGTTTAAGCAGGGGAACCTTCCGTGCCATGCATGATTTCAAACCATGACGTCTTACCAACAGTAACCTTGGAAACGGTGGTCCCAGCTCTTTTCAGGTCATTGACCAGCTCCCCCCGTGTAGTTCTGGGCTGATTTCTCACCTTTCTTAGGATCATTGAGACCCCACGAGGTGAGATCTTGCATGGAGCCCCAGTCCGAGGGAGATTGACAGTCATGTTTAGCTTCTTCCATTTTCTAATGATTGCTCCAACAGTGGACTTTTTTTCACCAAGCTGCTTGGCAATTTCCCTGTAGCCCTTTCCAACCTTGTGGAGGTGTACAATTTTGTCTCTAGTGTCTTTGGACAGCTCTTTGGTCTTGGCCATGTTAGTAGTTGGATTCTTACTGATTGTATGGGGTGGACAGGTGTCTTTATGCAGCTAAAGACCTCAAACAGGTGCATCTAAATTTAGGATAATAAATGGAGTGGAGGTGGACATTTTAAAGGCAGACTAACAGGTCTTTGAGGGTCAGAATTCTAGCTGATAGACAGGTGTTCAAATACTTATTTGCAGCTGTATCATACAAATAAATAGTTAAAAAAAATCATACATTGCGATTTCTGGATTTTTTTTTTTAGATTATGTCTCTCACAGTGGACATGCACCTACGATGACAATTTCAGACCCCTCCATGATTTCTAAGTGGGAGAACTTGCAAAATAGCAGGGTGTTCAAATACTTATTTTCCTCACTGTATATGGAAACAGTCTTTAGCATCTTTGCAAAATCTATCTCAGTCAATAAGAAGCAAACAGAACAGAGCTATAGACAATACTGTGTACGTTAGGCAGTTTTATTTGCAGAGTAACAGCAAATCACTTCCAAAACAGTATGTAGTATTTCAAAACATAGAGTGATTTATTATTGCCCTTTATTTTATCAGATTATTTTTCAAGATTATTGCCCTCTTATTTATGAGAAAACTCTTTCCTGGTTATATCTATGGTTGGTTCTAACTGTGAAGCCGTCACATCTTATTTTTATCAGCCATTGAGTGCAGCTCAGGATCCTTGGAAAAGCAGTGGAAACTGAGCATCTTATTAAATCACCCCCCAGCAGTACACGGGACGCAGCAATGTTGATTGTTCCCACCTTTTGCTCTTTGTAAAGTACAGCGAACTTTCCATTATCGTGTTTTGGAGACCATCTTCGCAGCTGTGATTGACCCGCAACTCTACATCCGGTCTCGAACCAGGAAGTTAGCATTTCTCGTGCACAGGGTCTATTAGAAAAACGCTGAATATGACACAGGAACAAGCTGCAGGAAGCTTCCAACGCTGTTTCTTGCTCCGGTTTATATTGTCCAAATTATTTAAAACAGATGAAAGAGCAGACAAAAACAGTGTATTAGTAACTGTGCACACCATCTTTGATGTTTTGGAAAAGTGCGGTGAATGCCGTCTCTTGGTGCGATGGTCCGTGAGTGGACTGATAGTAGTAAAATCAGAAAAAGATTGCCCAGGTGGTTCATCTTTTCAACAGAAAGGAGCCGGTTTATTTGGGTGACTTGAAATAATGTTTTTGATTTGTCTAATTATTGTTGGGCTAATGTGCAACTATGCAGCTCCGGACCTCCCTCTCTCCTTATCAGTCAGCCATATCTGCTCACTCGTGAGCAGTGTGTGTCAAATAGAAAACATAACTTGTAAAAAGTCAACCACGGAGAATAATTTTGTTCCTGCAATAAATATTAATTTAACGTAGGTACTGGATCTCTGCAGGTGCTTTGTGGGCTATTTGTGTGGATGGCTGGCCAGGCGAGATATCTTCAAGTTTCCGACAGCCATGATTGACAAGCATATTAACCAATCAGAGAAACACAAACGGCATGTGGTGTATTTTGCAAACAAGGAAGAGAGGAGACAAATGTGAACGATCTACGTCGTTTTTGCCACACAAGAAAAGAGGACAAGGAGTCATTAACAATTTGGGTCCGATTTTAAACCCGAATGGGCAACGGCTGTTTCAATCCAAGTACGTTTGGAACGGGACAAACATATTTTCAATAGACGGCAACAAGAAGAAAATCTTAGAGAAGATGAAGCATCAACATATGCAACTACATTCTTGTTAAGTACATTAAAAACATGTTTTTTTACTACTGGTTAATTTGGTTCCTGTTGTGACAACATGATCTGTAATTGGATCGATCGAACTTTCCTAGATTTGACGCTTTTAGCAAAGTTCCAGACGTTCCTGCTTTTGTACAGAAACAGAAAGCAGGAAAGGATGACTGGCCAAGCCAATAAGCACAGGGACACAAACGAAGTGGGAATAATGTCATATCTTCAGGATAAAAAGCACCTCAGACGACATCTTACAATGTTTCCAGGTGAAAGCTTGAATATAAAGAGAGATTCCTGGTACAAAACGTGAAACTAAAATGAGTTATGCCTGTTGCACTGTGGATTTAAACTGTAGCTTTTGTTGAAATGCCTGCACACGCCTCTCATCACTTTGCTCTGAGCAAATGCAGCGCAGAGATAACGCAGGTGCGACCCGCGGAGGTCAGTCGACTGTTGCCACGCGGCGCTGTAAACAAACCCGCACCCCGTCTAATCCGTACCACTGTGTACAGGGTAAACACACACTCAGATTAACTCCGCACTCCAGACAATGCAAAGTTCAACACCAAAACAAGCGCCGAACCAATATTGGCTCAGTAAGAATGAGAACGGAGATTACCCACACGCAATTAGCAGGTTATAGTTATTGTTGAAGAGCGGTTAATTTTTGTCCTCCAATGGCAGAAGACAGGGACAGGACGTTTTGAAATTACGCTATTTCAATCTCTTTTATTTGTTTGACCCTTACAGCAGTCGCGTGTCCATAACTGGCAGAAAGAAAGTCACGAACTTTCAAATGTTAAAGGTGCGTTATGTAACTCTTTATACGGAGAAAAAGTTGATATTAGTGCCTATTTGATCTTTTAGTGACCCTCCCAGTAGCCTTAATGCTCCAGGACCGATTGTTGTTAGGTTTTCTGGTGGGTTTTCACTGTGCATACATTCCATCCAGAAAACCAACAAACAATTGATTCTAGAGGCCACTGTGATGGAAAGTAAAGGCGCCACAGGTGAAACTCGGAATATTAGAATATTGTGAAAAAGTTTATTTCTGTAATACAACTTAAAATTTCAAGAAGCTCAACCTGTCAGACAAGAATGCTCAGCTGAAGAAATCAGGAGTATGCCTCAAATGTTTGCACCTCCATGATCATGACGGCAGTTGCACTGAAAAGTTTCTATGCTCTAAAGAATACTGTCGGAAAGGAGGGTCCTCAGACCACCACAACTATTTACTCTGCCCGTTGCCACAGACAAAAAAGAACGATAAAAAGAATGGAGAGCAAAGCAAAGTGAAAGTAGAGAAGAAGGGACTTGGATTGACAGACAAACAAGAGGAGCTTTTGCCAAACTCTCTCCTGACCTGAAAGCAGAGATCAAAGAAGCTTTCTCTAATAAGATTTCAACAACAGTGTGCACTAGTGCAGACAGTGAGCCAAAAGAGTACCCCGTAGTAATGATGCTACTCTCCGTAACGACAAACTCGGGCCAGCTAATCGGTACACTAATCAACCTCGCTTCAGATACCAATTATATCTCAAATGAAGCCGCTGAGCGCCTGAAGCTGAAAGGCGAAAACATCAAGCTGATTGTGCAGGGAGTTGGAGGGATGGAGAACATAGTTGTTGCCAAAAGGTATACTCTGAGACTAGGAGTAAAAACACAGAAGGGTACAGTGGCGGACCACAAGCTCCTATGTTACGTCTTGGAGAACATTACAAAGGTGAACCACGCAGTCACACCACAGCAACTACTGAAATTATTTCCTGACATCGCCACTCACAACTTGGTCCACCCAGAGAAGATCGACCTACTAATAAGTCACAGGGAAGGTCACTTGGTTCCACAGCCAATCAAAGTGGAAGGAGACCTTGTCCTCTTGGATGGTCCTCTGGGAATAACAGTCGGTGGAGCTCATCCTGACCTCTTCGAGCAAGTAGACCTAGCCGTGCACAGGTCTAAAACTCACTTCGTACGTTCAATGAGATCAGCTTCAAAGGCTTACAGAGAAGTCCTTGTTGACCCAACCGAACCTGCCAAAGCTGAAGTGGAAAATGGAGAAACTATCCTCCGGAGTTATCAACAAAGCAGTTTTTGATTGATTCAAGTGGGACAGCGACGGTGCTGCATGCGACCCTCAATGCGGTGGCTGCAAGTGTGGTAGATGTCCACCTGGTGGGAAAGAAATGACACTAGGAGAGGAAAGAGAAATAGAAAAGATAAGAGAATGCCTCACCTATGTATGTGCAAGCAGACAAGCACAGTAACCCCCGGCTCACATTAACTATGGTCCGGGTTCGGTCCTGATCCGGTCCGGGTTTGCCCCAAACTACCACTCACAGTGAGTCCAGCTGACACTGTGGCTCCGCCAGCTCCGGCGCCAGGCACAGAAATGGCCCTCGCGAGAACAGAAGTGCACATGGGTTTCCCTCTTGGTGTGAGTTCACGTGATAAGTATCCCCATACATAGGTAGTTTTTGTAAACAAAAGCCGTATTTGCCAGTACAACGACTCTCCCCAGTGAAGTGGATGCTTTGAAACACACTAGTGCCCCTGTGTCACTGGTAAAGGAGAAATGTTTATATTTCCGACGTTATGCGCGTGTACAGGTGGTAAACGAGACCAAATAAGTAGTGAGCGGACAGATTTTATTTAGAAATACACCCGATCTTCTTTTCTCACGAGACCTGACTTCCTGTTTGGCTCGTGTTTTTCTGTCAGCTTGATCCGTTGGGGCTCCGGGTCTCGGGCAAAAATAGACTTGCGGATTATTTCCGTAGCCGCCGGAAGGCCGCCGGATGGCCTCGGTAGCCGGACCCGGACTTCGCGGAGCAGTGTGAGTGTGCAACATTGGTTTTAATGACTTTCTAAGTTTGCGGACACTGTACCGGACCTTAACCGGATTTAATGTGAGCCGGGGGTAAGTCCCCTCAGCTGGAGAGGACCGAAGTGGTACATAACACATTTAGTCACGCCCAATCCTCACTCATCTTCAACCCCTGTAAGAATTGTGTGGAACAGTAGCCAAGAGTTCCGTGGGGTGAGTTTGAATGGCCTTCTGTACAAGGACCCAGACGTCCTCAATCAGATAAGAGGAGTCCTTCTGAAATTCAGGAATGGATTGTACACGCCTTACGCAAGATGAAGAAAACGTACAATTCTGTTTGGCTAAAGGACAAAGAAGTTCATCTCCATCAAGAGACAACCCGGAGGATGAGATTCAAACCTGTGCTGTCGTCAGAGTGAACATCAGGGATAAGACTGCTGGGTGCATTGCCCATATCGCCATGAGGGAGACTGCTAATCTTCCACAGCCTAAACTGTGGAACAGCTTGCCCCTCATTCTGCGTGTTCTCACGGACCTGTCCCATTTTAAATCCCAATTAAAGACTCATCTTTCAAACTTGCTTTTAATACTTAGGGCTACACTGAATTGTGTCTTGGTTGTAATAATTTTGTGTTTTTAAATTGTTTTAATCTTTCTGTGAAGCACTTTGGTCCTCCTGGTGTTAATAATAATAATAATAAATTTTATTTGTAATGCACTTTACATTTGATACCAAATCTCAAAGTGCTACAGTGGACAACATAGTTAAAAACAATACAATATAACACAACATGTTAAAAGACAGGACTAAAAAAAACAAGCATTAGCTGTTAAAATAGGCTTGTGTAAAAAGGTGGGTTTTAAGTCCTTTTTTAAATGCGTCCACCGTTTGCGGGGCCCTGAGGTGGTCCCGGAGGGCGTTCCACAGGCAGGGAACAGCGACTTCAAAGGCCCTGTCGCCCATTTTGAGCCGTGTCCTGAGCAGTTCGGTGAGGTAAGTGGGGGCCGCACTGTGCAGACAGTGATGGGTGTGAAGGAGGACCTTCTATGCGAGACTGAATGGGGAGCCAGTGCAGTGTACGGAGGATGGAGGTTATGTGCTCGTGTTTTCGCACCCTCATCAGGACCCTGGCTGCACTGTTCTGAACGTACTGGAGCTTTTGGAGGCTCCTGCCAGGGATCCTGATGAGGAGTGTGTTAGAGTAGTCCAGCCTGGAGGAGACAAAAGCATGGACGAGCTTCTCTGCAGCAGGAAGGGAGAGGGAGGGGTGCAGTTTGGAAATATTACGGAGGTGAAAGAATGCAGTTTTGCAGATGGAGGTGACATGACTGTCAAAGGAAAGGTGGGGGTCAAATTTAACCCCTAGGTTAGTGACAGAGGGAGAGAGGGGAATGGTGTGTCCAAAGAATGAAACAGAGGTGATTGGAGAGTTGATGAGAGGTTCCAGTTTGAATGTCTTCTGTTTTGGAGCCATTTAGCTGCAGGAAGTTGTGACTCATCCACGCCTCTATCTCCTCCAGGAAGGAGCTGAGGCGGGCAGCCATGGCAGAGGGGGAGCTAGAGGGAGTGACTCGGGGGTAGAGTTGTGTGTCGTCAGCATAGCAGTGGAAATTAATTCCATGCTTGTCGACGACACGACCTAGGGGGAGCATGTAAATGGTGAAGAGGGTTGGACCAAGTACGGAGCCCTGGGGGACCCCACAGGTGACAGTGTGGGGTCTGGATTTTGCATCCCCCAGAGCTACATACTCGGTTCTGTCAGTGAGGTAGGAGTGAAACCATTGAAGGGCAGTACCAGTGAGACCTGTGTAGTGCTGGAGTCGGTGCAGGAGGATGTGGTGGTCTACAGTATCAAACGCAGCAGAGAGGTCGAGAAGAATGAGGAGGGATGTGAAACCGGAATCAGAAGCCATCAGCAGGTCGCTGGTGACTCTGATGAGAGCTGTTTCTGTGCTGTGGGAGGGACGAAAACCAGATTGAAATTTCTCATATAGCCTGTTGGATTTGAGATGATTATGGAGCTGGGTGGAAACTACTTTTTCGAGGAGTTTGGAGATGAATGGGAGATTTGAAATTGGTCTGTAATTTGACAGGGGTGTAGGGTCCAAGGTGGGTTTTTTGAGGAGGGGTTTGATGAGAGCAGTTTTGAGGGAGGTGGGAACATAGCCTGTTTCTACGGACAGGTTTATTATTTTGATTATGAGGGAACTGATGGAGTTTTTGTGAGTTTTAAGCAGAGGAGATGGGAGGGGATCAAGGCGGAAAGTGGATGGTCAATCAATCAATCAATCAAACTTTATTTATAAAGCGCTTTTCATACCAAAGGTATCACAAAGTGCTTTACAGATTACAACATTTAAATCAAGTATCCGTGCAAACATAATGTCCAAATAAGCGTCAGCAGTAGGTGGCGACGAGCGGCGCGGGTGTCCCTTGTCCTTAGACTCTCCAGCACGGCAAGGAAAAACTCAAAAACCCGGTGGGAGAAACGAGAAACCTCGGGGAGAACCACAGAAGCTGGAGAGATCCACTCCCATGGACGGACAGGCTATAGAGACCCAGGCCGATGGAATCCCCTCAGCAGACGGCCCAGGATCGAGACCATCCCGTCCTTGTTGTCAATCCAGTAGGCAGGGTTCCTCCGTTCAGCCGGGTTCCTCCGTTCGATCTAGACAGGCACTCCCAAGGGGGAGTGGGACAGGAGACACCATGTGAATAGTAATGAACAGACTACAGATAAGATAAATATTGTATCATAATAAGACAAAGTTTGCAGTAAGAAGAGGAAGAGGATAGCGCTCAGTGTACCGTACTTCCCACAGCAGTGTTTCTTCTAAGGCAGCTTTTACATCAGGCTGTGGGTTAGAGCTTTACCTAACTGACCTGATCATAAGCTAATTCAAAGAGGTACGTTTTTAGTCTAGTCTTAAATGTAGGGACTGTGTCTGCTTCTTTAACGTGAGCTGGGAGTTTATTCCATAAAACCGGAGCTTGGTAGCTAAAGGCTCTGCCTCCTACAGTGATTTTGGAGACCCGAGGAATCACTAGTAGCCCTGAGTTTTGAGAGCGGAGTGCTCTGGTTGGCTGATATGGAACGATAGCGTCTTGGAGATAAAGCAGAGCCATACCCTTTATGGCTTTAAATGTGAGGAGCAGGATTTTAAATTTGATTCTAAACTCAACAGGAAGCCAATGGAGAGACTTTAGCACAGGTGTAATGTGTTCTCTTCTCTTTGTACGTGTTAACAATCTTGCAGCTGCATTTTGAACTAATTGAAAACTTTTTAGGGAACTTTTAGGACACACTGCTAGCAGGGAATTACAGTAGGCCAGCCTTGATGAAACAAAGGCATGAATAAGTTTTTCTGCATCGCTCTTAGGTAGGATATTTCGTATTTTAGCAATGTTGCGCAGGTGAAAGAACGCAATTTTACAAGCCTGGTTTATATGCGTTTTAAAAGAGAGGTCTTGGTCAAACAGAACTCCAAGGTTTTTTACTGTAGAGCTCGTCGATACGCTAACATTATCCAGGGAGATGATCTGCTGAGATAGAGACTCTCTCAGTTTTTGAGGACCTAATATAATAACCTCGGTTTTATCAGGGTTAAGGAGGAGGTAATTTACAGTCATCCAGGTGTTAATGGCTTTTACACAGGAACTAAGCGTATCTAATTTATCTGTCTGACCTGATAAGTACAGCTGTGTGTCGTCCGCGTAACAGTGAAAATCTATATTGTAATTTCGGATTATGTTACCTAATGGAAGCATGTACAATATAAATAAAATTGGCCCAAGCACTGAGCCCTGTGGCACCCCATAGCACACTTTGGAACACGGTGAAGACTGTTGGTTTACATTAACAAATTGGTGCCTATCAGATAAGTAAGATTTAAACCAAGAGAGGGCTGTTCCCCTGATGCCTACGTCAGTTTCTAACCTCTGCAGGAGAATATTGTGGTTGATTGTGTCAAAGGCTGCACTGAGGTCTAACAGAACTAGGATTGAAGCTAGTCCGGCGTCAGCTGCTAATAACAGGTCGTTGGTAACTTTGACTAAGGCGGTCTCTGTGCTATGATAAGTTCTGTATCCTGACTGAAATTTTTCAAATAAACTATTGTCCTGTAGGTGGCGGCAAAGCTGCTTAGCCACAACTTTTTCAAGGACTTTTGAAATGATGGTTTAGATTTACGGATGATGTTCTCGACCTCCTGCTGCGTTGTGAGGGAGAGTTGTGATAGGGTTTGAGCGATGGGTGTTGCGGGCAGGTCTAGTGAGGTGCTATTGAGAAGTGGGAATGAGGAATGGATATTGTTAATTTTTGATGAGAAAAAATAAAGAAACCGGTTGCAATTTGTATCTGTTTGACTGTAGAATGAGGAGATCTGTGGTTTGAGGATGTGTTTTATTGTGGAGAACAGTTTTTTGGAGTTACCTGGGTTGTTGTTTATGAGTGTTGAGTAGTGTTCTGACCTAGCCTTGGAGAGTGCTTTGGCATAAGCCCTACAATGTTCCCGGTAGGCCAACTTATGCACCGTCAGGCCAGATGTTTTGCAGGCACACTCCAGGACACGGCCAGACCTCTTCATCCCTCTCAGCTCGTTTGTAAACCAGGGGGCAGAGCGGGTAAATGTGACTGTCCGGGTTGTTAATGGAGCAAGACAGTTAAGAATAGAGGTGAGGCTGGTGTTATAGTAGTCCATTAAGTCGTCAGCTGATGAGTGAGGAGAGGGGGAGAGATGCTGAAGATGTTGACTGAGGGAGGTGGCGTCCAAGTTCTTGATGTTTCTGAATGTAATATGGCGTTTTGGTTTGGTGGGAGGAACTGAAATTGGGACTTTAAATGTAACCGCCAGGTGATCGGAGACACCCACGTCATTGCCTGGCCTGCCAAACGACATGCCTCTTCATAGATATTTCAAAGACATATAGTCTGGGAGCGAGCGTGATCTCAACAATTTCCCGGTGGGCGTGATTGACAGACGGCATCAACCAATTAGAGCAACGCTAGATACGTTGCAGTAACAAGCGGCAGAAAGCCTTTCCAAAAACGTCCTTTTTTACGAGGAACGCTTCGAACGCTGTTTCTTGCTCCGGTTTTAGGGATTTCATATTTTCCAAATGATTTAAAACAGACGAAAGAGCCGAAGAAAACAGTGTATCGGTCGCCATCTTTAATGTTTTGGAAGAGTGCGTGGTGGTGACAGGTGACGGCTTCCGTCTCTTGGTGCGTGATTGGACCGATGTGGGTCAAATCGTGAAATGATTGGCTGCGAGCAGCTGCCCAGACGGTTCTTCTTTTGAACAGAAAGGAGGAGTGTCTGGCAGGCCAGGCAACCCACGTCATACACCTGAAGGCCTGAAACTGGGAGGGAGTCTGTAATGACGAGGTCCAGTGTGTGCCCCCTATTGTGTGTGGGGGCATCCACAAGCTGCTGGAGGTTAAGACGGTCCAGGGTTTGTTTGAAATTGGAGGCCAGTTTACAGTTATGTGTATGTTGAAATCACCAATAACCAGTATATTTGAGTGTGCTGTGCAGAGGGAGATTAGGAAGTTGTGAATGGTGGTTTGGGAGGGCTATCGATGAGGGCTATTGTTGCTGAAAAAGATTTTTTGCAACTGAAAACCAGACTTTCAAATGAGCCAGTACTGGGCACAGACACGGGGGATAGTTCAATGTTGCTGCGATGTAAAACAGCTAGGCCCCCACCACGGCCAGTTATACGAGCCTTATCGAGGTAGTTGTACCCGGGTGGGCAGGCCTCATTGAGGGATGAGTGTATTCCAGGCTGCTGCCATGTCTCTGTAAGACAGAGAATGTCTATCCCCTTATCCAGGATGTGGTCGTTTATAATTCCAGATTTGTTTGACTGCACATTCAGCTGTTCAAGTGTAATTTGAGCTCTAGAATCCAGTTTATTGAGAGGGCGGAGAACACTGCGATCCACTCCAGGTTTTACAGTGCACCTTCTACACCCAGCACTACCTATGCCAGGAGTTGCGGCACTCTGATGACACAAACGGTGACACGTCAGTTGTGCGACGGGACGCGATGCCGACCAGAGGGATGAGATGGAGCTGTGGACACTGGGTTTGGACACAGCAAACCGGCGCCTTGATCCCTATTGATGTATCGAGGTCGGTACGGAAGATCCAGTTGCTGCAGGGGAGCTCGGTTGTTATTATTGAGAGCTCGGAGATGCTGTGTCGAGGTGTCGGACCACAACATGATGCGTGATGTGTTAGCGGCTAGCCGAGATCCAGGCGTGTACCGGTGAATGACAGCGAAACAAGCCAGGGTAATCCACAGCTTCCACGGGGATGGTATTCCACGTGCAGACATCAGCTTGAAGGCAGAGGTGATGCAGGATCTGTGGAGACTGATGGGACTCGATGTCATGAGCGTAGTGGCTACCACCACTAGCATGGCCGCTCCAGGCAAGCGGCAATCGGGCTTCCAAGCCCCGGTGAAAGGACAGTCCAGGGAGGACATGTAGCACCAGGACAACAGCAGCAGGCACAATCCTACTTGAAACACCCGCAGTTGGTTCCAGGGCTCAGGGATTTGAAGCCAAAGAGTGGAGGATGCACTCGGACTTTGCCGGATTTAGCGTAGTGACAGGTATGTGCCAGGTAACACTTCACGTAGCAATCAGTACTAAGAAGTGCAAAATATCTGTCAATTGCTGTAGCGATTTCAGTAACTACAGCAAGAATAATACGGTACGGTAGGACGGATTTGCAGAAAAGCGGCGAACAGCCAGCGCCAGCGTCCTCTCCGCTCCTCCGTCCTCTCTCACTCTCTGATGAGTGGAATGTTCTCTGTTGTGTGTGTGGTGTTGTTGTAAAGTGCTATATAAATAAACTTTGATTGATTGATTGATTCCACACTTTGCAGCCATGGTTGAAGAACACCGTGTTTTGGTTGAAGACTATGTCGACATCCCGCAATACTTACTTTAATCTTTATTGAAGGGACAATGTACAGAGACATTAAGCTCAAAGAGACAGAAATGCACTGCACCAGATTATAGCTAAGTAGCTAGTTTCCATCTGTAGTCCCTGGTTACATCAAAATAAATAACACTATACAGCATGACCATTCAATCTTCTAACAGTCAATTGCATAGTCAATCACATAACACTTTACCAATCACACTACATTTCCAATCGCCAGTCCTATTTACAGACATATTAAAATACATTAAAACAATTCAGTGCTGCACCCAGTGGTTCACAATGAATAAGCAAAAGCTACATTTTGTCCTAAAATAATGAAGGACCTAAAACCAGCCCCTGTCAGTGCTGGCAGGTTTGGCCTCTCAGCAGCCACTTTTTCAATTCCCCGGTAAAAGTAATATAACTTGTTTGATTTTTTAATTCATTTGGGAGATTATTCCATTCTTTGATTGCTTTATATGAAGACGCTGATTGAGCAAATGAAGTTTTGCGTATTGCGACACTACACTGCCCTCTAGAGGAGGAGCGTGTAGCTCTATTGGTCACTTGAGATGTTGACTGTACACATTTCTGAAGAGGAGCAGGTGCAAAGTTATGTGTGATTCTGTACACCAATCTGAGACTGGCCAGCTTTTGTATATTTTCTAAATTTAACAGATTGTATTTTTCCAGAACATGACAGTGGTGATGCTGCCTTGAATTTTTAAAGCTTGTTTGTGTATGGATTCCAATGGCCTCAATGTAGTTTTATAGGCCTGGGACCAGCAAGTTATGCAATAATAAATCGGGACATGACCATTGCATTAAAAAATGTTTTTGCTGCCTCCAAGGTCAAAGAATTCCTGATGGATTTAAAAGTTGCTATGTTAAATGTCAAGCTCTGACACATTAGTTTGACATGTTTTTTGAAAGAGAGCATGGGATTTAATGTGACTCCCAAATATTTATACTCAGTCACATGTTGAATCTGTTCCCGTTAACACAGATAGTGGGGTAACTAAACTTTTTGTTTTTGTTACTACATGGTCGCCCTTTTCTTTACATTCATGGTTAGGCATGATTGTTGTAGCCACATTGCCACTTTTCCCATAGCCTCAGTTTAGAGACTACCTGTTTGGGGTCTCTCCCCAAGTGTAAAGGACAGTGTCATCTGCATACATTTGGATATAGATATCGTTCTGTATCACATATGGCATATCATTTATATATAAGGAGAAGAGCAAAGGGCCCAAATTGGACCCTTGAGGCAGACCTATGTTAATAGCAGCAGTAGAAGAAATGCTTTTCTTAATGCATACACATTGGGAGCGAACAGAGGGACAGGACTTTTACCAGTTCAGAATATTCATGGACAGTTTGTAATTTATTAGTTTGGAGAGAAGAATGGAATGACTGACCGTATCAAAGGCCTTGCGTAGATCTAGGAAGGTTGCATCTACTACCCATCCTTTATCCAGCTTGTTTTTTACGGTTTCAATAAAGAGGCAACAGGCTGTCTCTGTTGAGTGGTTAGACCTGAACCCAAACTGCAAGGGATGCAGTAGGTGTTCAGCTTCCAGATGTTCTATGAGCTGTTTAGCTACAACCTTTTCAAGTGCCTTAGACAAAACTGGGAGAATACTAATTGGTCTGTAGCTACTTATATCTTGCTTGTCTCCTGCTTTATAAAATTGGGATAACAGCAGTGTTGCAAATTAGCAGTTTTGCTATAACACTAAAAACAATGTACAGTGGGGGAAAAAAGTATTTAGTCAGCCAACAATTGTGCAAGTTCTCCCACTTCAAAAGATGAGAGAGGCCTGTAATTTTCATCATAGGTATACCTCAACTATGAGAGACAAAATGAGAAGAAAAAAATCCAGAAAATCACATTGTCTGATTTTTAATGAATTCATTTGCAAATTATGGTGGTAAATAAGTATTTGATCACCTACAAACAAGCAAGATTTGTGTCTCTCTGTAACTTGTTACCTGTACTTGTTACCTGTATTAATGGCCCCTGTTTGAACTTGTTATCAGTATAAAACCTGTCCACAACCTCAAACAGTCACACTCCAAACTCCACTATGGTCAAGACCAAAGAGCTGTCCAAAGACACCAGAAACTAAATTGTAGACCTGCACCAGGCTGGGAGGATTGAATCTGCAATTGGTAAGCAGCTTGGTGTGAAGAAATCAACTGTGGAAGCAATTATTAGAAAATGGAAGACATACAAGAACACTGATAATCTCCCTCGATCTGGGGCTCCACGCAAGATCTCACCCTGTGGGGTCAAATGATCACAAGAATGGTGAGCAAAAATCCCAGAACCACACGGGGGGACCTAGTGAATGACCTGCAGAGAGCTGGGACCAAAGTAACAAAGGCTACCGTCAGTAACACACTACGCCGCCAGGGACTCAATTCCTGCAGTGCCAGACGTGTCCCCCTGCTTAAGCCAGTACATGTCCGGGCCCGTCTGAAGTTTGCTAGAGAGCATCTCTCATCTTTTTAAGTGGGAGAACTTGCACAATTTTTGGCTGACTATATACTTTTTTTCCCCACTGTATCTGGTTTGTCCAATGCAGTTGTTATGTCCAAATCAAATAAACTAATAATAATAATTTTCAAAGAGATGGGAAATGTATTTTCCACTATAGATTGATTTATGAGCTTGGTGATTGGTGTTATCAAATTGTCTTTGTGTGTTTTTATGAAGAGAGAGTCAAGACCATGAATGTCCTGACACCGTGAGCTTGACAGCGATGACAGGATTTGGTGTACTTCTATCTCATTAGTAGTAGTTAGATTTAACTCATTTGGATTAGGCTCGGAGACCTGATTACGCTCTGTTTGAGAGAATTTCTGACTAAGCATTTGGACTAAATTGATTAAGTAATGATTAAAACTATCACTAAACAACTGTCAGATATTACTGTGTCATTCAAAATTAGTGATACATTGTCTTTTGTTTGTCCTCTTCCCGAGAGTTTGTCAATGCTTTTCCATAAATGTTTAGTGTTTCCTTTCGCAGCCTTAATTATTTCCAGATAAAAATTAGCTTTAGCATTCCTAAGCTCCATAGTAACCTTATTTCTTAAAGTTTTAAAAACCATTCGATCTGTGTTAAGGTGTGTTTTAAGTGATACTTTGAGTGCTGAATCTCTTTTTTTCATAAGGGCCCAAATCTTCTAATTTACCCATGGTAACTTGATTTTTTGCGTTTTGCTTACGTGGGTTAGTAATTGTATATTTATCAATAGTTTAATTGTGGACAATAGTCCATCGCATGCATGGTCAGTGTTTACCCAGTTTACCATGTCATTCCATTGGATGTTCTTTAGTTCATTTTCCAATGATGCCCGATTATTCTTAGGGCTAAAATGAGCACAACATTTTTGTTGTGAGCCTCTTTGGTCCTTGAGTCTAGTTTTTGACAGCTTCCGTACTATTAACGTGACGTTATGATCAGACATGCCTGTTAGTAGATTATAGGTTTTAGTTATACGGTCTGGCTTGGTGGTGAAGATTAGGTCCAATAGGGTAATGGTAATCCTAGTAGGACTGCTAATTATTTGTGTCATATAAAACATATCGATGGCCAGAATGCAAAACCTCCAATCTGAAAAAAACACTTTTTTCAGGAAACAAAAAAAAAAACGTTTATTTCTATTATAGTATGGTCTTTGTTAAAGATATTCAAGCATATTCTACTGTTCTTAGACCCTATTTCTGCAATATGTGTTAACAATACATACAAGGTATTTTTGCCTTCCAAAGTGCAGATAAGTGTTTTTTCCTCTACGTTTATTGCAGCATTGTGCACATAGGAGGTTTTGCACTAGGTGCAAATAGGGACAAAAAACATATTTTCAACTAGAGAATGTTGCAATGTAATGTTTTTATTGTTTTTTTTTCTTTCAAGCATGGTAAAACCATAAAACACACTTAAATTGCAGTACTGCAGTAGAAAGGTCTGCATTAAGGTCACAATAAAAAACAAAACAAACAAAACATTAACAGTGTCATATTCAACCCTGAACATTGGAGGAACCAGACCAGCATCAGTTTTGTAAGCAACCAGGTAAAAATACTTCCAAAATCTAGCTCCATAAAACAATGAAACTCTTCAACCAACACTTTCAGTATACCATTACATTAGTTTAAGTAGTATAGTGGGGCAATCTGTCATAGAATGAATGGTAGTCATGAGGTAGTACAGTCTTCACAGCTTGTAGGTCCTCGTATTTGGACTTCTTAATTTTTGGTGCTTCTGCATATTTTCTTTTGACTAAACCAGTGTTTTCTTTACATCTATGAGGCAGAGGGAGAAACTCTGATTCAGAGTAGTCAAGTTTGAACTCAAGAGACCCATCTTTGTATCTAAACTGTCGGATGTCAGTGATGACTGGATCACCGACCTTGTGTCCAGGGCGAATGGTGGAAAAATATGTTAGATCATTGTATGTCTTGAAGAAGTCATGCTTCAGGTACTCAACAATGTAGGGCTGCTTTGGACGGGCTCCCTCTATGTATGTTTTGTAGTTGCTGGGGACATAGATTTTTTTTGTCTCTGAGTGCTCTTTCACAGGCAGCGTGTACGCTATCACATTCCATTTGTGTGTGACCTTTTTCCAGGATTTTTTGAAAAACTATTTTCTTGGTCTTGCAGCAGAAGTCATACAGTGAATTAGCAAGAACCTTGTTCCTGTTCTGGTATGTACACCCATCTGAGTACACAATTATGGTGGATGCGGCTTTGCATCTTTCATTGTTGTTGAGATAATCCAGAAGACAACTAGCAAATGTGTCGGCATCTAACCCCCTTCACCTTCATGCCAAAAGTAACATTTGGCATCACGTGAATGAAGGTCATAGATTGTGTAATTGTGACAGGCTAGCTTAGTTCTGTAATACCCCACATGGAAAGAACCTATATGAGGATATATGCGCATACATGAATCCTATATGCAGCATATATGCACACATATGCTGCATATATACAGCATATATGCACATATATGAAAACATATATGCGTATATATGCCACATATAGGCAAAATTGAGGTGCATATATGTGCATATACAGGCTATATAGGTCTCCTGTATTGCTTCTTTATATCCACATATAAGCCCTATATGTACATACAACATATGTCTCCTATGTTGCTCATGGCAGGATCTAGTCATTTTGTAGCTCCTATCTCACTTTAACAACTGTCATACATGATGCCTAGCTCATATTTTCTATTATCAAAGCAATAACTAAAACTAACTTAAACAAATTATGTAAAATTGTACAGTATTGTGATAATTATATTATTGCAATATTTCACTAAACCATTTCAACACGATATGTTCCAGTCTAATTAAACACAAATTGTTTTTCAGCAAATTGTGTCAAAAGAAGACTTAAAAAAAAGACTACATCAGGACCAAACAAGACTAAAATAGAACTATGTTAGTAAGTGTTTCACCAAAACGTTAACACATTTATAAGTTCAACGAATTGTTTGATTTCAATTAGTTTGAAAAAAAAAAAAAGAATATTTCGATCACAGTCAGAATAAGACTTTGGTGATATAGAGCATGCCTATGGCTCTGCAAGAACGCTGGACCAAGATAGAAACCCAGCTTGGTCCCAAGGAACATGAACATGGAGTTCTGTCGGGTCTACTTAAAAATAAAGAAAATAGGTTTTGAAAATAGAATAAAAATCAAATGGAAAATAGAAGATATTAAAAACTCAATATAAATTGATTTATTGAATAAACAAATGCATATAATAATAATAAAATAAATCTAGAATGAATTTGTTATGTGTCCCTGAAAAACATTAACACTGTGTTTTGAGTCAATTTTAATGGCTAAAACATGTCAGAAATGAGTTTGGCCATAGACTGTATATTTTTGGCCACCACCTAAAATTGGCGCTGTTTAGTCCCATTGTCAGAAACGAAGAAGAATTCAAACAGGCGGAAGGCGGAGACAGGAGAAAGGCACCGGCGTATCTGGTCCTGAACACAACTTTGAACGGTGAGTCTATTAAGTGTAGTACTATTCTCACGCCAAGTCTTTGTAGTCACGAGCCACCCGCGATTTCAGCCAGAATAGCATAGCGGCGATATCAGCGCTGCTTGTGGTAGAGGAAAAGGCGACAGGAGCTAACGTTATGTGGCTAAACAATGGAGGGAACTGCGGCGAGAGGAGAACCCGTGTGAGCGCGGTCAGAGCAGAGAGATGCAGGTACAACTTAGAGCTTTGAACACTGTCTATCTTTGTCTTGTTATGCTAGTTAATAGTATGCATGAAAGCGCTTGTACAGCATCAGTGATTATGTGCCAATAAAGTTGCTGTTGGTTTGGTTAAATGTCTGTGGGTTAGTTACATTTTTGTTTTGTTTTTAACAGTGCCGATTACAGCAGCTTCTGTTCTGAACGTTTTTAGACACATTTGAATCATTATAGAAGTCTTATAGGCCCGCTAAAAAAATTGTAATGTTAATATATAACAGATGTAGAAAGGTGCAGGTTCTCTATAAGCCTGAGTGTTGATTTTTGTTATAGTGTTATAGTTAAAATTATAATTTTTCATATCAGATGACAGTGAATTAAATCAAGGGTGTGCCTCCTGAACCAATTGTACTATTTGTAACTTTACTCCTGTTAGTAAGATTATATGCAATTCTTATTTTGATCCACTTTTTCTTTTGGGTATTTGGTCATGAGCATCCATTGTATCTGCATTGTGAATGTACAAAAAAAAGAGCGGCAGTAGTGAAAGAAAAGACAACAGTATGAAATGTAAAGTGTGAAGTAACTAAAGGGGCAGATATTATAATACATGTTCTTCTCTGCTCCGTTTCATTCATACTGTATTGGCTTGGCGGATTTGTTGTGATTGTATGATGTCACTTTTGAATGAAATAAATAAGAAAATGAAAAGCTAGGAGTCATGGGTGCGTTTACACAATCAGGAAATTGAATAACCTTTGATGCAAGTTAATATATGTTTTCATGGCGTGGCTGTGTTGTGCCATTCCTCTTACATTTTACTCTTACATTAAACAGAAATATTGTGACCCTCAGGTGAATAATGGTGTCAGAGGAGAAGGAGCGAGAGGTGGCGTGGAGGGAGCTGCGCAGGAGGAAGAGGATGGAGGAGGTGGAGGAGCTGACCACTGCGGGACACAACGCTCTGTAATCGGGACCAACCCAGGAGGCGCTACCGTTTCAGAGGATCAAAGGAGACTGAAGGCAGCCCGCCAGGTTTCCACGCAGCGGCTTAGGACTAATTCTACATCTGGTACGTTTAATTTTGTTGTACAGTTGTATAATGACAAATAATACTATGTGAGTATTACTCTTCTGTCGTTCTGTTGTTCCTTCACTAATGTGTATTCCAGCGTCCACATCTGTGGGAATGCCGCCCACAACAACTGCAGTCATTTATTAAGTAAAAACCCTTGCATGTATGATGTAGCAAATGGGAAGCAGAGTACTTAGCGTTTCCACAGATATGGAATTTAAAATCTATATTTAAAAATCAAAAGTATAATAATACTTTAACCACCCTAGTTTTCATTTAAATCCATTATTATAGAAGACAGTATATTTTCTGTTGTACAGAACCTGAATGGAACCTTTTTCACCATGTTTGTGTTTGCATGTCTGTATCAGGGTTGACCTGACACTGGGCTTAATAGAAACACAACATTAGTGTCCTTACTGAAAAGTCCTGATTTATACTTTCATGGAGATTAGAGCTAGCATGCTTAAATAATTGTTTGTTCCCCAGAAATGCAATAAACATTGTTTGCTTCTATTCTCATTCCAGCATGGGACAGACCTTTGCCAATCAAAGGAAACAGGTGGAGAGGGGTCACCTGCCAGCCCCAAGTATTGGAGACAGTGATGGCAGCCAAGGACTAATGCCTCCTCTATGAGGAGGTAATCTACCTGCTGGACTCCCTGCTTCGGACATTCCTACAGAAGGGTGTGTATGGCATCACCACACCATATGATGTGTTGACTGCAAGGGTGAAAGAACTCCTGGGACTTATCAAAGCAATTTTGAAAAAAACAAACAAAAAAGGGGATTGCCTGATATGTAAATGAACTGTGGAAGTTGTTGAGATTGTTTAAATCACATTGTGGCATTGGAGTTTATGCTGTGGCAATAAGTACCAAAAACAGTCCAAAGTCGGATACAGGCAACATGTTTGCATTAACTTTTCCACAAGTTTAGGTTTTGACCAGATTCTGGACTCTCTCGTATTCAGACACTAAAACAATAAAATATTTTTGCAGAAGTGCATAAAGCTCGATCAATATGCACTTCCAGTGGTGCAGAAGTGACATTCACCTCCGGGTTAATGTAATCTTTATACAATGTTTTACGTGATAGCGTTTCAACCAATGAGCATCCAGATTGACAAATCAAGTAATAATACATTTTATTGTCACTGCATACATGTAAGATGTTTGCTTTAAATTGTTCAGAAGTTGTTTTGACTGCTTAAAGCCAAACTATGACGAGTCTATTGAAACAACTGTTTGTGATACTGCCTTTTGTGTTATAACCAACAAACAACCCTAACTACACTTATAAATTGTTTTACATATGTGTACTATTGTTGAATTGCAGTCGGAAGACTTATTTGAAAATAAACTAAACCTAAGACAAACAGCACTGGAGGTATAACCTTGGTTGGTACATTATTTGATTTGGGTACTAGAATTAAATTCACAGAAGTATTAACCAATATTAATGGTTCCATTTGTTTGGTTAAATTTAACCAATCTGGTTGGGGTCCAACCGATCTATTGGTTAAAACAACCAATCTTAAAAATGGTAGTGTTTTTAACTAATCTTGGTTAAAACACTACCATTTTAGATATTGTTTTTTCTATTCAGTTTTTTCTTATTTTTGTTCTTGTACTATTTGATTGTAAATAAATAATGTAAATGTGTACATGTTGGGCTTTTATTTATGTTGCCTAGTAACTATGGATTTTAATCATTTTACAAAAAAAAATTATATAGGTGCATATACAGTATGTACACATATTTATGTGACATATATAAAATTGGCCGTTTTCCTATATGTCATGTACATATATGTACATATATGTGTGCATATATGTGTACATATATGTACACATATATGCACACATATACTGTATGTACATATATGTACATGACATATAGGAAAACGGCCAATTTTATATATGTCACATATATTCAAAACCTATATCAAAACCTATATCAAAACATATATGTTTATATAGGTTTCTTCCATGTGGGACAGTGCACTGGCCTTGAGTACTGGTGCCAACAGGACTGACTCAAGGTCCACTGTTAATACCACAGTCGATTCATCTTCTGCGTAACTTTCCTTGTCCAATGTGCCATATCTTTTCGCTTCACATGCCTCTCGTATGCTTCCTTGTCTAAATTGCCCTCTTCATATTGAACACACAAGTCACACTGGTCTTTCTTGGGCTTAAATAAGCTCAAGTTCATTTGTTTGAAGACTGTTTTGAGAGTAGTTTCATGGACTGCTTCACGAGCATGCTCTCCACAGTAATTGTGGTATTCTCTGTACAGTGCTAAAATGTATTGAACACTGGCTCCAGTAAAGTTTTTGAGTATCTCTCCGACAGTAGTGACTTTCAACCTTTGGCAGGTCATTTAAAAATTCCTGTGCAGAACCATCTTGCTGACAGTGTCTCCTTGATGGCATCTTCTGATGGAACGCCACCCGGTGCATTCCAGTTGGTGATTTGACCCATTCATGGACACTCCATGCTCCTATGTTGAGTGTGGAAAGAAACATTGTCTTGCAAACTGGTATTTGCTTGTTACCCACCTGCAGTTTGTACTTATATGTTCGGTTCTTCCGAGATGGATCTCCAGTTGTTTGTCGTCTTGGAGGGCATGCTTCTACTTGTGATGACACGTAAACCATCCTTTGTCCCCATGTCATGATCCAGAAATATGTGAAGATTTTTTGCCTTTGTTCTTCAGAAATATTTGTACATAGTTGTCCTCCTTTGTTTCTGACTTGATCCTCGTTGCAGCCATGATTACATCTGTCTCCTATGGAACGTGGATGCCACCATGGATGCAACTGTGACAGGTTCTTCACTAAAAAAGGTTCAGTGTAAATACTGTCTGGTCTGTATTTTGGGCTGAATTTAGGATTGTTGGTGTAGGGATACAGTCACCAGCACCATGATCCCCTGCAGCTTCTGACTGGCTGCACCATGGTCCCCTGCAGATTGTGGTTGCCTAGCTGAGGCATCACATTTCTTCCCTGTAAAGGAAATGCAATATTACAATTATGTATCAAAAGATCTTTAAAACAATGTGTTATTATTATTTCTGAGCCATTTGGAATAACCCGTTGACATGCATGAGCAGACAGAGTTACTCCTGTTTACATGGTATTTGAAATCAATTGGGATATTCCAATCCAAACCGCGAGACACGGAGAACATCATGTTGCAAATATGCTATCTCAATGTTTTTTACCATCAATATTCATGTCTTTCACCACACTAATAAAGTAATCTGTTTATTCCAAAAGTGTGGTGCTGTGCTGTGTCTGTTTTTACTGTTTTTTATGCCTTTTTTTTTGTTTTTTTGACAAGTTCAGTTTTGCTTTCCACACATGGAGCTAAATTTGAGGCTCGTGTGTTGGGCTGTTCTTGGACAACATTGTGCTTATACTTTGTTGGAAACAAAGCTTTTTAGGCCAGATTAGGACCAAGATGGTATTTTACGTGCAGTGCACTGGATCTATAATTTTTACAGTTTGCCAGTTTACATGGCCGTGCGCGACCGGGTTATTGCTAATTTTCCAGATTTGAACAGGTTATTGGCTGCTTGTAAACGTAGTCACTGATGCAGCAATACCACTACTTGCCTTTTTTGAGAGCCAACTCCATCAACATCATTCCTCTGGACAGTGGCCTTTTTTTCCCCAACCTGTTGGTTGACATGTTGACATTTCTAAAAAACAAAAATTACATTAACTCCAAAGCAGCAGTAAAAATCTCTATCCACAAGTTCAAAATTTTAACTGCTAAAACCTCCTATCTGCACATACATGCAGATAGAAGTTTTTTACCTAGAATTGTTTGGGCCAACAAACATGACATTTTTAAAATAATGCTAATTATTGACGTCTGTGTAAGTTCTCAGTCGTACAGGAGTTGTCCATCTTCAAAGAGGGTACTTGAGTCATCTTCTGTACTTGGTAGTTGAGGTCTCCAAACGTTTCGCCTCTCATCCAAAAGGCTTTGTCAGTGAACAAGGTTACGCTCAGCACGCAGCGTAGATAAAGACCAGGAGGAGGAGTTGGGGTTGACCCGGCTCCTCCCCTCTAATCACAGCTACTCTCACCTGTGGGTAAACACCTTTGAAGTAGAGCGTCTTTAATGACCTGCTCCCTCCAGTATCGGTCAGTCCTGTCCTATTCATAGATGATCACTGCTAATTACCTGCCTATTGTTCTTTTGTTGGCTGAGGTATCGTCTTCTTGGACTGGCCGTGCCCTGTCGGTTTTCCCCGAAGCAGATTGGAGTAAAAAGAAGAAAGATTAAATCTTAGCCCACCATTTCGGTTCATGGAGGGATTTTCTTTTCTGACAAAAATAGCTTCTTTTACTCCTCTTTCAAACCAACGTTCTTCTTTAGCTAGAGGGCTCTCTGGACATGTTGCTCCAGAGAGCAACATGTCCAGAGCGCCCTCTCAGACTGTGGCTATCCTAACTGGTCCTTCACTAAAGCACAAAGGGCAGGAAGACCCAAAGAGCAGGACAGACAGACTACAGAACCCAGAGGAAAGGGAGTTGCGGTGCCGTATGTAGCCGGGGTATCAGAGAAACTTCAGAGAATCTTTAGACAGCACAGGATTCCAGTGTACCACAAACCGGTGAACACACTGAGACAAAATGAGTTCATCCCAAAGACAAAACTCCACAAACAAAGCAATGTGGTTTATTCTATTCGATGCAAAGAAGAAGAATGCAGAGAACATTATATTGGAGAAACCAAACAAGTCTTACAGAAGAGACTTTATCAACACCGAAGAGAAAGCACAAGCGGCCCCCAGTCGGCTGTGCACCTTCACCTTAAAGCCTCCAACCACTCCTTTGAGGACGGGGAGGTCAAAATTCTAGCTAAAGAAGAACGTTGGTTTGAAAGAGGAGTAAAAGGAGCTATTTTTGTCAGAAAAGAAAATCCCTCCATGAACCGAAATGGTGGGCTAAGATTTAATCTTTCTTCTGTTTACTCCAATCTGCTTCGGGGAAAACCGACAAGACACGGCCAGTCCAAGAAGACGATACCTCAGCCAACAAAAGAACAATAGGCAGTTAATTAGCAGTGATCATCTATGAATAGGACAGGACTGACCGATACTGGGGGGAGCAGGTCGTTACAGATGCTCTACTTCAAAGGTGTTTACGCACAGGTGAGAGTAGCTGTGATTAGAGGGGAGGAGCCGGGCCAACCCCAACTCCTCCCAACTGGTCTTTATCTACACTGTGTGCTGAGCGTAACTTTGTTCACTGACGAAGCTAATTATTGACACTAAATTACAATGCTTTTAGAATCAAGACATTTTTTAGTGGTGTTATTAACTTTTTTTTTCTTTCTACTCATTCTACAGTATCACAGCAGTGCACTAATACCATAGCATGCATGATTCAGATTATTATTTATAATTACCTTTACACAAACAGTAACAAAAACTTCACTAGTAGGGTGCAATATGCATCATTATTGTGAAAACAATTGATAATTACAATTTGGCAGACATTTAAAAAGGTCTACATACCACAGTTGTCCGAAATGTTAGCTTGATCTGCTGCTGATGTAGATAGAAGGTTTTGTGTTCAAGATTTTAAAGTCAATTCTGATAGGAGGGTTTTGTCAGGTGACTTTAATGTCATAATAAAGGGCGGGATTATCTTGCAGATAGACTGAACATGTGGAGTCATCCTTGTTCTCACAATTTAATTTGAAAACTCAATATATGCAAATTTGCAGATAGGAGGTTTTGCATTCTGGCCATCGATATAAAAGTTAATGAATCAAAAAAGGTGTCTTTAGCTGTAGGGGGTCTGTACAGGCCCAGGGCAGCTATGATAAAAGACATTTCAGAGGACAAAGTGATTTTGACAACCACACATTCTAGGCTATTCACTGGGAGGCCATTTCGGTGCTGTCCAAGCTTTCCTTCACATAGATAAATGGTCTCAACTTATATAGCGCTTTTCCCACCTTCATTAGGCACTCAAAGCGCTTTACAGCAAGGATCCACTCACCCATTCACACACCAATGTACGCAGACACTGGGGGATAATAACACCCCCCAGTGTAAATGGTAAATGGTCACATTTTTATATAGCACCTTTCTACCTGCTTTAGGCACTCAAAGCGCTTTACATCAAGGAACCAGTCACCCATTCACACTCTCATTCATACACCAGTGTACGCAGACACTGGAGGCAAGGTGGGTGAAGTGTCTTGCCCAAGGACACAACGACAGTGGGCACCTGCGGGATTCGAACCGCCGACCCTTTGGTCACAAGACGACCCGCTCTACTCTCTGCACCACCGTCACCCACAGTGTCTTTATTCCCAGTGGATAAAGACACTGGGGCATAATAACACCACCTCCTCTGCCACTTAGCCTATAATTTCTGTAGATTTTATAGCCTGGGACTGTAAACAAAGTAGGGGGAGTTGTTGGAGTTAGCCAGGTTTCCGACAAACATGAGTAGTCGAGGTTAGAATCTGACAAAATGAGCTGGAGTTGTTCAGATTTAGGGAGAGCACTCCTGATGTTGAGATGTCCTCCAAGAATCCCCTTTGGTTTTAATTCAGGATCCCACACTGCAAATAAGAGGTAGCTAAAAACAATAATAATAATAATCTCTTGGATTTGTATAGCGCTTTTCAAGATACCCAGAGCGCTTCAACAGCTCATTATTCATTCACTCTATACTTGGTGGTGGTAAGCTACTATTGTAGCCACAGCTGCCCTGGGGCAGACTGACGGAAGCGAGGCAACCAGTCTGCGCCATCGGCCCCTCCGACCATCACCTACCACTCACTCACTCATTACATTCACTAGGCTTCCTGGTGTTACCAAACGGTCTCCCCATCCAAGTACTAACCAGGCCCTACCCTGCTTAGCTTCCAAGATCTGACGGGATTGGGCATAGCAAAGGCGGTATGACCAACAAGATAAAATACCAGCATTTCAAGTTAAAAAACTAGTAAATTATCTGTCCATGCAGCGAGTTAATTTTACTTGGTAAGAAATCTTAAAATAAGATATTAAAATCTTGTAACAAGCATCACAAAATAAGTACTCCCAAGACTTATTTTAAGCTAAAAAGTAAGTAAGTAAGTGCTTTATTGTCATTGTACAAGCGTACAACGAAATAGTGTTCAGGTGTCAGTCCTGAGCTGCTGCGGCTGAGCTGCTGCGGCTGCTGCCACTGTGTCAACCTGACCAGCATGACTTTGGAGGTCGGGGAAACTGTAGCACTCGGAAGAAACCTGGCTGGCTGCCCTTTGTCTCCTTTGATCCTCTGAAATGGTGTCGTGCCTCCTGGGTTTGTCCCTGTTTCAGAGCGTTGTGTCCTGAACTGGTCAGCTCCACCTCTTCCTCCCTCCACTCCCTCCGCTTCATAACAGTCTTTCACCATCTCCTCTGTGCTGCAGCTGTGGGGGCTCTTGGTGCCTCTTCAGTGTCTCAGAAGAAGAAATATGTAGGTCTCAAATGGGTTTAGCTGATAAGCTAGCATTTTGTTTACCTTTAAAAAGCTGCTTTCTTCAGGACCATTTCAGACTCTCAAAGTAAACAAATCTACCAAACCTCCACAAAAACAGGGCAAAGATGTACAAAAGTATCCAGAAAATCAATGTGGAACACATAAACCACAAATGCAGTTCACAGAAAAGCAAAAAACTCAGCTGCACAAGGAGAGAGGGAGGCCGCTTGCTGTTAATAAAAACGTATTTTTAGATTCAATTATAAGGAAAATATACTTATTATAAGTCTATCAACTTTTGTTTATAGTTAACAATACTTAAAATAAGTGGAAAGTATCCTGAAACCAGACAATATGTATTAAAATGAACCAAAATGTGTCCAGCGCTTGTTTTAAGGATAGACATCTTACTGAAATCAAAACCAGAAAAGCAATATGAAAACATCAAAATTTATTATCTGGGATTCCCCCAAATATTTGTACAGTCCTAACTCATTTACACCCAAACATGTCCTAACCTACGGGTGTTCACACTTCAAGGGTTGCTGCACATGTGCAAACTGACAGTATAAAACATGAACTGGTCTTAGCAGTGCCTTTTAAAATATCTACTTGCTATCAAACTATTTTTTCAAAAAAATGATTTCCATTCAGCCAGTGTCTCTCTGTCATCCAGACTGAGGTAATCCGTGATGTCATCCATGAGCGAGATGCCACTTCTGCATATAATTTCTTATATGCGAGATGCCAATCTCGCCAATCTCAATTTCTTATATGCGAGATGCCACTTGTGCATATAAGAAATTATATGCAGAAGTGGCATCTCGCTCATGGATGACATCACGGATTACCTCAGTCTGGATGACAGAGAGGACTGTTGCAAGACATTTCGGATATGTCAGGTGTAAAGTATAGTAATATGCCATTAGCACGGTAGTACAGCGGTTAGCGCTCGTGCTTCACAGCTAGAAGGTCCGGGTTCGATTCCCACCAAGGACGGGGCCTTTCTGTGTGGAGTTTGCATGTTCTCCCTGTGTCTGCGTAGGTTTCCTCCGGGTACTCCGGTTTCCCCTACCACTAAAAACATGTACAATAGGCCAGGATGAATGAGAGTGTGTTTGAGAGTGCACATGGGGGACGACGGATGGAAATTAGCCCAAGGCTACAATCCGGTGTGGCTTGTTCATTAACTTGCACTGTCCCGACCAAATAAACATAAAACAAACAAACAAACAAACATTCCATCAGAAAAGTTCTCTTTCGGAAGGTTGCTCAAGGGTATGTTTCCCACAGCAACAATGCAGGTTGTACCATCGAACAGCAGCACCGGAGAGGACAGAGGCCGCTTCTCCAGGTACAGAGCAGGGTCCTCGTGTGGCTAGAATTAAGCACAAAGGATAGTAAATACTTTACATTTAGGAGTGCATCAGAAAACTGGAGTAGATCACACACAGTAATAACACTCCACATCTCAGTACAGAAAATTGCACTTTATGAATTGCAAAGATATATTGTGCAGAACCACAAGCTCCCAGGCCGACTGTAAAGGACCTGAGCTTGGAATGTTTTGGTTTATTTTTATGATCTCATGTGTAGCACTTTATGTTTTTGTTGTTTAAATGTGCTATATAAATAAAATGGATTGTAGGGGTAACCACAGTTATTTCTATACACTTAAAAGTTTTTTTTTTTAGCTTTTAGCCATGTTGTTATGCTATTTCCTTATCAAAAACACCCCCAGAGAGGTTTTTGGCTTCATTCACGCAATTCTAAGTAATCCTCCTGAATCCTGCTCTCTGAGCAGCTGCTCCGCCCTCTCCTGGCAAACCACTGAGTTGTTCTGTTGTGTCGTCACAAAGGAACAGAAGTGCTCTACGTCTGTAATGTAATGCCTTACGGCCTGATTTTAATTTATTAAACAGCTTTTTCATTATTTTTGTTGTAAGAGAGAAATAAAAAAATTTAAAAAGGAACTCTCCGACGCGTCTGTGCTGTCCCGGGAGAGTAAACAAACGCACCCCCGGCCAGAGGATCTGATCAGAAGTCATGTTTTTGAAGACGGAGCTCTTTCTAACCTACTCTGGACACGCCTGTTCTTTTTCATACCCAACGATAATGTAACGGATGCGCATTTGGCTCTATTAGATCCATGGTTTGGCTAGAGAGGACTACCTTCCTAAAGAAGAGTGCACTCGCCAGAAGTTGGAATTTATTTCTGGGATTCAGCTAGCTACTATATCAACCAACCTGATGGATGCTTGGTGAACCTTGGCCAGAATCAAAGTGGATTAACTTTTATAACCAACGCCATCCCATAACCCGATGGGGAGGCCAGGCTGAGGAGCGGTGAGTCAATCAAAACGCGTGTTAGCGTGTGTGTTAGCCATTTATGAAACTGTGTTGCACATGTCAACTCCTTACTCCATAACTGCATTATGTGAAGTAACTTCACTTTTTGCAGCGATATTTATATTTATAATACTGCAAGTGTGGAATGAGCGGAGAGAGGGGCGGAGTTAACTGAATCGAAGCGTCTTGTCTTCCGGGTTTGAAAAATACCCTCAGAAAATACTTATATTTCGCTCAAAAATGAGTACTCCATAGTGATAGAGGTACAATATATCATATAAATGCCTATACTTTACTTTGGAATGGCTAAAATAGCCACAGCTCCTTTAATTCTCACCTTAAGGATATGAAGGAGGGCTTACCCGGCATTTCCCAGCCGTTTTGGAGGTAGTGCCGGTGATGGGAATAGTGATGGCAGCACATTGAAGAGGGTCATGATGAAATCCACTAAATAATATTAAGAAAAAGCCTTCAAATAAATATCTTAGGCATAAGAAATGAAAGGGCATGACCAAAAAACAGTTTACCTCCACGAACATCCAAGGGTAAAGGAGGTTTCAGAGCCTTCTTATAGATGCCAAAGAACTGCACCTTGGAACAAAAGGTTGACCATCTTGCCTTCATTTCCCCAATAAACTTCTGGCTGGTGCCACCAACAATTCGACTCAACTCATCCATTGCCAAAGGCAAAAGTGGTATGCATTTAAATAAAAGGTCAAAAAATAAAAATACTCAAGCTCTACACAGCAGAAGCAATGAAGTAAATGCTTTCTTACATGTCCAATTTGTTTAAAGCATGGGTATGCTTCAAATATTTTTGCGGGTCTATCATATTCTCTTGTAAAATCTGCATCAATGAATGCCCGCCTAGCTTTGAACTCAAGGTTCAAAACTTGGGCCACATCAGATGGGTTGGGTTTTGCATTGGGTTTCTTGTACATGTTGCTTAGTGTTTTGTGCCTCGTCTGCCTCTTCAGACTATCCTGCTTTGCTAAAAATAGATATTAAAACGTTAAGGAAGCACATTTTCAATATCAACAGAATCATAAAAGCAAAGAATATCATTAGAAAACATTGCATATCTACTTTGAAATTGGAAAATTTACTAAATTGCTTCTTTTTAAGTAATTCATTTAAAAACAAAGTGAGCTAACTTCAAATAAGTTGATAAAAATCAAAGAAAGATTGAAAGAATAAATTAAAGAAAGTTTGGGATATATATACATGGCCTTACCATTTGCATCATCTGGGGATGTTTGAGTAGCTGTCACAAATCTGGGTGAGGGGCTGATGAGGATGGGATTACACTGTGGTATGGTGGGGTTCCTTTCTCTGAGGAAAATATTTAAAAACATACCTTTATAGTATGAATGTCAATGTAATGTCGGAATGCAATTATAATTTAAGATAAATATGCACCAGAACTTTGGCTGTCCTCACTGAGGTCATCCGGGCTCTCAAGAAGTACAGTGCTATCATTGGAGCCAGTAGTTTCACCACTCGTGTCATCTTCTGTCCCATTGTCAGTATTGTCTGAGTCAAACAGAGTCTTCTTAGCCTTGCCTCGTTGCAGAATGGAACCTCGCCTCTTCCTTGGAGACCTCACATTCTGAAGTCGCTTGTACATTTTAGCGTAGACAGTCACCTATGGTAATAAAATATAAGATTGACAAATTTGCAAGTTTATCTTTCTATGGAATATAAATACTCACATATGACGTGTGTGGGTCAAGATCACACAACATTGGATAATACTCTACAATCTTCTGTGACATTGCTCTCAATTCAAGTTTGGAAGGGTATTTCGCTTCGTTCCTCATGGGACTGGCACGCAAGATTGCAAGCATGCTGGTGATGGTGTTGCGAGCAAGTCTGCAAATAAGCTCCTTAGACATGTTAAAGCCTTCAACATTTCCAGCATGGAGCAGCGAAAAGTACTGACAGCGCACCATATCCAACTCAGAATCTGGGTATACCACATATTCTGGTGGATCTGGCTGTTTTATGGTTTTGGAGATGGCAGACAAGGGAGTGAAGCTTTGAGGCTGGCATGGTGGCACGTGGTGACTGGAATCACTCCCTGAAGTGTTTAAACTCCCAGTACTAGTGTTGGCAGGTTGGTCAGTAGGTCTCTCCTGTATGAAGTATACAAATAAATACAAATAGGGTAAAAAACACAAATTATGCAGTACAAAATTATTATTTTTTACAATACCAATTGAGTGATAAATCCCATAGCCTCTTTCTTTGGAGAACATTTTCAGCGCCAGGGAATAAATCCTTCAGGTCCTCACGATTGAATGTTGTCAAAGCCCATTCATCAATACTTGCAGCTGTAAGTTAAGAGAAATTTAAGAGAACACATATTTATCTCCCAGTATGATGACTCTTAAACTTAAACATGACTTTAATTAACAACTCTGCAATAAATTATTATTACGCAACTTGGGAAAATTACTGGATGTCATGAACCCTATATCTGTTGCATAATGTTGTCCTTAAAGCAGTACTAAGTAACTCTTGCCCCTAGAGTCCATAAGCGCAACTGCAGGTGTCTTAGCAAGTTACTCAAGTTACTCAAACTTGGCTGTAAATACTGTTTAAAGTGGCGCTAGCCCGCAGTTAGCTTTGCCCGTTAGCCTGTTACCTTCTTCTCCGTGATTCCATTAGTGTGTATTGGTTGCTCCGCCCCGGTGGCAGTCAAGTTGCAAGCATGGTTTTCTGGCCAGAGACACCAGAGGGAGATGAAAGACCCTCCAATCATCCTATTAACACTTGGATTACCCCCAGAGGGACTACGGAAAGGATTTATTAAGGTAAACACGTTACTTAGTACTGCTTTAAGTTGTGTTAAATAGTACTAAATAGCACTTTTTGGGAGCTTTAAGCTGCGCAGATTTTCCTTTCCTTTCGTTTGCAACACAATGTTTCAGACCTGCTTGCTGTTTTTTGTATGTTTTTTTTTACTATCGGGTGCAAATTTAATTAAGTCACTGACTTAGGTAAAATATTGTATTTAGCCCATTTTCTTTTTTCTTGCCGACCAATTTGGCTGAAAACAAGATTACTCTGGTGAGAACCCGGGATCTATGCCTGTGTAGCGCGGGTTTTGTTGCTAACACTAGCCAGCTAATGCTACGTAGCTTGGCTAACAGCAATATTAAATGTGAGGGAAAAAACACTTACCCTCCAACACTGAACGTATGGAGGCATCCAACCCATCCATTCTGATCTTCAATTTGGCTCCACGTCTCAACACAGCAACTACAACAATTTCCATAGTTAAAATGTGCTAACTCTAAGCTACCACGAAGCTAACGCTAGCCTGCAGCACAACGTGAGCCATCATGTAGGCCACAGATTTCAAATGAACGTGCAATCTTTATGTGTTTGATAGCACAGGCTATACATATGCAAATCACAGCTTTATTTATGATTAATGTAGGATACTAACCATTGAAGTAATACTAACCTTGGTGGTTTGTCGCTTCAACCAAAATCAAACAGCGTTTTTCCTCTCCAGGTTTGGGTTCAAAGCACACTCAAAAACTCTAATATTTGTTGCTTTGACGCTTAAGGTGCTTCTTAGTCACATCAATGTAGCACATGGTCGCTGTCAGGAGTTTGGGTTTATTGTGGAATCGATGAATGCAAGCAGGACTTCAGAGTTTTCAGCTCCTTTTTTCGCCACATCTGTAGCACCCAGTACTAACCGGAGCCGCTTCTGTTGCCGACGGACATGTTAGCTGATGCGCTAGCTCACTGATTCATTCATTCTTCGAGTGTCAAAGACATCTCCGAGGCAAGCTTATCATTAAAAAGTATTCCTTTATTATAACAAAAGGCCTAAAATCAGTCCATACAGTGCACTTAGATTCATATTCGACAATAAAAACTGTTTACCTCATTCTTAGTGCCGCAAAGCGTGCAACAAACGTATGAGCTCGTCCGTCTAGCAACTCTATGCAGGTAGCAAAGGTCACCACCTATATCCTGTGCGCCCTTGTCCTGCAGTGACCCCTAGCGGACATTTACTTGCCGACTACTAGCTCCTACACGCCCTCCCCATAATTGTTCGTGCCCTTGCAGAACAATTTTCTTCATTATCTTAAAGGAACAGGCCACCGTTTTTACATACTGAGATATGTTCTTACCTTAACTTGGACGAGTTCATTTGTACCTGTCTGGTCTCCACGTGTGCCTTCCGTAACGTAAACACAGCACAGATGGAAGAATAAGAATAGTTAACAGTGTGTACTAGGGCTAGGACGATCCACTTTTGTCACAAATCCATTGGTTCCCAACATAAAAGGGGCCCACAGTTTTGTCTGGTTCCATGGTCATGTCATAAGCAATATTATTTGAACAAATTAAATGGTTAAAAATGATAAAATAGGACCTCACATTTCTATCTTGTAATATTTGTGGTAGCCACGGTTTTTTGGTTTGGGTGTGTGGCCTGACTACAGCATGCACAGCTGTGGCTTCAAGATGTAGAACCACTGCTGTGCTGTCCTCACAACACGTAGCAGTGTGCTGCTAGACAGCCAGCGAACCTAGGGTGACCAGATGTCCCAGTTTACCCGGGACAGTCCCAGTTTTGAGTCCTTTGTCCCACGTCCCAATAGATTTCTCCAAAGCCATTGATTTGTCCCAGTTTTACTCGTAATCTGTCCCAGTTGTCCCGGTTTTGGCCAATGTAGTCTCCGAAATAGCATACTTCACTTGAAAATTAATGTCTTTGGCCCATCGGAAAATCAATTACCAAGTGTAAACTAATTCAAAATCTCAATGCAGGATGTGGATTAGTGCATGTCATAAGTCGTTGACAGTTTTACCATTCATCGTGGGTAAAGACAGTTTAGATTTGGAACTCCTGCGGCTGATTCGTAAATGTCCCCATTTTTTACTTGGAAAATCTGGTCACCCTAAGCGAACCATTAAAGAAAACTCCGGACACAAGGCTTGCTTTTCTTGTTTTAGTGAAGCTTTCTGTTTTGCCCAATTTATTTTGGCTGTTTAATAATTGTGCGCGGCCCCTTTAAGAGCGCGAGGAAAGTAACGTTAATAGCTCTCAGCGCAGCTAACAGAGAAAAGTAAAAAGATTGCTGTTGTGTCCTGACGCTTTACAGTTTATTAAGGGCATTCCCTGTAAGTATTTTTAGTAGTGTAGTGTTCATTTTTAGTTATTAAGAGTATATTTGAAGAGTACTTTGTTCACAAAAAAACCCGAACTATTTACAAGATGCTAACGAACTATTTACACTGCTATGATTAGCTTATAACGTTTTTCTAGCATGTTACCTCTGGGAATATTTACTGATGTATTATTCTGTTGTTGTTACAGTTTCACACCTGCCATATAAATGCAAAGGTCTAAACCCATCCTGGCGTCAGTGACTTATTGTGTGGAGGTGTTTATCTTGCTGGATAGCAGAAAGGTTCTGTGAGGCCAGTATACTTTCAATGTGTGTGATGTGGTAACTAACATACAGAAAAAAGGGGGCAACATTTTACATGTAACATGCTAAACACAATTAACTAGTCAATGCACATGTGATTGATTTGATTTGATTTTTATTTATTATTGTGTCTTGCACATAAGTGCCGAGCCCTCATGGGCTTATAAGACACATTTCAAAACAGAATTCAGATGACTGCCAGAATAAATTCACAAAAATTGTACAATCAGTCATAACAGAATAACATCCACGTCACACAGGAGGATACAAATTAATGTGTCTTCTGTCCCAAGCTTTGGAGATATAATGACCTAAAGCAGGGGTTCCCAAACTTTTTTGGCTGGGACCCCAAAAATTGACACATATACATCTCGGGACCCCCATTGCATAAAGTAGCCTCTTATGCTATCCTCTTATCCTCTTATGCCTGAAGTAGCCTCTTATGCTACTTCAGGCCAGAAAAACATCAAGTTAATATGTATTTAAACTGTTTATTTTGAATAATAATGGATTTAACTAATTAGGCTGTTTTACACTCAAAAATATGCTACAAACAGTAGCATTTTTCTTTTGTTTCATCTTGAAATTATCTGGGGACCCCCACCCTAGGCCTCGCGACCCCCTGAGGGGTCCCGAGTTTTTGCTTTAGGTCAGTGGTTCCCAAGAACCACTGACCTAAAGCAAAAACTTGCTTTTCAAAAAGCTGCCTCAAAATTTGATCATGTGGAAACCAGAACACATCTGGGTTCTCATGTTGCACCTGTCGGAACAAAATTTCACGCAAATCAAAGTAAAGTGGACAATACAAAACAAAATGAAACTCATCTTCCACCACCTTTAAATCACACAAAGTACACAACCTCTCCTCCTCAGCAAGACCTTTGAACCTGCCCATCTCCACTGCCAGAGGCAAAGTGCCAGTTCTCAGTTGAGCACAGCGGGACCTTTGTTTTCTACTTAGATTTAAGAGAATATACATGTATGATTCAGTTTCATAATTGTCCTTAAACTGAATATAATGTCTTAATTTTGTTTTCCTACATATATCGTATATCAATTAACAGCTTTTCATTTAATGACTCTAAATTACAAAGCAGTTTATTTCTATAAATGTAATTTAGATCACAGTTTGAAAATATTGTTGCCATTTCTTTAGCCCAAGGATATTGATTTGAACAGTCCCACATAAAGACCTTTTTGGTCAATCTGTCCTCTGACAGCTGAGTGAGGCGGTTCCACAGACGCATCATTTCAACTCTCTGCTTTATAATACATGGATCCCATCCCATATCCCCCTCAAGAGCTAGTTTAGTGGTAAACTTATGCAAACCAAGGAAAATTCTAATTGCCCTATTCTGAAGAGCATTAATATATACACTTTCCTTAAAGCCCCAAACACCCGCCACATAAAACAGAACTGAACCAACCATAGAATTAAATAATTTTGTAAATACCGAAAAAGTACATGTAATACAGCCAGAGGTGTAGTTTGCCATAAGGCAAGGCAGACAGCTGCCTGGGGCCCCCAAGCCAGCACGGGCCCCGAGAGGGCCAACAGATTTGACAGAAACGACCAAGAGAATGAAGTCACTGCAGTAGCTGTGACAAGGTGCAACGACAATTGGCCGTCACATACTCCCTGAAAGGGCTCCATGAGCGCCCCTCCCCCACCAGCTTCTCAGGAGAAGGAGAGAGATGCGCAAACCCATGTGTTGGTGTAAACAGAGAAGCTCTCCTCCAACAAAATGAAGTGAAGTTATGCCTCTGGCAGCAAAAACAAAAGAAAATAAGGAGAAAGAAGAGGAAGGAGAGCCAGACAGGAGTGTAATAACTTACTGTAGTTGTAAGACTCTGAAGTGCTTCTTTAAGCTGCCTTCATTGGTTGGCATGCAAATATTAGAAGAAGAAGAAGAAGAAGAAGAAGAAGTATTTGTTTCAAATGTATTTTCAGACATTTGTGTTTTCTGCACATATACTTCTTTTGAGGTCCTATTTTATGATTTTTAACCATTTCATTTGTTCAAATAATTTTGCTTATGACATGACCATGGAACCAGACAAAGCTGTGGGCCCCCTTTATGTTGGGAACCAATGGATTTGTGACAAAAATTGATCGTCCTAGTCCTAGTCATAGACTGTTAAAAAGAATAGACAGCTCCTCCTCACTCCTCCCCGTTTACCATAATGACCACTTTCGAGGGGGAAATCATGGCGGATTTACAGACTCCTCCTCCCCAGCGCTGACGAAGCATGTTCCTAATAAGGGCAAAAGGGCGGGATCTCACTGTAAACTCGGCCCTTGCGTGACGTGTAGCTCGCGCAGCTCCAATGCCAACAGTCCGACCTCCGTTAAGTAGGAGATTAAAAAAAATATATTTCGAAAACCAGCCTGGTTTCAATTTTTTTGATTAACCCAGCGTTATCTCAGGAGGAATATGTAGACATATTAAGTGTTGAAAAAATTGAAACCAGGCATTAAAGTTGTTTTTAACGTGTCTAAAGTCCAATGCTTTTCAATGGGGGCCTAGCGGCCAAATGGAGGTACTACAGCAATGGAAGAGCAATGGCGGCCTCCAGTGTTTGCGGTCACAAAGCAGAGCAGCCAGCGGCCATTGGTCCTAGTACACACTGTTAACTATTCTTCCTTCTTTATATAATTGTTGATATGAACATGGAGTTGGATCTGTAACTCATGAAATGCTTGATTATGGTTATTACTTTAATGCGATGTAATTTGGAATGTTTGTAAATTAATTGAGTTTGGACATTTTGAGCACTTCCTTCCTATATTCGAAACAAGTGTGAAATATGAGCTGCGTACAACTTCAGACGATGAACAAACAAACCCAAAAAAATGAAATGAGGAGATTTCCTATGTCAACAAACAATTGTGTAAGAAAATATTAATTGCAGGCTTTGTGACATTGTAATTGTTAAAACTGCAACTTCAATTCTGTTGAGATAATTGTTTCTGCCCTAAACACCTGAAGCTTTTAATCGTTGGCAGGACGGCTGGGCGACTGAGAGCCTCTGCAAACATTCTTACTAAAGCATTGTAGGCTAATTGCTCTCCTAAAACAGGTTCTGTATCTATTAAGTTATCAAAGCTGCAACGCTTCATTTTACATTCAGAGTGAACTCATGATGAAGTCATGATGAACTAACCATGAGATCGTTTTTAGTTGTAAGTATACACAGTTTGGTCCTTGTTGGGTTGGTTTCTTTGGGAACAAAACATTCATCATGATCATGATGAATTATTCATTATCATTAGTGAGTTCATTGCCTGAATTCATGTACCCTTATTATAAAGCGTTACCGGGAATCATACCAAGAGGCGAGTATAGCCCACTGTCCCCAAAACTCCGGGAGGCTGCTATAAGACTCTTCGAGGAGTATGTGAAGCTTGGCAAGATAAAGTTCGAAAGAAGCCTCACACCTTTTGTGTCACGTTTTCGGATGGGAGTGAAGATTCCTACGGCGCAGTGCTTTATCTCCGCTGGGAAACGCAAGAATGTTTTTTCAATGAAGGTACTTGAGTCATCTTCTGTACTCATTAGTTGAAGTCTCGAACGTTTCACCTCTCATCCTAAAGGCTTCGTCAGCGGACTAAAGTCCCGCTCAGCCGGAATAGGCCATTGGCTAGCTTTTCTAGCATGAAGTTTCGTTCCAGGAAATCAGAAAGACAATTTCTTTACATATTCTGAAACTATATCATACCAAAGGGGTCAAATAAAGTTTCCACACAAAGTTTCTTCAGGCGCGTATGATTTTAGGGTCACCTGACCTAGTTCTGACCAATCAGCACATCGCGTTGACACCGGAAACAGGAAGTAAACAACGCAAGCCAGAGGAGAGCCTTCACAGATAGCGTAGATATCGTAATGAAAATCCTGCTTTCTGAGGGCAATCGTTAGATCTCTGCAACGAGAACAATTAGAGCAGCATGGGAAACATTCACGAAGATCGCAAACGAGTGGATATCGCCCATAGACCTGTTATAATCCCTGGATAGCGAGTACAATGAACTGGAAACTTTCCGCAAACTCTTCAAGGACATTGACAGATCTACATGCCAGGCAAAGACTCCTAAAACGGCAGCCAGGTGGTTGTCTTACTCGTGAGTACATTCTTATTTATTGTGTAGCCTAATGTTTACACAAATGATGATAAAGCTCAGTAGAGAGGGAGCTACACACGTGTTGTGACTCAAGTTTTAGTGTTTCATGTTGCACGTTAGATCTGAAGGAAATTCATAGTTTGTTCTGATTCTGGGGGTATTTCACTATATGTCTGATTTGCTTTAGGAATGATAATATCAAACTAACTTTACCAGTTAGCCACACCAAAAATGGGGTTAATCATGAAGACATTTATATGTATCAAAGTTAGCAAATGTTGTTGCTATAAAGCACAAACCAATCGAAAAAGTAAATATAAGAGTGCCGCTGGTGAACAGCTGTTATTTTTAGTCCATGGTTGTACATCGCAGTAAGCTGTGGTTTATATGTAATTATTGATGGAATAAGTATCTTTGGTGTGAGTTGGTGTCACTGGCCCTTTCAGTCTCTTATTCCACTCAAAAGTCCAATAAAGTCCATGATTCATAAAATGTAGAATATCAGTACAGTTACTTTTACATGATACATAGGTCTACTAGTTATTTTCTGTTGTCTGCTTATTTCATTTTCCAGGACAACTACGTGATGAAAACATGTTGTGGTGGAGGCCTGGTGTTGTGAAGCATGGATTCGCTTCATTCAAAGACTCAACATTAAAAGAGTGAGGTATGTATTCATGGGAAATTCAGAATGAATCCTCCAGGGCTCGGAACAACTGGATTCACATTGCAAAATGCTAAACATTTGCAAACTGCTATCCAACACTTATCTAGAGGCCTTTAATAGCAATATTCCTAACACATTTTGAAGACTATCTGACGCTAATAAATATTATCATATTAATCTAAGCTCTGAATTCTCAGTTTCTGTCCTTTTGGCTCCTCAGATATTGCTTCGATTCTTGACTGTGTATTTTCCGTTAAACATAAAATGTGCTTTGTCTGTACAGTGGGAGAATGCTGCCATCTGTGGCCACATTCAATCTCTTCTGTGATTGTCTAAAGGACTTTGGACAACAGAGGAATGATTCTGATGAGCACTCTTCTAAAGATCTTCAATAAAACGCCTCAGATTACAGGCAAATGTATGTTTCTGTTTATCACCGTCTTATAATCAAGTCATGCATTTAGATGTGCAGGGATTTATTGAGTTGGCATAAATGAATTTCAGAGAAGTAGCTGAACAGCAACTGGGGAAGATAAATGGTAAATGGTCACATTTTATATAGCGCCTTTCTACCTGCTTTAGGCACTCAAAGCGCTTTACATCAAGGAACCAGTCACCCATTCACACTCATTCATACACCAGTGTACGCAGACACTGGAGGTGAGGTGGGTGAAGTGTCTTGCCCAAGGACACAACGACAGTGGGCACCTGCGGGATTCGAACCGCCGACCCTCTGGTCACAAGACGACCCGCTCTACTCTCTGCACCACCGTCGCCTCATGCATAGTCCTTAAGCCCCAAGAATCTGACAGCAGACTCAACCACCCAGTTGATTAGATCTGATCTTGACTTTTTACCACAGGATCCATACACAACATCAACAATGAAAGCCATAAGTAACTCCTTAGTTACAACCAAATCCTGATTAGGGCTGCCACGCGTCTCTATCCCTCCTTTTGAAGCATTTGGGGGAACCGTAACTACAACCTGGGCCTGAGGATTTGCCTCCACCTTGTTCAAGCCTTCTGCATAAGAGATCTTGTGTTGCTCTTTCACCTCTTGTACGTGCTTTGCTTTTGCAAACAATGGGCAATCCTCATGACAGCCTCCACAATTACAGCATTTTGAAGAAGGCACACCACAGGACGCAATATCGTGATCTCCTCCACACTTGGTACCCCACCTATTACCGCGTCATGAAGAAGCCAAATGCCCAAAACGCTAGAACTTGTAGCATCGCATAGGGGGTTTCTGATAACTCCTAACCGGAAATGTTAAACAGCCAATAAACATTCTTTCTGGCAAGATATTACCACTAAACGTAATCAAAACTGGAGTATTGGGGAGTATTTCCTTCATTTCACACTCCAAAATTTCAGCACATAAACCATACATGACGTCCTGAATAATTTTCTTTTTCTCTAGTATCTTTGCTTCCACTTTTTTCCCGGCAATCTTCGCTACCTTAGCCACTTTCTGATCCTTGCTTTTACACAGGACCAGCAATGCTCCATTTGACAGAGCGTGGGCATCCAAGCCCTCCCCAACACTTTTAAATGCCTCGGCCACTTTTAACGGATTTAAGTCTCTAAACCCCAGTTTGTTCTTTTAACTTAAAGATGACTCGCAACTCTTCGGTTGCCTTTGCCATTTTCATCAAGGTCATGTTTATTTATAAAGCACATTTATGAATAAACTTTTCATGACTCGAACTCCGTCTCTTCCGAGTGAGGTGTCTTCACCACGCTTCCTAGCCCCCGTTTTGCTTTTTCCCCCTTCCTGAATAACCCTTCCTCCACCTCCTGAGGAACAGGCCATCCAAAACGTTGTTAAAGTAAGCAATCAAAGCTCAAACCGAGTGGATAGTTAGTAGTAAGATTCAAAACTCACTGACACTACGGCGTCTCCGCTCTCCACCAACCTGCAACAACCTAGACTTTTACTTCTTCAAAGTAAAAGTAGGTCTACCACAGTCCTGTCCACAACTGTCATGGTCCACCACAACCCACCATGATTCAAAGGAACTGGGACACACATGACCCCACAGCAGATAATATAGATATTTCTGCAACCTTTTTATGCATCAATCATGTGTTGTATTTTGGGAATTGTAATAAACATTTGTCCATTTTTTTTTTACCACATATTTGAGTTTCAAAATATGATATAACTCTTATATCCAGCAGCAGTCTGAAGTTCTGTCTAAAGCAGAAGCTCAGAACTTCCTTCTTCACCTGTCGCTGTGACTGAAGAGCAATGAGGCCTCAGCCGTTTTACTGAAAACAAAGAGCACACTGTATTTAGTGTCATGTTGCTGTCACTTAGGGTGTTTGACCTAAAGTCTAATTCTGAAGAAAGTCAATTCACATTTACACTGAGAAGTTTGGAAGGGCACCTCCATGTGTCCAAGTGTGTCTAAATGCCTGGATCAAAACTTCCCCTAATCAGGGGCCTCAGGGGCTTAGAGAGGCTACATCATGTGTTTGTTCTGAAAAGCAAACATGAGGTCTATTTTAGGGGGCAATACACATTTAATAGTTTCAGTCATATTTGATGAGAACGTTTCTGATCACAGCAGACTCGTGTCCAATCATGGGCGTTTTCCCATCATGCATGGAGCAATGGAGCAGCTGCAGTAGCTCTTGGGGAAATGCAGCGGCTGACCCAGACGGCTGGTCTTGTTGGGGTCTCACGATCTTTCTGTGCCCCATGTGTCCGTGACATCAGAGCCTGTCTGGAGAAAGTTGGACATAAATCTAACCAGCACCGTGCATCTGCAGACGTATGTCAAAACTGCGTCCGTCTGGCTCATCTCAAATGGGCTTACTGATATAACATGGTTGCCATGGCAATCTATGTCACGTCTTGTCAGTGTAAAATAAGGAAGTGAAACAATAAACATCACAAACATGGTTAAACCAGTGGTTCCTAAAGTGAGGTCCGGGGCCTTTAGAGGCACTGTAGGGGGGCCCTTAAAGCTTGTCTACAAAACATGTAGGCTACTTTTTTTTTTATTTAGTTTGGAAATTCACTTTTATTTACTATATTATCCTACTTTAAACTACCTCATTCATTCTACGTCATTCTAGCAGTAAAGTAATAAAAAATTCCTTTGAATAGAGTGAATATATAACTATTGGGGACCCTGAGAGATTTTTAGATCAATAAGGGGGCAGTGATGTCCCACACTTTGGGAAAGACTGGGTTAGAGGAAATATTTAACCTCACAAACTTGAACAAACTAACACAAGGGAAAGTTTAGCCTATACTTTAGTTTTGGATCCTGAAGAGCACCTGATCTCCTTTACTGACAACTTTACCCACTGAAGCGATCACTTTGTTCCCCTCAAAAGGGAAAGTTTATTCCGATGATGGATGATGTCGCTGGAGTAAAGGAAAGGAGTTTTATTTAGGATAAAACTTGAAATGAACGCAATATCTGAACAAGGCGCTGCGTGATCTGAGGCCGCTCTTGCTGTCCTCTGGATGTGAAGCAGCAGATTTTTTCTGCGCCCTTGTTGCGCCCGTCTACTCTCTAAGATCATTTAAGTTGAGGCGCCGCTGCATCTTGAAGCCTATCACGAAATGAGTCAAAGTGCTCTGGAACTTTACCTCTATCTGCAGTATGCCACTTCCTGTAAATAGCTTAAAATTTTAAATTTTTCAGCCCAACATTCATTAAAATTGCTGCTTTACTGAAATAAAATGATAATTACAACTGACTTACAACAGATGTTATCTTTAATTTTCATTCAAGTAATGATTTGACTGGGCAACGTTTATCTTATTTTCCCCATTCATGGAATCGCCACCTTAATGTGGTGGAGGAAGCACACGAATGATCCCAGGAGCTTGGTTGTTCGGGGGCTTCGTGGTAGGGTCTCCCATGTTAGAATCGTGAGACCCACCACCTGCAGGAGGAGCCATAAGCGCAATGCAAAGTGGAAGAAAATTGATGGATTGACGTTTACTTTTATTGGAGTAATGATTGAGTAGTAATGTAATGAAACTAAGTACTAAGTACAACCGCTATTCGTAACAGATATGTTTTGACAACATCTAGAGACATTTCATACTGTCACAAAGGTTTTTGAAACTCCTTTATCCCTTCCATTATATTAAAAAATTACAGACAGAATCCATACAGCTACTCATTTAATCATTTCCAACTAGTGATGCAAAGATTTTGAGAAATGTTCTTCCCCAATTTCAATATTCCTGAATAATTCCAAAAATCGCTGTATTTTTCCACACAATAATCCTGACTCAAACATTTAGAATCTTCCCTAATTCCAGCACTGGCCATACCTCACAAAAGACCATATTAAGAAAATATAAACTCTTTTTATCATAAAAGGCGTGTCAATAAAATATATGCTTCGAATTAACGAAATTGACGGAATTGTCTACACATGTTGATTATTTCTATATTTAGCTTCTCTGGATGCAGCTGTAGCTCAGAGCAACTCTCCACAATGGACTCGAATCTTTCTGCTCCATAAATGCATTGATTTTTGGTGGGGAGAAGAAAGGCCGTGTTTTGCTCAGCGAAGACGGTTTTCATGAAATATTGAACGCTTAAGACAGAATTATTCTTAAAAAATCAATTACAAGAAAGACACCATTTTGCTGGAGACAGTCTTCACATGTTCATGGCACATCTGTGGATGCAGGGCTCCAGATTGAGACCTGTTTAGGGACATGTGCGTGAAATGTTTATGTTCAATTTTTTTAACAAGCATTAAACAATTTTGGTCAAGACCAAAGAGCTGTCGAAAGACACCAGAAACAAAACTGTAGACCTGCACCAGGCTGGGAGGACTGAATCTGCAGTTGGTAAGCAGCTTAGTGTGAAGAAATCAACTGTGGAAGCAATTATTAGAAAATGGAAGACATACAAGACCACTGATAATCTCCCTCGATCTGGGGCTCCATGCAAGATCTCACCCCGTGGGGTCAAAATGATCACAAGAATGGTGAGCAAAAATCCCAGAACCACACGGGGGGACCTAGTGAATGACCTGCAGAGAGCTGGGACCAAAGTAACAAAGGCTACCGTCAGTAACACACTACGCCGCCAGGGACTCAATTCCTGCAGTGCCAGACGTGTCCCCAGGACATGTCCTGGCTTAAGCCAGGACATGTCCGGGCCCGTCTGAAGTTTGCTAGAGAACATCTGGATGATCCAGAAGAGGACTGGGAGAATGTCTTATGGTCAGATGAAACCAAAATGGAACTTTTTGGTAAAAACTCAACTCGTCGTGTTTGGAGGAGAAAGAATGCTGAGTTGCATCCAAAGAACACCATACCTACTGTGAAGCATGGGGGTGGAAACATCATGCTTTGGGACTGATCTGTGTAAAGGAAAGAATGAATGGGGCCATGTATTGTGAGATTTTGAGTGAAAACCTCCTTCCATCAGCAAGGGCATGGAAAATTAAACATGGCTGGGTCTTTCAGCACGACAATGATCCCAAACACACCGCCCGGGCAATGAAGGAGTGGCTTCGTAAGAAGCATTTCAAGGTCCTGGAGTGGCCTAACCAGTCTCCAGATCTCAACCCCATAGAAAATCTTTGGAGGGAGTTGAAAGTCCATGTTGCCCAGCGCCTGCCCCAAAACATCACTGCTCTAGAGGAGATATGCATGGAGGAATGGGCCAAAATACCAGCAACAGTGTGTGAAAACCTTGTGAAGACTTACAGAAAACGTTTGACCTCTGTCATTGCCAACAAAGGGTATATAACAAAGTATTGAGATGAACTTTTGTTATTGACCAAATACTTATTTTCCACCATAATTTGCAAATAAATTCATAAAAAATCAGACAATGTGATTTTCTGGATATTTTTTTCTCATTTTGTCTCGCATAGTTGAGGTTTACCTATGATGAAAATTACAGGCCTCTCTCATCTTTTTAAGTGGGAGAACTTGCACAATTGTTGGTTGACTAAATACTTTTTTCCCCACTGTATCATGCCTATCTCTTTCGTTATTATTTTAGTATGTAACGTAGTGCCTAGAAAAAGGCCTCATCTAAGAGACCTTTTTTCTTCTAAGATGAGGAGTCCAATTAAGGATGCAAGTGAATATTCCAATCCCCCGCACATTTCACCACCCTGACATTTCTAGACATAAGTCAAAACTTTCTTAGTAAATTGCTTATTATGTCCAGGGATAGGGTGTAACCTCAGTGATTGATGACACCTTTTACTAAAATGTATCGTCCTTCAGCATCTGTAACCTGTGAGGTAAACTCGAAATGTACATGATTTGAAATGAGTATTGAAACTCCCCTTGCATTGCCATGTTTAAATGAAGAATAGAAAGAATTTTTAAACATTTTTAAAAGTTTTTCATGTTCAGTGTCTGGAAGGTGTGTTTCTTGTCAAAATATGACATCCTGCTTAACTCTCTTCATTTTAGGCATAACTTTACTCCTTTTTTACAGGATTGTGCAAGCCATTTACATTAAGAGTAATAAAGTTATATTTCTGTCTAGTCATTTTATTTTTTAGGAAACGTTATTACAGAACTGCTTGAAAGGCCAAGAGAAAAACTATAAAATGTTGGTCTACCTCAAAGAAAACATAAAGAACAAATGAACAAAAACTACTTCCAAAGGTGTAATGCCATGACAACTTCTAAGCTGAAAGCGGAATCCTCTGAAACCAACGGAATCCCTCTCAATGAGAGTCGTAACCTCTGACTTAAATCAGAGCAGCTCACATGGTAGAGGAAAACAAGCGTGCATGTCCCAGCGGCAGGTCCAGATTACAAATAGCTGTTAAGAAAAATCTCACCAGTGAACAGCATGGTATTGACCTTAGCTAGTGGCGTTGCAGCAAAATTATTTTAGTTTTTCTTGGATATCTTTGATATCAGTGGAGTTTTTGGGATATTTTTTATTCTCTAATCAATAACAAAATACAAGCATAGACAGCACCTTACTGTCATTGATACTATGATAACTACAAGGCAAACTAGTTTGGATACTGGGATATAAATGTCATTTATCATTTGAGACAAATAGTTCTGAGTGGTAAATAAGATGGAGATAGGTTTAGCTTACTAGTTTAAGTATTAATAAGGCTACATAGTCAACAATAGCCATGTGTAGCAACGTTAGCATTAGCTGAGGGAGCAGCTGACAGTCAGGCAATCCAGAAGAACAATTTGTACAGCCCTCCAAACACACGATAATGATCATAAGGCAAACTTAAAAAATATATATATCTATAAAGCGTAGAGATTAAGGGAAAACACGATCAAAACAAACCACTGGGCACTCGGCTGCGTCTCACCTCATAGCCCTATAGTCACATCATGTGACGTGATTTTATCAAACCCAGAAGTGCTCTTGATTTTATCGCTTTTTTCTTTATAAACACAGCAATGTGTTGTTTTAAAACTCACATATTGTTACTCAATGAGAAATCAGATTAAATACGAATTTCAAAAAAATATTAACCTGACATATGCCCTTTAAATTGTTTCTAAGGGGAGGGTGCCTCTAAGTCTTCAAGCCATGCTTGGAGATGTTCCTGTAGTTCAAGTGTGTGGGATAGCATTTATCTTGCATCCATGCTAAAGGCGTCTAACTATTAATGAGGAGAAGGATAACATTATTTTCTCCATGGAAAGCCGTCTTGCACATCTTGAACAGTACACAAGAATCAATTACCTAATTATCACGGGTTTGGATCTTAAGCCAAGATCATACGCAATGGCTGTCACCGTAGGAGATGAACACTCGAAGATTGTCCAGGAATCAGTGGAGCAACAGGTTGTGTCGTTTCTCAACACCAAAGGCATCAGTGTTGAGAAAGGGGACACATCCCATGGGAAAAATGTTGCTGGTGCTCTATCAAACCTAATGGAAAGAGAATTGCCCCACACACAGAGGTTACTTTTACTGAATGACACTTCCAGTCTGAAATTAAATATTAATGAACGCCGCCAAATTCTAGCTGGTTCTACAGCTGCAAAAAAGATGATAGCATGTCGATGGAAACTTAGACAAACTTTGAGTGTGGAGCAATGGTCATTTAAAGACATTGCTCAGTTGGAGCTCTCAGCAGCTCAGATCCACGGTGCCAAAAGTGCAAATATCTCATGTTGGTCAAACCTGTTAAACAAAATACAGCTGCTGTATGAAACTTGACTGCAAATGTATGATTGCCATGTAACAACCTTGAATGTACAGTACATAATTATATGTATCCCAAATACAGTATATCTCCTGTCTAAACTTTACATAACTATATGTATTAAGCTATTTCTGTGGATGTCATTGACGGAGGAAATCAGCAAATATCTGTTTTGTGTCTTGTTTACCAGGGTTGTTGATTATTATTATTATTATATGTATGTGTGTATATATGTGTGTATATGTATATGTATATATATATATATATTTTTCTTTTTGTCCCTCTTTTAATCATGCCTGGACAGCAGGGGTGGGTCGGGGTTGCGGTGCGCGCGTGTGTGTGTGTGTGTGTGTGTGTGTGTGTGTGTGTGTGTGTGTTGTTGTTTTTTCTTGCATATTTTGTATTATTATTATTATTACTTCTTTCTTCTATATTCTGTTGCTGTTTCCTTTATTCTTTTCACTTTAAACTGTACATGCAAAAGTACTGTGCAGAACTGACCCATTATCACGAAGGGTGGAAAAAATAAAAATGTGTTGTGCTGCATATGGAAATGATCTATAAACTGAAATGATGCACAAATCAATAAAAATTTGATCACAAAAAAAAAAAGAGAAAGGGGACATAGAAGCCTGTCACCCCTTGTCCAAAAAGAACCAACGTCCAAGTGTTGTGATAGTCCGGTTCGTAAACAGGAAACAAAAAAAGACTGCAGTGCTCAAAAAGGGTCGAAAACTCAAAGGAACAAATGTGTATCTAAATGAATATTTGACCAAGAAAAATGCATACATCGCAAAGGAAGCACGTTTGCTGAAGAAAGAAAACAAAATTCAGGGTACATGGACAACAAACTGTAGAATATTCATAAAACTGAACGGCTCCCCAGAAGAGGCCAAGGTTTTATAGACAAAAGATGTGCATGACTTGGAAAAATACAAAAGAGGAAATGTGCCCCATTGACACCCCTAAATCACTGTTATAACTGACAGTACCTACAATGAATCGTCATCTGAAAATGAGTCACGTAGAAATGATTCTATAAATGGAGACTTTGAACTAAATACACCCATCTTCGCTGAACAAAACATAAACCAAATAACTGATGATATTGATCCTGATACAAACTTCCATAATAATATAAACAGTATGTGCAAATACTACTAAAGGACTGTGAAATACAAAATCAAATGAACCGGAAGGAAACCTTATCTGTGATTCACCTAAACAGTCGGAGTCTGTATGCAAATTTCAAGAACATAACCGAGTACTTAGACCAATTCAGCACCCCCTTTGATGTTATAGCAATTTCAGAAACATGGCTAAATGATAACAAACCTGATAACTTCATTATAGAAGGATATGAAATGTTTAAAGTAAACAGAAACCACAAAATAGGGGGTGGGGTTGTGCTATATGTTAATAACGGCATGCAGAAAAAAGTTGTTGAAAGTTTGATTGTAACTATAGATGGCCTTATGGAATGTCTTACTGTGGAACTGTGTTTTGATAAAAGGAAAAACATACTAATAAGTTGCATCTATAGAACACCTGGATCCAAAATTGACACCCTCACAGATTATATGGAGGGATTATTTTCAAATTTGGGACAAAAGGAAGTGTTTCTTTGTGGAGATTTTAACATTGATTTACTTAAAATTAAAACTCACAGGCCCTCGGAAAATGTCTTAAATACTCTATACCAGGGGTGTGCCAACTGCGGCCCGCGGCCCATTTTTAAGTGGCCCGCTGCAAAACTCTAAAAATATAATTTAATTTTTTTTTTTTTTTTTTAGAATTTACTATATTATCAATTATTATCACTTTGGAGCTTGTCCCTTTGTGTCAGAACCACTATCCACTAAGCCACTGTCAGACTTGGATTTAGGATGACACTAGTCTATTTTCTCCATTGGTTAAAATGGTAAATTATGACATTCTCTCACCTCTGGTCCCTGACCCACAGTTTGGGAAACGCTGATTTAAAACTACCTGCTCCTTATGATTATTTCAATCTTACCACTGAGTCTGACTGTAATTTGCACATTCAGAGAACTACAGTAGAGTTACTGAAAGAAACTGCGCTCATGAGAACAGTGTGGATTCAACTCCCTTTTGAGACAAATACAATGGCTTTACTCTCTTCTATTCACCAAACTACTGTCCGGATACTAAGCTAAAAACAACAACATTGTTTAAATGAGTGTGTGGCCGATGCAGCCTCGAGTCCGCATAGAGAAAACATGTGGCGAACACCTCCCGGGGACACGGGAGACAGCCACGTAGGAGCCGCTCATGAGGCGAGCAATGAGGAGAGCTCCGGCAGACAGACAGCCAAGCGGGGACGCGCAGGGGAGAAGCACTTGCACCTTGGGAGTGACAGGGGCAAGGTGGTAGGTCTCTCCTGCTCATCCACTTCAGCAAACAGACCCGTTTTGGTGTTATATTTAGCAAAGTAGGCGGAGAGTGAGTGAGTGCTGCGCTGTCATTGCTGGTCTGAGATTTGACTGAGAAGCGGGTCCCTTGCGACTGCGGAGGCCGGCCCTACGCAACTTGCGTAGTCAACGTAGGCCACTCTGCCCGCCAAATCAGAGCAATCAAAAAAATAAAAATAAATGCAAAAGACGAACGCAGGATTGACCATGAAGGCCGAAAATTTCATTCACAGTGGGGAAATGATTATTTCTTCACAGAGGTAAATGGGAGGTGTGTTTGTTTAATCTGCAGCGATACTGTTGCAGTAATGAAAGAGTATAATTATGAGACATTATGAGACTAAACATCCAACCTACACCTCATACACTGGTATTGAGCGAGAAGAGAAAGTTAAGAAAATGACAGCTAGCCTGCAAAGTCAACAGCAGTTTTTTTTCCATGCTCAGAAAACACAAGAAAATGCCACCCAGGCCGGCTATGAAGTAGCTCAACTCATTGCCCGACATGGAAAACCTTTCTCAGATAATTTATAAAGCAGTGCCTCACTAAGGTCGCAGGAATAATGTGCCCGGATAAAATGCAGGACTTCAACAACATTAGCATGTCCAGAAACACAGTTGTGCGGCGCATCGAAGACTTGTCAGCCAACATAAAACTTCAGGTGTCAGACAAAGCCTGTGTTTTTGATTTTTACTCAATCGCATGTGATGAGAGCACAGATGCCACAGACACCGCACAGCTGTTAATTTTTTTGCGGGGCATTGACGACAACTTCTGCATTACGGAGGAGCTGCTTGATCTGAGTAGTTTAAAAGGCACAACAACGGGAAAGGACATGTTTGAAGCTGTGTCGGATTCAATTGATAAGATGGGACTTCAGTGGGAAAAGCTATGTGGCGTTACAACAGATGGGGCTCCCGCCATGGCAGGTGAGCGCAAAGGAATGGCTTCTATGGTGTGCAGCAAAGTGCAAGAGAGCGGAGGTGAGACTGTGAAAATGCACTGTATCATTCACCAAGAAGCCCTCTGCGCCAAGATAGTCGGGCTTAGTGATGTGATGAACACTGTTGTGAAAACTGTCAACACAATTAGGGCACGAGGCCTCAACCACAGACAATTTCAAGCTTTCCTATCTGAAGTAGATGCAGAATACGGGGACCTACTCTACCACTCTGAAGTCCGCTGGCTCAGTCGCGGCGCTGTATTGCATCGTTTTTTTTCCTTGAGATCGGAAATTGACACATTTTTAAAAGAGAAAAAACAACCTCTCAATGAGCTGAGTGACCCTCTGTGGTTGGCAGACCTGGCATTTTTAGTTGATCTTACTGATCATCTCAACAGACTGAACAAGAGCCTACAAGGGAAAGAGCAACTTGTAACACAGCTTCATGCGCACATGAGAGCATTCTGTGTGAAACTCTGTCTCTTTGAGACGCAACTGCGCAACTTTAATCTTGCGCACTTCCCCATGCTGTCCGAAATCAAATCTGCTTATTCAACGGCCAACCTTTCTACTAAAATGGGGAAATATGTGTCTGTGATCACATCTCTTAAGACAGAATTCAGTCAGCGCTTTCAGGATTTTGCAAACATTGAAAAAGAAATGAAACTGTTCTCGACTCCATTCCTGATGAATGTAGAAGAAGTGGAAGAGAGTCTGCAACTGGAACTCATCGAAATGCAGTGTGACGATTCTCTGAAGAATCAACATCAGCTTCTCTCCCTCCCTGACTTCTACCGGAGCTTAGAAAAGGCCAAGTTTCCGCTGATGAGGCGCCAAGCAAAGAGAATGATGAGTCTGTTCGGCTCAACGTACATCTGTGAGCAAATGTTTTCTCTGTTAACTCTGAACAAAAGCAGACTGAGAACCAAAATGACTGACAGCCATCTCTGTGATGTCCTTCGCATCTCCACCACCAAGTTCACTCCCGACCTTCCAGCCATCCTCAAGTCTAAAGCGCAGCAACATTACTCCCACTGAGTGTAATCCCATTCCATTATAATGGAATAGGTGAGTTAAAATGACAGTACACAGTAATCATGTGTTAATAATCACAATTCCTAATAAATTCAGTCAGTTGATAATATTTTATTTCCACAAACCTTATTTATGTGTTAACAAGCTCAACAGTCATTTGCATAACATGAAATTTAGCCCTCTCCTTTTCTCCTTGTTTTCTGTTTTATACAGAGCTGTGATGCAGACTTCTCTCCAAAATTGACTGCAACTTGCTTATTTCTTAACTGATTTTCATGGAATTTTTCCCAATGGTTTGTTGTAAATGTTAGAATTTAAACATGGCCCTGTTTACCTGGTCAGTTAAATATTTTTCTCACACAGTATGTTGCTGTTTTAAAAATGTGTCCTTTTAACAATATTGAAGGGATTCATGTTAAGATACTTTGAGATATACATCTCAGTTTGTGCTGGTGAGTAATTGTGTTATTTCGCTTATATCTTTTATCTTTTTTCTTTTGTTAAAATTGTTGTTGGATAAAAAATTACTTCCCGCACACTGCCAACCTTGCAAATGTAGTTTATTAGGATATGGTCAACGTTTCGGTCCTGAGACCTTCATCAGGCAAATTGCTCCTTCCTGTTAAAATTGTTGTTAAAATAAATGAAAATCCATTAATAGAAAGCTGTGACGAAGGCTTTTTTTAATTACTTAAATCATATTAAATTAAAAAAGCACAGTTAACATTTTATTGATTTTGCTAACTGTAATACAACAGCGATGAAGTTGTATATCTGACCGCTACTGAGTGCGGCCCAGTTGTTTGTATATTTTTCTGTATGTGGCCCTCAGTGAAAAAAGTTTGGACACCCCTGCACTATACAGTCTATCTCTGTATCCTAAAATAACCAGGCCAACGCGAATAACTCCACACAGTTTTTCTCACTAATTGATGATCACCTACCTGTTTTTGTTCTGTATAAGCTAAAAAAAATAGGAAAACTAAAGATGAAAAAACTCATGTCACTAAATTTATCATATTGTTAATTATATTGTTTAAAGTCAGAAAAAGTGGAAATCTCTCTTGGAAAAAAACAATGTAGATGCAGCTTATAATATCTTCTTAAGAACTTTTATGATCCTCTATGACCTGCACTGCCCAAAAATAGAAAGCAATTGTAAAAAGAAAAAGATAATGAGTCCCTGGATGACTATGGGGTTAGCAAATGCATGTAAAAAAAATAATTCACTATACAAAGTCTTTTTAGTTTAGTTTAGTTTAGTTTAGTTTATTTATTTGTTTGAGCAGTTAACCTGCTCAAAGGGAGTGGGCTGAAGCCAAAGGCTTATAAGCGCCCACCCCAAAATAAACATATTTACAAGGTAGCAAATCATAAACAAGGGAACATAGGGCAAAGTAACAATAAATGATGAACAAGAATAACATAAAAACAACAGCAAAATAAAGAACAAAAGAATGTGCTACTTTTATGTTATAAAGGTGCATTAATACATATTATACTCTGAGATCTTGCTACTTCCCAGTTGTCATTACCATCCTCAATATAATTTAATTTGGGTTTAATTATCATTAATTATCATTATTAAAGGTGCATTAATACATATTATATTCTGAGATCTTGCTACTTCCCAGTTGTCAATACCATCCTTAATATAATTTAATTTGGGTTTAATTATCATTATTATTATATTTGTTTAATTGAGTTATTTGTGAAGTGTGATGTAAGCCCTGCATAGTGTGGTGCATTAAAAAGCCAGGGTGTAGAGCGGGCTAGTTGAAGAGGGCAGTAACTCCCCCTCAACAAACCCCCACCCAGCTGCCCTAACAACTGATTGTGTAGATGATGTTCCTATGCTGAGTGGTGCATTAAAACACAAGGTTTTGAGGCCGTTGGGAGGGTCCCTCTCAACAGATTCATAACTTGCCTACCCTAATTCTCAATTTGTAAATTTGAGCAATAGAATGACAACTGTTCCAAGCAGCAACACTCTTCCTTGATTATAGAGGAAACACACATAATTGATCCTACTGCGCCTCCTAGTGGGAGGACACACATTTCTTGTTCTCTGTATATTTCAAAAGTCTTTTGTTTGTATTTATATTTAAACAGGTTGATATTTGGACTTCGTTTCAACTCCATTTCCAGTTTATTCCACAATTGTACACCATTAACTGTTGGGCTAAAACTTTTCAAAGTTGAGCTATGTTTCTGAGTCCTAAAGTTTAATTCGTCACGTAATTCATAACAACCAGTACGTTCTTGGAACCTTCTTTGTATTTGGCCCGGTAACAGTTTGTATCTTGCTTTGTATAACATCTGTACAGTTTGGAACTCAACAATGTCACAAAACTTCATGATCTTTGATTTTAAAAATAATGAGTTTGTGTGGTCCAAAAACCCAACTTTATGAATTACTCAGATAGCTCTTTTTTGCAACAATACTATTGGTTTTAATGTGTTTTTATAAGTACTACCTCAAACCACAGTACAATAATATAAATATGGCAAAATCAGAGAACAGTATAAGATATGTAGAGCTTTGATGTTTAAAATGTGCTTTGCTTTTGCTATTACTGAAATGCTTCTAGAAATTTTCGTAGATATATATTTAATATGAGCTTTCCAAGTAATTCTGTCATCTATGACACCAAGGAAGTGGATTTCATGCACTCGCTCTATGACGACACCCTCTATCTGAATTGCTTCCTGAGCATTGGAATTACAGTTGCCAAATATCATCATTTTACTTTTACTCAGATTTAGAGATAATTTATTTTGTTTGAACCATTTATTGACACTTTTGAGTTCCAAGTTAACAATCCGACACAGTTGCTGTAAGTCGTCACCTGATGCAAAAATATTTGTATCATCTGCAAACAAGATACATTTAAGTTCGTTAATGTACATATTAAACAATTTTGGGCCCAGAATGGAACCTTGAGGTAAACCACACACAATTTGTTGACAACTCGACTGATAATCACCTATTTTCACACATTGTTTTCTATTTTTTAAATAACTGGTAACCCACTGTAGAGCTACCCCCCTAATCCCATAATGTTCTAGTTTATCTATTAATATATCGTGATTTATTGTATCAAACGCTTTACTCAGGTCAATAAATAACCCTATTGCATATTTCTTGTTATCTACAGCATTAGTTATTTCTTCAATTATATCAAAGAGCGCGTGTGAGGTTGAGTGATTATTCCTAAAACCAAACTGATTGTCCAAGAGTAAATTACACCTTTCAATAAAGCTGTCAAGTCTAGAGTTATAAACCTTCTCTAAGATTTTTGAGAATTGCGGTAAAAGGGAAACAGGCCTGTAGTTTGTGAAGAGATGTTTATCTCCTGCCTTGAACAGAGGAATTACTTTTGCTACTTTCATACTTTCAGGAAATTGTCCAGTTTGCAACGATAGGTTACATATGTATGTTAACGGCATAGAGATACTTTCAATAACAGTTTTTAAAGTTTTCATATCCATGTCATGGTAATCTGTCGAGGTTTTATTTTTACACCCTTTAACAATGTCCAGTATCTCCTTTTCTCCACAGGTTTGAGGAACATGAACAGAGGATTTGTGTCTACCAGTTCACAATTATAGTTCTCAACATTTGCAATTTTTGCAGCAAGATTCGGTCCAACATCTACAAAGAATTTATTAAATGTATCGACTACTTCATTCATATTATTTAAAGTGTTATCCTCATCTTTGAAATATTTTGGATAATTAATCGTTCTTGGTTTAATTATACTATTTAAGATATTCCATAAACCTATAATATTATTCTTATTGCTATCTAACAACTTATAATAATCCTGTTTACATTTTCTAATGATACCTGTCAGTTTAGTTTTATATTTCTTATATTTATCCTCAGCTTCTTTTGTTCTATCATTTATAAATTTTTTGTAGAGTGAATTTTTTTTCTTGCATGCATTTAGTAATCCCTTAGACATCCATGGGTTTTCTTTATCCTTTCTGTTTTTACAATATTTTTTCATTGGGCAATTTTTGTCATATACTTTATGAAATATTCGCGTAAACTCATCATATGCCTTATTAGTATCATTCTCTCATTTTTTTTTAGCAAAAAGAACAAGTGAATCTGAAATTAAGTACAAAAGATACAAAAACAAACTTACTAACTAAAAAAAAATATTATAGTGCACTACTTGAAAAAAATAACACTAAAGCTCTCTGGTGTACTGTAAATGATGTACTTCGAAGGACTCCAAAAGGAAATGTACTACCACAGAGCTTTATGTCAAATGGTCAGAAAATTGAAAATTCAAATGAAATTGTGAGCGAGTTCACTAAGTACTTCATAAGCATAGGACCTCAATTATAATTGAGGTCCTATAATATAATTTATAATCATAATTATAATTGTGCATGGTGGAGTTATTGAAGAAGATATCTTCAATAACTCCACCATGCACAATTATAATTATGACTGTGTCCAGGAAAACCCAAATACAATGTTTCTTACACCAACAACAGGACAAGAAATAACTGATATAGTTAGAAATTCCATAAACAAGAAATCCTCCTGCTGCAGCCCAGTTAAAGCCTTGAGGCCAGGAATGGCATAACTGTGCGTCTGACCAATGGGTCTGACCAAAATATTGTTTCACCCATCGAGGGTGCTGCATGGCTGAAGCATCCTCTCAAATATTTGGGCTCTCAGGCGAATTTGCCCTAATTATAAAATGATTAAATTAATATTGGCAAAAATGTAAAGCTATCCCTCCGTTTTGTATTAATATTACTCTAAGTCCATTTTAGCTATAGCTGCCTGTCTAGCTCCATAGGTGGATCACTGCGCTCCGAATCACAAGTTTGCTGGATCAATTTCAACCCTTCATTGTTTCCTACACATAGACTATTCTGTGGCACACCGCCACAGAATCAACGCCGCGCGGCACATATTGAGTTTCGTTGTTTGTTTTTTTCGTTTCGTTGTTTTTTTTTAAAGCTATTTAAAACATGCATCGTATAGCACCGCCGCAGCGGTCAATTTGACTGATAGAAAGTCTCCCTACAAATCCTTTGGACTCGAGTTCATCTGGTTTTATTAGAGTCAGGGCAGCCTCGTGCAGCAGAATGTGTTACGTGCAACTCCAACGTCTTTCTGTCACCAGCGCCGCTGAGCGTCTGCCCTTTCCCCTCAGTTCGCGCTAATTCTTCCAAAAGCTCATGGTGTTGCAGCCTCACAAGTTTTCGTCACAACCTTAATGCTTTCACAGGACGGAGAGCCATATTTATCCCACTGCTGCAGTGGGAGGCGGACACAGGAGAGAAAGGGAGTGGCCTCCGTGACACAATCTCTCCTGTGTCCGCCTCCCGCTGCAGCGCGCTGCGATCAAAGGGCTGTGTTGCACGCTGTAAAAACGTGACCCATAGTCTGTGCACGTGTTTCTCCGCGCGCTCCCCTATCATCCCCCCGCCCTTACTCTTTTTTTTGTTTTTGTTTTTATTTTGGGACTGGGCACCTACTGGCAAGCACATGAATCACCACTTATGGTCCCACCCTCATTAAACAGTAGGGAAACAATTGAGGCAAAACTGGAGGACATATAAAAAAAATCGAGAAAATTAAGGGGGAAATATGACCTGAAATTACCTCTTTCCTCCAGTGGCGTGCTGGGACTTTCGGGCTGGGAATTTCAGCCCGGTAATTTAGAGAAAAGTAGCCCACATCAGGTCCTTCCAGTATGGAGTCAGTGATAGTGTGCTGGTCTTTGGTGCAGGAGGTTGCCAGTTCAAACATGGCTTGGACACTTTTCTAACGCTTTCTCTTTTCACATGGGTCGCTGCACATATAAGCGAAATCGAAATCTTGTGGTGCGCAGTGCTTCCGGTCAAAGGTCAATCGGGATACCTGCGCTGTTTTCCAGTAGTCCCGATGTAAAATATGTATGAATACAGATTGTTTTACAAAACTGTGGTAAATTTACAAATCATCAAAAAATATATCGAGTGTGAGTATCTGTGCTTCCACGAACATTTTGGACAAATATATTAGTTTCAAATTACCAGTTGCAAGTGGCACAAGCTAAACTAAATGTCGACTTATTGGTGGAGGGTTCTTCTTTCCTGAAAAATGACACACAATATATAAATTGTAATATAGAAAAGAAGAAAGAAAATCATCTCTACTTTTATACCACACAATGATTTGGCCTAAATATTTTCTCTCATCATTTTATGGGAGAGGAGGGATTACAATGATTGTGTATGAAGGGAGGGCAACATAGTATGTGCATAGAAGTTCAATAAAGTCACACAGCATAGGAAACAATAAACATACCCTGCAATACATGTGCAATAGCACCTTCTATGCGTCCTCTTCAACATACTTCATGTGTAATTTGTTGGATCTTTTCTGATAACCCACTCGGCCTTCAATAAATGATACTTCGTCCTTGGCACTGAAGGAAAACATTTCCCTCCAGATGTGCAGAAACTTAAAGCTTTTCCTTGTTAATAATCCAACACAATCAGACTCAAAATTGGTTTTATTGCCATTGTCAGTGCAAGTTCACAAAGTAGGAATGTTTTTCGGGGCAATCGTGCAACTTGAAACATAACACTTAGCTAAATAATAAACTATTAAAACTTTAAAACATCAAGTGCATGCATAAGGTAGATCAAAAATAAAATGTAATAAAAAACTACAAACCGTCTCCCCAAGCCCCAGTCGCGGATTGCAGTACAGTGGGCCGACAATTCCAGACCCACGGTAAAGTCTGTCTTGTACAAATAGAAGTGTGCGGAAAGGACTTCATTGGAATTTGGCACCTCTGTCCAGGTGCTGTTTTGCCTGGTGGCTTCTCCCTAGTATTGCAGTTCACTGCTACACGTCGTGCCGCTGGATCTTTGGAGCCAATTTACAATATTCACCCATGTGTTGGATAAAGGGAAAGCTATTGCGACCAGGACGGAGCGCGGATCGACCCGAGAAGCGCTTGGACGACGTGGCGAAATGCTGCTTTGCATTGTTCTCCTCTTGTGTGGGGATGTTCAGTTAAACTCTGGACCCGTGGACCTGCCTTTCACACATGTTGGAGCGCTTTGTAGGTCGCCTCGAGACCGCCTTAGCTCCAACTGTATTTACTCCAAAGTTAGTTCAGTCCGTGTTCACACAAGCTCGCACAAAACATCGCAACATCAGCCACGTAACAACGATCAGCTGTTCAACGAACTTATTCCCATGACAACGGGCATCAACCTGTCAATGTGCCGACACTGACACGCGCGCAGTGTACAGGCACACTTCCCCAATGTTACGCGGTGGTCACTCCTCTCCCTCGTGGTTAAATACACTGAGGCTTATAGACGCGCAGTGTGGAGAAATGTACTTAATCAGCACATGGAGAGGAAAGTTTCAATGCAGCAGGAAGGGAAAGACAGGAAAGAGAGGCATACCTGATGATTTAAGGTTAATCCATTTTGCCTCGTCAGAGTAATCCAAACGTCCTCATGCAGCGCGTAGTCATTCTTTCTTCGTGCAAAAAAGAGGCATCAAAGCGAGAATAGTTCACCAGAGGTCGGCCGCCTTCACACCACAACGGCTCTGACGCAGAGAGCGAGAGGCTGTTTACACCGTCTTAAAGTGCTGCGGTGAGATTCACACTGACCCTAAAGTGGCGCTCTCGGGCCGAAAGTCCCTACAAGTCGACCTAACTAGAGCCTGTGTGAAAACACCCTCAGTGTTCCAGTGGTTTACTCTGGCACTGCTCTCACACAAGATAATATCACAATAAACTGTTTGCCTGGGATACAGACTGCGCTTTCCTATGGGGTGCCGTATGGGACATAATCCTAAACCTAATATATACTCACTATTTCTCTCTATACACGCTACATCTCTCCCTCACACTTTGTATAACTCCTGTTACACACTGTATATCTGCTCTCTCGCACAGTACATCTCCTCTCATACACAGTATATCTCTCCCTCAGACTGTATAACTCCTCTCAGACTATATACAGTATCTCCTCTCAGACACTATATCTCCTCTCAGACACTATATCTCCTCTCAGACAGTATATCTCCTCTCAGACACTATATCTCCTCTCAGACTGTATATCTCCTCTCAGACACTATATCTCCTCTCAGACTGTATATCTCCTCTCAGACACTATATCTCCTCTCAGACTGTATATCTCCTCTCAGACACTATATCTCCTCTCAGACTGTATATCTCCTCTCAGACAGTATATCTCCTCTCAGACTGTATATCTCTTCTCAGACTGTATAACTCCTCTCAGACTGTATAACTCTTCACAGACTATATAACTCCTGTCATACATTACATTCTCCATAATAAACTGTATAACTCCTGTTATGCACAATAATTCTTTGTTTGACTTATATGTGCTAAGAAGAGAACACTGGTGCGAGTGGAGAGAATATGCAAAACGGAAGTGAGAGAAGTCAATCCGGAAGTGGCACCCCGCCACAATAAAGATCCCATGGCCACAAACAGCCTACCTGTGTATCTGGCTGCCGCCAATATGGTCATGCTTGCCACTTTCCTGCGGTGCTTTCCACGCCGTATTTACAAAATGAAACGCCGCTTTTTAAGCATTAAAATAAAAAAAATTGGACTGGCTAAAGGGACACTCCTAGCCTGAACTGCGGCAGTGAGATGGGCTGCTCAACACACCCACAGATGTCTTCAAGTAATGGCTCACTCATTGTTGTACTGGGAAGTGTCTGAAAGCTGTTTTGCAGTTGTAGTTCAGATGTGTATTTGATGTTTAGGTCTTGTTTTTAGCCCTTGTTTTGCTCGTGTCCACAGCTGCTAAGGCTAAGGCTGTTAGCGTCAGGCTACGTGACATCTAATACATACTTTTCCTCCATGAATCTATCACCTCCAAATCTTTTTCTCACTGGGCTCACGTAACTATAATTTTTGAGACAGTATTAAGAGAAAAAATACGTTAAGCCATAGACCACATGGCTAATTATGCATAATAACAAAGTCCGTGCGAAGTCACTAGCTACTGCATTCCGTGAAAGTCAATTGTACATTTATCTTAAATAAAGGAATCACAAAGATAACTCAAGTATGTTCTCTACAATGTTTAGAGGTTTTAGTTTTAGCACCTGTATAGATCCAGACTCGATCCAGACTTTAGGTCGAGCCTCCTCACTATTTACTAGCATATTCTTTTCCTGTTAGAAAACGCAGTATTGTATTGAAATAACCATTTGTTTCTTAATCAGTATAAGATGTTGGTTATTCTTACTAAGGTAATAATTATTTGTTATTCTTGCAGGTTAATCAGCGAAAGAAATAGATGCATCATATTATGATTATGTTCCAACTTTGGGGCCACTTTGAAGAGCAACACAATGTTAAACAGAAACTCGTAAGTCTGTCACCACCGGTACCACATATTGTACCACTCAATAAAAAGGCAACTAAATAGCTCAAGTGGAAAGAGGTAGCAACCCTCTGTAATGTATAATAAAAAGTATGTGTATTATGTTCAGTATGAAGAAAGTTACAGCGGTTCTAGTTCAAAATTAGCATCTATCTTTTGTCCTACCCATTCCATTGAAACGAAAGGAGATCAGTGTGACCTTAAAAGAGAAATGACCAGAAATGTTTAAATATTCAATATTTCATAATCAAAATTAAAGTAAAGATTGATTTAACATATTTCTATTGGTTGTAAGTGTTAAAACATAATTTTATATTTTAGCTCCTTTAGTTCATTTAAATATTGGAGTTTGATTTAATTAGGCTATTTTCAGTTGTGTCAGTGGACAGAGTAAAATACACTGTAGTGGTGAAGGCTGATTCTCTCAATTTGTACATGAGACTGAAGACAATTATCCTAACTACGTGACTAGTGACTTACTGTGGGAATGCCCGTCTTATTTCAGCCCGCTCTAAAAAAGATCAGGGCAAAACCAGGTCACAGATATCGGGGACAAAAATGGCAACTCTTTTTTAGAAATCTCCACATATTGAATATTGACACTACTCAATTAAAAATATTATTTGAGGCCTCAACATTTACCATTTGTACTTCAATTACACACCGTGACATTTTTGTTAACCAATGATCTTACTGCAGTGGTGAAAACAATGTAACAGTGCACTTTTATGTGCTTTTACTATTTTTACTCTGCAACATTTCAAGCAAATATCTGTTCTTATGTACAGTGTACTGTATTATTGTCAAACTGAATTTTTTTTTATCTAAAAGTATCTTTTAAGTTGGTTGCACTATTATTTGTAGACAAAGGTGGAACAAAATGAATAGCTTAAAATAGTTTTGATCAGAAACTAAAAACTCCCAACAGTTTTACAAAATCTCAGTGATGTTTCAAAGTATGATTTTCATCTGATAACTTAACTGAGCAGCATCAAAACTATTAAGGAAACCAATTGTGTACTTCTGTTATCACTGCCTGACAGTGTTGTGACAACATAGTGATGTATCAGAAGAACCAATACAGTACAATGTTTTATTGCTTCAGGTTTATTTTGTACATTTAGAAAAAAACATGTGTTAATTGTCGTCGAGTAGGATTTAATTGCATTTTAAATGTTTTGACAGACTTTTAAGATGGAGTTGCAGAGCATGAAGGCGAGGCCACAGCAGAAGGACGAGCGATGAAGAGCTGGGAGAAATGCAAACCCCATGGGGAAGACCTACACCAGCATGTGGAGAAGATGGTGTTGGAGAAAATGGAAGTCGTACTTTTAAATACAGGATGACATTTGTGCAAAAACAAAAGCTTAATAAAACATATTTGTAAATAGTCTCATTCATCTAAATATTTCAAATGAAGTTCTGGATGTAATTCAATGTTAAACATATACTTGTAGTATTACATATTTAAGTAGAACGATTCACAGAGAAATTGAACTTGAACACCTCTAAAACTGTGATATATTTTTCATTCTTGACAAACCCAGTGTTGTAGCAGCGTTTATGAATCAGGGTCCTTCCATTTAGCTGGCAGAGTTTTTGATATAAGTCTTCTCATAGTTGGCTTCAATGGAAATGTTTTTTTAGTACAGAGGCTTCTTGTGAGCAGTTGAAGATTTGTACTCACTCATTTATAGTCAATGTTTGGGTTCAAATTAAAGCCAGATAAAAACAAGTCTACTGCAGTCTGATAGTCTTCATGTTTCAGACACACAACTTTGGTGTCTACTTTGAAGAAATGAGCTGAACCATTGGTGCAGGTGTCTCTGGTCACACAATGGACACGTACAATCCTCGTTCAGTCAGTCTTTGAATGCATAATCTGTACACAAACAAAGGGAATAACAACATTGAATTTAATGTTGGGTAAAAACGCAAATGTAATGTCAACTAAATGGTAAATGGTCTCAACTTATATAGTGCTTTTCCACCTATGTTAGGCACTCAAAGCGCTTTACAGCAAGGATCCACTCACACTCTCATTCATACACCAATGTACGCAGACACTGGAGGCAAGCTGGGTGAAGTGTCTTGCCCAAGGACACAACGACAGTGTGCACCTTCAGGAGGCGGGATTCGAACTCCCGACCTTCCAATCATGAGACGACCCGCTCTACCATCTGCGCCACCATCGCCCTAACTAATAACTTATAGCTATATTCTTTTACTTTGATGGTAAATCTTTTTGGAATTGTCCACAATGACGTCAGCTTAAACCATGATTAAGGTAGTAGTGGGTGTATATGATCACAACTTTAAGCACTATGTGAAAAAACTGAGCAATGTGAGGTTTTGTCTAAGATCAATGAACTGTCATGTCTATTTCAATCTAATTACCAATAGTACAATATAACAAGGTAGTGAGGAACTATTTTTTAAGTAAAGAAATGTCAGTAGATTAATAAATAATACACATATTTCATTATTTCTATGGGAAGATGAAAGGCTAGTACTAGCAACTGTAAATCAGCTACGATTGTGCCACTGAGATGGTGGTAATTAAGGCTTTTGGGATAAATTACATGAAATAAGTAACAAGTGTACCTTCATGAGATGTGTTGGTGTCCGTGGAATTGTTGAAAGAGTTGTTGATATGAGTTGTCCATATTGGCGGCAGCCAGATACACAGGTAGGCTATTTGTGGCCATGGTATCTTTATTGTGGCGGGGTGCCACTTCCGGATTGACTTCTCTCACTTCCGTTTTGCGTATTCTCTCCACTCGCACCAGTGTTCTCTTCTTAGCACATATAAGTCAAACAAGCTACTTCATAAGTGGAAAAGAATTATTGTGCATAACAGGAGTTATACAGTGTATTATGGAGAAGTAATGTATGACAGGAGTTATATAGTCTGTGAAGAGTTATACAGTCTGAGAGGAGTTATACAGTCTGAGAAGAGATAGTGTCTGAGAGGAGATATACAGTCTGAGAGGAGATATTGTGTCTGAGAGGAGATATACAGTCTGAGAGGAGATATACTGTCTGAGAGGAGATATTGTGTCTGAGAGGAGATATACAGTCTGAGAGGAGATATTGTGTCTGAGAGGAGATATACAGTCTGAGAGGAGATATACAGTCTGAGAGGAGATATACTGTCTGAGAGGAGATATTGTGTCTGAGAGGAGATATACAGTCTGAGAGGAGATATACAGTCTGAGATGAGATATACAGTCTGAGAAGAGATATACTGTCTGAGAGGAGTTATACAGTCTGAGAGGAGATATACAGTCTGAGGGAGAGATATAGTGTCTGAGAGGAGATGTACTCTGCGAGAGAGCAGATATACAGTGTGTAACAGGAGTTATACAAAGTGTGAGGGAGAGATGTAGTGTGTATAGAGAGAAATAGTGAGTATATATTAGGTTTAGGATTATGTCCCATACGGCACCCCATACTTTCCTCTCTGTGCATAAGTGCGCATCGAACCCGTGTGGCTCTAAAACAACAAAGAATAAAACTTTTTCAAACTGTCAATCATGCGCGCGTACTGTGGAACTCGGACTCAAAACCTAAGGGTGTCTTTGGAGGGCACATATATATACGGAGTATTGCCTCAAAGACTGAGCAAATCGAGCACCTGCTAACGGACTCTAACATGGACTATTTATGTCTAAGCGAAACGTGGTTATGCCCCTCTACCCCGTTATCTGTATTTACTGTTGCAGGCTACAACATGTATAGACAGGATAGAGAAAAGGGAAAAGGGGGAGGTGTTTTGATATAGGTGAAAGAAAATATTCAAAACAAGGACCTAGACCTTACCAAACATAAACTAGAATGCGTGGGGGTCACTATAACACTCTCTCCCGAAATGCCTTATGCAATTATTGTTGTCTATCGCCCCCCTAGAGCCTCGAACAATTTTATTCTGAATTGTGTGAAATGCTCAAAAAGTTTGAGGGCAAAAAAAAATCTTCCTTCTTGGAGACTTCACGTAAGAAAAAAAAACTTAAGGATATAGCGAAAACCTATCAAATGACCCAAATGATAAATAAACCTACTAGAATAACGAAAACTTCTCAAACACTAATAGATTTAATCTTTACAAACAAACCTGAAAGGATAATAAAAACCTATAATCTAATTACTGGCCTATCTGACCATAACCCCACATTAGTAGCGAGAAAACTGAATAAAACTAGATACATGTGCCAAGAAATGAATAATAGTATATCGTTCATACCTCAAAAAGACCTTCCCCTTTTAGATAATGATTTAAAGTTAACTAATTGGAATGCCATCATTGGCCATAAATCGTGTGAACAAGCATGCAGCGACCTAACACTGACTTTACAAGATCTCATATTAAAATATACAAAAAAGAAGCAAGAGCTCCCAAAATGGAGAACTCTGGGATTCAATGAGAAAAAGAGATGCCGCTCTGAAAAAAATCATAAAAAGTGGACTATCACCACCACCACCACCTACTATACAAAGGCCTAAGAAATAAAGTTACAGCACTGATTAGAAAAGCCAAAGCCACCTTCTTCCTTAACCTAATTAAGGAAATAGTAAGTTATTTTGGAGAAATATTGACAAGCTCCTTGGCAAACGCCATACCTATTGTGACATACAATTAAAAGTGAACGGTGTCATTCAAAATGATAGTGCTATTGTAGCTACGAATTTTAATGAATATTTGATCAATTCTGTACAAAAATTAGCTCAATCGTTTCCAATATCATGTTCATCTAACCTACCCCAAGTCAATGAAGCAATGCTTTTTACACTGAAGCCTGTAAATCAAGAAACAGTTGTAAGACTTATTGATAAATTAAATAATAGTAAAGCTAAAGATATTTATGGGATGGATAGCCCGTTTTTACACAAGGACATTATGTTCACCTCTTGCAAAAGCAATAAATCAGTCAATAAGTGACAGCACATTTCCTGCCGCACTGAAAACCAGCATCATTACACCTGTGCATAAGTCAGGTGACAAAAAGGAGGTCATTAATTACCGCCCCATCAGCATCGTCCCCACAATCTCCAAAATGTATGAAAAGGTTATAGCAGAACAGCTGACTGAACACATTGACAGTAATCCGTTCTTAAACCGTCTCCTATATGGTTTTAGGAGTAAATACTCTACAGAAGCTGCCTGCTGCTACTTTATTGAGGAAATGAAATCCAGCCTCGACCAAAGAGGTGTGGTGGGTGCGGTGTTCCTTGACCTCCGTAAGGCTTTTGACACAGTCAGCCACGATGTTCTCCTTAACAAAATGAGACACTATCAACTCTCTAATCAGACAATAAACTGGATCAAGTCGTATCTCAGTGGCAGACAACAGTGTGTGAGAATAAAAAACGCCCTTTCTCCACCTAAAGATTACACCATGGGAGCGCCGCAAGGCTCCATCTTGGGACCTTTGCTTTTTAGTATTTACATCAACGACCTCCCCTCTGTCTGCACTGCCAATGTCATCATGTACGGAGACTATACAGTATGTACATGGAAAAAAATTAAAGTGATATGGCAACAAAATTAACTGACCAAATGCAAAACGTATCTGACTGGCTGAGTCAAAACTGTCTGACATTAAATACTGACAAAACAGTCGCAATGTACTTTACAAATAGAGGTACACGCACAAATTATCCAAATATTTTTATTGATGGCAAAAAAATAAAAAAAATGTTAACAAATTCACCAAAATCACGTAAAAAAAACTTCAAAACTCTTTAAAATTTAACTTGTCCAACTTTAGATACAGGAGTTCTTACCACGGAGGCTTCCCATTTGTCCCTGAATTCTATGATCTACCTTAAAACGGTTCTGGGGCCTCTTGAATCATTATATAAATATGCACTCAAGATCCATGATAAGAAACCCAGGCGCTATCACCATTGTCAAATACTAAATAAGTATGGAATTCTGAATTTTAAAAACCTTCTAATCTACATTAATGTTTGCTTACTTTTTAAAATTATTCATGGAGTCACTGCACCTCCTCTGAGAAAATGTATAACTTTATGTACTGATAAAATGACTTGAACTACTCGATCTACTTCTAGAGGAGAATGCAGCATCCCAAAATGTAAAACTGCCTTTGCTAAATCTGCCTTCTCTGTAATCGCAATGGGTCAGTGGAACACATTGCCAACAGAGATTATTGCATGTAATACATTCAAAAGATTTGCGCATTTAACTAAAAAATGGCTTCTAGAAAATCAAACTTGCACTCATGATCTGTAACTCATTGGGAGCGACCGTTCACCTAGAAAAAGGATTGGTAGAAAATGTTATAATATTTAAATTAAATGTATTTTAATGATGATGTTAAAATGTATAAATCCATGGTCACGTATTCATCTACATTTAAAATCAGTTTTTGTACAGTAACATCAACCTGCCCAGGGACTACAGGTGGAAATTAGCATTTTTGCTATAACCTGTTACAATGCATCTTTCCTTTTGGTCAATGTTAAATTGTGCTCTGTCCCTGTCTAATCCTTTGTTTCTTGGTTTACGTCCCCCTGACATTATTTCCATATCATTAAAGTAGCGTTAAACCTTGAGGGGGAGTCAGACCCACTTTCAACCCAAGTAATAAAATCAGGTACTTTGACAACCCTTGCAGGTTTGTGGATCGATTCACATTAATCACCAGGTAAATTGGTTGATTTTAGATATTTCTTTCAAAAACAACACCTCTTCCATATTTGATCCATCTGAGATTAAGATTGACGTCTACAATGTGAACACGACCTGTAAAATTCCATCCTACACAAACGAAAGCCATTCCAGTCTGATATTATTCAGTGCTAATGTTATTTGCGATGGGACGTTAGCATTAGACCTTAATTGTAATTCTGTCTCGCGTTTGCATTGTCTGATGGGTTCTGCAGCTCAGTGAAGACGCAACTTGTTTCTCAATGCAGACGCCTTAGGGCTCTGTCCGCACTCATTAATGTTTTATGTTTAAAAGAAGAAAAGGAAGAGAGTCAAAGGCCTGTCAGAGCGAGAGAGAGAGAGAGGAGAGGAGAGGAGGAGATAAGGGGAGAGATAAGGAGTCAGAACCACAACCTCCTCACTAACTGCGTTTCCATCACTTGAACATTTTGAAATTTTGAATAAGATCCGAGTCGCCCCGCCTCGCACGTTTCGATGTTGCTGTCGCCCCGCCTCGCACGTTTCGATGTTGCTGTCGCCCCGCCTCGCACGTTTCGATGTTGCTGTCGCCCCGCCTCGCACGTTTCGATGTTGCTGTCGCCCCGCCTCGCACGTTTCGATGTTGCTGTCGCCCCGCCTTGCAAGTTTCGATGTTGCTGTCGCCCCGCCTTGCAAGTTTCGATGTTGCTGTCGCCCCGCCTCGCACGTTTCGATGTTGCTGTCGCCCCGCCTTGCAAGTTTCGATGTTGCTGTGGCCCCGCCTCGCACGTTTCGATGTTGCTGTGGCCCCGCCTCGCACGTTTCGATGTTGCTGTCGCCCCGCCTCGCACGTTTCGATGTTGCTGTCGCCCCGCCTCGCACGTTTCGATGTTGCTGTCGCCCCGCCTCGCAAGTTTCGATGTTGCTGTGGCCCCGCCTTGCAAGTTTCGATGTTGCTGTCGCCCCGCCTTGCAAGTTTCGATGTGCTGTCGCCCTGCTTCACATGTTTCGCACGCTTCGCCGTTTCCCGTTGCCCAGCTTCGCATGCTTTGTTGCTGCCCTGCTTCGCCCGTTTCGATGCTGCCCTGCTTAGGATGTTTCGCCGTACCTCGGACGTTTTGCTGCCGTAGTCCTGCCGTGCCTTGGACTTTTCGCCGTGCTTCAGACGTATTCGCCGCCGTCGTCCTGCCTCGGACGGTCACAGTCTCTGGGTTTTTCTCTGGACGTTTTCGTTTCGTTACGGATGTGCTCCGTCTAGTTTTGGGGGTTCTATCAAAATGGTTGCAAAAGGATTTACCCCAGAGTCTTTCGCAATCCTCGAATTTTATCGTATAGCTTTAGCTGCGGTTTGGGGGGCACCTCCTGGAAGCAGAAACTAAACGCCGCCGTACGTGACAACATTACTGTAGTCTACACCATAAGCATTCGGAAACCTATTTCGCCTTTCATGCATCGGATCACATGGCGGGCGGTTTCAAATTATTTCATATTTACGACACGTCATACTCCAGGTCATTCTAATGCTATTGCTATGCCCTGTCACAAGTCAGATTTTCCTTCAACTAAGTCTTAAGCCAACAACTATCTTATCAGTTCCTCTGGTGAACAAGCTAACCCGATCTAATCCGCTCATCGCTGCAACCAGTCGGCACCTTCCACCCAAAGTCCTTCAGCACTGCTTGGCGCCAGTTTAAAAGTCCCCTTACGTCAAAAGTCTAGTGTCCAGTGCAAAGTTGCCTTCAATTAGAGCCCTGCACAGGCCTGATTTCTGGCCCGGACCCATGAGGCCGCGGACCGGCTCCTCTCTCTCTCTCTCTCTCTCTCTCTCTCTTCCCCCCCCCCCCAATATTTTCCAAATGTGCGATTAAACAGCGCTGCATCAGTTGACCTGTATTGTATAAATAAACACTTCTATCTAAACACAAAATAAAGCACAGTGTTTATTTTTTATTGTTGGGAGGAACACGCATGCATTTGTTTCCTGGAAGTACTGTGAAAACATACCGTCGATAGAAGCACTCCGCACACAAACCGCTTCGTCCTCTCTCTCAAGACGAACGCTTTGCAAAGGTTTACCCACGGCGAGGAAACCCCCAACGCCACAGCCCACGTGGACGGCAGGTCCATGTTTGTGGCAAGAGGTGGCGGGTCAAGACGGGGCGAGAGGACATAGCGTTGATAGAAGCACATCCGCACGCGAACCGCGCGGTCCTCTCTCTCAATACGAACACTTTACAGAGCTGTACGCACGGCGAGGAAAACCCCCACGCCACGCCCCAGGGGGACGGCAGGTACATGTTTGTGTTGTGTTGGCGGGTCAAGACAGGGTGTGAGAGAGCAGGTGGGCAGGGAGAGAGGGAGTGAGGAGAGTGGGTGCTGCATTTAATGCCACCATAAGTTGGTTAAAAAATAGCAGCACAACGCATTGGCGGGGAAAACAAAGCCCGGCCCGTGTCCGACGCAATGATGCCTCGGGCTCAAATGCAGGGCTCTACCTCCAATGTTCTCAGACTATCTGCTAACCATTCGATCGCACCACAAGAGGAATCTCGAAACAATTCCCAGTCTCAACCACTGTCGTCGGGGGGCCCCTCTGTTGCTCTCTTTGAAGGGCTCTGCCGCCCTCATCAGAGGGCTCCTATCCCTGTCCCTGCTCTGCTGCCCTCGTCGGCGGGCTCCTGTCTCTGCCTCTGGTGCCCTCGTCGGAGGGCTCCCGTCCCTGCCTCTGCTGCCCTCGTCAGAGGGCTCCCGTCCCTGCCTCTGCGCTGCTGCCCTGGTCGGAGTGCTCCCGTCCCTGCCTCTGCTGCCCTCGTCGGAGGGCTCCCGTCCCTGCCTCTACGCTGCTGCCCTGGTCGGAGGGCTCCCGTCCCTGCCTCTGTACTGCTGCCCTCGTCGGAGGGCTCCCGTCCCTGCCTCTGCGCTGCTGCCCTCATCGGAGGGGTGTTCATTCTCCTAATCTCCTATGCATCTGTCTAATCAACTATTACTCTGGTCTTGTTTCTGACCCGTTCGTTCATTTCAAACGGCCGTTACCTCGTGCCTTCACCCATTGTAAGTGCATCATCAGCAGCTCATCAATCCCTCACAATCTCGGCTCAGATCCCGGCTACCTCTTTTGGGGGGGAAGATTCTGGCTATCATGCCGTGCATTTCACATCGTTCGTTCAATGTTCTGCCGGGGTCTGAGCCCCAATAATATTCATGTTCATTAAATAAACACTCATACTGCCATTCTGTCTTTTCAGGTTTAATTATCCTATGTCATACCTCATGTGTGTTGTATTGTTTGTCGCTCTTTCAATCAGCCCTCTAAACTGAAGCAATACATTGCTACGCTCACCTTCCTCACACACAGATGCTGCCTCCCCCGGCCAGGTGGCAGTTCACTGTCAGAAGAGCCCAAAACATCTACATCACCGCTGTCCTCCTGCTCATGAGGCTCATACGTGTTATGTAGCGTGACCGTGAGAGGAGGCACCGCCTGGGAGGTCTTAGAACTAGCCCCCAACCCTCTGTGACGTTTTGCCTGACTCGGCCCTTTAAACGAGGCTGCCCATTTCCCCCCTTTAAGGCGAGACACTGCAGGTGAATAGGGGAAAAAATAAATGTAGAGATATCAATTTGAAACTTTTGCTGAACATCACTGATATAAATATGAGAAAAAAATGTATTGCATTTTTTCCGTCATTTTATGTTTTCATATAAAAAATAAGACATTTTGTTCATAAAAATGGCCAAAATTGTTATATATATATATATTTTGGGCAACGAAATAAAAATAATGGACTGAGCCAGATTAAAATGTATGGTTTCATTTTATTGACATATTAGTAACTAAGATTTTTTCAGAGGGGATTTTGGATATATTGTTTAGTTTTTCAATTAACTAATCATAAGTGAAAAAATCTGTAAAAACTCAAATTCCGCCTGTTTTTTTGTGTTCAAAGCTGAATAAATCAGGCTAGGAATTAGATATTAAAAAATCCCTCTGAAAAAACCTTCAAAATATTGTTAAGTCCAAGACTGTAAAGTTTGGAGTCTGTATGAGCGACTATAAGGGCTCACCCGCTGCCCGAGTGGGGCCTTCTCTCATTCAGAGAAAACAAGCCTTGAAGTTTTGTGGCGACTGCGCATGCGCGGAACCTTCTTCGGCTCGTCCGTCCCAGGCGTCTCCCAGAAGGAAATGCACCATATTTGGGCGTGATAGCGTCATCACGGAACCCTTTGCAGCACACATGGATGTAAAAGCTGTCAATATTTGTGAATGAAATACCCGCTGCAGACCGGTCTTTCGACGCCGGTTTTCTTACTTCCGGGTTCCATCTGGCTCGCAAGCGGACAAATCATCATAAAATAAGCATCATGCGGGGTGAGTTTTGTTATTTTTATACTCTGTCATGAAAACTAAGATGTAAGGGAGGAAAATAGATACAAATCTCCACTTCGACCACTGCGTGAAAAATCTATATTTTCACCTGCCGTGTCTCGCCTTAAACAGACAAAAACGAGCTTCGAGTGACGGTCTGGGTATAATAAAGCAGTTCATGCAAGAGGAAGGATTCTCCCTGGCAACAGAGGCATGATCCTGCCCCAAACACAAAACACACTTCATATGCCCGTCTTCAACGGGCATTTGCACCCCACAATCTTAACACGTGTGAGACATTACGCACAGTCTCACGCGAACGCAAATGCGAAAGTGCCGCGCTTGTGTTGTGGTAGTGCTTAGAACTTCGTGAACTCGTGGCTTGGAATCAACCCCACTACAGAGTCGAATCCCAACCCAAACACTGCGTCAGCGTATTTGGAGCAAACACACACGGGACTCCCACACGAGCCGACCGGAATGGAATGGAATGGACAGCGGTTTCCCCCCGCACCGGGTTCCACCGCTGCCCGTCAGCGCCTGTGACGCGTAAACCGCGCACAGAGCAATGCGTTTGATGTAAACAAAGGCCTAGAATAAAATTTGAGACATTTCAATTAGACAAAAAGGAATGTGGTAGGGCTCTCCCTAGCCTGGCCTAACACACCCTCGTACTCATTTCGTACAGAGGGTCTGGAACTTCACAATTGAGCTCCATTTTTTGGTGGGAGGGGTGAACTCCTTTGAAACGATTGGATCTGTTTTCAAACTACAACCAGCAAATCTGGTGCAAATGCTTAAAGTCACCTACAACACCCGCCTCCCGAAATCAGGTATGACATTGTGCAGTCTGACATAGCAACACATAGCAACCAGTTAAAGCGTGGTTTTGGCACAACAGCAAGCAACAGGCCGCAGCAGCGTCACTTGTAACTTCATGTTTTGAGAGGAATTTCCATTTAAGCAGTGATTAAAATGAGAGAAATGACAGTATTACCTCCTGAGCGGCAGGGACAGATCAGATCCACATCATGACACCGTTTTCTTTCAGCCACAAGATAAACTTTTCTTAACACACTGCAAACAAAGCAAAAGCACTTCACATGTCAAAGATCTTTACACAGTACGAGCACTCACTATGTCACTAATAAATTACCGAAACTTTACCAAAAATGTCTAATACTGAGTGAGCACTCACTCTTCCACAAACAAATCTTTGATTTCTTCCGGTGCAGCTGGAGTAAACTTAATAACAACAGTACATGAGCTCAGGGTCTGGGTCTGCCGCTAAAGGTAAATAGCCTATATCTTTCTTGTTGTCACAGCTGTGTTGTGCTTTTCTCTTGGTCTAAAAGCTCTAGTTTCTTATTCAGTCATGGTTCAGTCCTGATTTTTAACTGGTGTAGTCTACTTCCTGGTTTTGTCCTCAGACCTGCCATAGACCGCGGCTGTACCTAAGTTTAGCCAGTTATAGCTTTGCTTAGCTAAAATTGGTAGATGTAGGGTATTTCAGGCAACTGGAATCCACGCTAAAATGACGCTGTCCGTTGTCATAGTAATCAGTGACTGTGAGGTCTTCGAGAATTAAGTAAATAGACGTATTGGTTACAAATGGCATTACTAGTTAGATATATGTCAAACTTACACATTTAATCCATTCGTCACAACGTTCTGGATCTTTTCTTTTAGTAGGAAATTTGATGAGTTCGTATGGCGGCTCGCATAAAACGCTGTGAGGTTCCTTTATTGCACTCGTGAATAGGGCAAAACTCTTCCATACACTGATTAAGCCCATGAGGACAGTCGCACTGCAATGGAGTATGAATGTGAACCTGGCATATCGCCGTAAAACCCCTTTAAGCGCCATAATAGTCACTAAATAGCCGGTTGTTCCACTATGATGGTATGGTTTTAATGGGCTTTGTTGACACCGTGGGTAGTTGTGAACTTTGACCGGAACATTACCACACATGCGTACTGATAATGCTGCTTTGGCTTATTGGAAAGAAACGGATCAGGCTGAGATCCGCACTCCTCTCCACTCCATTTTAGGGGACAAACAACTATTACAATCACTTTATCCAAAGTATATCTTGGAATAAAAACACCATTAAGCATTTGGCTTACAGAACTAAGAGACAAGAAAGTTGAAAGAGGTGCAAAGATTTTATGCTGGCCAGCATATGACAGGGACTTCACACCTGCAAAATATGATGGAAGATTCAAAAACTGGTGTAGTAAAGGTATTACTGTATATTGGAAAATAGTTACAGATAATGGCAAAGACACTTTTCAATGATTATCGGAAAGATATTACTTGGGGAAAGATTATTTCTTCAGGTATCTTCAGTTGAGACATTATTTTAATGTAGATATCAGGTCCAAAAACACAGAGACCAGCTCCTTAGTTATGCTTTTTATAAACGTATGTAAAGGGAAACTCACCAAAAAATTTGTCTCCACACGTATTCTCTTTTACAATCTGGAAAAAAAAGGTTTCCACTATGTATATTAAACAAATTGGAACAAATATATCTGACGACGATTGGCTAAATATATGTGACCCGTCACGAGAACGGGGGACACAAGTGGGCTGACCCACTTTTGCGCAAATGGAGAAAGAAAGTTTTTTTTTAAATAGGTGATTTTCGCTTTTTTGCAGATTCTGTTAGTTGAGATCACGAAGACTCCCTATGTCTGAGAATCCAGTTTTGGTATATTTAAAAGCGTACAATTTTAGGTAGAAATTTCCTTGTTTTTCCTTCAGATTCTGGGGGTGTGTGTGTATTTGCATACTGGTAAGCGGCTTTTTTCTCCTTCCCTTTGCCCCCGCCCTCCAGGACCCAGCGTGGCTGCTTGTCATGCATGTTATCCAAACGAGGCAATATGAAGTGGATTTACACTTTTCTCTTAAGGTGTCGCCGCCATAAAACCTCACAAAGAAGAAGAAAGAAGTGGATTTATTAATCATGGATATTCGGCGCCGCTTCCTCATGAAGAGCCTTGATAGCAAAGCAGCAACAGCGATACAGAGACGCTTTGCTCCTCAGACAAGACAAGACTTTCTCCCAATGGCCGCTGGCTGCTCTGCTTTATGACCACGACACTAGAGGCCGCCATTGGTCTGCCATTGCTGTAGTACCTCCATATAGACGCTAGTCCCCCATTGGAAATAATTACACTTTAGTCACATTAAAAACAACTTTAGAGCCTGGTGCCTAATTTTTTGGAACTTTCTACAGCTAGATATTCCTCCTGTGATAACGCTGGGTTAGTTCCATATAAAGGGACCAGGCTGTTTTTTGTAAGAAACATTGTAGAAATCTACTAATGAGGGTCGGACTGTTAGCATTGGAGCTGCACGAGCTACACGTCACGCAAGGGCCGAGTCTACAGTGAAGAGCCCGCCCTTATACCCTTATTGGGAAAATCTTTCCAATATCTTTTTTTTTTTGTATCTCTGATGTCTCGCTCTTTCAACAAAACATCCGCATGTGTTTTCTTGTGTTGTTTGGGGAGGAGGCGCCGCTGCTTTGGTTTGCGTTGTTGACACATCCTTTAGCGAACAAATGCCACGCAAAAAAGGCAGTTTTATACATACGGCTATTCAGTTTATGTGCATTTGAGTGAGTGAACTCAAGGCCTGACTACTGAAACCCCATAAACATGACATGACAACAGGAAGATTACAGGGGTATGGCTTTTCTAAATGGGATGTAAATGAGCCCTATTGTCACTCGGAGCAGCAGGTGAGAAGTGCCCAAACTTTAGAGGCCGATTACTCACCTTTGAGATACTTTGAGTTCCTCATTCAAATTGCCACATCTTCTCCAAATATGATCAGATTTCCATGTGTTACACATTGTAGGAAACTTTGGAGACTACACCGTCTTAATTTATGTCCAACTCAAAATGCCCCAAAACCGAGTTGTGTCCTCACTTTCCGTGATGGGTCACATATGTGAAACTACTACTTCTAGCTCCGACTTATGGAAGGAATTTACTTGTAAAAATACATTACGGTACTTCATTACTCTAAAGATCAAAGAACAACAGACTAAACATTCTGAACATAATAATTGCTGGAGGAACTGTGGACAAAAATCTGCAGGACATGTCCATATTTTTTGGGGGTGTTCTCGTATCGCCCCCTACTGGACAGATGTTATCAGATACCTAAAAATGATACTGAGATAACAATTAAATTAGACTTTTTCTGTGTTTTACCTTGGAAATATAACAAGTGGAATAAGAATGGAGGACAGATACCTGCTTCAAATCTTACACGCATCAAGCAAAATCAAGCATTACATGATAATGCCTGGACATGGACCACCTACTTCTTTGCAGCGGATAGAAATAACAAACACAATATACAACTGACTTTTTTTTTTTTTAATGCATGCTTCTAAAAAAGGGAACATTACTGGAAGAAATGTAAGACATTTTCTGATAAATAGTTGCCATTTATATTATAAATTATGTATAATTACTCCCAGGGACGCCTGGTATCAATGGGCTAGGTGGGTTAAGCGCCTCCTGTCATTTTTTGACTAGAGAATTCAGAAAGAATAAGTTTTATTTTTCAATTATTATCGTTAATTTTATATCCTAGCAAGAGTACGTAATTGCCTAATGTCATTACTGTGTATAATCATTGTAGTTTTATACATCAGATCACAATTTTTACCACCAAAACAAAAAGGGGCAAGTTCTGATTAGTCCCGAGAACGCACATGAATATGACAATGATCGATAGATGGCAGTGCCGCAGGTCCCGCCTCCAGCACATACACACACACACATACACTTGGCTTAGGGACTGAGCCCCGGACTCAATCACAGAGCAGCACATCACGCTGAAGACACCTCATTGGCTACTTTCACTTCAGTTGCACGCGCTCTCTGTAAAATTGTTGTTCAATGTTCAATGAATAATACCGGTGGATTACTCGGATATTCTTCGTTTTGTGGACGACTCCTCGCAGCTGGCGACACATGTAGTGGGGACGCAATGATCCTCAGTGCTATGTCCATCTTTACACACCACGGTTCATATCTATCCGGGTTCAGTGCTTTTGTTATCTTTAGCAGGACATAAACGACTCCTTTATGCTTTCATATCATTGTGCTGAGGGTAAATGCACTGTTGGGTAATCTGCTGTTTAGTAGTCTGCTGTTAAAATTATGTTGTGGTGTTGTTTGACTGCCGTCTGTAGAGTCAACTTTGGCCTTGTTGTTGGTCTGAGGGCTCTGGGAATAAGCGTTGTTTGCTTGTTCCGTGGGTATTTGCTGATATGTGGTTACATGCTTCACTTTAGTCTGACAAGTGGTCCATCCATCCATCCATTTTCTTCCGCTTTATCCGGGGCCGGGTCGCGGGGGCAGCAGTCTCAGCAGAGAAGCCCAGACTTCCCGATCCACGCACACCTCCTCCAGCTGTTCTGGGGGGACCTCGAGGCGACACCAGGCCAGCTCGGAGACACAGTCCCACCAGCGTGTCCTGGGCCTTCCATGAGGCCTCCTCCCAATAGGACATGCCTGTAGCACCTCCCGAGGGAGGCGACCAGGAGGCATCCGAAACAGATGCCCTAGCCACCTCAGCTGGCTCCTTTCGACGTGAAGGACTCTACTCCAAGCTCCTCCCGGGTAACTGAGCTCCTCACCCAATCTCAAAGGGTGCGCCCAGCCACCCTGCGAAGAAAGCTAATTTCAGCTGCTTGTATTCACGATCTTGTCCTTTCGTAATTACCCAAATCTCATGACCATAGGTGAGGGTGAGAACGTAGATCGATCGGGAAATCGAGAGCTTTGCCCCCCGACTCTGCTCCCTCTTCACCACAACAGTCCAATACAGCGACCGCATCACTGCTGACACTGCACCGATCCGTCTATCGATCTCACGCTTCATCCGTCCCTCACTCATGAACACGACCCCGAGATACTTAAACTCCTCCACTTGAGGCAAGGACTCCCCACCGACCTGAAGAGGGGAAGCCACCTTTTTCCGTTGGGGAACCATTGCCTCGGATTTGGAGGTGCTGATCCTCATCCCGGACGCTCCACACTCGGCTGCAAACCGCCCCAGAGCGTGCTGAAGGTCCTGATTTGATGAAGCCAACAGAACAACATTGTCTGAAAACAGCAGAGATGAGATCCTGAGGTTCCCAAACCGGACACCCTCCAGCCCCTGGCTGCGCCTAGAAATTCTGTCCATATAGGTAATGAACAGAACCGGTGACAAAGGGCAGCCTTGGTGGAGACCAACACGCACCGGGAACAGGTCTGATTTACTGCCGGCAATGCAAACCAACCTCCTGCTGCGATCATACAGGGAACGGACAGCCCTTAGCAGAGGGCCCGGACCCCATACTCCCGCCGCACCCCCACAGGGCACCACGAGGGACAAGGTCGAACGAGCTGGTCCAGTGTTCCACAACCAGGACGAAAACCGCATTGCTCCACCTGGATCCGAGGTTCGATTATCGGCCGGATCCTCCTCTCCAGCACCCTGGAGTAGACCTTACCGGGGAGGCTGAGGAGTGTGATCCCTCTGTAATTGGAGCACACCCTCCGATCCCCCTTCTTAAAGAGAGGGACCACCACCCCGGTCTGCCTATCCAGGAGCACTGTCCCCGACCTCCACGCGATGTTGAAGAGACGTGTCGGCTAAGACAGTCCTAGAACATCCAGAGACTTAAGGTACTCAGGATGAATTTCATCCACCCCCGGAGCCTTGCCACCGAGGAGCTTTCTAACTACCTCGCTGACTTCAGCTTGGGTGATGGACGAGCCCCCCTCCGAGTCCCCAGCCTCTGCTTCCTCATCGGATCACGTAACAGTGGGATTGAGGAGATCCTCTAAGTACTCCTTCCACCGCCCGACCACATCCCCAGTCGCGGTCAGCAGCTCCCTACCCGCACTGTAAACAGTGTTGATGAAGCACTGCTTCCCCCTCCTGAGGCGCCAGATGGTTTGCCAGAATCTCTTCGAGGCCGACCTATGGTCCTCCTCCATGGCTTCTCCGAACTCCTCCCAGACCCGAGTTTTTGCCTCTGTGACCGCACGAGCTGCAGCACGCTTGGCCTGCCGGTACCTCTCAGCTGCCTCCAGAGTCCCACAAGCCAACAAGGCCAGAGAGGACTCCTTCTTCAGCTTGACAGCATCCCTTACTTCCGGGCACCACCACCGGGTTCGGGGTTTGCTGCCGCGACAGGACCAGAGACCTTACGACCACAACTATGAGCAGCCGCATCGACAATGGAGGAGGAGAACATGTCCACTCGGACTCCATGTCCTCAACCTCCCTCAGAATCTGGGTGAAGCTCTTCCGTAGGTGTGAGTTGAAGACCCTACTGACAGAGGGATCCACCAGACGTTCCCAACAGACCCTCACAACACGTTTGGGCCTGCCAGGTCTGACTGGCTTCCTCCCCTGCCAGCGGATCCAGCTCACCACCAGGTGGTGATTGGTTGACAGCTCAACCCCTCTCTTCACCCGAGTGTCCGAGACACGCGGCCGGAGATCAGATGACACAACTACAAAGTCGATTATTGACCTCCTGCCTAGGGTGTCCTGGTGCCACGTGCACTTATGGACACCCTTGTGCTCGAACATGGTGTTCGTTATGTACAAACCGTGACTAGCAAAGGAGTCCAATAACAAACACCACTCGGATTCCGATCGGGGAGGCCGTTCTTCCCAATCACTCCTATCCAGGTCTCACTGTCGTTACCCACGTGGGCGTTGAAGTCCCTCAGTAGAACAATGGAGTCCCCAGTCGGAGCACCATCTAGTACCCCTCCCAGGGACTCCAAGAAGGCTGGGTACTCTCCACCGATGTTTGTCCCGCAGGCCAAGACAACGGTGAGAGACCTGTCCCCGACCAAAGGCGTAGGGACGCGACCCTCTCATTCACCGGGGTGAACTCCAGCACGTGGTGGCTGAGCTGGGGGCCTATGAGCAAACACACCCCCGCCATCTCTCCCCACGGGCAACTCCAGAGAAATGGAGCATCCAGCCTCTCTCCAGGAGTTGGGTTCCGGAACCCAAGCTGTGCGTGGACGTGAGCCCGACTATATCTAGCTGGTATTTCTCAACCTCCCGCACCAGCTTAGGCTCCTTCCCCCAGAGAGGTGACGTTCCATGTCCCGAACGCTAGAAGCTGCACACGCGGACCAGGTCGTCGAGGCACCTGCCTTTGACTGCCACCTAGTCCGACGTCACGGTCCTTGATCTGATACTGTCCATAGAAGTCTTCTGAACTGCTCTTTGTCTGACCTGTCACCTAAGACCTGTTTGCCAAGGGAGACCCTACCAGGAGTATAATGCCCCAGACAACATAGCTCCTAGGATCATTCAGGCGCTCAAACAACCCCACCACGTTAAGGTAGCAGTTCACGGGGTTGCTGACAAGGCAAGGCAAGGCAAGGCAAGTTTATTTGTAGAGCACAATTCATACACAAGGCAATTCAAAGTGCTTCACAGTTGCAGAAAGAGAAATTACAAGAAAACAGATAAAAATCAATCAATAAAACATCAACATAAAGTTAGTCAATGACAGTAAAAGTCAAGAGTGCAGATAAAATACTTTCAGTTTTCATATGCACGGGTAAAAAGAGCTGTTTTCAGCCTGGATTTGAACATTGTCAGAGTTGAGGCCTGACTCACATCCTCATGAAGACTGTTCCAGATTTTAGCTGCATGAAACTGAAATGCAGCCTCACCGTGTTTATTATTGACTCTGGGAACCACCAGGAGACCCCTCCCTGAAGTTCTCAGGGCCCGAGATGGTTCATACGGCTCTAACATGTCAGAGATGTACTTTGGTGCTAAACCATGAAAAGACTTGTACACAAGCAGAGCTGTTTTAAATTCTATTCTCTGAGTAACAGGAAGCCAGTGCAGAGACCGGAGCACTGGACTAATGTGGTCGTATTTCCTTGTTCTTGTCAGGACTCGAGCAGCAGCGTTCTGGATGTTCTGCAGCTGTCTAACAGCTCGTTTAGAAAGGCCAGTGAGCAGGCCGTTACAGTAGTCTAACCTGCTGGAGACAAATGCATGGATGAGTCTCTTTAAGTCTGGTTTTGACACTATTCCTCTGATCTTAGCAATGTTTTTCAGATGGTAAAAAGCTGATGACGTTATTGCTTTGATGTGGCTGTTTAAGTTCAGGTCTGAGTCCATGATTACTCCTAGATTTCTAACCTGATTTTTTGGTTTCAGAGCGAGAGACTCAAGGTGACTGATAACACTTTGTCTTTGTGTCTGTGGGCCAAAGACAATGATCTCAGTTTTGTCTGAATTTAGTTGGAGAAAGTTGTTTTGCATCCACAAACTGATCTGTTCGATGCAGTGACAGAGAGTATCTACAGGCCCATGTTCACCTGCCGTCAGTGACACGTAGATCTGAGTGTCATCTGCGTAGTTGTGGTACGACACATTGTTGCTGTTTATTAGCTGACCCAATGGAAGCATGTACAAGTTGAATAAGAGGGGTCCCAAGATTGACCCCTGGGGGACTCCACAGGTCATGGAAATTTTGTCTGAGACACAGTTGCCAATTTCGACAAAGTACGTCCTATCCTCGAGATAGGACTTGAACCAGTTTAGAGCAGTACCAGAGATTCCCACCCAGTTTTCTAACCTGTGAAGTAAGATCCCGTGGTCCACTGTGTCAAAGGCAGCGCTCAGGTCCAGCAGAACTAAAACTGAGACCTTACCTGCGTTTGTGTTCATACGAATATCATTTGTCACCTTGATCAGAGCTGTCTCAGTGCTGTGGTGGGGCCTAAATCCTGACTGGAAAGTATCAAACACATTGTTAGATAGGAGAAAGTACGTGAGCTGTTGATATATTACTTTCTCTAGAACTTTTCCTAAGAACGGTAGGTTTGATATGGGCCGGTAGTTGTTCAGTACCTTGGGATCAAGGCTGCTCTTCTTTAGAAGAGGCTTAATGACTGGTTTTCAAGGCCTTTGGAAATGCTCCAGTCTCAAATGAGATGTTAACTAACTGAACAAGTTGTGGTAACAAGCTGGTTAGCACAGACTTCAGAAATCTAGTGGGTAATTCATCAAGGCAGCATGTACATGAACTCAGACCGGAGATAATCTCTTCGATTGTTTTGTCAGTAACAGGAGTGAAATGTGTCAGCTCAAGGTGTCTAGCTGGTGGCAGGGTTGCTATTTGTGTTGTGGAAATTATGGCATTTTTAATGCCTTGGAGTTTGTCATAAAAAAATATTGCAAACTCATTGCACTTAGATGTAGAGATTAGTTCTAAGGGCAGTGAAACTGGAGGGTTAGTTAATCTGTTTACTGTGGAAAACAGAACACGAGGATTGTTTCTGCAGTTTGCGATGATTTTAGAGAAGTATTTCTCCCTTTCTCCACGCAAAATCTGGTTGAACTCACAAAGCACTTCTTTGTATATCTCAAAATGAACCTGGAGCTTTGACTTGCGCCATTTCCTTTCGGCTTTTCGGCACTCCCTTTTCTGTGCCCTGACCGAATCTTCACTTCTCCAAGGTGCCTTTTGTCTATTGTTAACCATTTTAACCTTGACAGGAGCAATAGTATCCAAAACATTTAAGACGCTTGATGTATAAGAGTCCAAGAGATTATCAATATTTGAACATGGAGGATTTTCAAATCTGATCATTTCCATAAACTGTGTCCCTGTTGTATCATTTATGTGTCTTCTCTGAATAACTCCAGGCCCAACCACTGGTTTGGGTGTAACAGACAAGTCAAAAAAGACACAAAAATGATCAGATAAAGCAACATCAACAACATTCACATTTGATATATTAACACCTTTTGTAATAACTAGATCTAGAGTGTGACCTTTGTTGTGAGTTGCCCCTCTCACGTGCTGAGTTAAACCAAACATTTCAAGAACAGCATTAAGTTCTTTTGTATGCCTGTCATTGGTCACATCCACATGCACATTAAAATCACCTGAAATGACTAAACAATCAAAATCAGTACATATAAATGAAAGTAATTCAGTGAAGTCTTCGATAAAACAATTCTGTGGTGGTTTGTAAATAGTCATATAAAGAATGGAAGATTGTTTTATCTCCATTTTGAAAGACACATACTCAAATGATACAAAAACCCCAAATGACAATTTGTGGATGACTATATTGTCCCTGAATATTGCACAGACACCCCGCCCCTCTGATGTTGGCGTGTTTCAGACACAAAATTGAAATTTGATGGACTACACTCAATCAAAACTGCGTTACCAGTGTTTTTGTCAAGCCGTGTTTCAGTTAAAAACATAAAATCTAGATTATAAGAAGAAATAAAACTATTTATTAAAAAGGACTTGTTTTTTAACGATCTGGCATTGAGTACAGCATGTTGAGATTTATCTGTGTTTGAGTGGATGGAATCTTTTTGCAAGGGATATGGATTAGAGTTCTTTGATTGGACGGTCTGACTGTTGCCCTCTTATCTAATCTATGTTGTTTGACTGTACTAATTGTTTCAGAAGAACACACTCCCTCTGTGGACCTCTGGTTGGTTTTGAGTTTGCTATGCATGGTAGCAACGCAGAGGCCCTTAATGTCCTAGACAGCAGCAGTGAAGCTGCTAGAAATTGGAGGTGGGGGAGGGGCATGATACTTCTTCGGGCATGAAAGCCTTGGTCTTGACATGACTGGAGTGCGGGGAGTCATTTGAATCCCTTGTTTTATCAAGGCTTCAAAGTGGCTGGGAAATCCCATAGGTGACTTTGGAGATGGGAATGATTCAGAAAAATCTCTGGAGGGTGTAGATGTACCAGTCGGGCTCAAGGCCTGTGGTGGAGTTGAAAGTGCTCCTTCGGCTGAATCATTTACTGTAGATGCAGGTGGTGCTGAAGCTGAGCTTTTCCCCGGAGATGCAGATGCAGGTGGCGCCGCTGCTATGGTTGAGATGTTTTCCGGTGCAGCTAATTCCTTAACTGTGGCTGGATCCTTAACTGTGGCTGAGTCCATTACTGTAGGTGCAGATGATGCAGCTGCGACTGAATCTTTTATTGGGGATGCAGGCGAAACCTTTGCTGGTGAGCCAGGAGCTCTTCTCATGCTCCTCTCTGCTCTCTCCTGTTGCTCAGGCCTCCACTGATTGTGCAGAGCATGGAGGAGATTTTCCGTCAGTCGTCTCACTCCACCTCTGCTCAAATGTGGTCCATTTCCTTTAAACAGATCGTCGCGTTTCCAGAAAAGATAAAAGTTCTCTATCAAATACAGTCCTCTTGACTCACAGACTTTTGACAGCCATGTATTCAACTGTAACAGCCGGGAGAATTTGTTTATTCTCCCGTCGATGTTTGGGATAGGTCCACTGATGAAAATTTGTATCGCGTCTTTGTCCAGACAAGTGGTGGTAAATCTAAATCTTCTTCCTGCTTGGGAGTCAGTGGAAATTCCTCATTTCCAATATGTGTTAGGTCACTTTGCGCATGCGCAGCTAGCCTCAAACAAGTGTGAATGGCCGGGATAAACGATAGTCAAACATCATAGAAAATGAACTGTAGAAATATTTGCTTGACAAGGGGAATCAGTCTATCAGCATCTTAATTTGTACATTGGGTGATGCTGTAAGGCCATACCATCTCTATAGACAAGTCATGGCCTTGATTTATTAATAAATAAATAGGCTAATTCCACTCGCTAATGCTAACACGGCTAGTGCTAACGTCCACTGCAGCTTATACGTACACTCCCTGAGAAAGGTCTGCACCTGCTAAAACATTAAAATCAAGACCAACAGCTGTAATGTCATGGCGACCGGAAAACAGGAAGCGACCTCCCTCTCTTTGTGCAGCTGACTTTTTTGCCTTTTTCTGCGAACTGTATTTGTGGTTTCTGTGTTCCACATTGTTTTTCTGGATACTTTTGTACGTCTTTGCCGTGTTTTTGTGGAGGTTTGGTGGATTTGTTTACTTTGAGAGTCTAAAATGGTCCTGAAGAAAGCAGCTTTTTAAAGGTAAACAAAATGCTAGCTTATCAGCTAAACCCATTTGAGACCTACAAATGTCTTCTTCTGAAACACTGAAGAGGCACCAAGAGCCCCCACAGCTCTGCAGGACACCATGCTCTGAAACAGGGACAAACCCAGGAGGTGCTGCACCATTTCAGAGGAGACAGAGGGCAGCCAGCCAGGTTTCTTCGGAGTGCTACAGTTTCCCCGACATCCAAGGTCATGCAGGTCAGGTTGACACAGTGGCAGCTCAGGACTAACACCTGAACACTATTTCGTTGTACAGTTGTACAATGACAATAAAGCACTTACTTACTTACTTACTTAATCGGGAGCAGAACGACGTCCTTTTGTGTTTACTTATATTGCATAATATGTATACTGCCTTACTGGATGACCCAACATGATAAATTAAGAAGCTTTTAGATTGTGATTGACTGACGTTTATCTCAACCCTTGGCTGTCGTTCTCACTTGTTTGAGGCTAGCTGCGCATGTGTGGCACTAGGTGTTTATACAGAGGAAAATAAGTATTTGAACACCCTGCTATTTTGCAAGTTCTCCCACTTAGAAATCATGGAGGGGTCTGAAATTGTCATCGTAGGTGCATGTCCACTGTGAGAGACATAATCTAAAAAAAAAAATCCAGAAATCACAATGTATGATTTTTTAACTATTTATTTGTATGATACAGCTGCAAATAAGTATTTGAACACCTGAGAAAATCATAATTAATATTTGTTAATATTTGGTACAGTAGCCTTTGTTTGCAATTACAGAGGTCAAACGTTTCCTGTAGTTTTTCACCAGGTTTGCACACACTGCAGGAGGGATTTTGGCCCACTCCTCCACACAGATCTTCTCTAGATCAGTCAGGTTTCTGGGCTGTCGCTGAGAAACACGGAGTTTGAGCTCCCTCCAAAGATTCTCTATTGGGTTTAGGTCTGGAGACTGGCTAGGCCACGCCAGAACCTTGATATGCTTCTTACAGAGCCACTCCTTGGTTATCCTGGCTGTGTACTTCGGGTCATTGTCATGTTGGAAGACCCAGCCTCGACCCATCTTCAATGCTCTAACTGAGGGAAGGGGGTTGTTCCCCAAAATCTCGCAATACATGGCCCCGGTCATCCTCTCCTTAATACAGTGCAGTCGCCCTGTCCCATGTGCAGAAAAACACCCCCAAATCATGATGCTACCACCCCCATGCTTCACAGTAGGGATGTTGTTCTTGGGATGGTACTCATCATTCTTCTTCCTCCAAACACGTTTAGTGGAATTATGACCAAAACGTTCCATTTTGGTCTGATCTGACAACATGACTTTCTCCCATGACTCCTCTGGATCATCCAAATGGTCATTGGCAAACTTAAGACGGGCCTTGACATGTGCTGGTTTAAGCAGGGGAACCTTCCGTGCCATGCATGATTTCAAACCATGACGTCTTAGTGTATTACCAACAGTAACCTTGGAAACGGTGGTCCCAGCTCTTTTCAGGTCATTGACCAGCTCCCCCTGTGTAGTTCTGGGCTGATTTCTCACCTTTCTTAGGATCATTGAGACCCCACGAGGTGAGATCTTGCATGGAGCCCCAGTCCGAGGGAGATTGACAGTCATGTTTAGCTTCTTCCATTTTCTAATGATTGCTCCAACAGTGGACCTTTTTTCACCAAGCTGCTTGGCAATTTCCCCGTAGCCCTTTCCAACCTTGTGGAGGTGTACAATTTTGTCTCTAGTGTCTTTGGACAGCTCTTTGGTCTTGGCCATGTTAGTAGTTGGATTCTTACTGATTGTATGGGGTGGACAGGTATCTTTATGCAGCTAACGACCTCAAACAGGTGCATCTAAATTTAGGATAATAAATGGAGTGGAGGTGGACATTTTAAAGGCAGACTAACAGGTCTTTGAGGGTCAGAATTCTAGCTGATAGACAGGTGTTCAAATACTTATTTGCAGCTGTATCATACAAATAAATAGTTAAAAAATCATACATTGCGATTTCTGGATTTTTTTTTTTAGATTATGTCTCTCACAGTGGACATGCACCTACGATGACAATTTCAGACCCCTCCATGATTTCTAAGTGGGAGAACTTGCAAAATAGCAGGGTGTTCAAATACTTATTTTCCTCACTGTAGATTAAAATAGTTGCCCCCCATTAAAACTCTTTAAGGTCATAAAACTACAATTAAATACTGTTTATTATTGTTTACCTTTCGCTATGGTAAGGTTTAACTGTTGTAATATAACATGCAATACTTGGCAACACCAGCAGAGGGCGCTTGGTGCGTTTGGTGTCAGTAGCTGGCGCTGTAGAAGAAGTTCTGTCAGTACGTGATATGAGTGAAACAAAGGCAGCAAGCTCCGGGTGTTAATAGTATTTGTAACTGTTTTACAGGTAAGCTGGTTGGTAAAACGCACATTAAACAGTAGTAGAGTTTCTCCTGTACCTTTTAGAGTAAGCTAGGAAGTGTTTTGTATATTTTATTTGTTTAAAAATGAGTGTTAGACCAAGTTAACGTTTCTAAGATGGCGGACGTTGGTCCAACGGTAACCAAACGAAATACTGTTTTAATTCTGTACAAGGTTAAGTTCAAGACATAAGTGTTGATTGTACTATAGGCAATTTAAGTTATAAGGACACTCCAAACGAACTTTTAAGTGTTTTGTTTTTACCATAAGCACATCAGTTATGTGTGTTCAGCTAAGCTACTAGTGTGTGTGCTACGTCAGGAAAATGTACAGTCACACAGTAGGTAAAGTTTCCTAAGAGAAGACACAAGATAAATACAATTCATAGGTAATAAATAAGTGATCAAAAACATGATTATAAGGTAGTTAAAAACTGGTAAAAAGGTTGTTCTTAAGTCATTTGAATATTGTAAAATTGTTCAACTCCAGACGTTTAATATTGTTTTGGAAGAAGTCCTGTCAGTACGTGATATGAGTGAAACAAAGGCAGCAAGCTCCGGGTGTTAATAGTATTTGTAACTGTTTTACAGCTTGTGCCTGGAAAATAAATGTGCTGCACCAAGAGAGAGTTGGCCCATCTTTCGAGACGTGTAACATATTTTGGCCAGCCAGCCAGGAGGGGGCGCCAGTGAGTCAACACCACCACCATCGACCCTCCTTCCCAAGAGATGAACCTTATTCTTCAATCAAAAATGGACGAAGTACAGCCACTGCGTGATGAACTGAGTGCAGCCTTGTGGCAGCTGGAGAAAGAGCTTCTCGTGGATGTCTGCGGGTGACTGAAATGTTCTGGCCTGGACAGCGGAGAGCCTCACAGCAAGACAAGAAGGGCGCTCATCACGATGGCAGAAGGCGCGTTTGACGAGATTGAGAAAAGTGAAAAAGTAGAACGAGCTGAGCAATTTTATACAGAGTTATGTACATACCTGAAGAAACTGAACGTTGAACCACCTGCAAAGAAAGGACCAGAGGAACTGTTTGAGCGTGGCCCTCCACCCAAGATTACACCTTCCCCACTCAGAGCCCGACCAGAGCCAATACATTCTCTGCAAGAGGTAACTTTGAGAAGGGAGTTCAAAATCTGTGGGCAGATCGGTGAACCCGGACAGAGGGATAAGCTATCCTACCTCAGTCTGGTGCGTCAAATTGGGGTGGGGACAGAAAAAGGACATTCAGAGACAGAAATTGTTGAAGCAGTAATCAGGGCTATTAGTCCAGGCCTGCCCTTGAGAGATATGTTGGAAATCAAACGTGGACTGACCCTTAGTAAGCTGTTCACTATATTAAAGGGACATTATAAGGTAGACAGCCCCACTGAACTTCACCACCAGCTCCTCGATATCTCCCAAGAGCCCAAAGAGACTGCTGTGAACTTTGTTTTCCGTGCCATTGAACTGAAAGAGAAACTGTTGTGGAAAGTCGCTAATGAGGAAACAGATGAACTGTACAGCCGACGCACAATCCAGCGCAAGTTTCTACGTTCCATTGAAACAGGGCTGCTCAGTGATTCAGTGAAGTATCAGCTGATGCCTTTCCTCAGTAATGTGAGCACAACAGACGAAGAACTGATCGAAAGAGTAACTGAAGCATCAAAGCTGGAAAGTGAAAGACTGGAGAAACGTAAAAGGTCAGCTGCAACCAAGATTCCCAAGGTGCAAGAGCTCCAAACAGAATGCCAGGCAGACCCCACACCTGTCCAGAGCCCTGCAAAGCCCAGGGAATCCCAGACTGCAGTGGCCGTGAAAGCAGTTAAAGGTAAAGAGACTAAAAGTGAAAGCGCTGACACGCAGCAAATTCTGGAAGAGTTGCGCAAAGAAATGAAGCAAATGTTCATGACAGTGATGGAGACCAGTCCCCGTCTAAGTGGACCAAAGCAGAGAGAAAAGGGCTGTAAAAAATGTAGAGAAGAGGGGAAAGGAGACAACTGTTCACACTGCTTCAAATGTGGGCGTGAGGGTCACTTTTCTCGTGGATGCCGAGCCCAGGGACAGTCGGGAAACGGGGAGGGACTACTGAGACGGGATCAGCAGTAGTCCAAAGCCAAGCGTCCCAAGGTGAGCTCCCTTATCCAGAGCCAGCCCCCACTATATCTACAGCCAATGCCAGTGTAAGCAAAGTTCATTATTTACACCCTCAACGTAAGTCACAGTTAATCAGCCTTGTGGGAAACAGATGTATAGTGAACTGTTTTATGGACAATCATCCAGTCAAAATCTTGTGGGACACAGGGGCCCAGTCGAGCATAGTAAATGACAACTGGCGACAGCAGCATCTTCCTCACACAGTCGTCCGGCCTATATCTGAACTATTAGAAAACGAGACACTCACAGTTTATGCTGCTAATGACACTCCCATTCCCTACACTGGCTGGATCGAAGTCAGCTTTCGACTCGACAGTGATTCGTCCAAAAGTGAGTTGCAAGTGCCAATACTAGTTTGCAGTGACCCAGCAGTGGCCAGTGACCCCATCATCGGCTACAATGTGATTGAGGCCATTGTAAACAACAATGAAGGCAAAACTAAAGGTGGGCGAAAGCAGCTTGCCCACAAAGTAAGTAAAGCTTTTAAGATAACGGTCAAAACTGCTCATAACGTCGTCAAGCTAGTACAAAAGAGTAACGAAGATTCCGAGATTTGTGTGGTGCGTACTGGTGTAAAAACAGTGACATTGCCAGCTAACCAAGTCACAGTAGTTTACATGCAGGCACATGCTAGTCAGTATGTCAGGGGCCAAGATATGCTGTTCTCGCCTGACACACCTGAACCGCCACCAGAGGGCATCGTCTACAACGAGGTACTGGTAAACATCTCACACAGAAGATTGCCCTACGTGCCCATTCCAGTGACTAACACCACAGACCACACCATCTACTTGCAGAGTCGTAAAGTTATTGGGCATCTTGAACCAGTGAAGACAGCTTATTATGCAGACATTCAAACAAAAGTAAACAAACTGACAAAGGGAGCTAAGAGCAGCACAGAATTAAAGACAAACAAGCCAAGTCACACCGAGCAGTTTGAGAACCGACACACACAGAGACCCAAGTCATGGGATCCACCTGTGAACCTCCAACACTTAACACAGAGTCAACAAGCAGCAGCGAGGAGGATGTTGAGGGAGGAATGTGAGGCGTTTGCATTTGACAATGACGATGTAGGCAGTATACCATCGCTCAAGATGCACATAACCCTGCATGACACCAGTCCAGTGCAAAAGACCTACATTTCTGTTCCAAAGCCCCTTCACACTGAAGTCAAAGAATACTTGCAAGACATGCTCAACAAAGGTTGGATCACGCCCTCACGGTCCCCATACTCGTCGCCTGTTGTGTGTATGCACAAGAAAGATGGATGCCTCCGTCTCTGTTGTGATTTCAGAGAGCTCAATCGTAAGTCAGTTCCAGACCGCCATCCAATACCAAGGATTCAAGACATGTTGGATGCATTAGGTGGGAGCTCCTGGTTTTCAGTTTTAGATCAGGGAAAAGCGTACCACCAGGGTTTCCTTGATGAAGAAAGCCGCCCGCTGACAGCCTTCATCACACCCTGGGGGCTATATGAATGGGTGCGCATTCCTTTTGGCCTGAGCTCCGCACCCGCAGAGTTCCAGAGAAGTATGGAGCATTGTTTGGCTGGCCTCAGAGACACTATTTGCCTCCCATACCTGTATGACAACCTTGTGCATAGCAGCAGCTTTGAAGACCACGTGGAGCACATCCGTCTTGTCCTCCAGCGCTACAGAGAGCACGGTGTAAAGTTGACGCCAAAGAAATGTGAACTTTTTAGGAGTAGTGTTACGTTTCTGGGAAAACTGGTGACAGGAGAAGGCTATACCATGGACCCGGCAGAGATGGCGCCAGTGAGGGCCCTGAAAGAAAAGACACCTGCAACTGTCGGAGAGGTACGTCAAATGCTTGGCTTTCTCTCGTATTACAGGCCCTTCATACCCAACTTCTCTCGTGTGGCCCATCCGCTGTACAACCTGCTCAGTCCCCCAGCTCCTGAGAAAACCACTCCAGCTCCCGCAGAAAAGTTCAAAAAGGGGGTCAAGAAGAACAAAGGCCACATGCCATCACGCACGCCCATACAGTGGACCAGTACCCACCAAGAAGTATTGAATCAGCTCGTGGATGCACTCACAGAGCCTCCTGTCCTCGGGTATGCCGATTTCACCCAACCATTCGTGTTACACTGTGATGCCTCACAAGTCGGCCTGGGTGCTGTGTTGTATCAGCGACAGCAAGGAAAGATGAGAGTGATAGAGTTTGGCTCCCGCACCCTGAGTCCAGCAGAGAAGAAATACCACCTGCACTCTGGCAAGCTCGAGTTCCTGGCAATGAAGTGGGCCATCTGTGAACGCTTCCGGGATTATCTGTACCATGCTTCATCATTCGTCGTGTACACGGATAATAACCCGTTAACGTATGTGCTCACAACAGCGAAGCTCAATGCCACAGGTCACAGATGGGTCGCGGAGTTGGCCGATTACAACTTCACCATTCGCTATCGTCCAGGCAAGACCAATGCTGACGCTGATGGGCTGTCGCGGATGCCATTGGACATTGAAAACTACATGAACACCTGCACAGCTGAAGTCACTCAAGAAGCAATAAATGCATCGATGGAGTCCGTGAAAATTGAACAACATGACCCTTGCCAAGGCGTTGGTGTGATCCAGGTCAGTGCCCTGAAGTTGATCAAAGACTCTGACACTAACCAGCCTTTCACTCCAGACCAGATCCGTAAAGCACAGGAAGATGACGAAATCTTGGCAAAAGTCATTTGGTGTAAGAGACAGAACAAAAGACCGAGTAGAGCCGAAGTAAAGTCTGAGCATCCTGCTGTCGCTGCACTGCTCAAGCAATGGCTAAAGCTTCATATCGATCCAGATGGTGTCCTGCGCCGCCGCACTGCGCACAGAGAGCAGTTGTTGATCCCTAAAGCTTACCGTCCCCTGGTTTTCAAAGAGCTGCACCAGGAGATGGGCCACTTAGGGGTGGAAAGGACGCTCGACTTGATCAGAGAAAGGTTCTACTGGCCACATATGAGTAAAGAAGTGGAGCATTTTGTGACAGAAGAATGCGAGTGTTTAAAGAAGAAAAAGCCAAGTAAGCAGACTCGAGCACCTCTGACCACGATCCATACTACGCACCCATTCCAACTCGTGTCCATAGACTTTCTTCACTTGGAAAAGTGCAAAAACGGAGGATATGCCACTACAAAGTGAAGAGGATTTGCCACTACAGAGCGAAGAGGACTTGCCACCACAGACTGAAGAAAATGTTCTGGATTTGGGAAGAGACAGTCCAGCGCGTGCTGAGTCCAACACAGACGCTCCAGTTGTCGATGGAGGTGAGACTAAGACTATGACTCAGCGACCTCAGCGACACAGACAGCGACCCATGGTACTGAGTTACAACACTTTAGGTCAGCCGACTTCGGTACAAAGGGGTTGCAAGGCAAAGACTCAGGTTATTGAGAGTAAAACCTTTTGGAGACCCTGGGCTGTCCATGTGTGCTAAGGATACAGACTAAGTAACGGAAATGTCAGGAGACATTTAATTTTGTGGGGGAGAGTGTGGCACTAGGTGTTTACTTTATAGATTAAAATAGTTGCCCCCCATTAAAAACTCTTTAAGGTCATAAAACTACAATTAAATACTGTTTATTATTGTTTACCTTTCGCTATGGTAAGGTTTAACTGTTGTAATATAACATGCAATACTTGGCAACACCAGCAGAGGGCGCTTGGTGCATTTGGTGTCAGTAGCTGGTGCTGTAGAAGAAGTCCTGTCAGTACGTGATATGAGTGAAACAAAGGCAGCAAGCGCCGGGTGTTAATAGTATTTGTAACTGTTTTACAGGTAAGCTGGTTGGTAAAACGCACATTAAACAGTAGTAGAGTTTCTCCTGTACCTTTTAGAGTAAGTTAAGTTAACCTAGGAAGTGTTTTGTATATTTTATTTGTTTAAAACGAGTGTTAGACCAAGTTAACGTTTCTAAGATGGCGGACGTTGGTCCAACGGTAACCAAATGAAATACTGTTTTAATTCTGTACAAGGTTAAGTTCAAGACATAAGTGCCCAGAGATACTTGATAAGATTGTACTATAGGCAATTTAAGTTATAAGGACACTCCAAATGAACTTTTAAGTGTTTTGTTTTTACCATAAGCACATCAGTTATGTGTGTTCAGCTAAGCTACTAGTATGTGTGCTACGTCAGGAAAATGTACAGTCACACAGTAGGTAAAGTTTCCTAAGAGAAGACACAAGATAAATACAATTCATAGGTAATAAATAAGTGATCAAAAACATGATTATAAGGTAGTTAAAAACCGGTAAAAAGGTTGTTCTTAAGTCATTTGAATATTGTAAAATTGTTCAACTCCAGATGTTTAATATTGTTTTGGAAGAAGTCCTGTCAGTACGTGCTATGAGTGAAACAAAGGCAGCAAGCTCCGGGTGTTAATAGTATTTGTAACTGTTTTACAGCTTGTGCCTGGAAAATAAATGTGCTGCACCAAGAGAGAGTTGGCCCATCTTTCGAGACGTGTAACACATGCGCAAAGTGACCTAACACATATTTTGGAAATTGAAATTGGAAAAAGAATTGACAATACATCTGCACTGCACCACCTCAAGTTCATAGAGTGTTCAAATGAACAAAACAAAACAATTAACTTACTTTCGACTGTAGTCAACACAAAGACTACTCAAGTAAAGTACAAGATCCTTAAAAGCTGTACTTCGGTAAATGTACTTTCTTTCACGGTGGCGTAGTGGGTAGTGCTCGTGCTTCACAGTTAAAAGGTTCTGGGTTTAATCCCGGGTGAATGGGGCCTTTCTGTGGAGTTTGATTGTTCTCCCTTTGTCTGCGTAGGTTTCCTTTGGTTTCCCCCCACTAGTGATGCGCGGGTTGACCCGACACCCACGGTCAACACGCGGGGCCCGCGGATTGGGTCGGTTCGGGTACCTCAAAAATACGGCAAACTTCGGGTGCGGGTGGGTCGGGTTACTACAAAGCGCACTTTTTTTTTCTTCTTTTTTTTTGTCCTTACATTGTTGGCTTACAACATACAGTGCATTCTTATAAATGCCACATAGTCGGCTGTGTTTTGTTGAATGTTTAGTTTTATGGGGTAAACGTATCATTAGCATGTTTTGTTTATATATGTCACCTGGTCTATCGCTTATGACTTTATACTCACCGCTACAAATGCGGCGGCCCAACAGCAGTGCCCAAGCACATGCGACACACACAAGTGGTGATAATAATGCATCAGTAAGAAGCAAGGTAAAACTAAAATAACAAAGACACAGCATCTTACTAACCTGAGGAGAGCAACTTCTTGTAGCGTCAGGTAAAGCTGCTCCACTTTAGTCCAAACTCCGTTTAGTTTGACAGAAAGAGTTGTCCATGACGTGGTAGAAGTAAAGCCTCATGATAGTTTCTGCTCCTCGTTTCCTGATGAGTCCATAAGCGATTTCAGAGATTCCTCAACAGCGCAGTAGCAAAACAAAGCATCAAGTGCTATTCTCCCCTGTAAACTCGCGGTCACGTGATGCGCTCCCGTTTGAGTGACGGCCAGCTGCAGCCTGACTCATGCCGCTGTTTTTAATATGTGCGGGTTCGGGTTGGGTCGGATTTGCAAATTGAGATCGGGCGGTTCGGGTTTGATTTACAGCGGGTCGGGTTGGTGCGGGTCAGAAAAAAAGCTGACCCGCGCATCTCTACCCCCCACTAAAAACCTCTACATTAGGCCAGAATTAATTAGTGTGTGAGAGAGTTTGAGTGTGGGACAACGTTTGCAAATTACATCCAGCCTTGTGTGTTCATTAACATGCACTGTCCCGACCAAATAAACCAATAAATAAAAAATAAAAAGTGTTTACATGTTCTCCCTGTCTGCGTAGATTTCCTCTACGACTATAAACGCATTAGGGTAATGGTGTATATGTGAGAGTGATGTCATATTCATCTTTGGGGCGTGTTTTGGAATATTGGCACCACTTTTGAATATCAATATGAGAAAATCATTTTACCAGTTCATTTGTGGCTTCTGAATCATTGTCAAAACCATAAAAATTCAGTGTCAACTTCTCTGCATTTTTATTTAAAAAAAAAAGGCCCTTACATGCGAGCTGCAGTTGTTTGCCACATCATGAAGGAGCACAAATTTACCCCAACCCCAAAGGCACCAGTGTGTTGGATAATTAATAACGTGCGGCGTAAAAGGTTCAGTCCAGTGCTTCCTTCGTCAGACTGATTTATGCCCGTGTTTTTCATTACAATTCCGCTCATTTGTTTCATCTCCTTTTGTTATACCTGACCTGTTCCTCTCTCTCTCTTCCTCATTCAGAGAGTCACAGTGTTGCATTACCCTCAGATAAAACGCGATCCACTCTTTGTGTAGAAGTCATTAATATTCAGATGACCTTCCGCCTGAGGTCTGTCTGTGGAGGGGAGCAGCGAAGACAGTGATGTTCTCCATTTCCAGCTGAAAATCGACCTGGGACTTCATTAAACTGTTCCCATCGATCATCATCACTTCAAGTATTTTGTCTCCTTATTTTCATTTTTGTTTTGCACAGTGTGTGATAATTGTTCATTTTACTATATTTTCACTTGATATAAAGTATTTTTATTATGCAAAATCTACTTCTTATTTAGCTTTTTACTATGTTAAAATGTAACATGTAGCAAAAGGGAGCAAGAGGAGGGAGGGAGGGAGCATAGACATCACTGAAATGCTGTTAAATCTGACGCCATTTTGTATCTAAAGTAAAATCTCAAAAGATCTGCATATTCTATTTCTAACGATGGTTGACAACAGCTGAAAACATCTGGATCGTTCATAATATGCAAAGGTAGGCTTTGCCTATAAACAAATCAATAATTAACTGCAAATAATATGCCATTGTCAAGTCTCTGTGCTTATCGGCAGAGTAACCATATTAAACTTTTCCATATCAGAAAGTGGCCGCAGGTAGCTAATTTCTTTGAGACAAGAGAATTAGCGATGTATGGATCCACTTTATATTGTGAATATAGGCTACAGAGTTACATTTTTTAACATTTTCTGCTGGTGGTGTGCCTCGTGATTTTTTTCTATGAACAAAATGTGCCTTGGCTCAAAAAAGGTTGAAAAACACTAAAAGAGCCAATACTGGTGGATTATACAGATAGTCTTTGTTTTGGGTGACTCTTCGTAATGGGACTTTGCGCTGGCAACACAAGCTGAAGTGTGGAAGCTGCCGTGTGTTTATGGAGTTTTAATGAAGCTAAACAGATGTTAAGAAGTGATGCTCCTCAATGCTACGGGTGAGTCCATTTGTACACCACGGTTCACATCTGTCCGGGTTTAGTGCTATTGTTAAGTTTAGCAGGACATAAACAACTCCTTTATGCTCTCATATCATTGTGCTTTGGGTAATTGTCAATAGTCTGCTGTTTAAAGGACGTTATGTAGCCGTTTGACTGCCGTTTATAGAGTGAACTTTTGCCATGTTGTAGGTACGATGCTCTGGGAATAAGACGTCTTTTTAGTCTGACAAGTGGTGGTAAATGCTTTTAGAAAATCTGATAGTAAACAAAAAAAACAAAACTATATAAACACCTTGTACAACACCGCCACCTAGAGTTGACATCACCAGCCGCCACTGATCATTCCTCTGTTTAAAGGAAAAGAGTATATTATAAATGCATACAATTGTGTGTGTGTGTGCGTGTGTGTTTGTTTGGGCATGAAAGTAGCATTTTAATCATTACATTTAAATTGCTGCAACCTGGATAGACCCCATTACTGTTTTCACCTTTGTTTCGTTTTATAATTTTCGACTATGAAATGATACAACTGTATAGTTCTTAGTCTATGTAAACCTTCATGCGTGACAAGGCCCCAAACAGAAGAAAATGGATGGATAACCTTAATCCTTAGCCCCTAAAATTAGAAATATATTCCCGGAAATGTCCACAAATAACAAAACATGTGTGTTCCTTGAAATTTGAGACATTACTTCACATCCGACATTGTGCAAGAAATTGAGGCTCTTTCGTAGATTTTAATTCCAACGTTTCAGGTCAGTTCAAATATAGACTACTTGTTATTTTTATTTTATTGGTTTATTTGGTCGGGACAGTGCATGTTAATGAACATACATGGGTCTCATGCATGTAAACAAGCCACACCAGATCGTAGAGAAAAACTCCACACAGAAAGGCCCCGTCGAGGTAGGGGGGTCGACTCGTCATTCCGACGCCCCACCATTCCGACACACCGTCATTCCGACACCCCTCTATTGCGACATCCCGCCAATCCAACACTTTTTGGTACCGCTATTCCGACAATCGTTTTGAGCGTATATTTGCCCTCGGCTTTTGTCCCGTGTTTCATGAGAATAGCTGATAATGATGGAGGCTCTGAGCGTCCCCGCTGTCGGCCCATCTATGCGCACTTCTCAGTCCCTCTGCAGTGGCTCGTGAGATGGTTTTGGGCAAAGGCAGTGACAGGTGCAGGCTAGTCTGTATTTTACAACGAAGCGCTGAAGTTCGACGTGTGCTTTTTACACTCAGACACTGGAGCTGTCGCTCAAGGCTTGAGAGAGCGCCGCTCACAGCGCTGACGGAGCCATGCGCTCCCCTTCGTTCAAAACATTGTCCAAAAACAAGTCCTTCTCCACGAAGCAGCGTGCATTGGGGTGTGTATGTGGGGCACTGTGCTTTTACACATAATGGACACGCATATGACGCGCCCCACGGACAGCGCTCCAGATAACCTGGAGCCCATCATTATTCTCGCATTTACAGAAACATAAGTCAGTTGTTTTTGTTGTAAAAATGTGATTGTGCTCTTATAGTTTTTTGAGATATTAATTAATATTATTCTATTCAGGGCGTTGTTGTCCCACTTTATGTGCCACTCACAATTAAACTGTCCCACTCAAACTTAGCATTTGTATAACTTAAACTTTAATTTGATGCATTTCTGATTTGGACTAAAAACGAAAAAATAAATAAAATAATAATATTAACCTAAAAAAAACAATGATCAAAGGCATGTAGCCTTCATCCATGGTTATTCTGTCTCAAAGTACATTTGGAAAAACACAACTTAATTGTGTGTTTCCCGCAATTGGAATCAATAGAAAATATGTGTAATGGCTAATAAATGGGGAGGAAATACTGCTAAAACAACGTCCATTATTTTTGTTTACTGCTTTCTGATATGCTACCGGTTAACGAGGACGCAGTGTTCGTTGTTCAACATCTACGTCCTGCGTCTCGGCAGCGCATTTTGTTTATTATTATTTTTTGTTTATTTATATTCTATATTGCGTCCTCACTCTTCTCTCAATGCCGCTGCCTATGCTCATATGCAATGTGCGTCTGCCTTAAAATGTCCCCACACTGAGGCGAACGTGACTGAATGGAATTAAGAAGAGCTTTTTTAAATAAAATAAAAAAACAGTGTTTGTGCCACTGTTTTATTATTGCAGTTATGATGAAGACGAGTAGACTAAAAGAAACACATGCCAACGCTGCCTGCGATCAGGCGGTGTGCAGGTCTCTTCATTCATCAGGCAAAACGTAAAACAATCATCAGCAAATATAAGCCCTGATGCCCCAACACAAAGTTAGCTGCCTGTAGTGTTCTCTAGGGCCGGTCACAGCGGAGGGTGCAGGAAGGAACAAGGAACTGGTAGAGTTTTTGGTGGCCTCTTGGAGCATCAGACAGCCGACGCACAGTGCGTAATAAGCGCATGACAGGCGGCAGCACTGAGAGGAGTGAGGATGTAATGCATGTGTTACTCCATTCGTAAAAAGATTCCCAATTTAACGTGCATAAGGCTGGAGTGCAGCCATCAGAAGAAAAAAAACTTGCTGAGATCTAGGAGCGGCTATGGCACGAGCCGCTGCACTTGGCTCTCCGTACACCGCGTGATGGAGTATGGACTCCTCCAGCATCAGCTATTCTCATGGTTTTGTTTTGTGCCCAGAAAACACGGTTGTTTTGTGCCCAGAAAACACATAAAGAAATAACACTGCATTATCTGGTCCTATAGGCTTTTGTGATCGTGACACTTCATTTTCTAAATCTTTTGTCTTGTGTGAGTGGATGTGAGCGTAAATATAGTTAATTCTAGTAGGCCTACGTATTTTTGATAATTATCTTTTGTGTCGGAATGGCGGGACGTTGAACAAAAGATAAAAGTGTCACCACTCCGACAAAGGGGGTAAAAAATGTGTGCTGGGACGTTTGATAATAAATGGAAACACCCGACAATTAGACCTCAATGTCGGAGTAGCGGTGTGTCGGACCTTCTAGCTGTGAAGCACAAGTGCTAACTGCTAGTACAGTAGCGCAATTTTTCAATACTTTTAGAATTTGGCAGTTCTTTGATTTATTGACATTCATCAATCAAATGCGTGCAATGTATACATTTATTATTCCTGTATACCCAACCTTTTGCTTAAATAAGTCAGAAAAAACAACGGTGTCCCATATTATCATTTATTTAATGCAACGTTTGCGTCATGAAAACTGAATTGTCTCTGATATCTAATCCGAGGAGTCAGATCATTGTTAAACGCCCCCAGATGTTATTAAAACCCCGTAGGCTCTCACTCTCAGTCCCTTTGGCATCGAGGGAAATTACCGCTCTCAAAAACTGTAATTACGGCTTTGTGAGTATTCGTTAATTAGATTTAAATGGAACAGCTCAGCACCCGAGATAAAAACTCAGTCACACGGGCAGATAGAATACGGCAACATGTCAAGGTTGGTTTATAATTATGGTCACACTCACAATAGAGTTAACTCGGTCGTCAGGGATTTTAAGGGGAGAAGCTGCAGACATTTTTATGTCTTTATTTGTTAGGGTTAGGCCAGTTTTCTCCGCTAACATTTGAAAGAGCTTGGAAACAACCAAATAGTGACCACCTAAGCCAGATCGTAAGTCTGTCTTTGCATCAGAAGATTGAAGGCTCAGATCCCTTTTGTGGTTATGGATTTGTGCTTCTTTGTGAAAGCTGCTCATACAATTAAGTTCCAAACCCAAGTAAAAAACATTTAAGTGAAATTTTATAAACGTTATAGCTAATTGAGTTTCTACAGTACCTACGTGACTTGTTTGCTGACATACACTGCCTGACCTAAATAAAAGTCATGATAAAAACAAGGTCATACGCCTTTAACTTTGATTACAGCTTGCATTCGCTGTGGCATATTTAAATACATTTCTGCAAAGTCAAAAGATCCAGTGTTACATTTATTTTTCACTGATATTGTATTGATGAAGAGAGAGTGTGACCACTGCACTGTCTTCTTCACTACATCCCAAAGATTCTCAATGGGGTTAAAGGAATAGGCCATTGTTTTAACATATGTTCTTACCTGAGCTTAGACGAGTTGATGCGTAACTATCTGGTCTTTGGTCTACTTACGTGACGGGGTCGAACCGTCATTCCGACACCCCACCATTCCGACACCCCGCCAATCCGACACACCGTCATTCCAACACCCCTCTATTCCGACACCCCGCCAATCCGACACTTTTTGGTACCGCTATTCCGACAATCTGTTTGCCCTCGGCTTTTGTCCGTGTTTCGTGAGAATAGCTGATAATGATGGAGGCTTATTAACGATCCTCATGGCGGTAGAGGAGTCAGCTCAGCGTCTCCTTCCCTGTTCATCCCCGCTCTGAGCGTCCCCGCTGTGGGCCCATCTATGCGCATTTCTCAGTCCCTCTACAGCGGCTCATGAGATAGTTTTGGGCAAAGGCAGTGACAGGTGCGGGCTAGTCTGTATTTCACAACAAAGCGCTGAAGTCCGCGGGAAAGACGCCGCGCACTGTCTCAAGGCTTTAAAGAGACTGAAAAGTGGATGCGCTGCTCACAGCGCTGACCAAGCCACGCGCTCCCCTTCGTTCAAAACATTGTCCAAAAACAAGTCCTTCTCCAAGAAGCAGCGCGCATGGGGGTGTGTATGTGTGGGTCACTGTGCTTTTACGCATAATGGACACGCATATGACGCGCCCCACGGACAGTGCCGCGTAATTGTGCTATAAGCCCTGATTACTGGACATGTTGGCATGTTTCCTTTGCTGCTCTTCCTAATCGTTCTCATTTAATATGGATCGTTTTTATGTCAACTGCATTAATAAAACAGCGGCACAAATACTGTTCAACATCATTCAATCACAGTGGCCTCAGTGGTGCCTCTTGGAGCATCAGACAGCCGACGCACAGTGCGTAATGAGCGCATGACAGGCGGCGGCACTGAGAGAGGAGTGATGCATGTGTTGCCCCATTCTTAAAAATATTCCCAATTTAACGTGCATATGGCTGGAGTGCAGCCATCAGAAAAAAAACTTGCTGAGAGCTAGGAGCGGCTATGGCACGAGCCGCTGCCCTTGGCTCTCCGTACACCGCGTGATGGAGTACGGACTCCTCCAGCATCAGCTATTCTCAGGGTTTTGTTTTGTGCCCAGAAAACACGGGAGCCGTGCGCTATTGCGCACGAGCGCGAGAGGGAACCGTGTAGAGACATAAAGAAAATAACACTGCATTATCTGGTCCTAGGCTCTTGTGATCGTGACACTTCATTTTCGAAATCTTTTGTCGTGTGTGAGTGGATGTGAGCGTAAATATAGTTAATTCTAGTAGGCCTACGTATTTTTGATAATTATCTTTTGTGTCGGAATGGCGGGACGTTGCACAAAAGATAAAAGTGTCACCACTCCGACAAAGGGGGGAAACAAATGTCGGAGTGCCGGGACGTTTAATAATAAATGGAAACACCGCCACTCCGACAATTAGACCTCAACGTCGGAGTAGCGGTGTGTCGGAATGGCGGGGTGTAACCTTACGTGACTGAGCGCTAGACAAAGACATTGGTAGCATTTTGCCTCTCCTCCCCTCCTCTAGGCAAGGCAAGGCAAGGCAATTTTATTTATACCGCGCATTTCATACACAAGGCAACTCAATGCGCCTATGGACCCAAACGGGTCTCAAAATGTCTATTTGCTACCTTAAAGGTTCTATATCATGCAAAATGGACATTTTGGAGCTTTTAGCCATGTTCTAATGCTATTTCCTTATCAAAAACACCCCCAGAGTGTTTTTGGCTTCATTCACGCAGTTCTAAGCAATCCTCCTGAATCCTGCTCTCTGAACAGCTACTCCGCTCTCTCCTGGTAAACGACTGACGTGTGACTTATTTTACATCATAGTGTCAAACAGGTGCTAGACCTCTGTAATGTAATGCCTTACGGCCTGATTTTAATTTATAAAAAAGCTTTTTCATTATTTCGGTTATAAGAAAGAAATAAAGAAAAAAAAAAGGAAGTGCCAGACATCTCCACACCAGGCTGCCCCTGCAGGGAAAACAAACGCAGCCCCTGAGCGTCTGAACAGATGTCATGTTTGCACCGAAAGTTGTGAAGAAGGAGCTCTTTCTAACCTACTCTGGACACCGCCTGTTCTCTTTTCTTACCTAATGATAATGTCATGGCGAAAACGCGCGTTTGGCAGCGAGAGGACAGGACTTTAATCAACCTTTCTAAAGTACACTCGCCAGAAGTGGGAATTTCTTTCCGGGATTCAGCGACTGTCAGACAAAATGGTGTTTGTCTGTGACCGTCACTTGGTGGATGCTTGGTGAACCTTGGCCAGATCAAAGTGGATAAACTTTAATTGCCGGGTTTCAGGTGACATCACAACATTCTAAAAGGCCCATAATATTATAGAGGCTAAACTATTTTGTTTTTAAGGACATTTTTAGTTTTGTACAGAGAGATCATGGACCCAGTGATCATTAACTGAATCAAAATGTCTAGTCTTCTGGGCTGGAAAAAATACCCCCAGAAAATACTTATATTTATCACAAAAATTAGTACTCCATAGTGGTAGAGGTACAATATATCATATAAATGCCTATAGTTTACTTTGGAATGGCTGAAATAGCATGATACAGATCCTTTAAAGTTGTTTGGACGCTGGTCTTCGTGAGATCGCCATGGTAACTCAACTGGGTAGCGTCCATTTTCAAATGTAGTAGTCTGTTCAAAGCTTTGAAAAATATCTGAGTCCTAGGCTCTCTGCCTGTTCTCTTCAGTCAAGCTTATGTGCATGCAAGTGGTGTCTGTAACGCTGGAAGTAGTCACTAGCCCCTGTAAAGCCCATCCAAAAATACTTTCAGCTGCTACTAGTGAATTTGTGACCTTTTGGACTCTTCCAGTGACTGCTTGCCACTAGTAGTCTGCAACATCGGCAACTCTTGGTCATTAGCACCCTCTAGTAGAAAGTCTGCAATATGCAGACCTCTCTTCTTTATCTCTGCTTGAATGGGCTTGCTTGCTCTACAGCAGGGGTCGGCAAGTTGGCTTGGCTTCGGGCCAATATTTTTTTATGCCGATAGGTGGCGGGCCAGCCGGTTAATTGATAAAAAATAGATTTATTCATGCATAGATATTCAATACTAGATAACCCCAAACTATAAATATTTTTTATGTAAAAATAAAATATTGTTTGAAACAATACTATCCCCGAGTCTGTCAGATTTTCGCGGGTTACACACATGGAACTAATATAGGTTACACAGCACTAGCAAAAAATAAAGTTATCATAACAAACATGTCCACAAAGAAAAGTGGACAGTGAAAACCGGTGTTTTAGGGAGGAATTGCGACAAACATATGGTTTCATCCTACCTGGATATGTGAATGCCAAACCTCTGTGCCTCATCTGAAACGAGGTCATCTCCGTTTGCAAAGAGTACAATACTGCATGACCGCCGAAAAATGCACCCCCTCAGGTGCCCCCCAGATGAAACAACGACAGGAAGGTTTCTAGGACTGTCTCTTAACAATTATATGAGGAGTGTGGTGTGAGAGTGTGTGAAAGCACTCAAATGCGTGTCTCACGGTGAAAGCGTGAGAGTTGGCAGCCCTGGAGAGGGGGTGCATTTTTAGGCGGTCACGCAGTTTTCGGCGTAACACCGACACGCCGCAGTTGTGTGAGCAGCGCTGTAGCGCCTGGATGAGGTAAAGTATGAGGATCGGGACAAACCACAATTTAACCTAGAAGTTAGGCTGCTTAGAGTTAAAATGCAACAGTGGAATGGTGTTGTGCCAAACACAAGCAAAGATCAGGGGCAAAACATTTGCGGATAAACAACAATTAAGTCTCTGTTAGGCTTTTTTTTTTTTTATATCCTCTGGCGGGGCAAAAAATATTGGCAACGGGCCAAAGTTGTCCCCCGGGCCGGACGTTGCCGACCACTGCTCTACAGCTTCAATCTCAAGTCTCTGTTCAGTGTTCCACATATTCTCAAGCTCAACTCTAACAACATTGTGTTTCTCTGTTACAGGAGAGGTTTAGTGTCTCTTGCCTTAAGGTGCGTTCAGACCGAACATGCGTCCACGCTCCGTCAGCCTCTAGTTGGACGCCAAACATTGCCGCTTCACACTCGCGAGAAACGCCCGTTTGCTGGCGCGTGAAGTTTTGCAAGCGTCATAATTGGGAGGCGTGTCATACAACTCAGGCTGAGCGCAAACCGCGATGATCAACTTCTCCATGCTGCAGGTCAGGGGCGCAACTACCGCAACTACCCCCCCCTCCCACACACACACACACACACATGGCTCTTTGATGGTTGTTTCTTTTATTTTAAAGAAAATAAATACCCTCTGAAATGACTTTATTTTAACGAAAATGTCACTATTTCACCCAATATAACATCGACATTTCCCTCTATGGAGTTTGTTATCACAAAAAACAATCACACGGCCCGATTAAAAGCTTCTGTTGCTTCATTCACGTAACTTTTCCTCCTCTCCCTCTCTCTCCCTCGCGCAAGAGGGGAGAAAACAACGCAAGCTTCAACGCGATCTCCTCTGTAACCGTGTTTATTATTTCATTAGGACGTTTATTTCTCATACTTGTTGCCTTATGTTCACTTTGAGCTCCTCGTGGGGCTGCAGGCTGCAGCAGCAGCGGTGGAGATGACAGTCCCTCTGCACTCCTCTGCCCCACTCCAGCAGTGACTTTTGTTTCGCAAAATAAGCATGCACAACTAAAGTGACGCCCCTCCCCTAAAGAGGAATTTAAAAAAAACACTTCACCACCGCGAACCTGTTCATATCGTTTACTGTAAAGACTCGTTCAAAAGAGCCGGATCGTTCACGACCGACACACTGTTAAAAAGAACACATCACTATTGGCGCCCCTATGAAAGGCATATATTGCGTATGTCCTTTTTGCTCCACTGCTGCAGGTAACAGGTGACGCTTGTGCTCACTATTTGAGCCCAGTCCCTGATTGGTTAACAAGGCGTAAATGAACGCACGTGTAGATTGTGATTACTTGAGTGCATGAAGCAGTGGGGCGGGGCATCCCTGCTCTGTACAGCGCTGTTCTCACTGGTTTTGACACGCGTTAATCCTCATCTGCTCGCATTTGGAACGCTTCATACGCGCGGACATCTTTGCTTACATTTCGACGGGCGTCAAAGCACGTCTACATAGGGTTAACATGGAAGTTGGTGGCGTGTCAGCGTTTGGTCTGTACGCACCATTACAACTGGTAGTTCTATGGTTCTGACAATGCTTCTGTGAATGATACTACGCTGGCTGCCTCCATCTAACAGACAGCGTGTTATCTTCCTCTCCTTTGGCCCTACAGTCCATGTCTTAACTTTTCTGAAGTAGTACTGTGTTCTGAGCATTTGTCCTTTACAGGGCTTATCACTGACAACAACACAGCTCCTGTATTTCAACTATTATTGGTGTCAATATCTGGTTTGGCTTCTGACTGCTCACAAACGGTAAAGTTTAAATCCAACAATTTGTTCCTTGAAACTTCTTGAAACATCTTTGATGATCGATTTGGTTTGGTGTATTATTGACATGAGTTAACTGCATGGCATATAAGAATTTGTGGATTTTTTTATATATTGAATCTCACTACCCATTTATTTTTTTGCAAAAAGGCATGTTGAAGTCTTATGAATGCATCTGTTGAAAGAGGCACTGGTGGGATTTGAACCTAGGTTCTCCTGTTTACAAGACAGGTGCTTTAAAGTGCATATGACACATTAGACTACATTTTTACAAATACGTAGTTAACACAATTACATTCAAGATTCATGTTAAAATGTTCCCTAAATCTGGCAAAAAAAGACCTTTTTATTTTGGAAAAGAAAAACACTTCCGCATTAGCCATGGAGTACCGGAAGTGACGTAGAGCGAAACTGAAAATTGTTAACGGCCGCTGAAAGCCATTGAAGTCAATGGGATAATTTGTCCAAATAAACTGCAAACTGTTTCTCTCACACAAACATTTAGCGAACCACAACTACAGTATATCACCATAAACCTGGGACAAAATGTGACAGGCTAAGGACCAACGATAAGAACAAATGTTGAGCTCTGACATTTAAAAAGGTCTTGATGCAATGAATGGAGATCAGCGCTGATAACGCAAAGAAGCTAGCAGGCTAAAGCTAACTAGCCCGCCTGCTGCTAGTAGATTAATTCAGGATTAGTTTGTTTACGTCACACCACTTTTATGTTGTGCTTTGCATTAATGGGAGAGCAATTCGCTCATGGTAGAGATGTAAAATGACAGTTGCTGATGATAAACTTGGCCTCTACAATGTAGTACACAGTAGCCAAAGCTAACACCAGGAGACGACATCTTCACGGCTTACAAACGCAGAACAAAGGCTCACAAACACAAACCGATCCATCAGATCAAGTCTGCAGAATGAAATCACACATGGATCTGTACCGTGACCCTGCCATAAACAACAGGATTTGACTCTGGAAATAAAAACACAGCTAGCATCCGATAGCATGTGGCCACACACATGTCTGTAGCCTGATATTGACAAACATCGGTCGTAGCCACAATTCTCTCTTTGAACCATCGCACACTGTAGACAGAGCAGCTCACGATTTTACAAACCCCACTTGTGTCAAGTGACATCTAAACATCTTAGACAAAAGTAAATCGCACAGTGAACACCAGCCCTAAGAAGCTAAAAAGCTAACCACCACAAAGCAGCAGTATCTTATAGCCAACTGTTGATTCACTAAACACGCAGAAAAACAAAAAGTTACAGTACTCACCAAACGCAGACCTCGCTCTTCCATTGTGTGAAAGCCTTCAATAGTCCTCAAAGTATCCCATAAATAATGTCCAAGTTTTGGAAAACATTGGCTCCTTAGCCACTGGGTAGGCCAGCCACTGCTCCACACACAGCTAAAATATCCATCCTAGTATGGATATGGAAAAGTGTAATCATCCCGCGGGCAAAATAAAGTCCTTGTGTGCACAGATAAACTCCTGTTATTCTGCTGTTCCTCAAAATGCTGATGCACGTGTGTCCTGTCAGCATGGTGGCTGTTTTTGTTTTGATCAGGGTTACCAGATTCTCAAAACCAATATATCGTACCAAGCTTCCAAAACTATCGTATTTCAGCACAAACTATCGTACACTATAAATATGGGGGTCAGCCCGATGTTCCCCGGGTCCGATGTTCCCCCGTACCTATGTTCCCCGGGTCCGATGTTCCCCGGGTCGAGGCACATCGGACCCGGGGAACATCGGACCCTCCGAACGCCGGAGGGCCCGGTGTTCCCCGGCTGCAGGTCTCGCTCATAGACATGTTATTGCTGCGCGTCTTCACGCGCCCGACAATTAAAGTCCTGCTGTAAACTCTTCTAGCCGATAGGCCTATAGGCAGTAAACGCTCGCCTCTCACCGCTCTTTCTTCTCTCTTCACCGCCTGGCACAGCGCGGCCCGGTACGCGCGGATAATGGAGCAACACGCGGCTTGGTTTCGCTCATAACTCGCCTACTGATAACTTTATAACATATTATAAGCCTTGTAGATCTCGCATTGTAATAGCCTACAACATGTTTGTACAACCTCAGAATAAGAACGTGTCGCAGTTCAGACAAGAAAAGTAAAATTAGCTACAGCAAACTCACCCACACCCACAGATTTCCCTCCGTTTGTTTGACTGGTTCGTTGTTGTAGCTCGAAATCCATGTTTTTCTCCGTGAAGCCCCAGCATACTCCATCACGCGGTGTGCGGAGAGCCAAGTGCAGCGGCTCGTGCCATACCGCTCTTAACTCTAAGCTCTAAATTTTATCTGATGTCTGCACTCCAGCCTTATGCACATTAAATTAGGGATCTTTTTAGAATGGGGCAACACATGCATTGCGTCGTCACTTCTCTCCCAGTGCCGCCACCTGTCATGCGCTCATTACGCACTGTGCTTGGGCCATCAGATGCTCCGAGAGGCACCACTGAGGCCACTGTGATTGAATGACGTTGAACAGTATTTGCGCTGCTGTTTTATTAATGCAGCTGACAAAAAAGCGATTCATAGATATTAAATGAGAACGATGAGGAAGAGGAGAAAAGGAAAACTGCTAACATGGCCAGTGATCGGGGCAATTACGCAGCACCGCGGGTGGACCTGTGAACACCCACTTTTGTCCTTAGCCCACCCGACGGTCCTTATATCATTCACTTCACTGCCTCTCCCAGGACAGAGACATCTGCACGGTCTGCACCGATCTGCAGGACGCACATCTGGCTGTCTCTGTGCAGATTGTTGCATCGTGCGCACTGTTCCTAAAACTTGTGTCCCCGACGTCCCTTCTTGCACCCTCTCTTTTATCAGCCCATTTTTCAAATCAATTGACCTTATTTATTTGTATTATTCTTATTTATTTTGTGAATTTTAATACGCTTTCACAAGACAGAGAGTTGCATTTGTCCCACTGTTAAGTGTACAGAAGAGAGAAAGAGAGAGAATGTGCCGCGGTCCCGCTGTAGCGCGCTGCGATCAAAGGGCTGCGCTCCACATTTATAGAAAGGCCTTCTGTTTTTTCAATTTAGTAATTTTGTTTTCAAATTGAAAACAAAATAAAAATTGTAATTGATTTTCGATTATTATTTTGAAATGACAAACAAATAAATAAAACAAAGAACGAACCACGGCACCTTCTCCGGTCCATGCGTCCGTCCAATATTTTGGACTCTGCTGGACTGAGTCAGTGCAAATGGAGTACTAACTAAAACGAATTAAAAGAAAATTGGAACGAAAAGAATGAATTATCTTCAAAATATGATGTTGCAAAAAGGCGTCTTGACCAACTGATAAAAAGGTTCAAACCTAATGTGTGTTTTTACAAAGGAACAATGCACATCTCAGGAAACGAAAATGCTGAAGTAAAAGGCACTGGACTAAAAATACTGGGACTAAATTGGCAAACGAAAAATGATGTATTCGCGTGTCGATGTTATATTGTGTGAAATAGTGACATTTTCGTTAAAATAAAGTCAATTCAGAAGGTATTTATTTTCTTTAAAAAAAAAGAAACAACCATCAAAGAGCCGTGTGTGTGTTTGTGTGTGGGAGGGGAGTAGTTGCGCCCCTGACCGGCAGCATGGAGGACAAGTTGATCATCGCGGTTTGCGCTCGGCCTGAGTTGTATGACACGCCTCCTAATTATGACACTTGTGTAACCCACTTCAGAGTATGTACACGCCTAGGTTTGTAGGAGCTGAGAAGTAGAGTAATAACCAAGCAACACAGGTGTAACGTTTTGGAATGTGTAAACTCTTTAGTTCAACAATACTGAAACAGCTTACAACAATGGTGTACCTATGGGCCCAAAATAAAATTAGAATAAAATAAATAAAATGTCCTTTTTTTCCGGAAAATGTTCCTTGTGGAAATTGTTCTTAAAAGATCCAAATGAGTTCAATCCAGAGTTCAAGTCAGTTAGTCAAAAGGGGAATAGTCAAGGTCAAGGGTAAGTGTTCCGAAGGTCTTGTTGGTGCCGGTTTGTTGGACTGACACAATCCTACGGCACGATTCCGGATTGGTGTGGTGGAGGTTCACAGTTCACTGAGAAGGCTCGCCATCTATGGATCAATGGTTCACCTGGTATGATTCAAGGACTGGAGCTTCTGGATCTTCTTCGAGCCTCATGAAAAGACCTGACCTGCATATATATATAGGTATACAGGTTCAGTCCAAGATCTATACAATATCAACTAGTTCTAGTGTTGTACAACATTATATACACTGTTCTCAATTCTTACAATATAGCTTAGTTCACATAAAGAACAATAGCTATTTTAACAATGAAGTCAGAATATACTATTTTAACTTTGTTATTACAATGAAATCTAATTATGTTGACACATTTTTCTAATGAACTCTCTTCTATCTGTTTTAACCCATTTTTACATAGGATTTTTAGATTTCAAATCAAAATAAATGAAAAACAATTTTTAATTGAAAAACATTTCCATGAATTGCAGCATAGCTGCTTTTATCCACTTTAAATAACTTAAAATGATATTTTATATGTCTACTGTATGTAACTTGAACCTTTAGTCTCACAAGGTAAGAATGTTACAAAGCATATTTTTGTAATACATGCCAAACAGTTTACATTTCTCCTTAACCATGAAAGACATTTCTTTTCTCATGTTATTTCTTTACAGAAAATGTTTGAATATTCTCTAATTGGAGCTAGCATGGTCACCTCGTGGTTTTTCCACACACACAATCATTGAACACATTAGCTTACCAAGAGAGGATTTTCAATATGAGAAGCCAGGACAGATAAAAATGGTTTTGCGATGGCTCTCCAACTTCTAAAACAAAATATATATGTAACAAAGGGGGGGAAAAAATAAAAAATAAAAAAATAAATGGCCAAGGCACTCATCTAGAAATATTAAAAAGCCTTAATTGAATCACATGGCTGTAAAGGTAAAATAGTGCTCCAACGCGTTTCGGCTAGGGGCCTTCATCAGGGAGTGTAACCAAGGTTTCGGCTAGGGTTACAACCAACCAAGGTTACACTCCCTGATGAAGGCCCCTAGCCGAAACGCGTTGGAGCACTATTTTACCTTTACAGCCATGTGATTCAATTAAGGCTTTTTAATATTTCTAGGTGCCTTGGCCATTTTTTTTTTTTAATTTTTCCCTTTGTTGCCTAAGGACTTAGCCCTTTACCAAAGAGCACCATCGATTAACAAGAAATACGATAAGTAAAACAGTTCCAAGCGGCACTCCTACCTTCTGTTTTTTCACAAAATATATATGTGTTTACATAACGGACTAAATCATATTCAACTGTCAATAAAAACTGACAGGTTTTCATACCTTTTTTCTCCGCTTTTTTCGCTCAAGGGAGAACCCAAAGCAGCGCTCCCGCCATGTTTTAGCGATGTTAAGCTAACGGAGGTATTTTAGCGTACTACTTCCGGTTTCCCACAAAATAAAATGTAATTTCAAAATAAAACCCACATTACTTATAAACGTAAAATAGGGATAAATAATGATGCAAAATGAATACAAATAACAGGTTAACCCCCTTTTTAGGCAGGTTACACTTGCAAAGATCTTACTTGTAGATTATTTTATTGAGTCAGTAGGTGGCAACAGTGCTCTTTGGATGCCTGATCACAGGTCAGGGCCCAGGTTAGAAGTAGAAACCACGGCTACTTCTTTTGATCTGACCGTGGTCTCAGACGAGAGAAGGACGATGGTGAAAGGGAGTAGGAGAAGATCAAACAGAACAGTGACTTAGACGCTAATATTGTTTCGCTTTAGTGACACCTCCAACATCTGAACAGTGGTTTCCTTCTATAAGACAGAAAAAAACTGCTTCTCTCTCGTGTGCACTGTGATGAAAGGCGCCGCTATATCCAGAGATGGGCTCAGGGTTGGCATCCTTAGCATGCTTGTCGGCAGCTTTTTGTAGGTGTAACACCTGTCTGCTTCCGTGATCCTCCTCCTCCACCATGATCACCATCATCTCCTCTAACACTCTTACTACGAGAACCACAGCTAACCAAAACAAAAGTGTAAGTTGCCTGTATTTTTCCTTACATTACAAAAAATATTAGCGTCAAAGTCACTGTTTTGCTTGATGTGTTTCTTTATACAAAAAGCTTGTTTTCTCAGCTTTTGGTCATTTTCAGTGAAACTTACCTATATTCAACTGGTGATTACTGTAGCAGCCATTTACTACAGAAAGCAGGTAAGTGTTGTTTAGGTTCCAGACGCACTATGTGTGCCTTCCATTGAGTCCAGGAGAGCCAGGTATGGTTATGTTAAAGAGGGGGTATTATGTAAAATCGACTTTTTCAAGCTTTATATCATGTTATTATGCCATTCCCTCATTAAACACATGCCTGGAGTGTTGCCTTGCCTCATTTACATATTTTTGAGTAATCAGTAAAAACTTAGACGGCAGCCATTTTAGGTGTAGCTATGCCTCAGTCCTCCTAGGAACGCCCCCACCTCCTGGAGACGCCTCTGGACCTTTCGTCACCAGTAAAGCCACCAACCACTGCTCCTCAGCTCAGCAGAGCCCCCTCCCCACACAGTAGTGTTGTTTAGATGCCACAGCAGTGTGCTGAAGGGGGCGTGTCGGAAAGCTTCTTAAAGAGACAGAGGCCTATTTCAAGACGTTCAGTACAGCCATTTTGAGAAAGCAATTTTATTCAAGGCAGTTATTTTAATTTACTGCATATACAGACCAACAGAAGGTTACGTCATCATTGTAGTATGCTATAGACAGGTGCTATGTGATTGAAAAAAGCATAATACCCCCTCTTTAAAATAAATGTTTATTAGACGGTGCATTTAACGACAAATAAATGTTTAAAAACAACTTTCTTAGGTGCATAAAATCATTGTCAACCTTGTACACACAAGCGGTTGAAAACCTGTGTGCTCTCATAGGCTACCTGCTCACTATGGTCTGTGTGAGCCCCGCCTATATAACCTCCCCTCTACGCATCATGCTCATTCATTCACAGATTGGCTGTAACACATGATGCAAATAACTAAACCTTTTAGACAAATTCAATAGTCCATCAGTGATTCACTCCTTTGTTCACTCTTCTTTCCTTTGCTGATTCAATTGATGATACTAGAGGTCCAGTATTTCATCTCTTTAAGCAATTTATCAGCCATCCGAGTGGTGTCCTCACCGCGTATGGTTCTTTGCCTCCATCAGGACAATTTGTGACCAGTCACTAGAATCAAAGACACAAGTTGGTTTTGGGAATTTTGAGATTTTCACAGATTGTTAAAGTGTAGTCTCCAAGCTTTCCAACGATGTGTAACACATGGAAATCTGATAATATTTGGAAGCGTAGCAGTGATTTGAAGTTAACAATTCCCAAAAGGCCAAAGGGCTGAAAAAGCTCTCCAAAGATTTGGGCCATTGTCACCTCTCTGCTGTTGGGAGTGACAATAGGGCTCATTTACATCTCAAAGTATTAAGTCATGCTGTATGAATACTTGTGCACACCCCACTTTTCACTTCCTCGTGACTACATGACCGTCTCCCATGCTAACGCACCACTTAGCTTACAACAGCACAACGATAGCCTCATCAAACAACCATTAACACAGCAGCCACCAGCGATAAAAAAACAAACTTTCACTCACCCGTCTGAAGCAACCTTTGCGTGGTAAATACATTCTCCAAAGTAAGTAGCGGCAGCTTCTGAGAGCAACATAGCATTGCGTTGCATAGTCACAAAGCCACACAGACAAAGACACGCCCATACTGCAAGCTCCGAAACTAGTCGGTTTGAACATAAAGGTTTACGCTTTTAAATATACCAATACTGGTAGCTTAAACATGGAGAGGCTTCTTTGTGACTTCAACTGCACGATTCTGCAAAAAAGTTAAAATCACCAATTTTCTAAAAAATACCTTTGTTCACGTTTTTCTCGAGACACGGGCTGCCGACTTGTGTCTTTGGAATCCAGGGCGGGTCACATTTATAACATGCAATGGTTCCATCAATTCTGCTGCATTTTCCAATTAGCGGTCCCACCTTGGCGTCAATACTGGGCACATGTACTGATCCCAAGTGTGCCCACTGGCTTATCTCCTCTTGACGAAGGATATTATCACCTGCACCTGGCATTTTAGCTTGAGTAAAGACATCATGTAAATCATGAAAAACATTGTCATTAAGGGCAGCAACCTTCATCCCCGAAATTGCTTTACTGTCTACAAACTTGTTCTGGCTCATGGTTCTCAGCAAAAAGGTTGTAGATTTCCCTTTAGCTTTCAAATTCCTCATGAGATCTTCAGAACAAAAGGAGGCTGTGCTGCCAGTGTCCATAAATGCATATGTTTTTATGATCTCTCTGTCATTTATTTTCACTTGCACAGGTACAATTGGCAGTACACAAGCCGGTTTTCCGGCCTCTATATGCCCACGTGTTTTTGGAGACTCCTCTACTCTTCACCTGTAGACTGCCGTGTACTTGCTGTCCATTCCCTTGAATGATCATGAGAACAGGTGGGTGCTTCAGTCTGCACACTTCACAGGAGAGGCGATGACGATATTCTTTGCTTCGGTGACCGACACTTAAAACAGGCAAAACAAACACCGTTCTCTTTGATGAACTTAATTCTGTCATGATATTGCATTGTTTCAAAGTTGGGACACATGTTCAACTTATGATGTTCTTCACACAGCAGACAGGTGACTCATGCGAGTCATCTTTACTGTATCTGTTCATAGTTTCAGATTCACACGTTTCCATTGATGAAGCAAAACTACTTCCTCTTCCTTTTATGTTGGTCTGGGGTACTCTAGTCATTAATCTATGTAATGCCATTGAGGAGGATGAGTCTTGGATGTTGCCCAACACAGGATCTGAGACAATTGACACTTGTAAAGCGCTGTGTGACCATGTCTGTGAAAGGCGCTATATACATAAAGATCTTCTTCTTCTTCTTTACAAAGCTCACAATATCTTAAAAGCTTACTTGGTACGTATGGTTTTCTTGCAGCTCAAAGGCTGTAGTTCTCCATTTCTCTCTCATTTTATATGGCAGTTTGAGAATTATACTTCACATATCAGACTTCATATTAAGTTCGGCCATGTAGCCTATGTCCTGCATGGCGTTACAACAAACTCGCAAGGCAAATGCTTGTAAAGATTGAACGTCTTCAGATTTGACAGGTGTCCAACCAAGAACCTTTTCTCTATAGACATGATCTGGAGGCAGGAAGTGATCAAGAGAAATAAGATTAAACTAAAACTAGCAATTTTAAGTGTAAAACTAGAACTGAAAAATGTGGTCCTGTTGTGGCTTAAGGTGCAAGACGATAAAATAAGGTTGAAGAATATACTTTGTTCTAAATGTGCTGTCCACGGATACATGTTAATACCAAATACATCTTAATGCCTGTTGCCTGTAAGTTTTTACCGTATCCGGACAGCACTGCGTATCCATGACTGGAAGAGGAGTTCAGATGCATCGTCAACACTGAGCGGTCAGCTAATTAACACATACCAGTTATAAAGATGACCACGGATTCAGAAGATTAACTCACGAAGATTTATTTCCCTGCACAATTGGAATCTAAGCACAACAAATTGCTTCCCCATTTCCCTGTCTGCCCGCCTCCGTTCCCCCGGGGAGAGACTGACTGACTTCCTCCCGGGGCAGCCGAGCAAACGTCACATTTTTCCCATCATGCCTTAGACTACGTCGTTGTTTCCATTGGTCCCCAAGCCGTCATGTGACGTTTGGCTCCGCCCTTGGCGGCCATTTTATGAGTTCGTGTGTTAGAGACGGTTTTCCTGTCATTTTTAACACATTTGTACAGACTTTTGATTAACATTTCTAAATAGCTAAAAAGGCATAACTTCACATAAAAATATTATAACTCTTCAACCCCCTTCTGATCTCCTAGGAGATCATTTACCATAATATTTTTAGTTCACAAAAGTACAGCTCAACCAGCCGCTCGGTGGTTTCAAAATCTTCTCTTCCCAGGTATAACTTCCGCTTATTAGTCTTTCCCGGCGGAACTTGGGTGGTTTGTAGTCCATGTCGATGATACATTTCGACTTTTCCTTCCCCCTGGTCCAGGTCGTTCCATTCATAGTTCAAGGCTCGCTGTACTCCTTTCAAGTACAGGCTGGGACCGCCCCCTTCTGGCGTTCAGTGTCCCCCTGGGTCGCCCCACTCCTTGTATAGATGCCCCCAGTGGAACCCAGGAGTAAGGACAACCATCCAGCAGATTACAATCAACACAGTGTCATATTACCCTTAAAGCCTATTATAACAAAAACATATATTGCAATCAACTTAATATTTATCATGAAATTACAGTTACAGATGAAATGTTCTTCAACTAGTCGTCTGGTTATTGCCTCCGTCCGTGCAGGTTCAGTGTCTGGGCTATAGAATCATATAATCATCACTGGGGTGTTTTTTATTTGGTGTGTTTTGTTTTGCACCTTTAATCATTTTTAATCATTTGGGTCAACTATTCTCATAATTACAACCACTTACTTGCACCCACAGAGGCAAGGAACCAAAACCGAGTTCTGTAACAGAAACATAAAGAACAGACATTAAAAAGGTTACACAAAAAAATTCTCATCCAGATCGCTCACCGTGAGCCGGAGAACGACCATGCCAGCTAATTATAAAATATGGCTGTACTCAAATTTAACTATTTAACTTGATTTATCTGTTGGAATGTTGTTGTCAATTGTATCTGAAAAATTCAGGGATATAATCACACAGGTTTCATTAATCCTAAATTTGTAGAGAATAAACTCCTTTTTAGCTTCTGGTTTTCCACATTTGCACAATTCAGTGTCGACCCAGAACTGCAACAAATGCCGAAAACAGAGCATTATAAAATGTATCTATATCTGAAACGTATGTCTTATATCGTAGTTTGCCATAAAATGTATCAATTTTTGTTTGTATTTTAGATATATTTGCATCTGTTCTTTCCCGTGCCCAAAATAAGCCAAATTATAATCGTCCCATAATTAACACCTCCTTTTTGGACTGAGAAAAACTCAGTCCAACAAATTGTCATGGTAAACGTGTAAAAACAACCTTCCATAGACGACACCTCTTATCCTTGAACAGGAAACACAGCAAACCAGCTCAAAAGTTCACTGGAGATTAATACTTGCGGCATCTGCAAAAACTAACACAATACATATATCAACACAAAAGAAAAAATGAATAAAAACTAATAAATGTTAGGGCAAGTCCATGGAGATTCTATTTGGCTTTACTGAGTCACTTTGGTTCTACAGGGCGAGCGATAGGTGTGAGACCACTCGTCTGGTTTCTTTGGGACCTTGGCCACAGCGTATGGGATCAGTCCATAACTCCAAAAACGATCAGACCAACTCTGTTCAGTCCAATCAGAATCAGGCAAGGTTGGCAAGGAGCATTTTCCACAGCTCCCGGGACTTCACCAGAGACGTCAGATTCTGGGTGAATAAACTTAAAAAACTAAATCAGTACACGTAGTTCCGATATAACATACAATCTTGTCAAATCAGGGTCCTCTTTAGTCCCATGAGTAAAGAGGAGCCGGATCCAGGCATCAATCGGCCAGTAAAAAAAAACTCATAAGAGTATCCTGTTGGTCTGCTCACGGATTGAGCACCGAGAGCAGAGCAAGAGTAAGGGCCACAGCCCCCTTCATTTCAGTCTAAGACCATTTAGTCAGTTTATAATTATAGAGTTCTATTACTCCAACATAACAATGCCCCCTAAGGCTTCACATTTACATTTGTATTGAGCTATTCTAATCTTTGAATTTAGTTGTAATTTTAAAGATAATTGATTAATTATTAGTAAATAAGCCAGCATCATCAGGTCTTAAGGACCACTATATATTTGGTGCATTTTAAAGATATTTTTCCTAGTGAAAATGATTCTCCACCGTTATGTCATGGAATGAATTGGAATGTTGAAACAATTGATACAAGTCTAGCATTAATATCTAAAAAAATAGGAAGACACAGATTAAGAGTACAGGACTTTTGAAAAATTCAAAAATGTTACAAAACTTCTGTTTCACTCAGCGCTTTGATCATCGGGCTCAATTTTAGCCTGTTGTCCAGGAGAGAGAGCAAAGGAGAATCAGAACAAGACATTTCATATTCTTGTGCCAATACAGGTGTAAACAATTTTCAGTCACACCGTGTTTACCTTTTGCAATTTTGTTGGTTTAAGGGAACATTTACGCCCCTTAAAGTTAGCCTTAAAAGCTTCTCTATATACCAAATCTTAATTTGTCATAATAAAATTGTTTGTAGCAGTTTACGGGTGATTAGGCGGTATGCAGAGATGATTTGTGGTGGGTCCAGTTCAAGCGTCAGCAACCACGGTCTTACGGATGTCTCAAGACATCCATGTCCCTCATTTCCAAGGACAGAAACAGTAATCTTTAAGGCTCTATTGCATATGTATGCTAGAGTCCGTCCTGCGAGATTATAGGCACTGGTTAGGTGGCAGCTCACAGACCCTGTGGTTCTTCCAAGAAGCCCACTAATATGGTGTCTGGTAACATTCTTATAGTTCAGATGTGTTTCACCTGTCTGCACCAACATGCCAAGAGAGATGTCTGTTCACTGGCAACAGTTTCTGCCATGGCTGTACACCTACAGCCAGCATTGTTGCAACCGCCTCGTTCTCGAACGTTGCTGGTCCAATTTTGGTTCTGGATCGCCGTCTGAAAACACCTTAACCACAATTATCATCAAAACCACCACAACCATAAATCGCTCCACATTTAGGTAAACTTTTTAGATTTTTTCTTTATTAAATTTTGTTGCTTACTTCTTTAAGCTGCATCTTTAAAAGTTGCACTTAATTTTCTTTATTTTTAATTCAGCTTGCTCTCACTTCTGGTCAATGGCGTACACCATATTATGTACCATAAATGTATTCATTAATTTATTAAATCTGTTTATTTGGTCTCCTAAAAATAACAATTCAAAATTTTGCATATTGCTTCTTCATAACTTTTAGTAATGCATCCAAGATGGTGCATAAACAAAAAACTTTAAATGGATATCGGTCTGTACTCCAAATCAATGCCTCCAAAATTATAACCTATAAACACTTTTGTTCTCATTCCATGTCACCACAGTGGAGAGAGAGATTCTAATTTTTCAGTAACCTCTCTTTCAGGGGCCCAAAATGTTCTATTCACCACAGACACACAAAAAATAAAAATAGCATCTATCACACATTAGTTAATTTTGGATATTTCAAAAATAGCAATTTTATGCTATTGACATAGCACTGCCTTCAGCAGAAATGTCTAAAAAAAATAATAACTTCGTTATTATACATTCAGGATGTTTTCCCTTTTTTAGGAGGGGGAGCTATTTCCTCCACACCTCCTTCACATGGGTGCCCGGATACAGAGACGATTGGCCACTCCTCAATGTATCAAGACTTCCCGTTTAATAATTTCTCAGTTTTCTTTCTTTGCTCCATCCACACTAATGCAGATAGAGCAAATACAACCTCTTTTTTTTTTTTTTTTTACCCGTGTAACATCTCTAAACTTTCACATGCACAGATTTCTTCTGAGCAAGGAACTCCCTTATTTTATAACTTTCCGTCACTTGCAACCACCTTCATTTTTCCACTTACACACACCTTATTAAATAGCAAACCACATTCAATGCCATTTCAGCATCCACCAAACACTTTTCAATACTTTCCAAATCTCTCTCTCTTGCCTCCACGCCACTCACAATCTGCTTTTCCGTTACACACAAATTTTCATTCAACCTCGTTTGTTCACACAAACTCCACACTCGTCACACACTCGTCACTCCACAATAAACACATAACGACAACAAGACAAGACACCAGAATTTTACAATAATCCCAAATATCTAACCTGACCATACAAGAGCTCATTTGCATTTGACCAGTAGAATATTCGCAGATATCATAACATAATTCTTTATAATTTCAAAAAACCGAACATTACTTCACCAAATTAGTAGAATTTAAAGATCTTAGATTTTAGATCTTAGGGACTCCAACCACTCTTATATTTCACCAATTAGTAGAATTTTAAGATCTTATTCGATCCTATGGCCTCCAACCAGAGTTTTAGACAGCCCCCAAGTCCTGTCAACGACTATTTCAACGCTTATTTTCAGTCCGCGCGTCCGCGTCCTTTGGGAAGTCCTACCTACGTACTTTTCAGCTTTTAAAGGGAAACACCCAACGCGTAGTCCTGTACTTAATTTGGGGCCTTAAACCCAGTGTCAATTATTAGAATTTAAGGACCTTATTTCGATCCTTGGGCCTCTAACCCTTTTGGAGACTCTAACTCCAGCGCACTTTATCTTTAAGGATTCCCAATCCTAGGCCTTTAACCACGACACACTTAACTGTAGAATTTAACTTTACTTTATTTTCCCGTTCGGTATCTTTTTATATTCACCAACAATCTAGGGCTGAGCAATGTGACATCAGACCGTCGTACGATCTCCAAAGCCATCTGCTCCGATTAACCTTTTACACAATAAAAGACACAGTATGTTATATTCTATTTTGTCACCCCTACAACAACACCCCACAAGACAAAAACAAGACACAATAAAACACAAAAGACAAAACAAAAACAAGGCAAAAACAAGGCAAAAACAAGACAAAAACAACACAAAAACAAGACAAAAACAAGACAAAAACAAGACACTTCTCACCCTCCCTGCTGGCCTCCAAGAGATTGAAAATCAAGCCGTGATTAAAATAAAAACGCAGAGCTGCTTTTTCCCAGAGCGCGCGGGGCTCTCTCTCCCTCTAAACGCAGCTTCACTGATTCACTTGTATCAGTGCCTAGCTAGCTACAGTAACGTCCTAGTCACTAACAACCACACGGGAAAGAAAACCACGATCCAAACACGGTTAAATATCCTTCTCATCTTAAGCCGCTCTTTAACTTTAACCGTAACTCTCAGGACGAGGACGAGCCCGTCCACCTCTCCTCTCTCCCCCCGCGCGTGTGTCCCTGTGCGCGGCGCGAACCGGCAAACACCGTCCGCGGTTTATTATTCTTAACGTTAAAAGAGAGGGCAACCATAAGCTCCACTAACACCCCCGCAGCACACACAACATGCAGCTCACACACAGCCCATGTCCCCAAAAATTGCCTACAATGTGAGATTAATTCATTAAGGACAAAAACAACCCATGATGGATCCATTAAACCTGCCCGTCAAAATTAAGGAGAGAAATTATCCCAAGCGAAACCACTGCTCACAACAAAAGCCAAAATCAAAAAACGGACTGGATCCGTAAAAACACGGACTCGGACTGGATTACACAGACTCTCTATTGTGGCAACTCAAACCCCGAAATGGATTTACGGAATGGATTTGGTTTAGTGGCCGTATGTAATTACTACAAAAAATGGCCGCGGTGTGTTTGGACTACAAAGATGGCCACCTCCGGTATTACTGTATAAACCGCAACAGAGAAAAACAAACGATGCTTCTTTAATTCTCCACACCCAATATCCAAAGCGATGACAAAACAATGTACACAGGCTAATTCTCCGCTCAGAATGAATTCTAATGTCCAGCTACCTATTAACACTAAGAGCTTACAGCGAAAGCTAATGCTAATGTTAGCCTATTGTTCTCAAGCTAGCTTAGCAGCCTAGCACCCTAACCAAACATGCTTTGACCAGATAAGCACCTCGAACAATCATCAATAAAGCCTTTAACCACACAAAGCAGCCATCACAATGATCACACACGAAGCTACGCCCAACACATGTGCTTAACACCCGGTTTTTAAATGCTTTTTATCAACTATGAGATGCTAGCGATCGCCGAGCTAACGCGGCTAACAGCTAACCACAAGGCCTGCACAACAGGAAAGACTTAAATACTAGGAAATATTCTACCCAGACCATCAATTCACAGATTTCCACCATTCAACAGTCAACTTCGTTAAAGATTAATCTAAATTTAGAAAAACATGCCAATAGACGCCCTTTGAGAGTCGTCTCTTACCTTTATCTAGATGTACGTTCATGAATCCGCTTTTAAGTGGTCGTGGAATCAGATCTGGTATGCCTGCCGCAAAGTTTTCAAAAAAGACGGCTCCAAACTGCCCCCTTCAGCATGTCGGGGTCACCACTGAAGAATATACTTTGTTCTAAATGTGCTGTCCACGGATACATGTTAATACCAAATACATCTTAATGCCTGTTGCCTGTAAGTTTTTACCGTATCCGGACAGCACTGCGTATCCATGACTGGAAGAGGAGTTCAGATGCATCGTCAACACTGAGCGGTCAGCTAATTAACACATACCAGTTATAAAGATGACCACGGATTCAGAAGATTAACTCACGAAGATTTATTTCCCTGCACAATTGGAATCTAAGCACAACAAATTGCTTCCCCATTTCCCTGTCTGCCCGCCTCCGTTCCCCCGGGGAGAGACTGACTGACTTCCTCCCGGGGCAGCCGAGCAAACGTCACATTTTTCCCATCATGCCTTAGACTACGTCGTTGTTTCCATTGGTCCCCAAGCCGTCATGTGACGTTTGGCTCCGCCCTTGGCGGCCATTTTATGAGTTCGTGTGTTAGAGACGGTTTTCCTGTCATTTTTAACACATTTGTACAGACTTTTGATTAACATTTCTAAATAGCTAAAAAGGCATAACTTCACATAAAAATATTATAACTCTTCAAGGTTTATCTGATATTTCCAACAACAGTTAGACATTTGTTTGACAACAGCTACAATGGAAATAGATAGGAATTGAGCTTCCTGCCTCCAGCTAAGCCCGGAATGTTTACAAACAATTAAAGGGTCTATAGGCTGTAGCAATCTGATGCTCATTACCAAAATGTTGTTGAGCAGTGCCTTTGCTTTGAGGTAACCCTGGTCAGATGGCATATGCTGGCAGCTTTTAACCAGTTCTCGAGGTTGCCCTCTGGTGTACTGCTCCAAATAGTATAAGCAGTCAGCAGTGCTCCCAGCTTTCTCCTCGGCACCCTGTACAAAGGCTCTCATGAAGGTGCTGTACTGCAGTGGGTCCCCATCGAAAGTTGGTATTTTTCTCGGAGGCAATGACAGGGATGATTGCTAACAGTTCTGTTATTTTATTCTGGTTTTGCAGGACTGAGAAGAAAACTTCCTCATTTAAAAGTAGAAGAGTTAGAGAATGTTTTAGAATTGCAGAGAGGAATGGCCTTTTCAAATTTTTGAGGAACAATAGCAAGGGGGTCCATTGTTAAATGCCTTTGCTTATACTTCTGACAACTGTCCAACTCATTTGTGTTGCAGTGAATAAACTGATTACTTTTTGCTCCCATAGGATATTTATGGGCATTACCAAACAAATTTACAAATGTCTCTGTGGGTAGGGCAGGTACACTGCCCTCTGGTGGTAAAATCGGATTTGGAACAAATTCAGCTGTCTTTGGTACTGAAGTGGTTTTACATTTTGCTCCGTTCGAGTGAGCCACAGAACTTTACACATCAGAACTGTAGGATTTGTAGACATTTAAACTTGCCGTATACGTGCAGCCATTTCAATTTGTAAGTCTTTCCTTCAGGGCCTCTGGTCTGGCCATCGCTGCAGCTAATTCAGCTTCTGCCTCTAAACGAGCAGATATTATGGAGGACCCTGATCTCTGGCTATATTTTGATGCATGGGATTTGCCACCACTGTTCGAAATGCTGTCACTTGCCTCGAGATCACCACTTTCCACAATTTGATTATTACCATTCTGTTCAGCTTGTAAGTCTGCACGTTCATTTTCACAAGAGTCACCCATGTCATCGTGAATATTCTGTCCTATGTGTTCTTTAGCATTTTTCAGCCACTTTAGGTTTAGGTTTAGGTTTATTGGTTTATTTGGTAGGGACAGTGCAAGTTAATGAACAAGCCACACCGGATTGTAGCCTTGGGCTAATTTCCATCCGTCGTCCCCCATGCGCACTTTTCTATTGCAGTAATTGTATCTTCACTGCTGCACATTTGTGTAGACAACCATTCACTTTGCTTATTCATCTCCTCCTCAGGTAACAGCGATTTTAAGGATTTGTGTAATTTATTTACTTCTGTTCTCATCTTTACTAAGTCCACATACACGCTTTGAACCTCAGGGGCATTTTGTTTGGACACAAGTTCATCAACATCCTTTGTAAGTTTATATATGTTCTTCATCACAAAATGTCTTTCTCTTTGTAGAAACATAACTTTTTCCTCTGCTGCTTTCATTGTAAGCTTTACTGGACGCTTACAACTTGCAGTTCCTGTTTCACGTTCCACTGTCGGCGTAGGACGAATTTCTTGTATTCCGAAGCCTTGTACGAGCCAGTCCATTTCATTCATAATCCTACCGTATCGTGACGTCAACGTGTTTCCTCGAGCAAGCCAACCGGTGTAACTTTGTGGATATCAGCGAACATCAACTGCAACAACACTATCCTTTGATTGTGCGTCTTCACGAAGCATCCTTTCTCGTGGAGCTAGGTTTTCATAGTTGTAGCAGCCATTTACTACAGAAAGCAGGTAAGTGTTGTTTAGGTTCCAGACGCGCTGTGTGTGCCTTCCATTGAGTCCAGGAGAGCCGGGTATGGTTACGAGAGAGCGGGGACGGGTAGAGGTAGACCCGCTCACAGTGCACTCAGGACGGGAACAGGCAGCCGCAGACTCCGCTCTGAGCCCCGGGCCTGAGCGGGGGCTCCCGAGGTGCGCTCAGCCTGGGGACAGACTGTCTTGGACCCGGGCTTAAAGCACAGCAGCACGGGCAGACAGCGGGCGCAGCAGCGAGGCACTGAACCCCGTGTGTCATGACAATAGCGACGTATCGAAAGTTTGGAAAGAAACTCCAAGCCAATACAGCACAAATAAACGGAGTGTTCGCAGCAGCAAAACGAAAACGTATAACTGACATTATTTATGTTTTAATTGACTACAAACAACGAAAACGGAGGGGAAAGGCGAAGTGGAGGGCTAAGGGGTAGAATTGAGATTGGGCCGATGTTTCCCTGCTTACTTCAAAGCAGCATCAACAGACTCGGAGAACATCATCATTACGCACGTGCGTCTAGCTCCACAGCGCGTTATGGTGTCCAAAAAGGGGGGAAAAATGAGTGTTTTCAGAGCGAGAGCATCGATAAGAGGGATTGATAATAAAGTAGATGTCCAGTTCCGATGCTTTGCTCAAACAGAACCCTTCCCTACTGGTGGCCGCTGAACAACAATGTATCAAAGTCATCCTGTCTCCTGTCGCTCAACGATACAAACACTAAATTCAATCCTCAACCGTCATGCAGCATTTTTTCCTTCCAAAGTTATGAATTTTAACTCTGATTGTTTCAATTACTCATCACAGAAAACACATTTTCCACACTTCAGTCGTAATGAATGCAAATTTGATTCAGGGAGATGTGAATGTGTGAGATCTATCTGTCAGTCACGGGGAATAAACCTGGAGTTGGTTTTGATCAAAAGCCGCTGAATCGAGTTGAAAAGCTGCAGATCTGTAAAAATAAAACCTTTTGGAGTGCGGACATGAAAGCGCTGTGGCTCCGGAGGTTTCAAAGGGAAAAAATAATCTCAAACGCAGATTACGCTGTGCTGAATGCTAACACGCTAGCATGAATTATTAATGGTGTTTTAGAAGCACGGGTGACTGCTACTATTGCTGTGTTACAGAAGGATCCTATGGGGAAGTATGGGACATATCTCAATGAGTCAGTAGGGCTGAGAGATACTGACAGAAATGTATATCTCTAGATTTTTGGGGACTTGATGAAACAATATTTTTGCAAACGACCAGAAAAAGGCTGTGAGGTTTATCAATATCAAATCACAATCGAGGTTTTGACAAATAACCAAACCTCAAGAGGCTTTTTTTCCTCTTCTGTCTCTGGCATGGAGTAATAGATGTTCAACATTTAGGATTTAGGAGTCTCTGATCTCAGGTTCAGCTGCAATAACGTTTAGAAAAAGCAGATTCTATGTGATTCCTTCCCAGACATTTTTTTAGTCACATGGCTATTGAATGTCAATGTCAAATATTTTTGAAAGTAGATTATTGTATATTGTTCTAATGTGGGGCAATTTTAGCAAGAATATGTGGATTTACCACAGAGTGTCAAAAAATATAAAAAAATCCACCCTCTTTCAATTTTTTTTAGAACATGCTGTTTACAGAAATCTAAATTTCATGAAGTATGGAGCCTTGCAAAAAAAAAAGTACATTATAAGCTTATGATGACCACATTATGAGCTGAATAGAGCGTTACGGACACTACACGTCTTCATTTCAATGGAGGTGTGGTTTGTTTGGGCCGAATTAGGAGCCTGATTGACTCACGCATGTGCAGTCGAGATGTGCAGTCGAGATGGGCATTCGGTTTATTGTTGATGTCATTTCTTACTTTGTGTTTACCCGATGAAGAAAACTTGTGCTGGAAATACTGTCTCTTTGATATTCCATATTATTTTGTTTACCATTGTGGGGCCGGTGCTATATGTGACCTGGGCAGCTCCAACGGCTGCCCCCACGACCCGGCAACGGACAAGTGGAAGAAAATGAATGAATGAATGAATTGTGGACAAAGACAAAAATGAGCAGTTTTAATTGTTGAAAAGAGTACCAGAAGTAGGGAGACCAGATCTATAAGTATGAAAAGTAGGACACATGAGCTCAAAGTGTGGAAAATAAACTATATTTAAAACAATCTTCGATTAAATTAAAATACTTTTGCAAAATAGGAACAGAAAAGATTATATGTCTAGATAAGAATTTATTGTATGGTCTACACAGGCCCAAGCTTTTTTTTTTTTTATCATTTAGACAAATGTGGTGTGAGTAATGTCTCCATGGTAATGCTGAGGGAGGAGCTGACCAACCGACTCTCTCATTCCCTTGTGCTAATGAAGTACAAAAACAAACAGAGAGATGAATGCGAGATACCTGTCTCTTCCCCTGAACGTGAGGGTGTGCACGGCGCAATTGAAGTGTTCAGACTGAAGAGTGCATTATCACAAAATGTAACAAAGTGCTGTTGCAGGAAAAGTGCTGGATAAAATTGCATCCAAACACAAGTATTGAAAGTATTGCGATACTTAATAAAGTATCGATACTTGGTAATTGCAGCAAAAGTATTACACTAGGATGTCCCAGCTCCATCAGAAACCTACAGCAAATGTTTTATATTGACATCCCTAAATTGAATGTGAGTGATGCGATAAACATCCTGCTGAAGTTAAGGTTGAGGCACAGCTTTTATTTTGTGTCTCTCTGGGACACTCTAGCCTTGGATCCTACAAAACTAACAGAAAAAGAGTAGTCAAAGTAATAGCCCATGTGCCTTGTCTGTGGATAACCATAGCAATGCTGTCCTCTACAGTTCATTAACAGAACTACAGTTTAGTAATTTCTTCTGTCATAACAATTATGGCCTCAAAATCACACTGCATCACATTAACGTTGTTCTTGATTGTGCTGAATCTATCTTTATCAGCTGAAAATCCCAAACGTTTCACATATTTAAAAAAAGTCAAGAAAATCGACCGCTTTTACACAAACAAATCAAAAAAATCACATAAAGCCTCTCACATCCTCCTGCGGTAAACGCCCCACTCTCTTGTCTGAGCGATGATTTGGACGTGAGAGTTATCCCATCGACAAACTGACCGGAGATGAGCGATTGTGTGTTCTCAGCCTTTTCCCTTTTCAAGCAGAAAACACCGATACGCATCGATCAACGCAGTCGGCAGAAACATCAACAAACAGCGGGAAATGAGGGGAGAAAAACTGCCAGTGATGGAAATGTCAAATAAAAAATATATAGGCTATTAGTGGCAAGATGCTGCAGGTGTATAGGGAAAAATGTAGAGTTATCAATTTGAAAGTTTGCTGTAGATTACTGACATCATGAATATGAGGAAATAATGTATTGCAAGTTTTGTCATTTTATGTTTTCATATAAAAATAAGATTTTTGATAAAAATTGCCAAAATTGTCTCTATTTTCAGCGACAAAATCTACATAATGGAAAGAGCCAGGTTCATATGTGTATATTTATTTTGCTGATATATTAGAGGTGGGTAGTACTCAGTTACATTTACTCAAGTACATGTACTTAAAGTGCATATGTCAGGTTAATAGTTTTTTGAAATTCGTATTTAATCTGTTTTCTCATCGCCCGAGTAACAATATATGAGTTTTTAAACAACACATTGCTGTGTTAATAAAGAAATAAGCGATAAAATCAAGAGCACTTCGGGTTTGATAAAATCACGTGACATGACGTCACATGACGTGACTATAGGGCTATGAGGTGAGACGCAGCCGAGTGCCCAGTGGTTTGTTTTGATCGTGTTTTCCTTAATCTCTACGCTTTTTAGATATATATATATTTTTAAGTTTGCCTTATGATTATTATCGTGTCTTTGGAGGGCTGTACAAAATGTTCCTCTGGATATTTAATGCATTTATGGTTTGTCTAAAGTGGGAGCAGAAAGGCAATTGCCTGACTGTCAGCTGCTCCCTCAGCTAATGCTAATGTTGCTACACACGGCTATTGTTGACTATGTAGCCTTATTAATACTTAAACTAAACCTATCTCCATCTTATTTACCACTTATAACTATTTGTCTCAAATGATAAATGACATGTTAATATCCCAGTATCCAAACTAGTTTGCCTTGTAGTTATCACAGTATCAATGACAGTAAGGTGCTGTCTAAGCTTCTTTTTTTTAAGAGAATAAAAAGTACCCCAAAAACTCCACTGATATCAAAGCAATCCATCATTAAGAAGACAATGTTTATTTTCAGAAATGTTTTTCATATCATTGCTCCAACAGTCAGACACCACTGCTCCACAAATGATTTTGTAAAAATAACATAAGACATAGTGTGGAGCCCTTCAAAGAAATCCGTTAGATGAAATCCATAATGGCTTCTCTCAAAGTTACCTTTTTACAGACAGTCACGTTTTAAATGCAAAATTGGATAGGTTCGGCCACCTACTGCTTAAACGCAGTATAGCACTATAGCTGGCCTCAGGGTTATTGTTCTTAAATTTTCATGCATCTTTTCATAATACAAATATTAACTAGTATGAACTAGTTAGTATACACAAATATTCCTATCTTGGTATATACCATAAGGGTTTATTTTAGTCTCACAAAGGGAAAGTTATATTCTACAGTATATGCGGTCAAATGTATATTCCTCTGGGATATTGTTTTAAATGCTCTTCCTCAGTGCTAAGGAAGTGTAAAGTCAGTGTAGAGGTTTCTATATTTGGCACAGCTGTAAACTAAACTTGTTTTGTATTTACACCAGCAATAAATGAACGAAGAGCATTCACTTTATTAAGACATTGTTGTGCCTGGTTTATCCCATTGGAAACTGTTTCAGACTTCAGAGTATATGACGGTGACAACAGCATTGGCCCAGTGTGCAGGTCTACAGGTCTTCTGTTGTGGAGGACAGCACAGGCAGCAATGACCTGGAATGTAAAATACAATACATTATGAGTCACAAACAATTACCTCCAGCGTGAGTAAGAAGGTGAACGGAAGTTCTGTTGTTCTGCCGAATCGTGCACCGTTATCAAGGTTTGCTTCTCCTCACACATAAACAACTGTTTTGGGACATGTAAGAGCAAAATGCTCCCTTGTCTTTCACAAAACCCTCAAACTGTTATTTATTTCAGCAGCTTCATTGTTATATTTTCCTGCTTATTTACTTAAGTTAAAACTAGAATATTTTTGAATATTTATGAAAGAGTAACGCATGCTCTAGATCTAAATGTCTGCGGCAAAAAGAGCCCATAACATGATGTTGTATTGGTAATATCATAAAGCTATTTTGATTCATCGGCTAAATGCAATATAAGGTAAACATGAACAACAAGAAATCATAAGCTTCATGTGACTTACATTTACAGCTGGAGAACTGTACAAATTATAGAAACTCTTCAAGTTTTAACATTAAATAAAGTAAAACATATGATAATGACAAAAGGAGTGCATTTTGTGAAAGAAAAGGGAGCATTTCTCTCTCACACGTCTCAAAGCCGTTGTTTTGAGTGAGGATATGCACATCTCGACAAGGGTGCACAACAGAACACCGGGCAAACTCTCTTTGCACTGTACTCTTGTAAGTGTGTCACTGCGGAGAACGGAAGAAACATTTTTGTTTTGTTTCTGTAGCAGTATCATTGGAGACAGGTCAACGCCAGTGCAGATCATCATAATCAGTTCACCCATTAGCTGTCCATCACCGAGCTGCAAAGGAGACAGAGAGTCATTAATATCAAACACAGTATTGTCATGAACCATTATGTTAATAACACAGAGGTGTCTACAATAAAGCCAGCACATATTTGTTTTAATCATGAACCATTTTATGTATTGCTTTGCACAACATTGTTTTTACTCTTACATTTATAAGCATTCAAAGGTTATTTGAAGCAGATCAATTATCACCAATTCACGGTGGGAGAAATAAGTCACAAATCCCTTTACCCACAAATATTACAAGTCTACAGACAAAAAATAATCTTTAACATTTTCAAGGTGAGTATATTATGGAGGTGATCAATCTTACAAAATGAGTCCAAAGGTTTCTCAATAGGGAATGCTAAATGTTCCATACCTTATTGTTCCCAGTCATTTGCATCCGAAGTGTGTCTTTGTAGAAGTCGGCTGGAGGTCTATCAGCAACATCAGGTGATACTGCTGTGTTGTCTGTCCTTAGCTTTTATTCTGCAGAAGAGACAGAGAAATTCATATTATATTTTCAGTCAGTATGTTTTTAGATATTGTTAGCACTGATCTGTGACTAGTCAGTCATTGCACGTTATACATCTAGAAAAGGTTAATGTGCAGTCTGCATTAACAGTAATATTTAAAAGCATTATTTACTCTTTTAACTGTGCCCTTAAATGTGTAAATGCATGTAGCTTACCTCCAAGCAGCTGCATCATGTTTAGACTCCATAAACAGGCAATTTTCTCATCATAGCTTTTATCAATGAAGCCATGTGCTCCTTGCCTCCTAAAAGTAAAAAATATATGAAGGGGATTTGCTTGCAGTCAGTCAAATGTAAAGATCGAAGTTTTATTTCCCCTGTTAGCGATAGCGTTAGCTTGTTCACTACTTTGACAGTACGGGTGCGTACCGATGTTCCCCGGGTCCGATGTTCCCCGGGTCCGATGTTCCCCCACTTCTATTGGCGGGGGAACATCGGACCCGGGGAACATCGGGACTTCAACAATGAGACAAGTTCCGCTGTTCCCCGCGTGTGCCCTTTGATGTTCGCATTTCTTCATCCACGAAAAACGGGATATGATCCGTGCCAACTTTTGTGAATACCTATAGAGAGGAAATACCAACTAGCCTATTTACTTTCCTTTTTCCCTCTCGCTCTCTGTGTCATATTTCAGCTGATCGCAGCTTGTGTCAATGGCTAACTTTGGGCACGTTATCCAGCTCTCCCCTCGCTCTCCCCCAGGCATCTGCTATTTGACATCTCTGACTGAATAAAATGAAGACGATTGAAACTATTGCTGCATAGTTTTTCAAACACTCGATTTTGCTTAGAGCATCATGCTTTTACGCATAATGGAGCCCTGTGGGAGGAGCGCGGGTCCGGTAAGGTGCGCTCGCTTTGCGCAGCTGAGAATGAGAAGCTGCAACAGACCCCCGCCGGTGAGCCTGACTCTGGTCAGCTCATCACAGGTAGAGCATCCTCTCCAAAATAGTAAACTTCGTTTGTTTAAACGACCTCCGATTTGAAAGTCCTTGGATGTTTTGCGTGAGAACTTTCTCCAACAAGTTACAAGGTTACAAGTCTTCGTCGTATTTCCATCGCCTCAGCATTTAATAAAAGAAGCATTTAAATCCAAGTTTGAAAGGCGATAAAAAGCCAAAAGGATAAAAACGATTGGCGCAGTCTCTTGCATGCCTCGTTTAGTGTTTTTGGTTTCTTGCAATAGCTCCATCAGATCACTCAGGTCAAACGCGAATACATCATTTTTCGTTTGCCAATTTAGTCCCAGTATTTTTAGTCCAGTGCCTTTTACTTCAGCATTTTCGTTTCCTGAGATGTGCATTGTTCCTTTGTAAAAACACACATTAGGTTTGAACCTTTTATCAGTTGGTCAAGACGCCTTTTTGCAACATCATATTTTGAAGATAATTCATTTTTTTCGTTCCAATTTTCTTTTAATTCGTTTTAGTTAGTACTCCATTTGCACTGACTCAGTCCAGCAGAGTCCAAAATATTGGACGGACGCATGGACCGGAGAAGGTGCCGTGGTTCGTTCTTTGTTTTTTTATTTATTTGTTTGTCATTTCAAAATAATAATCGAAAATCAATTACAATTTTTATTTTGTTTTCAATTTGAAAACAAAATTACTAAATTGAAAAAACAGAAGGCCTTTCTATAAATGTGGAGCGCAGCCCTTTGATCGCAGCGCGCTACAGCGGGACCGCGGCACATTCTCTCCTCTCTCTTTCTCTCTTCTGTACACTTAACAGCGGGACAAATGCAACTCTCTGTCTTGTGAAAGCGTGAAAGGTTGTGAGGAAAAGTTGTGATGAGCTGAGAGGGAAGGCAAGGGAGAGAGATGCTCTGTGGCGCAGGTGACAGATAGAGCTGCACGAGGCTGCACTGATTCTGTCTTAATAAAACCAGATGAACTCGACTCCAAAGGACTTGTAGGGCTACTTTCAATCAGAAGTTCCATTATATATCTATTGATGAGCTTATTGGCGTGTGGACAGGCCAAAGATTTGATTGATTGATTGATTGATTGATTGGATTTATTTGAGTGATTATTTACATTAAATTATTGCAGTGTAGAAAATAAATAAAGTAACAAAAACTCAAAAGGAGTAGGCCGAAGCAAGAAAGCTTATAAGTGCCTACCCCCATATTCAAAATTAATTTACATTCCAGATACAGTGATACAACATCTCGTTTTTTCATACAATATACAAGTTCCTGAATTACACAATTAGAATTGTCCACATTAACTTTTACATATAGCAGCATTGTTAGAGAAAAGCATTTCATGTTTTACATGAAAATCACAGGATGTTTACAAGACTTCCAAAGTAAGAAGACATAACACGAAGATAGAAATGTATGCAGTTTACCAATATAACATTTTTTTGTATTTTTATTTACAATTTGTACTTTTGTCTCTTTCCTCATCCCCGTTCACATAATAACCATATCCAATCATAAACACCAGTCACCATTCTATTAATTGACTATTAATTTTGTTATAATAAGTATAACATAGCCAACACGACCCATTATTATTGTACTTCCCATTTCCACTGTAAAAATATTGGTTGTGATTGTTTTATTATTTTTGTTGTTTGCTTTGTTTAGTGAGGTGCCTTAAAAAGCCAGGGTGTAATATGGCCAGTTGGTAGAGGGCAGTAGCCCCCACCAGCAAGCCCTCACCCTGCTGCCCTAAGTAGTTGTTGTTGTGAGGCAGTTCTGAGCCCTATACTGGGTGGTGCATTAAAAGACAAGATTTATGAACCTGTTGAACGCCTGCCGTTTATGAATGCCTCGTTCTATTACGTTTAATAGTAACCAGATGATGGTTGTTATAATAGTAACACTGATAATGGACGTTTCTAAATATTGCCAGATAATGCAAATACATCCCCCACTATCTTATACTTGTTTCCTTAACTGTAAAATCGGGAGATTAGCGGGAGAAATGACGTACGACTACATCCGGCTGCTACAGCTAGCGAAAAGGCGCTTACATTTTAAAGTTGTCAGGGTATATTGATTTCATAAAAAGTTGTGAGATGGAGCCAAAGCTAATGCCTGGAGACCGTGGGGGGCAGATCCTAGTACTTAATGGTCATCGTTACCATCGGCACCGGGCAACAAGGGAAGCCATTCACTGGCGTTGCTGGCGCAAAACCTGCCGAGCCCGTGTGCGGACTAATGTGTTTAACCCGGAGGATCCTGCCATACAGATCATCTTCTGGGAAGATCATGGACATGGCCCGGTTGATCACATGATTGAAAGGACCACCTTAAGGGAGAAGATGCGCACATCAATCGATGACCAGCCAACCACTCCTGTCCGGAGAGTGTATGATGCTACGGTATCATTGGTCAGCCGACAAGGAGGAGGTGACCGCCCTCCTCGCATCGATGCCTTTTCGTCCTTCAGGACGATTCTCAACAGGGCAAGATCCAAGAGATTGCCAGACATACCCAGAAGTGTGGAAGAGGTGGAGATCCAGGGCGCGTGGGCAGAAACCTGGCAACATGAGGAACATCTGCTCCTCACAGACAACGACTGGGAGGTTGCTATATTTGCAACCAAAGAAAATCTGCGCGTGCTTTCCCAGTGTCGGAAAATATATATGGACGGAACTTTTAAAAGCTGCCCTGGACCATATTCGCAGATTTTCACCATCCTGGGTCAATACAGGGGCTGGGTGATTCCCTTGGTAACTTGCCTGATGGGTCACCGCCAAGTCGGGCACTACAGGGCTGTTTTAAAGGCCATTGCGCTTCATGTGCGCCAAATCTCACACCGCAGGTGGCGCCCACAGAAAGTTGTGTGCGATTTTGAGATGGCACTTATTACAGCTCTTCAGTCAGAGCTGCCACAGGTGAGCGTTCAGGGGTGCTATTTTCATTTCACCCAAAGTCTTTGGAGAAGGGTCCAAGAACTGGGACTTGTGAGGGCTTACAGGGAAGACCAACGTCTTCGAAAATGCATCCGCAAAGTGATGGCCCTGGGATACCTGCCGCGCCCGCTGGTGAAGCTAAACTTCCAGGCTCTCCGAAGAAGCCAAAGGACAGTCCGGATGATTGACCGCCATCCAGTTTTGCTGGATTTTTTGGATTACGTCCAAAACACCTACATCGGTGGGTTCTTCCCCGTTCCTCTGTGGAATGTCTTTGATCGAGAGATGGATACCCGGACGAACAACCACGTAGAAAGTAAGTCGCATGGCACATGACAAAAAAGTGACAAAATGAGACGAAAACATGGGAAGGGAAAAAAGACAAAAACAGACAAAAAATAGAGGAAAACATGACAATAACTCTTCAAAAATGTCACAAAAACGCTAAACTGGTAAAACTGAACCGGAGAAAAAGTGCTCGGTTAAAGCGGGGGTGAAGTGATTAAAATACCTTAATCCTTACTGAATCCACGGGTCCATGCTCTACGGCGACGGCGTATTGTTCGCTGTTCACCTGCTGCCCGTCCCCGGGCGTCTCCAAAGTGCGAGCCCGCGTATTCCAGCTGGATCGATTATCTCAGCTTTTGAAGAGTCCATGATAAAAAAATAAAAATAAATAAAATCTGCTAGTTTAAGTCTCAGATATGGCTGTGGTCTGTGCGCTCCTTACGCGCAGCAGGCATGCTCTCCGGACCTGCGCGTCGATACCGCTGGATGAGCGCATGGAGAGCTTGGATGTTTTTGTGTGTGCCTTTTTTTCCTGCGCCAACACGTGCACGTACACGATTAAATAAGGCAACAGACACAAATCAGGGGCATGAACATTTTTTGATAGCAGTTTTGCGCAGACTGTGCTCGCTTGATTATCACATTTGCTGCACAAATAATACGCACAGTTTCTAATAGTAAATCATGGTACAACACGCCCACTTGCCAATTGTAGCAACTATTCACAATTTAGCACCTGGTTTCGTAAATGACCCCCATGGTGTAATATTCATTCATTTCATTCATTTGAGCAGAAAAGTATTTCAAACATTTTTACAGAAGAAAGAAAACAAAACAAGACCATTGTGCTCAAAAGGAGTAGGAAGAAGTGCAAAGAACGTTTATAGTGAAATAATAGCCTGACCCCTAAAACCTGAAGCATATTCAGTTGCCTTGTTTATTTTTAATTCCAAATTAGGCTGTAATTTTCGCTACACTTCTTAACAATCGTCATTACAAGACAAAACCCCAATCAATTAGGCTACTTCCACTGATACAAATGCACTGCTGCATAGCATGTGTCCGTCTAACCTTTTAATTGCTGTTGTTAGGTTTTCACAAAACTTTAAATGACGCCATCGGAGTCCGGCACCCGTCTCTCTGGACTTTTATCCGATGTCTGAAGGACCGCCAGACCATCGTGGAGCGAAATATTGACGGAGCAGAACGTGGAGAATTGCCTTCTATACGACGAATTTAGAAAACTGTCTACATTTTTATATAAAAATACATTTGCTAATACAGCATTGATATGTAAATTATATATATATATATATATATATATATATATAATCATAATCATTATTATTCAATTATTCCCCTTGGCCCCTTTAGTTTAAACTGTATTAAAATTCACAAAATAAATAAGAATAATACAAATAAATAAGGTCAATTGATTTGAAAAAGGGGCTGATAAAAGAGAGGATGCAAGAAGGGATGACAGGTCGGGGACACGAGTTTTAGGAACAGAGCGCACGATGCAACAATCTGCACAGAGACAGCCAGATGTGCGTCCTGCAGACAACAGTGCAGACCGTGCAGATGTCTCTGTCCTGGGAGAGGCAGTGAAGTGAATGATAAGGACCGTCGGGTGGGCTAAGGACAAAAGTGGGTGTTCACAGGTCCACCCGCGGTGCTGCGTAATTGCCCCGATCACTGGCCATGTTAGCAGTTTTCCTTTTCTGCTCTTCCTCATCGTTCTCATTTAATATCTATGGATCGGTTTTTTGTCAACTGCATTAATAAAACAGCACCGCAAATACTGTTCAACGTCATTCAATCATAGAGGCCTCAGTGGTGCCTCTCGGAGCATCTGATGGCCGAGGCACAGTGCGTAATGAGCGCATGACAGGTGGCGGCACTGGGAGAGAAGTGAGGACGCAATGCATGTGTTGCCCCATTCTAAAAAGATCCCTAATTTAATATGCATAAGGCTGGAGTGCAGACATCAGATAAAACGTAGAGCATAGAGCTTAGAGATAGGAGCGGTATGGCACGAGCCGCTGCACTTGGCTCTCCGCACACCGCGTGATGGAGTATGCTGGGGCTGCACGGACAATCAGAAAAACATGGATTACGATCGAGCTACAACAACGAACCAGTCAAACAAACGGAGGGAAATCTGTGGGTGTGGGTGAGTTTGCTGTAGCTAATTTTACTTTTCTTGTCTGAACTGCGACACGTTCTTATTCTGAGGTTGTACAAAAATGTGGTAAGCTATTACAATGCGAGATCACAAGGCTTATAATATGTTATAAAGTTATCAGTAGGCGAGTTATGAGCGAAATCAAGCCGCTTGTTGCGCCATTATCCGCGCGTACCGGGCCGTGCTATGCCAGGCGGTGAAGAGAGAAGAAAGAGCGGTGAGAGGCGAGCGTTTACTGCCTATAGGCCTATCGGCTAGAAGAGTTTACAGCAGGACTTTAATTGTCGGGCACATGAAGACGCGCAGCAATAACATGTCTATGAGCGAGACCCGCAGCCGGGGAACACCGGGCCCTCCGGTGTTCGGAGGGTCCGATGTTCCCCGGGTCGGGAACATCGGACCCGGGGAACATAGGTACGGGGGAACATCGGACCCGGGGAACATCGGACCCGGGGAACATCGGGCTGACCCCGACAGTACTATCCAAACAGATACATCTTCTAGGCTCATCGAGTCTTTACCAAACGTCCTTTTTACATTCTTAGATATGCTAAGCCATTAGTTTATGAAAATTGGCCAGTTAATAGTTGTTAGATTAAGTTTTGAGTCTGTACTTACTTCCATGTCCGAGCCTGAGGTGCAGTTTCTTCCTCCCTTCGTTCTCTGTCTCTTACTGAGGCTGGCATTCCAAGCCCGATAGCTACGTCACCACCCTGTGGCGCATTTTAGAATGCGGAAGTAGATTTTTCTCACAAAAACGTCTATCTTCTTAATTAGCGCGATTAAATTTATTTTTCACCTGGAATCACAATTACAGTACCGTTCTCTATGCTTACTGAAAAGAGTGGTCTAATCTGACATACGCACTTTAAGTAACTTTTTTGTACTTGAAGTAGTTTTTTCATACAGTATTTTACTTCTACTTGAGTAAACTGAAGTATCTGTAACTCGTGACACAGGCCCTCATTTATCAGAGTTGTGTACAGCGTAATCAGAGTGTATGTGAGGCGTACGAAAAATCACCGCCTGTTTCATCATTGATCAATCTGGACATGGGTGTACGGTGCGCCAGGCCAGGAGGTGGTGTAGAGTATACATCAATTTGAACAAAACACTAAACAGCGCTGGAAAAACAGTTTTAACAGCATGACATGCATTTTCACATTGCATTCAATGTTGCATGCTACATCAACATGCTCCACGCCACGCCTCCAAATGAAAAGGCTCTATCAGCCCAGACCGGTCTGTGACAAAGTAGGTTTTAGGTTACTTTGTCCCATTAATTTCTGTTGACACTTACAAGTTTATGTATTCATTGTTTCAGTCATAATTTTCGCAATATCCAACTAAACAGTTAAACATAACTATCCTGGGTTTGTTTTGTTTATTTGTTTACATTTCAGTTAAAGCATCACACACAGTATTTACTTTAAATGCTTCATTTTGTTTAAAAGGTTTAGTTAATTGTAGGGATGGCTGTCTTGAACCACGGGATTCGACACTGTGTGGAGGTCTCATGGCGCATGCGTGTCAAAACACTGCTTAAAAACAAGGTTCAAACCGCACATGTCACGTGACTGGATCTGAGAAACGTTTCATGAAACCCCGCTGTTTTGCAAGTGTTTCACTAGGGGGCACGCGTGCCGATCACGCATTTGATTGACCGGAGTTTCAACGAACCACAGAACAGCGCACCTGTCTCAACCTATCTCCTATAAAGTTTAAAAGACGTCAGCACATCTGTCCCTTGTAGGTTTTGTGAGAGGCGAGAGAGATAGCAGCAATGGGGATTTCTGAATAAAAATCTTGAAATGTGAAACTATAAACCCCTTCTGTCTTTATTTATGACAATATAACACATACAGATGTAACGGAGTTAGAAAAGCATCTTATTTTTATTTTGTTTTATTGTGAATTTTACCGTTTTGTATTTTATTTTGAAAATCCTGTACGCGCGCTGCTCCCGGATGTTGTATTAGGTAACTTGCCGCTCCTCCTTCAGTAGCGCGTGTCTGCTGAAGAGGGTGAGTGTGTCTCGGTGTAAAAGTATATATTTAACATATTTTCGTTTCAATGATCGTCCCCATCCAAATGTATATTGATAAGATACAATGTTCACATGTAATGCACATAATCCAATGCAAATTTTAATTCGAAATTTTAAGTTTGTGCACTTTTTCCAATTAGCTAAACACATTACATAGTTATTAGTGTCCCGCCAGTTGTGCAGCCATTTTATGGTGCTGTTTTGATTTTATAGGGAGCCAGTGTGCGTGTCGATGTGGAGACTAAATTGTTATTTCTGTCTCACAGGTATGTTTTATTTTATTTCATTTAAAATGTGTTTCTCTGTAAAATAACTCCCCCACTGACATCATGTTTTTTTTTTTTGTCAAAATGTATTGTTGAAATTTTGGTTCATATAAATATTGGAGAGTCATGCATATTGTATCCTGTAAAAATATATAAATATATGTGTAATTTTTGCAATAACACGGCCATGAATCGGCCTGGTCCTCTGCGCGGTCCTCCACTTGGTCCTCCGGGGGTGTAGTCCGTGTGGTTAAAGCAACATTTGAGAGTGTTCCTGCACAGTTTAGCACTTTTCAGTGCTCTAGTTTATTTTGATTACACAACGCAAGTACAATTAAGAACTATAAATTGGTGTTATTACAATGGAAGAGAATACCACTCCTGTCATGCCTAGGGGTGGGTTATGGAGACGTGGTGGTGGGACGTCCGGGTGTGTTTTCTGTTGGAGGAGACATTGGTTTGGGTGTAAGCCAGGGTTTTGCCAATATTAGTGGGCTTGCCGGTGACGGTGTACACACGTCTACACCCAATAGTGACGCCAATGCCATTCACCAGCTTACAGATATGATGGGATAGTTAGGCGCCCAGATTGATGAGTCAATAGTAGCCAAGCTAATGTCCGCTGGTGTGGTTAATCTGTTAAGCGATACTCAGACTCAGACTCCCGCTCGTTCCCCCTCATCTGACGTGACCAAAAGTGACTCTCCCCATGTGACTGTACACGTTGCACCTTACAAAGACTTACAGACTTTCAAAGGTGACAGCACTGACAAACTTTCAGTCCAGGACTGGATTGACATGACTAAGACTTATCTAAAGAAAAGAGGGACCCCATTACATGAGCAGGCTGAAGAGATTATGGGACATTTACTGGGCAAGGCCAGGGACGTCGTCAAAATAGCCCTTCGTGGGTAGGGATGGGTATCGTTAAGGATTTATCGATACTACTACTCTTATCGGTACTTTAACAGAAAAATATACTGTATATAGGTAGATTGAGACCGTATACGTAGGCATTAATCCTTGGTCTATATTATTTATTTATTACTCTACATTTCATTTCCACTTTGCGCATACACTTAATATATGGGAGTTAAAATACTTCACTTACGTCGCTTTTTTTTTTTTTATCATTATTATTGTCTAGTAAATCAAGGCTGTTGGTTAGATATGGCTGTAGCTCCAAATGAGTCCAAATGTGCAGTAAAATAATGAACTGTTTTCTGCCTCTCAGCTTGCGGCTCGCGCTGACGTTCACGTGGGAGCGCGCACGCATGTGCACGTACATGCCACTGTGTACGCCGTTTGTGGAAAAATAGACTCCACCCGAAACTCTTTAGTTTGGGTATTTGTGAAAGAAGAAAAGTGCGAGTGGCTCGTCTGTCTGTTCAATACGAAGTTGTTACTTTACTTTACTTGTTACTTGTTACTTTCGTGTGGGGTAGCGGGGATGAACAGATCCGATGCAGTGAACACATCCATGAGGGCGGAGTGATTATTTGAGCGCAGCAGCCCCGTTAAGAAGACCGTTAAGGCTGGAGCTTATCGGTCTGGGTGGACCGGCACACGTGGCCCCGGGGCCGTTATGATACCGGGGTTCGGTACCCAACCCTATTCGTGGGGACCCTGACCTCAAAGTTGCTGAAACGCCCACTGTAATCTATGATATTCTGCTCCGCTATTTCAGTGATGTGTCCTCTTGCCTCCCTCTTGCGGACTTTTATGCCACTCTGCCGAAAAACAAAGAAAATCCTGTCGACTACTGGATAAGGCTGAACAAAGCAGCTGATAGGGCACAAGAGGGCTTGCAGAGACAAGGTAATGCTACGAGCAGTCTGACTAATGAAGTAGCGCTCATGTTTGTTAAGCACTGCCCCGCCCTGCCGTTAACAGTGGTCCTTCTCGCCAACGTCGTCATAAGGAATCGAGTTGTAGAGTGTGCAAAGATTCTGGCCATTCCACTATCTCACACTGCAGAACAGAGAGGTTGTGTTTCGAGTGTCTTGCCCCGGGTCACGTTAAGTCCAAGTGCCCCCTTGTTTCTTCCGAGTCAGCCCCTTCCCAGCGTCAGGGAAACTAGGTGACCTGTATTTGGAGGGGGGCAGTACGGGTCTTGACACAAACTCCCATTTTAACTCATTTTCTGATGCCGAGTCTGTCTATTCCTCCGCTTTAGAGTCATGTCCCAACCATGACCAGAACATACAGAAAATAGGCAGTAGTGAAAGCCTTTTCTATGCCGACGTGACTTTTGGTAATTCGGTTCGTATGGGTGGGATGCTGGATAGCGGCTCTATGGCCTGTAGCATTAGCGAGGATGCAGAGCAGAAACTGAGGCAGGCTGGGGTACTCTCTGACGAGAACCTGTTTAGTACGGACGTTGTTTTGATCGGTTGCGGTGGGGTCTGCGTTAAGCCTAAATGCACTTTTGAAGTAGAGATGGAGGTCTACGGCTGTAAAATGTTAGTCCCCACACTCGTAGTTCAGGGCCAACACGATGATGTCATTCTCGGTGCCAATGTTATAAAGCATGTGTTACAGCAGTTAAAGCAGTGTGACTCGTATTGGCAGACGGTGTCAAATCCCAAATCGCTCAATGACCCTGATTCCATACAGTTTCTGTCTATGCTCTCAGGTCTGATCCCGTGGCAAGGTGAGGCCGTCCCTGACAAAATTTGCACTGACTTTCGCTGGCTGAACAAAAGGACTCTGAAAGACGCTCATCCGCTTCCTCATCAGTCAGATTGTTTGGCGGCGCTCGGGGGTAACTGTCTGTTTAGCACTATGGATTTAACATCGGGTTTTTATAACATGCCACTTCATGAGGACGACAGGAAGTACTCGGCCTTTACCACTCCAATGGGCCTGTATGAGTACAATCGCCTTCCGCAGGGCCTCTGTAACAGTCCCGGTAGCTTTATGCGCATGACGACTAGCATCTTTGGGGATCAGAACTATCTAAGTCTCCTTTGCTATTTAGACGATCTTTTAGTCTTTGCGCCGGACGAGAACACAGCACTCGAACGTCTTGAAATGGTGTTCAGTAGATTACGAGGTCACAACTTGAAGCTTTCGCCCAAAAAGTGCTTTTTCTTGCGGAGGTCTGTAAAGTTTTTTGGCCATATCATTGATGACAGCGGCGTGTCCACTGACCCTAGCAAAGTCGAAAGTATCTCTAACATGTCCTGTGCTGATCTGATGGAGCCGGATGGCGTTATCCCTTCTCAAAAGCATCTGAGGTCATTCTTGGGGATGGTGAATTACTATCAGCACTTTGTCCCAGGATACTCTGCAAAAGCCAAACCCCTGTTCGATCTCCTTAAGGGCGAGAAAAGAAAGGAAAGAATAAATCTAAGCTCCAGTACAAAAAGCTGTCTGCTTCTGATTGGACTGACGCTCATGTTCAGGCCTTTGAAACCTTGAAACAGTGTCTGTTGGATGCGGTGGTCCTAGCCCACCCCGACTTCTCTTGTCCCCGATGACTCTCTGGATGGTATAGGCGCAGTTTTGTCTCAAGTTAAGGAGGGTGAATCACATGCGAGACCTATTGCCTTTGCAAGCAAGTCACTAACCCAGTCTCAGAAAAACTATCCAGCACATAGACTCGAGTTTTTAGCCTTAAAATGGGCTATATGTGACAAGTTCAGCCATTGGCTAAAAGGGCACACATTTTCAGTCTGGACAGACAATAATCCCTTGACTCACGTATTGACCAAACCAAAACTTGACTGCTGCGAACAGCGCTGGGTTGCGAAACTGGCCAGTTATGACTTTGACATAAATTACATCCCGGGTCCGAAGAATGTTGTAGCTGACACACTGAGTCGTGTTCCGCTTGTCAAAGAGCCGGTGGGCCACAGACTGTTGCTGTTGCTGCTGAGCCTTATCAAAATCTTCTCAGTCAAGTTACAGATATGTCAAGTGCTTCGGTCCAACAAGCTTTTCGTTCCTCCTGTGGCCGTGGCCAAGTCTTCTCTAACGGTCAGTCCGTGCCCAGCTGTTTCCACTTGCATGCTGACACAGTTTCTGCCGTTTTAGAGTCACATGCCTGTTGGGACGCGGGTCCTAGAGCCCGTGCTTTAGCTGCTCTTCAGTATCTGCCCCAACTTGTCACTTCTGGTGCTGATGCCCTGCCAGCTTTTTCGGAACAAGAACTACGTGACAGACAACTGAAAGAAAAAGTTCTTGAACTTTCTATGTGGAGAGAAAACGGAGGCCTACAAGGAGAGAAAGAGCGAATGAGTCAGTCAATGTAATGAAATTCCTGAAACATTGGGACAAACTCACTGTGAGCAATGGTGTCCTGTACAGAGTTTCAAAAGACCACAAAGCAAAGTCTAAACGTCACCAATATGTTGTCCCAGATTCACTGAAAGCTGATGTCCTGCGTGGTGTCCACGATGAGGCGGGTCATCAAGCCCAGTCCCGTAGTCTCAGTTTGACTCGTCAAAGGTTTTTCTTGTTGACACTTGACAGGGATGTGAGAGACTATGTTCGCAAGTGCCAGCGCTGTATTGTTAGCAAGACTTCTGATCCTGAAGGTCGGGCTCCTTTAGAAAGCATTGTTACATCTAGACCGCTAGAACTCGTTTGTATCGATTTCTGGTCTGCTGAAGATTCTCGTAATAGGTCAGTCGAGGTGCTTGTAATGACAGACCATTTTACAAGAATGGCACAGGCTTTCCCCTGTAAAGACCAGACAGCCAGACAAGTAGCGAAGGTTCTCTGGAACAGATATTTCTGTGTGTTCGGGTTTCCGGAAAGAATCCATAGCGATCAGGGACCTAACTTTGAGAGTCAGTTGATCAGTGAGTTGCTTAAAGTTTCAGGTGTCAAAAAGTCCCATACTACACCATACCATCCCATGGGTAATGGTTCAGTAGAACGTTTCAACCGTACCCTGGGTGGTATGATCCGTGCGCTTAACCTGGCAGTAGCCAGATTGATATGTGTAGAACTGAGTTCTACTATCAATCTGGGAAGGCTGCCGTTTAGTCTGTCCGTGAAAAGGAGGGACATGCAGTACAATACTTCGACCTGATTGGGTGAAGTGCCAGCTAGTACTACGCTAATACGCTTTTAGCCAATCGTAGCATCGAGCTACTGTATGTGACGTCTCAGACGTGCGCCAGGAGTGACAGGTGGGCCGCGTTTACTATAATTAAGCCCATTGTTGGATGTTTACAGAGAAGTTGCCCAGGGACAACAGTTGAAAACTAGCTTTGCAGCTAATACTGACACATTTACATAAATGTTCATTAATGTGTACTGTCCCTGTTAAATAAACTAATAAATAAATAACACTAGGTAACAAAAAAATATTTTTTGAAAATAGTCCAGGGTTTTCCAGCTGAATTAGACTAATTTTGATGCTCTGAGTCCGAAAATGACCTTGGTTTTGCTCAATCAGGTCAGGATTTTTTGCTACAGAAATTTTTTTTTAAATCGATTTTGCGTAAAAAACAAATTTCTGCGGATCATCAGCTGAGAAACCCTTGACGTTTTTTCCGTTTTCCTCAAGAAATAAAAGTCAACGTATCCAAAGTCATTCAGTTTTTATTTACTCCATCAAATTTGATAAGCAGAATTCATAATATTAGTAAAACAATGAGCGTTACGTGACACAAAATTTTAGAGTTCACGGCATAAATCGGCGTTTCTTCGATTCCCGTGTGTGAGCAGCTGCTGGGTTGTCTCTCTTCAGCGACCAGCAGTAGTCCGCCATCATGACTGCGTCCCACCTTCCCTGGTACCTCTCCTCCATTTGGCGCATGTCCTGATGGAACCTTTCTCCCTGCTCGTCGCTCATCGCCCCAAGGTTTTCAGGAAACTTCTCCATGTGTGAGAACAGGAAGTGAACCTTTATACTCATCAAACACCCGAGTTTTTGGAAGGCCTTTATCATCTTGCTGACGAGTATGGCGTGGTTTGCTGCCTTCGTGTTCCCCAGGAAGTTGTTCACCACCTGCACAAATGATGTCCACGCGGCACACTCTAGCCTGTTCATGGAACTCTGTGTCCTTTATGAGCTGCCGTATCTGTGGGCCATCGAAAATGCCGGCTTTCAGCTTCTCAATGGTCAGTCGAGGAAAGGCTCGGCACAGGTAGTTGAAGCACCTCCCATCCTTGTCCAGAGCGCGCGTGAACTGTTTCATTAATCCAAGCTTCATGTGTAGCGTGGGATCAATATCTTCTCCCGGTCAACAAGAGGTTTGTTTATGATGTTTCTCGCCCCAGGTACTAACTGCTCTCGCGCCGGCCACTCTTTCTTTACATAGTGCTGGGCTCTGTCTCGACTGTCCCACATACATATAAAGCATGGGTACTTCATGAACCCGGACTGCTGACCAAGTAGAAAGTTCACCATCTTTAAGTCGACGCAGATGATCCATTGGTGCTGCTCATATTGGATTTTGTCGAGCACGTACTTCACTGCTTCATATTTCTCTTTGAGACTTGTGGAGTGCGCAAGAGGGATTGAGGCGAACTGGTTCCCGTTGTGGAGGAGCACAGACTTCAAAGAGCGCTTGTTGCTGTCAATGAAGAGTCGCCAATCTCTCGGATCGTATTGAGGAGCGCCGAGTTTACAAAGAAGACCGGCGACATCTTGGCAGTACACGAGGTCTTCCTCCTGGCAGAAGTAGCCCATGTAGTCCTCATGCCTTCTACGAAAGAAAGTGATACGCGCGTCCTCGCCAAGTAGATTTTTCTCTTTGAGTCTGGAGGCCAACAGCTCGGAGGAAGTCTTTGACAAGCTGAGATCCCGAACCAGATCATTAAGCTCACATTGTGAAAAGGGCTGCGGACCATCTTGTTCCTTATACTCCTCTTCTGCATATCCTCCCTCGTCTGCACTGGTGGCCTCGTCGTCGCTGTCGGGAAGCTCTGTGAACGCTGGTACAGGAATTTCTTCGCAGTGAGCAACTGGACGGCGGGCAGATGGAAGGTCGGGGTACTGGAGGCTGTGCCGATTCTTCCGGTTGATGCCAGTAGTATTGATGGCGCAGAAGTAACAATCCGATGCATGGTCTCGCGGCTCCCTCCAAACCATCGGAATCCCAAACTTCAGTGAAGTTTTCGTGCCCTTCGTCCACCGCCGGAGGTATTCCACGCACGTCTTGCACACCGTGTGCGGTGCCCAGGATTTATCTTGGTCACCCAGCTTGACTTTAAAGTAGGCCTCATAGGTGTGCTTTACAAATCCTGTGATATTCTTCCTGTCCACTGACAGCGTGTAATCTCCGCAGATGTAACAGAAAACATCAGGATCATTCCTGCATGACCGTCGCGCCGAAGCCATATCAATCAACTGAATCAATTTGTTTGGCTCGTTAGGTAGGCCTTATGCAAGATATTTGTTGCTATGGGGATGATTCTTTTTTTAGTATGGTCTGCTTTTGACTTGTTACGTTACGTCAGGGAGAGGTGAGGAAGTGCGTGTCTTCAGTATGACACGCGTTTGTAGATTGGTGCGCTTTGTTATATTTTTAGCATGTCGCAGCGCGAATTTAGTGATTGGGTGCCCTCTTTAAGTTATTTTTCCCGGGTGTCTGGACAGGGAGGCTATAAATAGGGAGTATCTTGTTGTGTAGCAAATTTATGTTTTTTTGTTTAATTTGTACCCTCTATGATTTAACTGGATTAGTTTGTTTATAATAAAATATCTCCTCGTCGCTACGGATTTGTTATTGAAACTCTCGCACACACCACACACGTAAAACGTAGACGTACGTAATCCGTAACACTATGGCTGTATCTCAAAAAGTTGACCTGATAGAGCAAAATGCATGTGATATTCGGACTCAGAACACCAAAATTAGTCTAAATCAGTTGAGAAACCCCTGACCATTTTTTGGCTGTCAACTTGTGTAATAAATAAAATAAGTCATCATGCAACGATTTTTGTCGAATTTGCAAGACAAATCTGCGCATAAAAGGCGTTTTAAGCAACACGAAGTTGATTTTTGAACATCGTCAATCCTCTGATGAAAAAACGTAGCATTCACGATTGATGGACGTGGGATGCAACTTGTTAGTGGATACTTCAAAATCATCGCGAATGTGCAGGTCATGCTTCCGTCAATTGGAGAGGATAGAGGGAGACTTTGCCATTTTAACGAAATGGAAAGAGGCCGAAAGCGAGATGACAGGTGAAGCACCTTCTTCTGCTAAACGGACGAGAGAGTTTACTCCATCTAAAACTCCGAGGTCTATAAAAAAACAGCGGCCAAAGCCACCAACGCCAACACAAGCCCCTGAAGCCAGTGAAACAGCCGCTTGCCGTCTCTCCCGACTATCTACCACGATGCCATTAAGGGCAAACTCTGACAGAGGTAAGTTAAAAAAGCACTAAATTCTTAGCCGTAGTGTTTGGCATGGTACTATGTCATTGTCTACAGTTAAATTTTACCCTATGATACAAAACGTTTTTACCTTGTGTAAATATAAATATTTTCAAGAGGATCAAAAGGGTAGGGGGAGGGGTATTTGTCTGGCACTACAACAGTAGGCTGTGAGATAAATGTGTGGGGACAAATGTTCTGAATGTAAAACAGAGTGTTGGGGAGAATACTTTGATATTGTATTTAGTTACAGAATACTTGCCTTAAAATATATTTATTTTGTAACATATTCTGTTACTTTCTGAATACTGTCACATTGTCATTTTATTTATTCATAAATATGGCGTATAATTACAAAAATGAAGACATGGATTGTTGGAACACCAATTGTAAACTCACTTAGGCTACCATTAATTAGAAACTCTAACTGTCTTGGCAAATGGAGCAGCAGATCACAGCATCCATGTGACACATGGGCAGTGTGTGTATGAACTGTGGCATAAGGCGTTTAAATCTTTATTTTATTTTAGGAGGAAAACCAGATCAACATAAAAAGTTCTTTAATAATGTTGTGCAATATTGAGCTAAATTGTAATGATAAATGATTGACACTGGGATGTTTTCCCTTGATATTTGGAAAGTAACTGTATTCTAAATACTCTCAAATGAAAGTGTAACTTTACTAGAATACAGTTACTCGAAATTTGTATTATAAATACATGTGTTTAGTTACTCCCCAACACTGACAACAGACATAATAAAACTAGTCAAAACAGCAGACTGTAATTGTGTCACTGTAACTTTGACCATTGACCTTGATTTACTGTATATTTTGTTTGTTTACAGGTGAGTGTTCACTACAGATCACAGCGGAGGTCTGACAAGATAAAATGCCCCACAGACACGGCAGGTATTATTGAGAACATCGCCAGAGGAAGATGGAGAACAGCTGCAAACCTTATTGTAAGACACCAAGAGTTGTTTACAGAGATGAAGGGCCTGGTTCTTCATATTATAGAGGATGAGGCCAAACTGCTGTGTAACCCCAATAAGGGCTTCATGTTGTGGAGGACCTCAGCTGATGATTTGAAAACATTTTCATTTGAACATATTTCTTCTGACCTACAGAAGCTGTCACCACTTCTGTTTTCCTTTTTTTCTACCATCACAAACCAGACAAAACATTCTACTTGTGCGGCTGCAGCTATTGCTTTGAGAGGAAGAGAAATGCGTCTCTCGGCTTTTGCTTATTATATTGACAACGTCTTACTCTATGGAGGAGCCACAAAAGCGGCTTTTAAAAGACTCTCTAAGCTGGGAATCTCAACTTCACATTCTTGTGCCATTGGCAAACAGAAAGAGTTAGCCAGAAGTTGTGGTGCAGGCCTCCATCTGCTAAAAGTTGAAAATGAAATTTAACACTCGAAATGAAAAGACTTGCACCACTGAAGGTGTTTTGTCTGTTGATGCGTCATCTGACACAGGACTTGAAGGTACCAGGGAAAGTGTGCAGTTTCTTAGTCTTTCAGGTAAGAAATATAGAAAATATGTTAGGCTATTTAGTCTAGTACGAAAATCTGAAATAGTAACTTTTGTGGTTCCGGAATAGTCTAGTACGAAAATCTGAAATTGTAACTTTTGTGGTTCCGGAATGTTAGGGGTTGGCAACCTTGTTTTTATGTTAATATAAGATGTTGGGAACATATTTCATGAATATGCCACTCGTGTATCGCGTTCGTCTGTTTTTTATTGAAGAAATAAGAAGAGAATGTTTACCAAAAAGTCGCACCTTCTGTTATGCACTATCTGTCAGATAAAATGAAATATCTGCAATATTAAACAAGATTTTCTCATGAAATTTGCACTGTATGTGTAGTTTGACATTATGTCACCTCACAGGAAATCTTTGCTTTATAGGTTTAAAAATAAACAAATTATGTCCGTTTTTTCATAGTGGAAACAAGATGGCCGCCATAAATGAACTGGCTGATACTCAGTTCGATTGTTGTATCTTCATAATTATACCAGATTTTCTGAAATAATTGCCACTGTATATAGACTATATTAACCTCATGCAGTGTGCAACATTTCATCTTCATCAGTTAATGCATAAATAAATTACATGACATTTAATTGGTGAATGTTAACCGAAATGGCTCTTTTCCAACCATGTACTGTTGTCACATAAAATTAAATATCTTCAATATAAAATAAGATTTTCTCATAACATTTGCACTGTATGTGTAGTTTGACATGATATCACGTCACAGGAAATTTTTGGTTTATAGGTTTAAAAATAAACAAATTATGTCAGTTTTTTCATAGTGGAAACAAGATGGTCGCTGTAACTGACCTGGCTGATACTCAGTTCGATTGTTGTATCTTCATAATTATACCAGATTTTCTGAAATAATTGACACTGTATATAGACTATATCAACCTCATGCAGTGTGCCACATTTCATCTTGATCGGTTAATGCATAAATAAATTACATGACATTTAATTGGTGAATGTTAACCGAAATGGCTCATTTTCACACATGTACTGTTGTCACATAAAATGAAATATCTTCAATATAAAATAAGATTTTCTCATAACATTTGCACTGTATGTGTAGTTTGACATGATATCATGTCACAGGAAATCTTTGCTTTATAGGTTTAAAAATAAACAAATTATGTCAGTTTTTTCATAGTGGAAACAAGATGGTCGCTGTAACTGACCTGGCTGATACTCAGTTCGATTGTTGTATCTTCATAATTATGCCAGATTTTCTGAAATAATTTACACTGTATATAGACTATATCAACCTCATGCAGTGTGCCACATTTCATCTTGATCGGTTAATGCATAAATAAATTACATGACATTTAATTGGTGAATGTTAACCGAAATGGCTCATTTTCACACATGTACTGTTGTCACATAAAATGAAATATCTTCAATATAAAATAAGATTTTCTCATGAACTTGGCATAGTATGTGTAGTTTGATGTGATACTATCAACTCTCAGGAAATTTTGGCCTTACAGGTTTGAAAATAAACAAAATATGGGAGTTTCATTGATTGAAGAAACAAGATGGCCGCCGTAACTGAAATGACTGGTATTCAGTGAAATTGTAATATCTTCAAAATTGTACCAGATTTTCTTAAAACAAATCTCACAGTATATAGAGTTAATCAAACTAAAGTTGTGTACAAAATTTTATCTTCATACATTAATGTATGAAGAAATTACATGAACTTGAATTTGAGTCTCTTTTGAGTCTAAAAAGAGAATTCAACACATAGAAGCTTTGCCCCTCAGAAATATTCACACTCTGTGACCAACATTCCTCGCCAACATTGTTTCGGTGGTACTGATGTTTGAATGTGTTAGTTTGAGGCTGTTTCTGAAAGTGGTCGATCGGTCATTGGCACAATATCACCAATAATCTGCCTCTGAACAGTTGTAGCTGTGACAAAATATAGAGTCAAATGATCACACATCACACACTACAGGTTTATGCATAAACACAGTGTAAGAATTTGATCTGAACAATGGGTACTCTAAGTAAAAATATAAAATACAGAATGCATTAAAGGATTATTCTTAATTAATACATGAAATATAGAACTTATTTCTAGTCAGAAGTATCATCAGCTTTTAGGGCGTTTTGATGAATACTCCCATGGCGTCCATATCCACCTGTGAATCTCACATGAATTGCTTCTGCATTTTGCTTTGTTACAGCAGTTGCACTGGCATTGTGTTATTTAAATATATCATTAAACAAACATGGAACTATGTTCACATGTTTTGAGAATGGTCAAACGGTTGAGCTTTCAATGATGAAATCCACACAATGTGCACAGTATTTGTGGTATTTGTGGCTTTATGACGGGGGTGAACACTTGACGGTGGGCCACTGCTGCCCCTACGGTGTTGGTACCTCCTTTGGAACAGAGGCTGCTTTGTTTTCCCATGCATTGCTCACTGCACTCTTCCTTAGATTGAGTTGAGTGCACTACATTGTTCTGCCTGTGACTGGGATCCTGTTTTTCTGATGGACTAATCTCTGTCTCCAGGTGTTAACTGGCTAGAAATAAAGTTTGATTTTGACCTGTCAAAACATTTTCTGTAGTTTTGCCCCTACTCCAGACATGTGGGGAGTAGCCACACCCTTTCTCCTAGGCTCTGTAACCTTTTTGCCTTGTTTTTTGACTTATTGGACTTCGAACTTTGATAGAGTACTGTTTAAGGTTCCCACAGACTGTTAGAATCCTAATCACACCTAGTTTATGATGAAGTGAATGATTTGAATCATAGAGTAGCCATGTGTGCTTCCGTAGATGAAATATGTATCTTTTGCAGACACTTGATTTGTGGCTGTCATGGGACACCTATCGCGATTCGTGAGTGATACGGTGTGGTGCGGTTGCGTCCCATATTGTGTATAATTGCTTCCCATAGGCCCCACATTGTGACCCCTGGTATGATGTTGCCCAGTTGGCCATATGTGACATTTGCCGATGGTATTCTACGATGTGACATCCGTGTTTACTTGTTTCACCATCTCAGAGGCTGTAACAGCAGTGAGACAGAGACTGCTGAATTCTATGTCCACGAGGCCCTCACAACCAAGATAGTACTTTTACTGAAGCTCAACGGGCCCAAAAAGTAAAAAAAAAACTAAACAAGACAGAAACTTAACAGAGCTTAGCAGAAAGGGCGTGGCTACTCCCCATATGTCTGTAGTAGGGGCAAAACTACAGAAAATGTTTCGACAGGGGAAAATCAAAGTTTATTTCTAGCCAGTTAACACCTGGAGACAGAGATTAGTCCATCATAAAAACAGGATTCTAGTCACAGGCAGAACAATATAGTGCACTCAACTCAATCTAAGGAAGAGTGCAGTGAGCAATGCATGGGAAAACAAAGCAGCCTCTGTTCCAAAGGAGGTACCAACACCGTAGGCGGCAGCAGTGGCCCACCGTCAAGTGTTCAACCCCATCATAAAGCCACAAATACCACAAATACTGTGCACATTGTGTGGTTTTCATCATTGAAAGCTCAACCGTTTGACCATTCTCCAAAAATGTGAACATAGTTCCATGTTTGTTTTAATGATAATTCCAGTTATATATATATATATGTATATATATATATATATATATATATATATATATTCAAATAACACAATGCCAGTGCAACTGCTGTAAAAAGCAAAATGCAGAAGCAAATCATGTGAGATTCACAGGTGGATAAGGACGCCATGGGAGAATTAATCAAAACGCCCTAAAAGCTGATGATACTTGTGACTAGAAATAAGTTCTATATTTCATGTATTAATTAAGAATAATCCTTTAATGCATTCTGTATTTTATAGTTTTACTTAGAGTACCCATTGTTCAGATCAAATTCTTACACTGTGTTTATGCATAAACCTGTAGTGTGTGATGTTTGATCATTTGACTCTATATTTTGTCACAGCTACAACTGATCAGAGGCAGATTATTGGTGATATTGTGCCAATGACCGATCGACCACCTTCAGAAACAACCTCAAACCAACACATTCAAACATCAGTACCACCGAAACAATGTTGGCGAGGAATGTTGGTCACAGAGTGTGAATATTTCTGAGGGGCAAAGCTGATCCGGATGGAAATTAGCCCAAGGCTACAATCCGGTGTGGCTTGTTTACATGCATGAGACCCATGTATGTTCATTAACATGCACTGTCCCGAGCAAATAAACCAATAAATAAAAATGTGCTGAATTCTCTTTTTATAGTATAATTAGACTCAAATTCAAGTTCATGTAATTTCTTCATACATTAATGTATTGAAGAGTTATATTTTTAGTGATGTTTTGATGTTTTGGCTATTTAGGAATGTTAATCAAAGTTGTACGAAGTGTTTTTGCAGTTCTTTATTACAGAGGAAAGTTACAGATCCGAGGGGGGAGGTGTGAGAAAAAGAACAATGAAATCCTCCCCCAGGAAAAGGAAAACGTGGGGAAGAGAATGAACTCATAAAATGGCCGCGGAGGGCGGAGCCAAACATCACATGACGGCTTGGGAACCAATGGAAACAACGACGACGTAGTTTAGGCTCAAAATATTGCATGCTGGGAAATGTGACGTATACTCTGCTACCCCCAGATTAGCAGTTTTCCCATTGTTAACGGGAGACTGAAGAGCAGAATGGATAGGGAATCTGGGGAACAGAGCTCTGTGAATTAGATGATCTTGTTAGGAACAATAAATCTTCGTGACGTAATTTTCCGAATCCTGGTCATCTATACTGATGCGTTTTATTAGGTTTGTTTAGAGTAGTGTTGACGAACATTTAAAAGACTTCCCTTCCAGCGTTTGAACACGCGGTGCTGTCCGGTGTCAGGTAATCTGCAGGAGAACAAAGAGACGACGAGTCTTGAGTTTGCTTTGCTCTTTTTAAGGTATCCGTGGACAGCACAAAGAAGAGTAAAATCTTCACATGGTGCCCCGACAGTGTTGAAGGGGGAATTTGGTTCGTCAGCAAACGAGCGCGGCGGAGGTCTGGCTCGGTGAAACGTTTGCGGTAGACGCATCAGAACTTTCTTCCGCAATCACTCGGCAGAGGCTTCGATGGACGTCCAACTAGATTAAGGTAAGACGACTTTTGAACCCTCATATTGTGTGAGTCTCAAAGTGCGTCTATTGGCATCTTTTTCCAAATTTTAGATTAATTTTTAATGAAGCTGACTGTTGAGTGGTGAAATCTGTGAATTGATGGCGGAAGGAGGCAGGGACACACGTTATTATTAATATATAAAATACCGAACTAGATAAAGTTAAATAAAGTTAAATTCTAAAAGTTAAATAAGCGTTAATAAGGACGATTGGGTTTAAGTCCCACATAACAGAACCACGCGTTGGGTGTACTCCCTTTAAAAGCCGAGAAAGGTCCGTAGGTGGTATCTCCCAAAGACACGGACGCGCGTCTTGAAATAGAGCGGTCGAAGATAAGATCGTAGGCAGATTTGGGGCTGTCTGAAAAATTAAATATTGGCGAAATATATAGAGATCATTTGGTGAATTAATGTTCGGTTTTTTGTACTATAAGAGTATACGAGGTAGGTTGTAGTTGTAGTTGTAATTTGTGTGCAGGGAACAGTTATATTGAGGTAAGAAAATGTTGGAATTACTAAGGAGAAGGATGGGGGAGGATGGTCAGTAAGGCGTCGCCTCTTTTGAAAAAGATGGCGGGAAAAGGCAGGAACAAAACAGTCGAGGCCTGTGCACAACTGAGAAACGAATAGAACCAGCCCCTGAACTGGCCACAGCACGATGGCTGAAAAAATAAGCCCCCACTGCGGGGGGCGGGACTCAAAAGCCCCTCCTAAGAGGAGTAGCTCCCGCCTTGGCCCCAACGGCCCCTCCTTCATACGAACTGGGTCTTTGCTAGTATTATTTTAATCTAGAGTAAGTTCGATTTTAAAATAGAGTAGCAAAGTAAAGTAAAATAAGAGAAAATGCCTTACACAGGAAAGTCTGTGTATGTTAAGGAGTGCCTTGCTCAAGAGTACAAGAAAAAACAGTGCTCAAGCATGATACAGTGTTGGAAAATCCAAAGTTAAGTATGTTAATCATACAAATTAAGAGAGAATTTCACAGTGCAAGTAAATGTACATTGAGACTGTAAAAGACTTTAGGTCTAGATGTCTCACAGTAAATGCAAATGTTACTTAAACTTAGAGAAAACAATTGGAATTGGCCATATTAAAATAGTTGAAGACTTGAAAATATATAACTAAACATTAGGTTAATTCTTGTCAACATGTAATGCATGTGAAAAGTAGAGCAGAGTAGAAACATTACTAAAGAGTAATAAAAGATAAGAGGGGAGTATTGTAAATTGATCTCCTGACCATGAGGGCGGAGAATAAGCCATTTTAAAAGACGGAAATGTGACTTTCGATCAGGCTTGATCACCCTAATCGAAACTTACGTTTTATTGTCTAATCTATTTAGATAAGGGTTATTTATTGGCGGGGGCCAGTTATGAAAAAGCATATTGTTCAAACCCCAGTAAATGCAGGGGACCCGGTCCCAGTGGCCTATAAACCACTGAGTAGTTTATCATGTTATGATATCTGTGAATATTCTATTGGCCAAAATGCAAATGAGCTTTTGTATCGCCAGGTTAGATATTTGTGGTGATGGGATTATTGTGAAATTCTGGTGTCTTGTCTTGTCTCGTTGTCATATGTGTTTATTGTGGAGTGACGAGTGTGTGATGAGTGTGGAGTTTGTGGGGACAAATGAGGTTGAATGAAAATGTTGTGTAACAGAAAGCCAATGTTTCAAATTCACAGACATTGCTTAAACGCTATGAAAGTATTTTTGTGTCATAGGCTTCAGCAATGCAAGTCAACATTGGTTTCCACTTACATTTAGAAATGTAAGAAAAATGTAGCATCATTTTGAACATAGTTGCCTGGTGCCAAACCCAGGGAAAAGTGCTGAAAATGTGTGTGCACAGGAAACTCATTTAGTGTGTAAAACGATACACTATTTATGAGTGGAGGAGTATTTTTGCAAAACGAAAATTGTGTAGCTTATGCAGTTATGAGGAAAAGTTATAAAATAAGGAAGTTGCTTGCTCAGAAGAAATCTGTGCATGTTAAAGTTTAGAAAAAAGAGAGGCTGTATTTGCTCTGTATGAATGATTGTGTGGATGAAGCAAAGAAAGAAAATTGAGAAATTGTAAAACAGGAGGTCTTGATACATTGAGGAATGGCCATTCACCTGTATTAAGATATCATGTAAAGGAGGTGGGAAGGAAAGAGCTTCCCATAGTGAAAAAGGGAAAACATCCTGAATGTATAATAACGAAGTTATTATTATTTTTTAGACATTTCTGCTGAAGGCAGTCTTAATAGCATAAAATTGCTATTTTGAAATATCAAAATTAACTAATGTGTGATAGATGCTATTTTTATTTTTTGTGTGTCTGTGGTGAATAGAACATTTTAGGCCCCTGCAAGAGAGGTTTCTGAAAAATTAGAATCTCTCTCTCCACTGTGGTGACATGGAATGAGAGCAAAAGTGTTTATAGGTTATAACTTTGGATGCATTGATTTGGAGTACAGACCATTATCAATTTGAAGTTTATGTTTATGCACCATCCTGGATGCATTACTAAAAGTTGTGAAGAAGCAATATGCAAAATGTTGAATTGTTATTTTTAGGAGACCAAATGAACAAATTTAATAAATTAATGACTACATTTATGGTACACCATTGACCAGAAGTGAGAGCAAGCTGACAAAATATAAAGAAAATTAAGTGTACATTTTAAAGATGCAGCTTAAAGAAGTAAGCAACAAAATTTAATAAAGAATAATCTAAAAGTTTACCTAAATGTGGAGCGATTTATGGTTGTGGTGGTTTTGATGATAATTGTGGTTAAGGTGTTTTCAGACGGCGATCCAGAACCAAAATTGGACCAGCAACGTTCGAGAACGAGGCGGTTGCAACAATGCTCCTGGTGGGTGTACAGCCATGGTAGAACTGTTACCAGTGAACAGACATCTCTCTTGGCATGTTGGTGCAGAAAGGTGAAAAACATCTGAACTATAAGATTGTTACCTGACACCACATTAGTGGGCTTCTTGGAAGAACCACAGAGTCTGTGAGCTGACACCTAACCAGTGCCTATGATCTCGCAGGACGGACTCTAGCATACAGATGCAATAGAGCCCTTCAGATTCCTGTTCCTGTCCTCAGATATGATGGACATGGCTGTCTTAAGTCATCCGTAAGACAGTGGTTGCTGACGCTTGAACTGGACCCACCACAAATCTTCTCTGCATACCGCCTAATCACCCGTAAACTGCTACAAACAATTTTATTATGACAAATTAAGATTTGGTATATAGAGAAGCTTTTAAGGCTAACTTTAAGGGACGTAAATGTTCCCTTAAACCAACAAAATTGCAAAAGGCTAAAATTAAGCCCGATGATCAAAGCGCTGAGTGAAACAAAAGTTTTGTAACATTTTTTGAATTCTTCAAATCTCCTGTACTCTTAATCTGTGTCTTACTATTTTTGTAGATGTTAATGCTAGACTTGTATCAATGGTTTCAAACATTACAATTCATTCCATGACACAATGGTGGAGAATAATTTTTACTTAACTGAATTTTTTAAATGAACCAAATATATAGTGGTCCTTAAGACCTGATGATGCTGGCTTATTTACTAATAATTAATCAGTTATCTTTAAAATTACAACTAAATTCAAAGATTAGAATACCTCAATACAAAATGTAAATGTGAAGCCTTAGAGGGCATTGTTATGTTGGAGTAATAGAACTCTATAATTATAAATTGCCTAAATGGTATTAGACTGAAATGAATTGGGCTTTGGCCCTTACTCTTGCTCTGTTCTCGGTACGTCAGTCCGTGAGCAGACCAACAGGTTACTCTTATGTGTTTTTACTGGCCGATTGATGCCTGGATCCGGCTCCTTTTTGTTCTTATGGGACTAAAGAGGACCCTGATTTTGACAAGATTGTATGTTATATTGGAACTATGTTTACTGATTTAGTTTTTAAGTTTCTTTCACTCAGAATCTGAAGTCTCTGCTGTCATTCCCGGGAGCTGCCGAGAATGCTCCTTGCCAACCTTGCCTGATTCTGAGCCGCAATTGGACTGAACAGAGTTGGTCTGATGGTTTTTGGAGTTATGGCCAGGACCTGATACATGGTAGCCAAGGTCCCAGAGAAACCAGACGAGTGGTCTCACTACTATCACTGGCCCTGTTGAACCAGAATGACTCACTAAAACCAAATAGGGTCTCCAAGGCCTAGCCCTGATATTTATTAATTTTTGTTCATTTTTTCTTTTGTGTTGATATATGTATTGTGTTGGTTTTTGCAGATGCTGGAAGTATTTTCTCGAGTGAACTTTTGAGCTGGTTTGCTGTGTTTCCTGTTCAAGGATAGAGGTTTCATCTATGGAAGGTTGTTTTTTACACGTTTACATGACAATTTGTTGGACTGAGTTTTTCTCAGTCCAAGAAGGGGGTGTTAATTATGGGACGATTATAATTTGGCTTATGTTGGACATGGGAAAGAACAAACGCAAATATGGTAGATATATCTAAAATATCTAAAATACAAACAAAAGTGACAAATTGATAAATTTTATGGCAAACGACGATATAAGACATACGTTTCGGATATAGATACATTCTCCACAAATTTAGGATTAATGAAACCTATGTGCTTATATCCCTGAATTTTCCAGATAAAATTGACAACATTCCAATAGATAAATCAAGTTAAATAGTTAAAATTTGAGTACAGCCATATTTTAAAATTAGATGGCATGGTCGTCCACTGGCTCACAATGAGCGATCTTGATGAGAATTTTTTGTGTGTAATTTTAATGTCTGTTCTTTGTGTTTCTGTTACAGAACTCTGTTTTGGTTCCTTGCCTCTGTGGGTGCACGTAAGTGGTTGTAATTATGAGAATAGTTGACCCAAATGATTAAATATGATTAAAGGTGCAAAACAAAACACACCAAATAAAAAACACCCCAGTGATGAGTATATGATTCGATAGCCCAGACGCTGAACCTGCACAGACGGAGGCAACGATAACCAACGATTAGTTCAAGAGCATTTCATCTGTAACTGTAATTTCATGATAAATATTCAGTTTGATTGCGATATATTAAGAGACGGTGAAAGGAGGATTGTTGGCTATTTTTATATATGTTTTTGTTATAATAGGCCTTAAGGGTAATATGAAACTGTGTTGATTGTAATCTGCTGTTGGGTGCTGTATGGTTGTCCTTACTCTTGAGTTCCACTAGGGGCATCTATAAGTTGGGTGGCCCAGGGGGACACTGAGTGAGGGACAAGGGAAACGCCAGAAGGGGGCGGTCCCAGCCTGTACTTGAAAGGAGTACAGCAAGCCTTGAACTCTGAATGGAAAGATTTGTAAGCGGAAGTTATACCTGGGAAGAGAGAGAAGATTTTGAAACCACCGAGCGGCTGGTTGAGCTGTACTTTTGTGAACTAAAATATAATGGTTTTTTAAATGATCTCTTAAAAGATCAGAAGGGGGTTATGAAGAGTTATATTTTTAGTGATGTTTTGATGTTTTGGCTATTTAGGAATGTTAATCAAAGTTGTACGAAGTGTTTTTGCAGTTCTTTATTACAGAGGAAAGTTACAGATCCGAGGGGGGAGGTGTGAGAAAAAGAACAATGAAATCCTCCCCCCAGGAAAAGGAAAACGTGGGGAAGAGAATGAACTCATAAAATGGCCGCGGAGGGCGGAGCCAAACATCACATGACGGCTTGGGAACCAATGGAAACAACGACGACGTAGTTTAGGCTCAAAATATTGCATGCTGGGAAAATGTGACGTATACTCTGCTACCCCCAGATTAGCAGTTTTCCCATTGTTAACGGGAGACTGAAGAGCAGAATGGATAGGGAATCTGGGGAACAGAGCTCTGTGAATTAGATGATCTTGTTAGGAACAATAAATCTTCGTGACGTAATTTTCCGAATCCTGGTCATCTATACTGATGCGTTTTATTAGGTTTGTTTAGAGTAGTGTTGACGAACATTTAAAAGACTTCCCTTCCAGCGTTTGAACACGCGGTGCTGTCCGGAGTCAGGTAATCTGCAGGAGAACAAAGAGACGACGAGTCTTGAGTTTGCTTTGCTCTTTTTAAGGTATCCGTGGACAGCACAAAGAAGAGTAAAATCTTCAGTATGAAGATAAAATTTTGTACACAACTTTAGTTTGATTAACTCTATATACTGTGAGATTTTTTAAAGAAAATCTGGTACAATTTTGAAGATATTACAATTTCACTGAATACCACTCATTTCAGTTACAGCGGCCATCTTGTTTCTTCAATCAATGAAACTCACATATTTTGTTTATTTTCAAACCTGTAAGGCCAAAATTTCCTGAGAGTTGATAGTATCACATCAAACCACACATACTATGCCAAGTTCATGAGAAAATCTTATTTTATATTGAAGATATTTCATTTTATGTGACAACAGTACATGTGTGAAAATGAGCCATTTCTGTTAACATTCACCAATTAAATTTCATGTAATTTATTTATGCATTAACCGATCAAGATGAAATGTGGCACACTGCATGAGGTTGATATAGTCTATATACAGTGTCAATTATTTCAGAAAATCTGGTATAATTATGAAGATACAACAGTCGAACTGAGTATCAGCCAGTTCAGTTACAGCGACCATCTTGTTTCCACTATGAAAAACTGACATAATTAGTTTATTTTTAAACCTATAAAGCAAAGATTTCCTGTGACGTGATATCATGTCAAACTACACATACAGTGCAAATGTTATGAGAAAAACCTATTTTATATTGAAGATATTTCATTTTATGTGACAACAGTACATGGTTGGAAATGAGCCATTTCGGTTAACATTCACTGATTAAATTTCATGTAATTTATTTATGCATTTACTGATGAAGATGAAATGTTGCACACTGCATGAGGTTAATATAGTCTATATACAGTGGCAATTATTTCAGAAAATCTGGTATAATTATGAAGATACAACAATCGAACTGAGTATCAGCCAGTTCATTTACGGCGGCCATCTTGTTTCCACTATGAAAACACGTATAATTTGTTTATTTTTAAACCTATAAAGCAAAGATTTCCTGTGAGGTGACATAATATCAAACTACACATACAGTGCAAATTTCATGAGAAAATCTTGTTTAATATTGCAGATATTTCATTTTATCTGACAGATAGTGCATAACAGAAGGTGCGACTTTTTGGTAAACATTCTCTTCTTATTTCTTCAATAAAAACAGACGAACGCGATATGCGAGTGGCATATTCATGAAATATGTTCCCAACATCTTATATTAACATAAAACAAGGTTGCCAACCCCTAACATTCCGGAACCACAAAAGTGTTAACGGAGCCCTTTTTCAGATTTTTTTACTAGACTAATAGCCATAAATGGAACAGGTTCTGGAATGGGAAGGGTGGTAAACGCAAAAATATTCCCCTGGACCTACATCTCGAGCACCTCAACAACTTTCTCAAATCCTTTTTAAAGCGTAGTGGTCCAAACTTGACTGAACAGGCTGCAGATCGCGTTAGCAAGTCACTAGGTGTTCTCAAAGAAATGATGGACACAACAGATAGTGAACTGGAAGTGTCTAGGAGTAGCGGTGTCCATCACGCTGCAAATGTAACAGAAGACATTGCATGTCTTGTGGACATTTTCAAAGAGGCGAGGGTTTTTCAAGATATTACAGGCAGACAGTTCACCGCATTCCCAACATTCAACAGCGATCTTTTTTGAAAGTTAAAACACACAGAGCTGTGCGGATGGATGAGGTCAAAACTAAATGAGTGGAGGAGTGTTCCCATTTAGTATGTGTATAATAACTCTAAGAGCACAATGAGGACAACTCCTGATTTTATGTTTATTCTTTTGTATGTTCAAATACCTTATTTTTAACATGTGTGTGTGTGTGTGTGATAATTTGTCTGGTTATAAAAGAAACACTTGCAATAAATGAAAATATATTTATTGAAAACTTGCCTTTGAATGTACATTTGAAGTTGTTACATTTTAATGTTAACAATTGACGTTACTCTGGGTGATACTAATGATACCACACATCTGAATCTCTACTGCTGTGTTGTGTTTCCATGTCAAAGTCATCATCCTCTTCATCATAGTAACCTCGAAAGTACAGATCTAGGTCGGACATGTACATTGTGAGTGACAAAATGTACAGCATAAATGACCTGGGTTGACACTAGTTGTATCATCTTCAAAATTAGTATAAAGCGCTTGTCGAAAGCAGCTTTTGTTGGCCATGGCAATCACCTCTTTAACTGTAACATCATGCTTTGACTGTTTAATGACATACAATATGGCATGTGACTGTTCCCCACCTCCACCAGCTCTGCCAACCTGTTGAACAATTGCCTCAACATCTTCTGGTGACCCATACATGACAACATGGGAAATGTTAGGGAAATTTAAGCCCATCCCCAAAGCTGTGGTTGCAACTACAATCCTACAGTGCCCCTCCCCTTGAAGAGATTTTAACACCCTCTCTTTGTGCCGTTGCAAAGTGTTACTGTGGAATATTCCGAGGAGGAGGTTTTCAGACCTTTGGTTCTTGTCTCTGTCCACCCATGCTTCTTCACCAAGTTCTGCTTTAAGATAGCAGAAAACCCTTCCAACTACTTTTAGTGATCGGCAGTAGATGATAATGGGAGCCATTGTCAGTCCTTTTTCTTTAATCATCTTCACAATCCAGTCCAAACAACTAAGGTTGCCAACAGGAACATTGCACAGTCCCAGTCTGACGTTTGTCCTGTTGGGGCTCACTGTCACTCGTATTGCAGCGTTCATGTACAAAAGCTTGGTAACATGGTCTCTGTGCTTGGTCTCAGCAGAAGCAGTCAGTGCTAACACAGGGGTTCCTGTAATCAAACAAAATTAAAACATGTCAGCAACATATTTACAAATGAATGACTGATATAAAAATGAAAATAAATAATTGTTACACTATGTAAATGGGGACTATTGTTTGACCTACCATTAGAGTACAAACATGCAATACTAAAAGGTATATATATATATATATATATATATATATATATATATATATATATATATATATATATAAAATCATGTTTATTATAAATGCTAACGCACCTTCAGGGACAATTGATCGCAGTTTTCCAATCTTGGCAAATGACTCTCTAAAGGTTGGCTTCCCTTTTACACCTTCTCCCTGTAAAATGAACACAGAACAATTAGCCACCAGATAGATTTGAGTATAATGTTTAGAGCATGCTACTTGAGTACTAATGTGACTACATACTGGTATAGATAGAATAACGTAATTCTCAAATTATATCTTATGAGCAAAACAATCCATTGCAGTAACATGTACTTACCATTTGTATGTGGCGTGCACTTCATCCACGACTACTCCAACCAAGTTATCTTGAACCTTCGATGAAAGCATGCTCCTCCACTTCGAGTTTAGCAACCATGATTCTGGGCTACCAAACACCAGATGGTAATTGCCATTCAGGACTTCCTCGTCATTGTCACCTAGCTTCACAGCAGAAATACCCAGCTTAACAGCTTCGGCAACTTGGTTGTCCATGAGAGCCACTAACGGAGACACGATGATCACAATAGGCGTCGTCTGCAGCTTCTTGAGTTTTTTCACCACTAGCGGAGTAAGCTGGTAAATCAAACTTTTGCCAAATCCAGTCAGAAGAAAAGCACAAACATCTTTCCCACCCACAAATGCACTAAGTGTTTCTCTTTGCTCCTTTTTTAAACGAAAAGTTGTCTCTATTTCAGCTAAAACCGAGTCAATTGCGGTGTTAACAAGTGAGTCCTCCGGCGTAGCCATGTTTGTTTTGCCGCGGCTAGGCGCTTCTGGCTGTCGTCATTCTTACATGTCCCGCCCCAAACCACACTGCTCGCATGTCATTGGTCCGACTCTCTTGTTACGAGACGGACGTATTAGCGAGAGTCTTTCAAGATGGATATGTTGTGAGACTGAAAATTCAGATCTCGCGACAATCCAGCTTGCAGCGCAAGGTTACCGTGCGCTACCCCCTGAAGCTAAAGTCTATTGGCCTAGCAGATTACAGACGCTGACCTTTGTTTACAATTGTACAGCTCACGAAACCACAGGCTTCCCCCCATTTTATCTGATGTTCGGGCGCTTGCCCCGTTTGCCCATTGATGTAATGTTTCGTTCAGTCCTTCATGATTCCACTGTGTCTGGCTATGATAGGTATGTTGAGTCCCTCCTCAGTGATCTTAAGGAAGCGCTCGTGGTCGCTCAAGAACATGTCAAAAAGGAACAACTCAGACACACATTGCTGTACAACAGGAAAGTGAAAGGCTCGGACATTGAAAAAGGAGAACAAGTACTGCTTGCAAACAAGAAGGAAAGAGGCAAAAGAAAGCTTGCGGATAAATGGGAGTCGACAATCTACACAGTACTGGATGTCAATCATGAAACCCACACTTACAAAATCAGTGACAATGGCTCTAAGAAAGTAAGAATTGCCACAGAAATCTCATAATGCCAGTGAACTTCCTTCCAGTTGAGCTTACTGACGCCTCGGATAATGATTCTACGCTTACTAGTGGATGCTCTGTTCCAAGTGTGGAAGGAACCAAATCGGACTTTGGAAGTGAACACGAGGAAATGCAGTATCCAGTTGTTGAGTCGGACTCTATAAGCCCCTCCGAGCCTGCAAACTCTGAGAGACGGACTGTTGAGTGGGTGACACAGTTGACTGAGCCAGACTTGACTCACACCGACTCTTCTGAACTGTTGACAATTGTCCCTGTTCCCTGTGATACTGACCCGTCCTTTGACGATTGCCCTAGTCGACCGGACTGTGACTCTAATCGTGTGACAGGTCTTACCTCTGACGCTCGCACTGGACTATCTGACTCTAGTTTTGGTGACGATCAGACTGTTCCAGCTGATCCTACTGATGACCGGACGTCAACTGTACTGTCCATTGCACCTACAAGTCGGTCGCGAGTAAGCACTAGACTTGGACGTTTGGTTAAACCAGTGAACAGACTTATTCAGACTATGTCATGCCAAGATGTAGTTCCAGATAAAAAGTGTTTGCAACTCGGTGTTCCGAACCCTTACGAGTTAAGGTGCGTTCAGACCGAACGTGCGTCCACGCTCCGTCAGCCTCTAGTTGGACGCCAAACATTGCCGCTTCACACTCGCGAGAAACGCCTGTTTACTGGCGCATGAAGTTTTGCAAGCGTCATAATTAGGAGGCGTGTCATACAACTCAGGCCGAGCGCAAACCGCAATGATCAACTTCTCCTCCATGCTGCAGGTCAGGGGCGCAACTACCGCAACTACCCCCCTCCCACACACACACACACACACACACACACACACGGCTCTTTGATGGTTGTTTCTTTTTTTTTTAAAGAAAATAAATACCCTCTGTCACTATTTCACACAATATAACATCGATATTTCCCTCTATGGAGTGTGTTATCACAAAAAAACAATCACACGGCCCGATTAAGCTTCTGTTGCTTCATTCACGTAACTTTTCCTCCTCTCCCTCTCTCTCCCTCGCGCAAGAGGGGAGAAAACAACGCAAGCTTCAATGCGATCTCCTCTGTAACCGTGTTTATTATTTCATTAGGACTTTTATTTCTCAAACTTGTTGCCTTATGCTCACTTTGAGCTCCTCGTGGGGCTGCAGGCTGCAGCAGCGGTGGAGATGACAGTCCCTCTGCCCCACTCCAGCAGTGACTTTTGTTTCGCAAAATAAGCATGCACAACTAAAGTGACGCCCCTCCCCCAAAGAGGAATAAAAAAAAACACTTCACCACCGTGAACCTGTTCATATCGTTCACTGTAAAGACTCGTTCAAAAGAGCCGGATCGTTCATGACCGACACACATAGACTGTTAAAAAGAACACATCACTATTGGCGCCCCTATGAAAGGCATATATTGCGTATGCCCTTTTTGCTCCACTGCTGCAGGTAACAGGTGACGCTTGTGCTCACTATTTGAGCCCAGTCCCGGATTGGTTAACAAGGCGTAAATGAACGCACGTGTAGATTGTGATTACTTGAGTGCATGAAGCAGTGGGCGCGGCATCGCTGCTTGTGTACCGCGCTGTTCTCACTGGTTTTGACGCGCGTTAATCCTCATCTGCTCGCATTTGCAACGCTTCATACGCGCGGACATCTTTGCTTACATTTCGACGCGCGTCGAAGCACGTCTACATAGGGTTAACATGGAAGTTGGTGGGGTGTCACCGTTTGGTCTGTACGCACCATTAGACCTTGAGTAGGTGTGTCTAACCTTTTTGGTCATTACTGTTCTACTGCATTGTTCATTTTTGTTTTTCCCTGTCTTGTGAGCCGGTACTGTCAAGTCTGTTGTTTACGTTTGGGGTTTTGGTGGGGTGTATAAAGGCACCCTACAGCCAGTAGATGGGTTGAGGGGGTTGGCCTCCCTCTCTTCTCACGTCATTCTCCTGGGATACTTTATAGTTGGTTTACCTTTGGGTTGCCCCCGTGGTGTTGAAGTGATAAGTCCTCGGTGAGGCATTCTGTGTACCAGTGGCTCAAATTCGATAAAATTCAGGGGGGTGAATGTAACGGAGTTAGAAAAGCATCTTATTTTTATTTTGTTTTATTGTGAATTTTACCGTTTTGTATTTTATTTTGAAAATCGCGTACGCGCGCTGCTCCCTGATGTTGTATTAGGTAACTTGCCGCTCCTCCTTCAGTAGCGCGGTGTCTGCTGAAGAGGGTGAGTGTGTCTCGGTGTAAAAGTATATATTTAACATTTTCATTTCAATGATCGTCCCCATCCAAATGTATATTGATAAGATACAATGTTCACATGTAATGCACGTAATCCAATGCAAATTTTAAGTTTGTGCACTTTTTCCAATTAGATAAACACATTACATAGTTATTAGTGTCCCGCCAGTTGTGCAGCCATTTTATGGTGCTGTTTTGATTTTATAGGGAGACAGTGTGCGTGTCGATGTGGAGACTAAATTGTTATTTCTGTCTCACAGGTATGTTTTATTTTATTTCATTTAAAATGTGTTTCTCTGTAAAATAACTCCCCCACTGACATCATGTTTTTTTTTTTGTCAAAATGTATTGTTGAAATTTTGGTTCATATAAATATTGGAGAGTCATGCATATCGTATCCTGTAAAAATATATAAATATATGTGTCATTTTTGCAATAACACGGCCATGAATGTACTGCTCCCCGTCCCTCTGAGTAGCGCGGTGTCTGCTGAAGAGGGGAGCCAGTGAAGGACTGAATTCAAAATTATGACACATACTGTATGTACTTGTGGCCGTTTTAATATGTGCAAATAAAAGCTTGACTGAATAGTTTTTGAAATTTCAAATACTATGATCATTATTATTGTTATTATTATTAGTAGTAGGAGTAGTAGTAGTATTGGCTGACCTTATGTGAGACGTAGGTCTAATCAAATTTTATCGGCGACAATACTGAATAAGATGGTCGTAGGTGTCGATTGAAATCAAACCATTATTAAGTCAATAATGGGCCGACCATGCTCGCATGTGAGAAGAGAATCAAAGAACACTCGTGATTTACGGGTTATATCTATTCAATCATATTGTTGACAAGACAACTTCGCCCAAAGACGCGAGTGTCTTTTTTTCCCTTTTTTTTTTCTTTTTTAATGTTTACGTTGATTTAAAGCATACACTGAATTAAGGATAACTGAAATAGCCAAAGGGGACAGGGCAACAACATTAACTCACACATAAGCCTACTGACAAACAAAAACAACAACGACATCGACAACAAAGAAAGCAAGAGAAACAATAACAAAACAAAAACAGCCAAAGATGCGGGTGCATGCTTGAACCCCGTAGCACCCACTTGTGTAGTGTTTCATCTCTCGGCTGAACCTTTGTGAATGTTGAAGTACTGAAACATTGCCACTTGATACTTGAGTCATCTTCTGTACTTGGTAGTTGAGGTCTCCAAACGTTTCGCCTCTCATCCTAGTTGAGGTCTAACCCTAGACCTCAACTACCAAGTACAGAAGATGACTCAAGTACCTTCTTTGAAGATGAACAACTCCTGTACGACTGAGAACTTACACAGACATTGCCACTTGATGTCACTGTGGAGCCGGTTTCGAACTTTGTTTCGAAGCTTCGGCACAATCGCTTCAAATGCTTTGGTGTTTCATGAAGCTTCATGTTGCCCATCCCTAGTAAATACCTGATGATCAAATTATTGACTTGAGAACACATTGAACACAAACATAAAATGTATAACTATGACTTGCTACATAAGTTGAGATGGGCTGGAGAGTTTCAGGTTGGACACCGTGGCTTAAAGTTACAGAAGCTACAGAAACACTATTGAGACTGGTTTCACCAATAAAAAGGTATTATGAAGGCAGTATGCACATGCTCCAGTGATGTTACAGTTTTCCTCAAAGGAGTAAGAGCACAAATAAAAGGGTACGAGGCAATGGCTTGACTTATGGCTGATTTTGTTGTTGTTTGTTGTTATTTTATGTTTGTCGTTGACAAACATAAAATAATATATACAATAAAGAATACCTGCACTTTTGCCAACAACTCCTTAAAATGCAATTATAAGATCATTTATGTTAAACAAGTCAAGTTTCAGCTCACTTTGTGCATTTCAATTCACATGTCCAGTAACACTTAAAAGACTATTACCAAACTCATACAAGAATCCCATAAATTTCAAAATGTGCTTCAGACAGGGCTTCACAGTCTTTAGCACCGTCATTCTGATTTGATTGCAATACTGTAATCGTGCTAATTTCACTAAAAGAAATTGTGCGCAAATGTGCTACATTAAGTCCAATCCAGAATGTAGCGCTGATCCAAATATGCATAAAAACAAAACATTAAAAGAACAACTTCTTGGTTGTATTCATGTTGTCGTCTAGTCACTTAACCGTTTTGTTTTGTTCTTTATATTAAACAAGTACTGTAATTTCCGGACTATATAACAGCGCACCTAATTTATTGATTTTTATGGTCATACTGAATATTTTGTCATGTTACCAATAAAGATGCACCTGGGTCCACAAATATTTCTGACGAAAGAACTCCAACATGAGAAATAACAGTTACAAATCTTGACATTAAATTGTGGAGACGATGGAGACTTTCACATGTTTCCTTTCGGATGTACGCCACTCATCTGCCCAATACCCCAGACAGGTCCGTGATGTTTACTGCACGTCGGAGTGGGGCAGCAGGATGCCCTCCCACGCTATAACATGGCTTTGGGGTGAAAAAAAATGCGATTCAATATTATTTATATTAAGCCAATAGTGGGTTAAATTCATTAAAAGCCAGTCTCAAGTGATTCACCATGGACCCAGCGCAGAGCAGCTTTGAACACCAGGATACTCCTGGTGGTCGGGACAATGAACGCAGTCAGGCGGAGGGCGGCTCTAAACACGGCCACACTCACAAGGAGTCACCGCTGTGTGGGCAGCGCTTTGGTTTGACTTAACACGGTTTAAAATATAATATAGATCAAATGTATAAACTTTTAAGTTCGTAACATACTATAATAAAAGTAAATGTACCTATAGGCTGCCGTTCTTTTGAAATATTTGACTGCAGACAAAGATAAAAGTTCAGTATTTCCAGTGTGCTTCAAATGCGCTTGGAACAGCTTGGACAGCTGCGGCTTTTAGACCAGTGTGGCCAATATATGAAAATGTTGTTTTTTCTTTATAAATTTTGTTGGTGCGGCTGGTGCGGCCAGGTTATAGCCTTCATCAATCCCAGCAGAAGAACACAAATACAATTGCTTGAGGCTATTGAGATCAGGAAGCAAGAGAAAAAAAAAATCTCCCTAGGCTTAACCTAGTGCACACCTGGGATTGACTTATCTAAAAACCACCACACTGCAGCAGAAGTGGCCACCCTGTCAGATGCAGTAACTCTGTCAAAGTGGTCATGCCTGGGATCCACAGCTGAGAAGAGACATGTCACACACGAACAGGTGAGACGTCTTCTTTGATGAAGGCGGTAGTACCACTGTCAAAACATGCAAGGTAATAGCTTTACCATGAACCGTTCTACTTGAATCGGGAAAACTGATGTGTCTGTGAGATAATTTGTTCTCTGGATAGTCTTTCCTGTGGAGCCATTACATGCAGAGTTCTGTGTGGGGCCAGAGTCCCTTGTATCGTTGACAGAGGAGAGAACGTCCGCCACCATCACTCTCATGTAGCTGTAGTCCTTCCCCACAGCCACTGGTCTTGCTCTGAAGTTCTTGTGAACTTTACTCCATGCTGTTTTATACTTTGGTTCACCAACACTCTCCCCGTCCTGGTACACAGCCTGTTCAAGCACATAAAAAAAGTTTGTGTCACACTGTGCTTGCAATAAAAAAAATGTATGTCTAAAGAGAACACAGTATAGTATGGATTTAGCAAAGAAAAACTATAATAATGATAGTGTTTTTTTACAGATCAGATTTTACTTGACAAAAACCAACCAAGCTTCATTTCACAAGTGACTTTAAAAACATCTAGTAATTTTAACATCTGAGCTCAGACTATTATGAGCTGCAAAACTAATCCAAGAATCATATGAATTTCAGAACATGATTGTAGAGGTTGAAATTACAGGCTAAAAGCTAACAGTTGAGGCAGGAGGTAAAAACAGTGGAGGCAGGAGATTTTAGTCTTTCTATCGAACATTGTACAACTGAAATAGCAGCCTTTTTCAATTTTCTAATTGCAGCCTCTAAAATTGTGATTTTTGAATCAATTGTGAATGTGCATCCATAATAAGTTTAACAGCTTATCATTTCAATCTTTTCTTAATGATTCTGCAAACTACAGCTTGATTAAAAAAAGAAAAAAAAGTAATAGAACCCTAAATGTTTTAAAGTTTTAAAACTGATTTAGAGGCATAATAATCCACCATCCAATTTTGTCCAGTGTATGTGCCAGGTGAATGTCACCAAATCTCAGTTATGTCTCACAAATCAAAATAGTTCTCCTTAAAACATTCCCAAATTGCAACAAAAAAGAACAGTTCACTTACCTGCTCCCTGTTCACGTTGTTATTATGATCCAGAGCAGCGAGCATGGAGGCGTGGACCATCACATCATAACCAAAGTGAGTTCTCTTTGGGAGGTACTTCAGGTACATGGAGTGGTACACCTACAATAGAAAATAGAGAATGTAAGTTATTTACTAGTGCTTACCAGTACAATGATACAAAAGGAGAAATTTATACCTCTAATGATGTTGTGTGGATGCACTTGGTAAGATGGTCCAGGTCTTTCAGGAGCCGCTTGTCTGTCACAATCTTCACCAGTGCATTATGAGCTTCAGTCCCAGGTTTCTACCACAGCTTTTTTCTCTGGCTCTCCTCATCAAGGGGCTCATGGTCACAGCAGTGGTAGTGCCTGTTCCCTGGCCAGTCGTGTCGGTTGGTCACATGGTGTATCACTGACACCCACTTCTTCTTTAGCAGCACAGCATCCTCCGCACAGTTCTGGGCACACCACCACAGGTGGTTAATGATGGATGGAATCCATGCACCAAGGTCCTCATAGCTCCTTCTCTTGGCTTCTGCTGTCAGTTTTTTAGACACACCTTTTGCCACATGCCACGGGTCAAATTCATGGAACTTTTCTGGATTATTGATCCTCATCTCCTTAACAATTTGAGGATGGCGGTCAGTCGAGATGGTGGAAACATGCACCCCGTCTTCTTCAATTGTTTTAAGAGCCTCTTTAAATCCATGCAGCTCCATGGCATTGGAGTTTGACACCTGGGTGACACTCACAACTTTGAAGTCCACCACCTTATTACTCTGTGCATCTAAAAATGTGTATGTGCAGTATTTGGCTGAGTGCCCTGGTGAATCACACCTGCCGTCTCCACAGAGTACCACCTCTTGAGATGCCAGATCAGTCAGCACTGCATTCCGCTCGTTGATCCAGGTTTTTGTGATGGTAGGAAACACACATTTTTTTCTTAGGGCTGTGTATGTGTCCTCACTTATTGATTTTAGGTTCATATTGCAGCAAAATCTCTTAAACTTTGCAAAATGAATGCCACTGAAAAACACAGATGTCGTTAGAAGCAGGTTTCCGGCACCTTTGGTTCCACTCAGAGTTGGCTGAGCCTGCCAGCGGTAACTGCAGCTGTTCGCACAGGTGAACTCTAGCGTCAGCTGGGACCCTTCGTTCTGTAGCTCTATGACGTCTTCTTCAGCAATGAGAGAACCGCACTTTACACAGCGCCCCAAAAGCTGCTTTAGCTGATCCTCAAAAAACAAAAAAACTCTGCCTGTAGATGTTGTGATCGACATCTGAGATTCAGTAAATTGTGATGATGAACTATCAACAAAATCCGGATCAGACTGACTGCACTGGGGCTGACTGAGTACACTGGCGTCATCAGGTGTAGGACTAAACAGATCATCTGAATTTCCGTCACTATCTCCATCCAAGTCGATGTCACCTTTACCGGAGTAGTTGTGGTCCGTGACAGGCCAATGGACATTAGCATTAGCGTTAGCTTCACACTGTACAGCCGCATCGGACATGCTAACCTCAGTTTGAGTGGACGCATCACACATGACAGGTAAACACTGCACACTTACTGATGTCAGGCAGTTTGAAGGACATTTCGCGGTGTTTACCTCCTCCATTGCGGGCTCGGTGTCGTACCGTGAGTTGTCAGAAGCCGCGGTCACAATAGCGGGCTGGTTCAGGTACATGTCCAGCGCCTCCCGTCTTTCACGGGCTTTTATCCGGCTCTCACTCGCCACTCGCGGGCGTTTTGGCTCCTTGTGAGGAAAGCAGGTTGGGACTGCGTCCGGTTTTAGCCGTCGCTTGTATCCAGAAGCACCTGCGAGCTCTCTCATAAGCTGCGGGCGGTGAAAGGCCTCGAAGGAGTCAGCGCTAAAATGGCGAGAGCACAGCCGCGGGTCTTTGGGCAGCGCAACTCTCCCAACCGCATCCTCCCAAAGTTTCCTCAACTTTGGCTCCTTGGGGAAGCTATGGAGGCTTACATCACTTCCTTTGTTCCCTTTAGACTGGAAATTGCAGCCAAAAGCAGCGCAGTGTGGCATTTTGATCACAAGATGGTGGCAGCTCGCTTTGCTCAGCCGACGGCAGAAAAGAGGCGGCAACCATACTACGTCATCATCCCAGAATGCATTGCGCACGCGAAAACATGGCGGCCGCCAGTTATGAAATTATGTCGTAAACAAACACAATTATTTAACTCACAAGGAATGCTTATATATTTTTAACAATGTATTTTAATAGCAGAGGTTAGTGGTAGTATTTTTAGCCCTATTAATTGTTATAGTCGGGGTTCCTTTTAAAAGGAACTCCGACTATAGTGACATGTTTGCTCTATATTGTTTATTTTACTGTTAGTAACATAACTATGATGTCATTTTTTCGAAAATATTTCCCAGTTAAATATATTTTTATAAACTTTATTTCACCGTAGGCCGCCATTGTTGTTTACGTCGCAGTGCATTCTGGGTCGTGACGTCATATGGGGGCGCTGTTCTGATGCGCCGGTGTTTTTAGCTTTAGCAGCAATGAGCTCCTCTGTTCAGCCTTTTCAATTTGAACCAGAGCGCGATCAAACTCACGATGAAAGTGACACAGAAGCCCACAATGACAGTGAACACGATGACAGAGAGGAAAGTAGAATTGGTCATGTTCAGTGGTGTCTTTGTGGCAGCTGTGTGCCGATGCCGACTGAGAAAGAGAGCGTATGCTGTAAAGAGCTCAATTTTATTTCTGCTACTGTCCATGGTACTTGTTCCCATTACCCGATCATATAAAAGTATTAACTACTTTACTGTTTAAGAGTTAAGTGATATAATTTGCATATCGTTACTTTACAGACCTGCCCTGTATCGCAGCACATCCAAGCTTTAATGCTGTGTGCATTAACCCTGATGTTTTATGGGCTGCTCGGGTTAGCCTTCATGACCGGTTCAGTGCTGGCTTGCCCAACAGAGGCCAGATCACCAATAGGCAAGTCGTATGTTAAGTACAAAATAGCTCCACTGAAATGGTTACAAAGTTAGCAGCAAGGCTAGTGGCTAATGCTGATGCTTTAGAATTAAGTTGCGCTGGTAGCTAATGCTGTACCTTGGCTTTAGCCTAGAGCAATGTGCTGTGCTATTGTTGTTGATTAGCTGTGATAAAGCAGTTTGGGTCCATTGTTTTAAATATTTTCTGAGTGGAATTCACTAATTTCCCACAGCCACGTCAGTAATACATAAGCACCACCTTGTGGTCACAGTCGAAATCGTTACGACATAGTAATCAGCACTCCTTTTCAATACACTTTTTTTTCTTGCTGAGATTATGCAATATTTATATATTAGATTACACAGATTTCTATTTTAATTACTATTTCATCAGGTCCAACAGATATGCAGGATATCGGCAGTTTACTTGGTGGATGCACGGCTGGCTAGGGAGAAGAGTCCGCAGAGTCATTCCCTCTTGTGCTGTCAACAAAATTAGACAGGTCTACCCTGAACCGAGCGGACTCTACACAGGGTTTCAGCCTGTAGACATGGATCATACAGAAGTGGATGAGGCGTGGACAGATTTTTATGACATGTAATGGACAGCCTTATATCAAAAACAACCAATGCACCAGTAGTTTGAATCAAATATTTCAATAAACCTTTAAACCAAAGTACAAAAAAATGTCAATTATTCAATATTTTACAATATTGAGATACATTGAATAAGGTGGAGTACACCCTAGACAGATGAAGCAAAGATGATATTTCAACACAAAGAAAGAATGGGCTTGGTGTCTTCTCTATATACTACAATCTAATATTAGTAAATACCTGATGATCAAATTATTGACTTGAGAACACATTGAACACAAACATAAAATGTATAACTATGACTTGCTACATAAGTTGAGATGGGCTGGAGAGTTTCAGGTTGGACACCGTGGCTTAAAGTTACAGAAGCTACAGAAACACTATTGAGACTGGTTTCACCAATAAAAAGGTATTATGAAGGCAGTATGCACATGCTCCAGTGATGTTACAGTTTTCCTCAAAGGAGTAAGAGCACAAATAAAAGGGTACGAGGCAATGGCTTGACTTATGGCTGATTTTGTTGTCGTTGACAAACATAAAATAATGTATACAATAAAGAATACCTGCACTTTTGCCAACAACTCCTTAAAATGCAATTATAAGATCATTTATGTTAAACAAGTCAAGTTTCAGCTCACTTTGTGCATTTCAATTCACATGTCCAGTAACACTTAAAAGACTATTACCAAACTCATACAAGAATCCCATAAATTTCAAAATGTGCTTCAGACAGGGCTTCACAGTCTTTAGCACCGTCATTCTGATTTGATTGCAATACTGTAATCGTGCTAATTTCACTAAAAGAAATTGTGCGCAAATGTGCTACATTAAGTCCAATCCAGAATGTAGCGCTGATCCAAATATGCATAAAAACAAAACATTAAAAGAACAACTTCTTGGTTGTATTCATGTTGTCGTCTAGTCACTTAACCGTTTTGTTTTGTTCTTTATATTAAACAAGTACTGTAATTTCCGGACTATATAACAGCGCACCTAATTTATTGATTTTTATGGTCATACTGAATATTTTGTCATGTTACCAATAAAGATGCACCTGGGTCCACAAATATTTCTGACGAAAGAACTCCAACATGAGAAATAACAGTTACAAATCTTGACATTAAATTGTGGAGACGATGGAGACTTTCACGTGTTTCCTTTCGGATGTACGCCACTCATCTGCCCAATACCCCAGACAGGTCCGTGATGTTTACTGCACGTCGGAGTGGGGGCAGCAGGATGCCCTCCCACGCTATAACATGGCTTTGGGGTGAAAAAAAATGCGATTCAATATTATTTATATTAAGCCAATAGTGGGTTAAATTCATTAAAAGCCAGTCTCAAGTGATTCACCATGGACCCAGCGCAGAGCAGCTTTGAACACCAGGATACTCCTGGTGGTCGGGACAATGAACGCAGTCAGGCGGAGGGCGGCTCTAAACACGGCCACACTCACAAGGAGTCACCGCTGTGTGGGCAGCGCTTTGGTTTGACTTAACACGGTTTAAAATATAATATAGATCAAATGTATAAACTTTTAAGTTCGTAACATACTATAATAAAAGTAAATGTACCTATAGGCTGCCGTTCTTTTGAAATATTTGACTGCAGACAAAGATAAAAGTTCAGTATTTCCAGTGTGCTTCAAATGCGCTTGGAACAGCTTGGACAGCTGCGGCTTTTAGACCAGTGTGGCCAATATATGAAAATGTTGTTTTTTCTTTATAAATTTTGTTGGTGCGGCTTATATTCAGGTGTGCTCAATAGTCCGCCTTTGTCTCTTCCAGGCTGGACTATTGCAATGCACTCCTCATCGGGATCTCTGGCAGGTATTTGCAAAAATTACAGTTCATTCAGAACAGTGCTGCCAGAGTCCTGATGAGGGTGCGGAAATACGAAAGCATTACACCTGTACTTCGCACCCTACACTGGCTTCCAATTCAGCAACGGATCCAGTACAAAATCTGCCTCCTCACTCACCAATGCATACATGGATCTGCACCTCCGTACCTTAAAGATCTCCTGACAGTCCACACACCATCACGTTCCCTCCGAAGCTCCAACACCCACCGCCTCCACTGCCCTAGGTCTACACTGAAAACCATGGGAGACAGGGCTTTTCAGTCGTCAGCTCCCAGGCTCTGGAACACCCTGCCTGACCACCTCAGGGCGCCACAGTCTGTGGATTGTTTTAAGAAACATTTAAAAACTCACTTTTTTAAGCAATGTATTTAGCCTTTTTACTCCTTTTTTACTTCATTTTGATTGTTCCTTGTATCTGTTTTATTGTATCTCTCTGTAGCACTTTGAGATTTGTGTACAAATGTAAAGTGCGTTACAAATAAAATGCATTATTATTATTATTACTACCGCCTTTGTCAGAGGTGTCATGACATGTGTCATCAGCTGTGGATCCCAGGCATGACCACTTTGACAGAGTTACTGCATCTGACAGGGTGGCCACATCTGCTGCAGCGTGGTGGTTTTTAGAGAAGTCCATCCCAGGTGTGCACCAGGTTATAGCCTTCATCAATCCCAGCAGAAGAACACAAATACAATTGCTTGAGGCTATTGAGATCAGGAAGCAAGAGAAAAAAAAAAATCTCCCTAGGCTTAACCTAGTGCACACCTGGGATTGACGTCTCTAAAAACCACCACACTGCAGCAGAAGTGGCCACCCTGTCAGATGCAGTAACTCTGTCAAAGTGGTCATGCCTGGGATCCACAGCTGAGAAGAGACATGTCACACACGAACAGGTGAGACGTCTTCTTTGATGAAGGCGGTAGTACCACTGTCAAAACATGCAAGGTAATAGCTTTACCATGAACCGTTCTACTTGAATCGGGAAAACTGATGTGTCTGTGAGATAATTTGTTCTCTGGATAGTCTTTCCTGTGGAGCCATTACATGCAGAGTTCTGTGTGGGGCCAGAGTCCCTTGTATCGTTGACAGAGGAGAGAACGTCCGCCACCATCACTCTCATGTAGCTGTAGTCCTTCCCCACAGCCACTGGTCTTGCTCTGAAGTTCTTGTGAACTTTACTCCATGCTGTTTTATACTTTGGTTCACCAACACTCTCCCCGTCCTGGTACACAGCCTGTTCAAGCACATAAAAAAAAGTTTGTGTCACACTGTGCTTGCAAAAAAAAAAATGTATGTCTAAAGAGAACACAGTATAGTATGGATTTAGCAAAGAAAAACTATAATAATGATAGTGTTTTTTTACAGATCAGATTTTACTTGACAAAACCAACCAAGCTTCATTTCACAAGTGACTTTAAAACATCTAGTAATTTTAACATCTGAGCTCAGACTATTATGAGCTGCAAAACTAATCCAAGAATCATATGAATTTCAGAACATGATTGTAGAGGTTGAAATTACAGGCTAAAAGCTAACAGTGGAGGCAGGAGGTAAAAACAGTGGAGGCAGGAGATTTTAGTCTTTCTATCGAACATTGTACAACTGATTGTACAGCCTTTTTCAATTTTCTAATTGCAGCCTCTAAAATTGTGATTTTTGAATCAATTGTGAATGTGCATCCATAATAAGTTTAACAGCTTATCATTTCAATCTTTTCTTAATGATTCTGCAAACTACAGCTTGATTAAAAAAAGAAAAAAAAGTAATAGAACCCTAAATGTTTTAAAGTTTTAAAACTGATTTAGAGGCATAATAATCCACCATCCAATTTTGTCCAGTGTATGTGCCAGGTGAATGTCACCAAATCTCAGTTATGTCTCACAAATCAAAATAGTTCTCCTTAAAACATTCCCAAATTGCAACAAAAAAGAACAGTTCACTTACCTGCTCCCTGTTCACGTTGTTATTATGATCCAGAGCAGCGAGCATGGAGGCGTGGACCATCACATCATAACCAAAGTGAGTTCTCTTTGGGAGGTACTTCAGGTACATGGAGTGGTACACCTACAATAGAAAATAGAGAATGTAAGTTATTTACTAGTGCTTACCAGTACAATGATACAAAAGGAGAAATTTATACCTCTAATGATGTTGTGTGGATGCACTTGGTAAGATGGTCCAGGTCTTTCAGGAGCCGCTTGTCTGTCACAATCTTCACCAGTGCATTATGAGCTTCAGTCCCAGGTTTCTACCACAGCTTTTTTCTCTGGCTCTCCTCATCAAGGGGCTCATGGTCACAGCAGTGGTAGTGCCTGTTCCCTGGCCAGTCGTGTCGGTTGGTCACATGCTGTATCACTGACACCCACTTCTCCTTTAGCAGCACAGCATCCTCCGCACAGTTCTGGGCACACCACCACAGGTGGTTAATGATGGATGGAATCCATGCACCAAGGTCCTCATAGCTCCTTCTCTTGGCTTCTGCTGTCAGTTTTTAGACACACCTTTTGCCACATGCCACGGGTCAAATTCATGGAACTTTTCTGGATTATTGATCCTCATCTCCTTAACAATTTGAGGATGGCGGTCAGTCGAGATGGTGGAAACATGCACCCCGTCTTCTTCAATTGTTTTAAGAGCCTCTTTAAATCCATGCAGCTCCATGGCATTGGAGTTTGACACCTGGGTGACACTCACAACTTTGAAGTCCACCACCTTATTACTCTGTGCATCTAAAAATGTGTATGTGCAGTATTTGGCTGAGTGCCCTGATGAATCACACCTGCCGTCTCCACAGAGTACCACCTCTTGAGATGCCAGATCAGTCAGCACTGCATTCCGCTCGTTGATCCAGGTTTTTGTGATGGTAGGAAATACACATTTTTTCTTAGGGCTGTGTATGTGTCCTCACTTATTGATTTTAGGTTCATATTGCAGCAAAATCTCTCAAACTTTGCAAAATGAATGCCACTGAAAAACACAGACGTCGTTAGAAGCAGGTTTCCGGCACCTTTGGTTCCACTCAGAGTTGGCTGAGCCTGCCAGCGGTAACTGCAGCTGTTCGCACAGGTGAACTCTAGCGTCAGCTGGGACCCTTCGTTCTGTAGCTCTATGACATCTTCTTCAGCAATGAGAGAACCGCACTTTACACAGCGCCCCAAAAGCTGCTTTAGCTGATCCTCAAAAAACAAAAAACTCTGCCTGTAGATGTTGTGATCGACATCTGAGATTCAGTAAATTGTGATGATGAACTATCAACAAAATCCGGATCAGACTGACTGCACTGGGGCTGACTGAGTACACTGGCGTCATCAGGTGTAGGACTAAACAGATCATCTGAATTTCCGTCACTATCTCCATCCAAGTCGATGTCACCTTTACCGGAGTAGTTGTGGTCCGTGACAGGCCAATGGACATTAGCATTAGCGTTAGCTTCACACTGTACAGCCGCATCGGACATGCTAACCTCAGTTTGAGTGGACGCATCACACATGACAGGTAAACACTGCACACTTACTGATGTCAGGCAGTTTGAAGGACATTTCGCGGTGTTTACCTCCTCCATTGCGGGCTCGGTGTCGTACCGTGAGTTGTCAGAAGCCGCGGTCACAATAGCGGGCTGGTTCAGGTACATGTCCAGCGCCTCCCGTCTTTCACGGGCTTTATCCGGCTCTCACTCGCCACTCGCGGGCGTTTTGGCTCCTTGTGAGGAAAGCAGGTTGGGACTGCGTCCGGTTTTAGCCGTCGCTTGTATCCAGAAGCACCTGCGAGCTCTCTCATAAGCTGCGGGCGGTGAAAGGCCTCGAAGGAGTCAGCGCTAAAATGGCGAGAGCACAGCCGCGGGTCTTTGGGCAGCGCAACTCTCCCAACCGCATCCTCCCAAAGTTTCCTCAACTTTGGCTCCTTGGGGAAGCTATGGAGGCTTACATCACTTCCTTTGTTCCCTTTAGACTGGAATTGCAGCCAAAAGCAGCGCAGTGTGGCATTTTGATCACAAGATGGTGGCAGCTCGCTTTGCTCAGCCGACGGCAGAAAAGAGGCGGCAACCATACTACGTCATCATCCCAGAATGCATTGCGCACGCGAAAACATGGCGGCCGCCAGTTATGAAATTATGTCGTAAACAAACACAATTATTTAACTCACAAGGAATGCTTATATATTTTTAACAATGTATTTAATAGCAGAGGTTAGTGGTAGTATTTTTAGCCCTATTAATTGTTATAGTCGGGGTTCCTTTTAAAAGGAACTCCGACTATAGTGACATGTTTGCTCTATATTGTTTATTTTACTGTTAGTAACATAACTATGATGTCATTTTTTCGAAAATATTTCCCAGTTAAATATATTTTATAAACTTTATTCACCGTAGGCCGCCATTGTTGTTTACGTCGCAGTGCATTCTGGGTCGTGACGTCATATGGGGGCGCTGTTCTGATGCGCCGGTGTTTTTAGCTTTAGCAGCAATGAGCTCCTCTGTTCAGCCTTTTCAATTTGAACCAGAGCGCGATCAAACTCACGATGAAAGTGACACAGAAGCCCACAATGACAGTGAACACGATGACAGAGAGGAAAGTAGAATTGGTCATGTTCAGTGGTGTCTTTGTGGCAGCTGTGTGCCGATGCCGACTGAGAAAGAGAGCGTATGCTGTAAAGAGCTCAATTTATTTCTGCTACTGTCCATGGTACTTGTTCCCATTACCCGATCATATAAAAGTATTAACTACTTTACTGTTTAAGAGTTAAGTGATATAATTTGCATATCGTTACTTTACAGACCTGCCCTGTATCGCAGCACATCCAAGCTTTAATGCTGTGTGCATTAACCCTGATGTTTTATGGGCTGCTCGGGTTAGCCTTCATGACCGGTTCAGTGCTGGCTTGCCCAACAGAGGCCAGATCACCAATAGGCAAGTCGTATGTTAAGTACAAAATAGCTCCACTGAAATGGTTACAAAGTTAGCAGCAAGGCTAGTGGCTAATGCTGATGCTTTAGAATTAAGTTGCGCTGGTAGCTAATGCTGTACCTTGGCTTTAGCCTAGAGCAATGTGCTGTGCTATTGTTGTTGATTAGCTGTGATAAAGCAGTTTGGGTCCATTGTTTTAAATATTTTCTGAGTGGAATTCACTAATTTCCCACAGCCACGTCAGTAATACATAAGCACCACCTTGTGGTCACAGTCGAAATCGTTACGACATAGTAATCAGCACTCCTTTTCAATACACTTTTTTTTCTTGCTGAGATTATGCAATATTTATATATTAGATTACACAGATTTCTATTTTAATTACTATTTCATCAGGTCCAACAGATATGCAGGATATCGGCAATTTACTTGGTGGATGCACGGCTGGCTAGGGAGAAGAGTCCGCAGAGTCATTCCCTCTTGTGCTGTCAACAAAATTAGACAGGTCTACCCTGAACCGAGCGGACTCTACACAGGGTTTCAGCCTGTAGACATGGATCATACAGAAGTGGATGAGGCGTGGACAGATTTTTATGACATGTAATGGACAGCCTTATATCAAAAACAACCAATGCACCAGTAGTTTGAATCAAATATTTCAATAAACCTTTAACCAAAGTACAAAAAAATGTCAATTATTCAATATTTACAATATTGAGATACATTGAATAAGGTGGAGTACACCCTAGACAGATGAAGCAAAGATGATATTTCAACACAAAGAAAGAATGGGCTTGGTGTCTTCTCTATATACTACAATCTAATATTAGTAAATACCTGATGATCAAATTATTGACTTGAGAACACATTGAACACAAACATAAAATGTATAACTATGACTTGCTACATAAGTTGAGATGGGCTGGAGAGTTTCAGGTTGGACACCGTGGCTTAAAGTTACAGAAGCTACAGAAACACTATTGAGACTGGTTTCACCAATAAAAAGGTATTATGAAGGCAGTATGCACATGCTCCAGTGATGTTACAGTTTTCCTCAAAGGAGTAAGAGCACAAATAAAGGGTACGAGGCAATGGCTTGACTTATGGCTGATTTTGTTGTCGTTGACAAACATAAAATAATGTATACAATAAAGAATACCTGCACTTTTGCCAACACTCCTTAAAATGCAATTATAAGATCATTTATGTTAAAACAAGTCAAGTTTCAGCTCACTTTGTGCATTTCAATTCACATGTCCAGTAACACTTAAAAGACTATTACCAAACTCATACAAGAATCCCATAAATTTCAAAATGTGCTTCAGACAGGGCTTCACAGTCTTTAGCACCGTCATTCTGATTTGATTGCAATACTGTAATCGTGCTAATTTCACTAAAAGAAATTGTGCGCAAATGTGCTACATTAAGTCCAATCCAGAATGTAGCGCTGATCCAAATATGCATAAAAACAAACATTAAAAGAACAACTTCTTGGTTGTATTCATGTTGTCGTCTAGTCACTTAACCGTTTTGTTTTGTTCTTTATATTAAACAAGTACTGTAATTTCCGGACTATATAACAGCGCACCTAATTATTGATTTTTATGGTCATACTGAATATTTTGTCATGTTACCAATAAAGATGCACCTGGGTCCACAAATATTTCTGACGAAAGAACTCCAACATGAGAAATAACAGTTACAAATCTTGACATTAAATTGTGGAGACGATGGAGACTTTCACGTGTTTCCTTTCGGATGTACGCCACTCATCTGCCCAATACCCCAGACAGGTCCGTGATGTTTACTGCACGTCGGAGTGGGGGCAGCAGGATGCCCTCCACGCTATAACATGGCTTTGGGGTGAAAAAAATGCGATTCAATATTATTTATATTAAGCCAATAGTGGGTTAAATTCATTAAAAGCCAGTCTCAAGTGATTCACCATGGACCCAGCGCAGAGCAGCTTTGAACACCAGATACTCCTGGTGGTCGGGACAATGAACGCAGTCAGGCGGAGGGCGGCTCTAAACACGGCCACACTCACAAGGAGTCACCGCTGTGTGGGCAGCGCTTTGGTTTGACTTAACACGGTTTAAATATAATATAGATCAAATGTATAAACTTTTAAGTTCGTAACATACTATAATAAAGTAAATGTACCTATAGGCTGCCGTTCTTTTGAAATATTTGACTGCAGACAAAGATAAAAGTTCAGTATTTCCAGTGTGCTTCAAATGCGCTTGGAACAGCTTGGACAGCTGCGGCTTTTAGACCAGTGTGGCCAATATATGAAAATGTTGTTTTTTCTTTATAAATTTTGTTGGTGCGGCTTATATCAGGTGTGCTCAATAGTCCGGAATTTACAGTAGGTAAGCGATTTCCCATGTTTCATTGTCATCTGCGTCTTTGAGTTTGTAGATTTACAATCACGAGGCATTATGGCAGCATAAAACCTAATTGATGATTGATTTGCGAGTTGAATATAACCATTAACTTTACCTTAAATGTTTCAACAGTGGTACTACCGCCTTTGTCAGAGGTGTCATGACATGTGTCATCAGCTGTGGATCCCAGCATGACCACTTTGACAGAGTTACTGCATCTGACAGGGTGGCCACGTCTGCTGCAGCGTGGTGGTTTTTAGAGAAGTCCATCCCAGGTGTGCACCAGTTATAGCCTTCATCAATCCCAGCAGAAGAACACAAATACAATTGCTTGAGGCTATTGAGATCAGGAAGCAAGAGAAAAAAAAAATCTCCCTAGGCTTAACCTAGTGCACACCTGGGATTGACTTATCTAAAACCACCAACTGCAGCAGAGTGGCCACCTGTCAGATGCAGTAACTCTGTCAAAGTGGTCATGCCTGGGATCCACAGCTGAGAAGAGACATGTCACACACGAACAGGTGAGACGTCTTCTTTGATGAAGGCGGTAGTACCACTGTCAAAACATGCAAGGTAATAGCTTTACCATGAACCGTTCTACTTGAATCGGGAAACTGATGTGTCTGTGAGATAATTTGTTCTCTGGATAGTCTTCCTGTGGAGCCATTACATGCAGAGTTCTGTGTGGGCCAGAGTCCCTTGTATCGTTGACAGAGGAGAGAACGTCCGCCACCATCACTCTCATGTAGCTGTAGTCCTTCCCCACAGCCACTGGTCTTGCTCTGAAGTTCTTGTGAACTTTACTCCATGCTGTTTCATACTTTGGTTCACCACACTCTCCCCGTCCTGGTACACAGCCTGTTCAGCACATAAAAAAAAGTTTGTGTCACACTGTGCTTGCAATAAAAAAAAAGTATGTCTAAAGAGAACACAGTATAGTATGGATTTAGCAAAGAAAACTATAATAATGATAGTGTTTTTTACAGATCAGATTTTACTTGACAAAACCAACCAAGCTTCATTCACAAGTGACTTTAAAACATCTAGTAATTTTAACATCTGAGCTCAGACTATTATGAGCTGCAAAACTAATCCAAGAATCATATGAATTTCAGAACATGATTGTAGAGGTGAAATTACAGGCTAAAGCTAACAGTGGAGGCAGGAGGTAAAAACAGTGGAGGCAGGAGATTTTAGTCTTTCTATCGAACATTGTACAACTGAAATAGCACCTTTTTCAATTTTCTAATTGCAGCCTCTAAATTGTGATTTTTGAATCAATTGTGAATGTGCATCCATAATAAGTTTAACAGCTTATCATTTCAATCTTTTCTTAATGATTCTGCAAACTACAGCTTGATTAAAAAAAGAAAAAAAAGTAATAGAACCCTAAATGTTTTAAAGTTTTAAAACTGATTTAGAGGCATAATAATCCACCATCCAATTTTGTCCAGTGTATGTGCCAGGTGAATGTCACCAAATCTCAGTTATGTCTCACAAATCAAATAGTTCTCCTTAAAACATTCCCAAATTGCAACAAAAAAGAACAGTTCACTTACCTGCTCCCTGTTCACGTTGTTATTATGATCCAGAGCAGCGAGCATGGAGGCGTGGACCATCACATCATAACCAAAGTGAGTTCTCTTTGGGAGGTACTTCAGGTACATGGAGTGGTACACCTACAATAGAAAATAGAGAATGTAAGTTATTTACTAGTGCTTACCAGTACAATGATACAAAGGAGAAATTTATACCTCTAATGATGTTGTGTGGATGCACTTGGTAAGATGGTCCAGGTCTTTCAGGAGCCGCTTGTCTGTCACAATCTTCACCAGTGCATTATGAGCTTCAGTCCCAGGTTTCTACCACAGCTTTTTTCTCTGGCTCTCCTCATCAAGGGCTCATGGTCACAGCAGTGGTAGTGCCTGTTTCCTGGCCAGTCGTGTCGGTTGGTCACATGGTGTATCACTGACACCCACTTCTTCTTTAGCAGCACAGCATCCTCCGCACAGTTCTGGGCACACCACCACAGGTGGTTATGATGGGATGGAATCCATGCACCAAGGTCCTCATAGCTCCTTCTCTTGGCTTCTGCTGTCAGTTTTTAGACACACCTTTTGCCACATGCCACGGGTCAAATTCATGAACTTTTCTGGATTATTGATCCTCATCTCCTTAACAATTTGAGGATGGCGGTCAGTCGAGATGGTGGAAACATGCACCCCGTCTTCTTCAATTGTTTTAAGAGCCTCTTTAAATCCATGCAGCTCCATGGCATTGGAGTTGATCCAGGTTTTGTGATGGTAGGAAACACACATTTTTTTCTTAGGGCTGTGTATGTGTCCTCACTTATTGATTTTAGGTTCATATTGCAGCAACATCTCTCAAACTTTGCAAAATGAATGCCACTGAAAACACAGATGTCGTTAGAAGCAGGTTTCCGGCACCTTTGGTTCCACTCAGAGTTGGCTGAGCCTGCCAGCGGTAACTGCAGCTGTTCGCACAGGTGAACTCTAGCCTCAGCTGGGACCCTTCGTTCTGTAGCTCTATGACGTCTTCTTCAGCAATGAGAGAACCGCACTTTACACAGCGCCCCAAAAGCTGCTTTAGCTGATCCTCAAAAACCAAAAAACTCTGCCTGTAGATGTTGTGATCGACATCTGAGATTCAGTAAATTGTGATGATGAACTATCAACAAAATCCGGATCAGACTGACTGCACTGGGCTGACTGAGTACACTGGCGTCATCAGGTGTAGGACTAAACAGATCATCTGAATTTCCGTCACTATCTCCATCCAAGTCGATGTCACCTTACCGGAGTAGTTGGGTCCGTGACAGGCCAATGGACATTAGCATTAGCGTTAGCTTCACACTGTACAGCCGCATCGGACATGCTAACCTCAGTTTGAGTGGACGCATCACACATGACAGGTAAACACTGCACACTTACTGATGTCAGGCAGTTTGAAGGACATTTCGCGGTGTTTACCTCCTCCATTGCGGACTCGTGTCGTACCGTGAGTTGTCAGAAGCCGCGGTCACAATAGCGGGCTGGTTCAGTACATGTCCAGCGCCTCCCGTCTTTCACGGGCTTTTATCCGGCTCTCACTCGCCACTCGCGGGCGTTTGGCTCCTTGTGAGGAAAGCAGGTTGGGACTGCGTCCGGTTTTAGCCGTCGCTTGTATCCAGAAGCACCTGCGAGCTCTCTTATAAGCTGCGGGCGGTGAAAGGCCTCGAAGGAGTCAGCGCTAAATGGCGAGAGCACAGCCGCGGGTCTTTGGGCAGCGCAACTCTCCCAACCGCATCCTCCCAAAGTTTCCTCAACTTTGGCTCCTTGGGGAAGCTATGGAGCTTACATCACTCCTTTGTTCCCTTTAGACTGAAATTGCAGCCAAAGCAGCGCAGTGTGGCATTTTGATCACAAGATGGTGGCAGCTGCTTTGCTCAGCCGACGGCAGAAAAGAGGCGGCAACCATACTACGTCATCATCCCAGAATGCATTGCGCACGCGAAAACATGGCGGCCGCCAGTTATGAAATTATGTCGTAAACAAACACAATTATTTAACTCACAAGAATGCTTATATATTTTAACAATGTATTTTAATAGCAGAGGTTAGTGGTAGTATTTTTAGCCCTATTAATTGTTATAGTCGGGGTTCCTTTTAATGTTTGAGCCTTTGCGTGACGTCATGCGCGTCGAGGCTCACCTAGCTCTGGCCGAGTTTGTTTGAGACTTCAGGTCCGCTCTCGCCTCTCGGGTTCAAACGGACCCTCAGTTGGCTTTCTTCTTGCTAAAATGGTAAGATACCGTCTGTAATGTCTGCTGCTAAATCTATGTCAACAAATTGCGATGTGTAATATGTGTAATGGTATGTATTTAGCGTGTAGTGTAGCGTTAGCTAAATGTAGAATCAGAATTGGTTTTATTGCCATTGTCAGTCAACAGGTTCACAAACTAGGAATTTTCTTCGGAGCAATCGTGCAACATAAAACATAATATAAAGATGCTAACTATGTTTTTGTGTGTGGTCTACCGGTAGCCGTTTGTGTTTTGCTAACGTCTTCAAATTGACGCTAAAAAGTGCTCATGTCCTTGACCAACACGCCTGACTTAGGACTCAACGCCGTTATTGTTTTCTTTTTCGCAAAATCAGTAAATTGTTCCCGGGAATGTGGTACATTTTGAGGTATGTGGGAGAAAAATGTTACTTGATAGGCTGCTGTTACTGTGTACTCTAATCAATTGTATTTGTGAAGAGCGCAACCCATATACATTTTCTACTTCACTTCTTCACTTCACTTCTTCTTCTCTGAACTCGTTGCCGCTTGAGTTGCGTGCCGTTTCAGACCTGCCCCTGTTCAAAACAAACTAAAGACTCATCTGTTTAAAAAGGCATTGACACATAGTTCTGTGGCAACTGTTGTGAATGTGATAATGGTCTGTTTTTAATGAAATTGTACTCCTTTTTAAATTGCATTTTTTTTTTTTATTGTGTGCAGCGCTTTGGTCAACTTTGGTTGTTGTAAGGCGCTTTAGAAATAAAACTTGATTGATTGATTGATCTTGTGTTTGTTGGCTAAACAGATTTTATTAAGTTCTGAAGCCATTTATGTGTTATAGCTTATTCTGCATTATATTATTTAAATATAATGTACACATATTACTTGGGTAAACCTTTAGACTGAAGTACAAAAGATACAGCATATTGTTAGTACTGAATTGAATACAGAACAGCTTTGATACTCTAAAAGTATTTATTATATCTAATTATCTAAATTACAAGATTTGTTCACTTATACAAACTACTAATATAGCTTTCTATTTAAGATTGGTGGACCAATACCATGAAACGACAGAGATAAGCCCTCTGGATTCCTAATCAATGTTATCCATAATATTACATCATATAAACTACTGGTGTCCTATCAGGTGCTGTGAGCAGAGACACTTCATTAGACTGGACAGACTGGATTCATCAGAGCTGGAGCTGTAAAGAACCAGGATAATCCTGAACTATGGGCTACTACTTCAGACTGAACCTACACATCTGCAGGTTGGTCAAAAGTATGTTTTGTTTGTTATTTGTTAGACTACCAGTGTTGTCTTGACATTCTATCTGTCCTAAATCTCTTCTTCATGTCACGATGTAGCTTCTGTTTCATTTAGTTAATGCTTGAATCTGTTTTTTGTTGTAGAAGTTTGGAATTTGGGTTTTTTGTTCTGCAGTAAGACTTTTTAGATCACATTGCTCATCATATGCTGCTTCTTTAAGGTAATATTTTTAAATCTAAGTAAATAACTGATTATTAATAGATACCTGTTTTCTTTTATGTTTCCCAGGTTTGTTGTCGGAAAAGTCAGTCCAAAGAAATAAATCCTGGCTTAAATCCTGGCTTAAAGAGGCGGAGCTTTATCTTTAACCAGACTCTAATAATTATTAGAGTCTGTTTATTACTTAAACATATAATGTTAAGTAACTTGTTCTTTGGTATTCTTAGATTGCATCCAAAATAATTTTTTTGATGGTAGAAATGTCACAATGCCACTGATCGACAGCCACAGTGATGTCTAGAGGTCTCTATAAACCATCAACCTTTAGATACAGAACAAACAACCAGTCAATGTCCAGAATATTTAAATTTAATGATCTGCCGATTGGCTTTCAGTGCTGTGAAAAGAGGTGTTCACTTCTGGACATTAGAGAACTGATTTCACCAGACGAGAGGAACCAGCGAACTGCTCCTCACTACTGCCCACAGCTTGATAATGAACCTAACATTGACAGGTTGGTCAGGTGTCTGTATTCGTCTTGCACATAAAACACCCAATTACTTTGACTATATTAAAACATTAATTGGACGTCTGCCCACAAGAAGTCCCGGATCGATCCCTGGTGGACTTTATGTGGTGGCTGCATGTTTTCCCGTGTCTGTTGTAGGTTTCCTTCGGGTACTCTGGTTTCCACCTAAGTACAATGGCTAGGATGAATGGAATGTGTGTCGTAATGAATGGTGGTGGTCAGAGGACCCTTGCACAAGTGTGCAGTCACGCGTCTTCAGTTACCCCCATGGAAAATTAGCTGCATAGTAACTTACCGCCACTGGTGTGTGGCAGGATTAAAGTACACTTACTTCGTAAAGCGCTTTGTACAACTGTCTCCTATCATATGCAGCTGCATTGGAAAAGTCAACAAATGGAATGACGTCATTCAAGGGCACAGCAGCGGTCAGGAATTTCAGTTGTAGTATTTGCCAATGTTTTAAATAGTATTGTCTTTTCTTTGCAGGCATTTGCTGTGGTTCATGTTAAAATGAAAATGAAGAAGAGGAAAAAGTTACTGTAACTACCTGTATTGAGACTTTAAATAATGGCCATTATGAAACCTGACCTTTGAAATAATAGTCATCTTGTTTATTTCAATGACCTCTGCTGGGCTGATAGCACACATGAAAGATGCAGTAAATACAGTTGAAGCAAAGCTCTGTTTAGAACAATCTAAACAATAAATCAGTCTGCATCCAGTTTACGTTTGCTCGCTTGGTTCATTTCAGATCCGTCAGAGAGGGACTTATATTTCCACTGGACACAGACTATCTTCACCAGGTGGATGTAGCCGCAGAAGAGAACCATGCGACTACTTCTACCCCTATCTACTGTTCAGACTGACCATACAAATTGCGGGTCCGCGCGAAGGTCGCTGGGTCCGCCTCGCGCAGCGGCGAGGAACATTCGCTCGATGGCAAGGTGATCGATGGGACCCCGCTTTGCGGGATTCGCGCAGATCTTGACACCTCCGCCCTGACCTCCACCGCCGATCTGGCGACACTTTTTTGCTATCTGGATATGACTCAGATTATGTGCCCCTTGTCTTTGTGGTATGTTTTGTTCGTAAGCAATTCTACAGCTTTTCCTGAAAGGTGTGAATAAAGTGTGTATGTTTTGCTACACTAGCACTGTGGTCAATGCAATCAACTTCCCTCATTGAGGCTTGAAGAAGCTGTCATGGACATTTGTGACCGGGACTCAGTATATAGTGGAGTGGTGTGAGTATATTGTGTAGTTGGTAAACCCCCATTAATTTGGGCAAACCATATTATTTGTTTCTTTTATATTATTGCTACAATTCCTGTAAAAACACCAAAATCTATTTGTTGATGTAGTTACACTTAGTCGCCCACTAGATGGAGCCAAGACTCCATAGTTACAAATGTTTTACGGCATTGAGTCTAAAGCCATTCACACGAGGATTAGTTGTTACCTAGGGCCACATGCGATTTGTAATAAATCACGGAGAATGTCTCTGCATGTTAATCCCGATCGAATGCGCCATGTCAGTAAAATTCCCCCGTAATTACCTACTATATTTGACTGAACTCCGAGGTCCTTATCATACCCAATCCAATGGAATAGGCATGCTGTGATTTGGACAGAAATGGGCAGGATCCGACACAATATTGGCTTTTGTTCCTTGCCATTTTGATTTTACTTTGATGACAAATGGAGGCTAGCACTTACAGAGTTTAACAGTGGTTTCGTTAGATGATAATTTTACTAAACGGTCGTAAAAAAACCTGCCCTGAGCTGCTTTATCCGTCATTAATCACTTCATTACATTATTTTGTTGAGATTTATGCCAGTTATTGAGAGTTCCGCGTGCGTTTTTGACTCCCAATCCTGGCTTACCTTCGTCCGTCTCTCTCCTCTCCTTTCCTCTCTGTGCTTCGTGTATTTATCCAGTCCATGCCTCTCAGCTACGACGTGCTGATCATGTTTGCCTTTAGCGCAGTAACAGGTGTTTTTAAAAAGCAAAATCCAAAGAGAAACCACGCGGTGCGCTTTAAGAGAAGCCACTCGCTCAGTTTATGTCACTCCAACACACATTTACAACCAACAACAGTAACACCTTTTACGAAATTGTTCACGTAAAAAGAACTAAAAACAGGCTTCACCAAATTCATTCAGGTGAAAGTCATTTTACAAATTGAACTCAGAAAGGAGAGATGTCGAAAGTTTCAACAAGAATCTCAGACTTCGGTTATCCCGTGCGAATGCACTAACATGAAAGAGGCAGCGCAAGGGGTTGTTTTTATGATGGGTCCCTAGATAATCTTATCCCGTGTGAATAAGACAGGAAAAACTGGCTCTTGCTCGTCCTTTGCTAAAAACTAAGTTTTAATGCAGGGTTTCCCAATAATACATTGTCTTGTGGTGCCGCCATAGTCTATTGTTTCCACCAACAGTCTGATCTCCCTCTCTTTCTGCTGTCACCCAACACCACCTCTTCAGCAGAGGCGCAGGTTTAACAGGACAAGATAAGGAGCAGTTGACAATGTCTCAATGTTTAAGTAGCCTATAATAGGATGATCAGAAACCGGTTTTTCTACAAAGTAGACCGTCTGTTTGAGCAAAGCATTTGAACCATTTACGCTCTACTTCATTCGATTCCTCTATCCGATGCTCCCCCTTGAAAAACTTCCCCCCCCTTTCGGACACTAGCGCGCGAAGCAGACGCAGTGCGTAATGTGTTCTCAGAGTCTGTTATGTCCTTCGAAGTAAGCAGGGAAAAAACATCGGGCCCAATCTCAATTCTAACCCCTTAGCCCTCGCTTAGCCCTTCCCTCCGTTTGTACCGCATTTCACGAGAAGACGAGTCTCAATTAAAACAGTCCATTGCAATTAAGTGTCATTATACGTTTTCGCTCTGCTGCGAACGCTCCCTGTATGGCTTGGCGTTTCTTTCCAAACTGCGAACGCCTATTGTCATGATACACGGGTTCAAGTGCCCTCGCTGCTGCGCCTGCTGCGCTGGTTCTGAGCCCGGTCCGATTTCAGGCGTCTCCCGCCTAGCGCACCTCTGCAGCCTCCACTCAGGCCGGGGTCAGAGCGGCTCAGACGAGCGCTGCGGCTGCCTGTCCCTGCCCTGAAGGCACTGTGAGTGGCTACCTCTGCCCGTCCCCGCTGATGAGTGCGCTTATAGCGAACGGACTGATCTCTCGCAGCTCTGCTAACGGCTAACAGCCAACAGCGACCAGCTAAACACAACACACGGAGAAGGAAGAGAAGTTACGCAGGATGAAGCAAAAAATAGTGATGAAAATCTGTAGGGTTGGCTGAGACCGAGTCCTTTTTTAGTTACAAAACAGCATCAGTCTGTTAATAAGTTATCAGAAACTTGCTGAAAAAGTACAATGTACCATTTATTTAAGGATGCCAGGCGAGGCTGAGTGCCAGCAGGAGCCACAGTATATTTGGAAACTGCTTTATTTAATACATAATTTTTTCTTGGGAAACACAATGTGTCTTTTTTGATTAGAGTTAAGCAAAAGCAATTCATTCCTTGCTTCAACACCAGACAAGTAGTATCGATAAAAAGAATTCGAATCAATAGGTAAATTATATGGTATTGATATCGATTAAAATCTTATCAATTCCCACCCTACTATTAATAATAACAAAACAATGAAAACAGACTTCGTATAGTGTGTTTTCGCTTATAAACTTAAAATGGCTAATTTGCATAGATACACCTCTTTACTGCGCTGCTTAATTGCAGCTGTCACTATAATTAATTTAACCAGAGGTCAAAAATGGCGACCTCAGTCTGATTCCGGACCACGCGCCCAACCCGTCGAACCGAAACTGGGATCCAAACTTTAGACCCGACGTGACAGTCTGCAGCTGCGGCGCACTGTCTCACCCTCGCGTCCCGTCTCCTTCTCTCCCTCACGCTACCGTAACCCAGCTGAACAGAAAGATAACTGAGCCTCTGAGCTTGTTTAAACTTTTAGAAACGCTGCAGTAAACCGAGAGGGCTAGTCACTAATTACAGTATCCCTGTCCAGATGAGCTCATAGTTTACTCTTTAATCACTGCTCTTCCTCATTTACTAACTTTATATAAAAAGGGTGGTCCAACTCACTCAATCTCTTCATTTGTCCATTGACTTCCAAATATATAATAATTATAAATATATAATTTCCTTGTTTAGTCATGCTCAGCTTGCAAATTGTTAGTTGGACACACTTATGAAAACATTATGAAATATAGAAGTGTGAACAGTTTTCTAGGTGATTACAAATATTCAGGCTACATTTATGTGAATGGATTCAGATGTTTGAATGTGAATGAAGACTGTGATCCTAATACTTTTGTTTTCAAATAGAACCCTGTTCCTTGAAGCAACCTTCCTCACCAGACCAATACCAAAGGGGCTGAGCTGCGGGCTGGGGCCTTCACCCCCTCTCACTAAAGAGCTCACACGGTGCTTATCCCATACCAGAGGAACGCAGCCCGGCGAGCAGTCCTGTGATCAGCGATGGAACCTGCACTTGGAATAATCCTCAAAGGTCAGCCTTGTATAATGTGTCTGACTGAGAATTACATCCCTGTGTCTATGTATTAATGAAATTGGATTTTTTTGCCTTACAGCTGTGTTTTTGGCCACCCCAA